>CANSZD010003181.1:0-1200000 GCA_947648045.1 Beta corolliflora
CTGGTATGATCGCATCCATTAACTCCATTGCTCTAATTTGTTTATATGGTCTTACCCATCCTTCCAGTTCTTCACCGTAACCCACTCCGTCCGATTCTTTGAACGCTCTTAACATCGCGCTCGGACCTCCGTTTTCGGTGATCTTTTTTTCAAAACCGCTTATCTTTTTCGAGATGTACGCCGTGGTGTTCCGCACTCCTCAAAAATTGGGTGGAAAATAGAAAAAAATGGATTTTGGAGAAAAAAGGGGTGCAACACGAGTACTTCCCGGGTGGTCACCCAATCCTAGTATTACTCTCGCCCAAGCACGCTTAACCGAGGAGTTCGATGGGATCCAGGTGCATTAGTGCTGGTATGATCGCATCCATTAACTCCCCTTTGCTCCAATTCCGTTTTATATGGTCTTACCCATCCTTCCAGTTCTTCACACCATACCCACTCCGCCCCGATTCTTTGAACGCGATAACTCGGCTCGGACCTCGCGTTTCTGGTGATCTGTTTTTTCAAACCGCTTATCTTTTCGAGATGTATGCCGTGGTGTTCCGCACTCCTCAAAAATTTGTTGTTAACTCGGAAAAAAATGGATTTTGGGGAAAAAGGGTGCAACACGAGTACTTCCCGGGGAGGTCACCAATCCTAGTATTACTCTCGCCCAAGCACGCTTAAGCGAGGAGTTCGATGGGATCCGGTGCATTAGTGCCGGTATGATCGCATCCATTAACTCACTTGCACCAATTTGTTTATATGGTCTTACCCATCCTTCCAGTTTTCACACCTTACCCCACTCCCCGTCGATTCTTTGAACGCTCATAACTTCGCGCTCGGACCTCCGTTTCGGTGATCTTTTTTCAAACCGCTTATCTTTTTCGAGATGTACGCCGCGGTGTTCCGCACTCCTCAAAAATTGGTTGGAAGCGGGAAAAAAAATGGATTTTTGGAGAAAAAGGGTGCAACACGAGTACTTCCCGGTATGGTCACCCATCCTAGTATTACTCTCGCCCAAGCACGCTTAATCGAGGAGTTCCGATGGGATCCGGTGCATTAGTCTTGGTATGATCGCATCCATTAACTCACTTGCTCCAATCTGTTTATATGGTCTTACCCATCCCTTCCGGTCTTCACACCTTACCCCGCTCCGCCCCGATTCTTTGAACGCTCATAACTTCACGCTCGGACCTCCGTTTTCGGTGATCTTTTTTTCAAACCGCTTATCTTTTTCGAGATGTACGCCGTGGTGTTCCGCACTCCTCAAAAATTGGCTGGAACCGGGAAAAAAATTGGATTTTGGCGAAAAAGGGGTGCAACACGAGTACTTAATTCCCGTGAGGTCACCCATCCTAGTATTACTCTCCCCCAAGCGCACTTAAATCGCGGAGTTCGATGGGATCCGGTGCATTAGTGCTGGTATGATCGCATCCATTAACTCACTTTGCTCCAATTTGTTTATATGGTCTTACCCATCCTTCCAGTTTTCACACCTTACCCCACTCCCCGTGATTCTTTGAACGCTCATAACTCCGCTCGGACCTCCGTTTCGGTGATCTTTTTTTTCAAACGGCTTATCTTTTCGAGATCTACGCCGTGGGCGTCCCGCGCTCCTCAAAAATTGGTTGTAAACAGGGAAAAAAAATTGATATTGGCGAAAAAGGGGGTGTAACACGAGGACTTCACATGAGGTCACCCATCCTAGTATTACTCTCGCCCAAGCACGCTTAAGCTGCGGAGTTCAAATGGGATCCGGTGCATTAGTGCTTGGTGTGATCACTTCCATTAACTCATTGCTCCAATTTGTTTATATGGTCTTACCCATCCTTCCGGTTCTTCACACCTTAACCCACTCCGCCCGATTCTTTGAACGCTCCTTAACATCGCGCTCGGACCTCCGTTTCGTGATCTTTTTTCAAAACCGCTTATCTTTTTCGAGAGATCTACGCCGTGGTGGTCCGCACTCCTCAAAAATTGGTTGGAAACGGGAAAAAAAATGGATTTTGGCGAAAAAATGGGTGCAACACGAGTACTTCCCCCGAGGTCACCCATCCTAGTATTACTCTCGCCCATGCACGCTTAAGCGCGGAGTTCGGATGGGATCCGGGTGCATTAGTGCCGGTATGATCGCATCCATTAACTCACTTGCTCCAATCTTGTTTATATGGTCTTACCCATCCTTCCGAGTTCTTCACACCTTACCCCACTCCTTCGATTCTTTGAACGCTCATAACTTCGGCTCGGACCTCCGTTTTCGTTGATTATTTTTTTTCAAACCACTTATCTTTTCGAGATCTATGCCCGGCGTCCCGCGTTCCTCAAAAATTGGTGGAAACGGGGGAAGAAAATGGATTTTGGCGAAAAAAAGGGGTGCAAGACGAGGACTTCCAGGAGGTCACCCATCATAGTACTACTCTCACCCCAAGCACGCTTAAGCTGCAGAGTTACGATGGGATCCGTGCATTAGTCTTGGTTTGATCGCATCCATTAACTCACTTGCTCCAATTTGATTATATGGTCTTACCCAATGGGTGCAACACGAGAACTTGCCCAGAGGTCACCCATCCTAGTATTACTCTCGCCTATGCACGCTTAAGCTGCGGAGTTCGATGGGATCCAGGTGCATTAGTGCTAGTTTGATCGCATCCATTAACTCATCGCTCTAATTTGTTTATATGGTCTTACCCATCCTTCCGAGTTCTTCACACCTTAACCCACTCGCCTCTGATTCTTTGAACGCTCATAACTCGCGCTCGGACCTCCGTTTTCGGTGATCTTTTTTTTCAAACCGCTTATCTTTTCGAGATCTACGCCGTGGTGTTCCGCACTCCTCAAAAATTGGTTGGAAACTGGAAAAAAATGGATTTTGGAGAAAAAAGGGGTGCAACACGAGTACTTCCCGGGTGGTCACCAATTCTAGTATTACTCTCGCCCAAGCACGCTTAATTGAGGAGTTACGATGGGATCAGGTGCATTAGTGGCTGATATGATCGCATCCATTAACTCACTTGCTCCAATCTGTTTATATGGTCTTACCCATCCTTCCAGTTCTTCACACCTTACCCCACTCCGGCCCGATTCTTTGAACGCTCATAACTTCGGCTCGGACCTCCGTTTCCGGTGATCTTTTTTTTCAAACCGCTTATCTTATCGAGATGTACGCCGTGGTGTTCCGCACTCCTCAAAATTGGCTGGAAACCGGAAAAAAATGGATTTTGGGGGAAAAAAGGGTGCAATACGAGTACTTCCCAGGAGGTCACCAATCCTAGTATTACTCTCGCCCAAGCACGCTTAGCGAGGAGTTCCGATGGGATCCGGTGCATTAGTCTTGGTATGATCGCATCCATTAACTCACTTGCTCCAATCCGTTTATATGGTCTTACCCATCCTTCCAGTTCTTCACACCTTACCCTACTCCGCCCCGATTCTTTGAACGCTCATAACTTCGGCTCGGACCTCCGTTTTGATGATTATTTTTTCAAACCACTTATCTTTTCAAGATCTATGCCCCGAGCGTCCCGCTTCCTCCAAAATTGGTGGAAACGGGGAAGAAAATGGATTTTGGCGAAAAAAGGGGTGCAAGACGAGGACTTCCCCGTGAGGTCACCCATCGTAGTACTACTCTCACCCAAGCACGCTTAACTGCGAGTTCGATGGGATCCGGTGCATTAGTGCTGGTTTGATCGCATCCATTAACTCATTTGCTCCAATTTGATTATATGGTCTTACCCAATGGGTGCAACACGAGAACTTCCCGGGGAGGTCACCCATCCTAGTATTACTCTCGCCCATGCACGCTCAGCTGCGGAGTTCTGATGGGATCCGGTGCATTAGTGTTTGGTATGATCGCATCCATTAACTCACTTGCTCTAATTTGTTTATATGGTCTTACCCATCCTTCCGAGTTCTTCACACCTTAACCCACTCCGCCTCGATTCTTTGAACGCTCATAACATCGCGCTCGGACCTCCGTTTTCGGTGATCTTTTTTTTTCAAAACCGCTTATCTTTTCGAGATCTACACCGTGGCGTCCCGCGCTCCTCAAAAATTGGTTGTAAACAGGGGAAAAAAAATTGATTTTGGCGAAAAAAGGGGTGCAACACGAGGACTTCCCATGAGGTCACCCATCCTAGTATTACTCTCGCCAAGCACGCTTAATCCAGGAGTTCGATGGGATCCGGTGCATTAGTGCTGGTATGATCGCATCCATTAACTCACTTGCTCCAATTTTTTATATGGTCTTACCCATCCTTCTAGTTTTTCACACCTTACCCCACTCCCCCTGATTCTTTGAACGCTCATAACCTTCGCTCGGACCTCCGTTTTCGGTGATCTTTTTTTTCAAACCGCTTATCTTTTCGAGATGTACGCCGTGGTGTTCCGCACTCCTCAAAAATTGGCTGGAACCGGAAAAAATGGATTTTGGAGAAAAAAGGGTGCAACACGAGTACTTCCCGAGGAGGTCACCCATCCTAGTATTACTCTCGCCCAAGCACGCTTAAGCGAGGAGTTCGATGGGATCCGGTGCATTAGTGCTTGGTATGATCGCATCCATTAACTCACTTGCTCCAATTTTTTTATATGGTCTTACCCATCCTTCTAGTTTTTCACACCTTACCCCACTCCCCCGATTCTTTGAACGCTCATAACTTCGCGCTCGGACCTCCGTTTCGGTGATCTTTTTTTCAAACCGCTTATCTTTTCGAGATGTACGCCGTGGTGTTCCGCACTCCTCAAAAATTGGCTGGAAACTGGAAAAAAATGGATTTTGGAGAAAAAGGGTGCAACACGAGTACTTCCCGTGTGGTCACCCATCCTAGTATTACTCTCGCCCAAGCACGCTTAACCGAGGAGTTCCGATGGGATCCGGTGCATTAGTCTTGGTATGATCGCATCCATTAACTCATTGCTCCAATTTTTTTTATATGGTCTTACCCATCCTTCCAGTTTTTCACTCCTTACCCCACTCCCCACTTGATTCTTTGAACGCTCATAACTTCGAGCTCGGACCTCCGTTTCGGTGATCTTTTTTTTCAAACATCTTATCTTTTCGAGATCTACACCGTAGGCCCCGGGCTCCTCAAAAATTGGTTGTAAACCGGGGAAAAAAAATTGATTTTGGCGAAAAAAGGGGGTGCAACACGAGGACTTCCCATGAGGTCACCCATCCTAGTATTACTCTCGCCCAAGCACGCTTAACTGCGTAGTTCTAATGGGATCCGGTGCATTAGTGCTGGTGTGATCGCATCCATTAACTCACTGCTCCAATTTGTTTATATGGTCTTACCCATCCTTCCAGTTCATCACACCTTACCCCACTCCCCTTGATTCTTTGAACGCTCATAACTTCGCTCGGACCTCCGTTTTCGGTGATCTTTTTTTTTCAAACCGCTTATCTTTTCGAGATCTATGCCCGGCGTTCGCGCTCCTCAAAAATTGGCTGGAAACGGGGAAGAAAATGGATTTTGGCGAAAAAGGGGTGCAAGACGAGGACTTCCCGGGAGGTCACCCATCATAGTACTACTCTCACCCAAGCACGCTTAATCGCAGGAGTTCGATGGGATCCGGTGCATTAGTCTTGGTATGATCGCATCCATTAACTCACCGCTCCAATTTGTTTATATGGTCTTACCCATCCTTCAGTTCATCACACCTTACCCCACTCCCTTGATTCTTTGAACGCTCATAACTTCGCGCTCGGACCTCCGTTTCGGTGATCTTTTTTTTTCAAACCGCTTATCTTTTCGAGATCTATGCCCTGGCGTCCCGCGCTCCTCAAAAATTGGCTGGAAACGGGGAAGAAAATGGATTTTGGCGAAAAAAGGGGTGCAAGACGAGGACTTCCCAGGAGGTCACCCATCATAGTACTACTCTCACCCAAGCACGCTTAGCTGCAGTTCGATGGGATCCGGTGCATTAGTGCTGGTTTGGTCCATCCATTAACTCACTCTCCAATTTGATTATATGGTCTTACCCAATGGGTGCAACACGAGTACTTCCCAGAGGTCACCCATCCTAGTATTACCTCTCGCCCATGCACGCTTAATCGGAGTTTCGATGGGATCCGGTGCATTAGTGCTAGTATGATCGCATCCATTAACTCCATTGCTCTAATTTTTTTATATGGTCTTACCCATCCTTCCAGTTCTTCACACCTTTACCCACTCTGCCCTGATTCTTTGAGCGCTCATAACATCGCGCTCGGACCTCCGTTTTCGGTGATCTTTTTTTCAAAACCGCTTATCTTTTTCGAGATCTACGCCGTGGTGTTCCGCACTCCTCAAAAATTGGCGGAAACGCGGAAAAAAATGGATTTTGGAGAAAAAAGGGGTGCAACACGAGTACTTCCCAGGTGGTCACCAATCCTAGTATTACTCTCGCCCAAGCACGCTTAAACGAGGAGTTCGATGGGATCCGGTGCATTAGTGCTTGGTATGATCGCATCCATTAACTCACTTGCTCCAATTTGTTTATATGGTCTTACCCATCCTTCCAGTTCTTCACACCTTACCCCGCTCCGCCCCGATTCTTTGAACGCTCATAACTTCGGCTCGGACCTCCGTTTTCGGTGATATTTTTTTCAAACCACTTATCTTTTCGAGATCTATGCCCTGGCGTCCCGTGTTCCTCAAAAATTGGCTGGAAACGGGGAAGAAAATGGATTTTGGCGAAAAAAGGGGTGCAAGACGAGGACTTCCCAGGAGGTCACCCATCATAGTACTACTCTCACCCAAGCACGCTTAACGGCAGAGTTCCGATGGGATCCGGTGCATTAGGCTTGGTTTGATCGCATCCATTAACTCACCGCTCCAATTTGATTATATGGTCTTACCCAATGGGTGCAACACGAGAACTTCCCGGGAGGTCACCCATCCTAGTATTACTCTCGCCCATGCACGCTTAATCAGGAGTTCGATGGGATCCGGTGCATTAGTGCTAGTATGATCGCATCCATTAACTCATTGCTCTAATTTGTTTATATGGTCTTACCCATCCTTCCAGTTCTTCACACCTTAACCCACTCCCTACGATTCTTCGAACGCTCATAACTCCGCGCTCGGACCTCCGTTTTCGGTTATCTTTTTTTTTCAAACCGCTTATCTTTTTCGAGATCTACGCCGTGGTGTTCCGCACTCCTCAAAAATTGGTAGGAAACCGGGAAAAAATGGATTTTGGAGAAAAAAGGGGTGCAACACGAGTACTTCCCGGGTGGTCACCCAATCCTAGTATTACTCTCGCCCAAGCACGCTTAATTGAGGGAGTTCGATGGGATCCGGTGTATTAGTGCTGATATGATCGCATCCATTAACTCATTGCTCCAATCTGTTTATATGGTCTTACCCATCCTTCCGAGTTCTTCACACCTTACCCCACTCCGGCCTGATTCTTTGAACGCTCATAACTTCGGCTCGGACCTCCGTTTCGGTGATCTTTTTTTCAAACCGCTTATCTTATCGAGATGTACGCCGTGGTGTTCCGCACTCCTCAAAAATTGGTTGGAAACCGGGAAAAAAAATGGATTTTGGGGAAAAAAGGGTGCAATACGAGGTACTTCCCAGGAGGTCACCAATCCTAGTATTACTCTCGCCCAAGCACGCTTAACTGAGGAGTTCTGATGGGATCCGGTGCATTAGTGCTTGGTATGATCGCATCCATTAACTCACTTTGCTCCAATTTGTTTATATGGTCTTACCCATCCTTCTAGTTTTTCACACCTTACCCCACTCCCCGTCGATTCTTTGAACGCTCATAACTTCTCGCTCGGACCTCCGTTTTCGGTGATCTTTTTTTTCAAACCGCTTATCTTTTCGAGATGTACGCCGTGGTGTTCCAAACTCCTCAAAAATTGGCTGGAAACTGAAAAAAATGGATTTTGGAGAAAAAAGGGTGCAACACGAGTACTTCCCGGGTGGTCACCCATCCTAGTATTACTCTCGCCCAAGCACGCTTAAGCGAGGAGTTACGATGGGATCCGGTGCATTAGTGCTGGTATGATCACATCCATTAACTCACTGCTCCAATTTGTTTATATGGTCTTACCCATCCTTCCAGTTCTTCACACCTTACCCCGCTCCGCCCTGATTCTTTGAACGCTCATAACTTCACGCTCGGACCTCCGTTTTCGGTGATCTTTTTTTCAAACCGCTTATCTTTTCGATATGTACGTCGTGGTGTTCCGCACTCCTCAAAAATTGGCTAGAAACTGGAAAAAAAATTGGATTTTGGCGAAAAAAGGGGTGCAACACGAGTACTTAATTCCCAGAAGGTCACCCATCCTAGTATTACTCTCGCCCAAGCGCACTTAACTGCGGAGTTCTGAAGGGATCCGGTGCATTAGTGCTGGTATGATCGCATCCATTAACTCACTGCTCCAATTTTTTTATATGGTCTTACCCATCCTTCCAGTTTTTCACACCTTACCCCACTCCCCACTCGATTCTTTGAACGCTCATAACTCCGAGCTCGGACCTCCGTTTTCGGTGATCTTTTTTTTTCTAACATCTTATCTTTTTCGAGATCTACGCCGTGGCGTCCCGCGCTCCTCAAAATTGGTTGTAAACGGGGAAAAAAAATTGATTTTGGCGAAAAAAGGGGTGCAACACGAGGACTTCCCATGAGGTCACCCATCCTAGTATTACTCTCCCCAAGCACGCTTAAGCTGCGTAGTTCTAATGGGATCCGGTGCATTAGTGCTTGGTGTGATCGCATCCATTAACTCACTGCTCCAATTTGTTTATATGGTCTTACCCATCCTTCCAGTTCATCACACCTTACCCCACTCCCCTTGATTCTTTGAACGCTCATAACTTCGCGCTCGGACCTCCGTTTTCAGTGATCTTTTTTTTCAAACCGCTTATCATTTCGAGATCTATGCCAGAGCGTCCCGCGCCTCAACTCAAAAATTGGCTGTGAAACGGGGAAGAAAATGGATTTTGGCGAAAAAAGGGGTGCAAAGACGAGGACTTCCCGGGAGGTCACCCATCATAGTACTACTCTCACCCAAGCACGCTTAAGCTAGGAGTTCGATGGGATCGTAGAAGTTTCAGGTCGGTTTTGATCGCATCCATTAACTCCTTTTCATTTGATTATATGGTCTTACCCAATGGGTGCAACACGAGTACTTCCCGGGGAGGTCACCCATCCTAGTATTACTCTCGCCCATGCACGCTTAATCTGCGGAGTTCGATGGGATCCGGTGCATTAGTGCTAGTATGATAGCATCCATTAATTCCTTGCTCTAATTTTTTTATATGGTCTTACCCATCCTTCCGAGTTCTTCACACCTTAACCCACTCTGCCCGATTCTTTGAGCGCTCATAACATCGCGCTCGGACCTCCGTTTTCGGTGATCTTTTTTTTTCAAAACCGCTTATCTTTTTCGAGATCTACGCCGTGGTGTTCCGCACTCCTCAAAAATTGGGCGGAAACTGGGAAAAAAATGGATTTTGGAGAAAAAAGGGGTGCAACACGAGTACTTCCCGGTGGTCACCAATCCTAGTATTACTCTCGCCCAAGCACGCTTAAGCGAGGAGTTCGATGGGATCCGGTGCATTAGTGCTTTGGTATGATCGCATCCATTAACTCACTTGCTCCAATTTGTTTATATGGTCTTACCCATCCTTCAGTTCTTCACACCTTACCCCACTCCGCTTCGATTCTTTGAACGCTCATAACCCGGCTCCGGACCTCCGTTTTCGGTGATAATTTTTTTCAAACCACTTATCTTTTCGAGATCTATGCCCTGGCGTCCCGCGTTCCTCAAAAATTGGCTGGAAACGGGGAAGAAAATGGATTTTGGCGAAAAAGGGGTGCAAGACGAGGACTTCCCGGGAGGTCACCCATCATAGTACTACTCTCACCCAAGCACGCTTAAGCTGCGAGTTCGATGGGATCCGGTGCATTAGTCTTTGGTTTGATCGCATCCATTAACTCACTGCCCAATTTGATTATATGGTCTTACCCAATGGGTGCAACACGAGAACTTCCCGAGAGGTCACCCATCCTAGTATTACTCTCGCCCATGCACGCTTAATCTGGAGTTCCGATGGGATCCGGTGCATTAGTGCTAGTATGATCGCATCCATTAACTCACTTGCTCTAATTTGTTTATATGGTCTTACCCATCCTTCCAGTTCTTCACACCTTAACCCACTCCTCCCGATTCTTTGAACGCTACGCTCATAACGCGCTCGGACCTCCGGTTTTCGGTGATCTTTTTTTCAAACCGCTTATCTTTTCGAGATCTACGCCGTGGTGTTCCGCAATCCTCAAAAATTGGTAGGAAACTGGAAAAAAAATGGATTTTGGGAGAAAAAGGGGTGCAACACGAGTACTTCCCGGGTGGTCACCAATCCTAGTATTACTCTCGCCCAAGCACGCTTAATTGAGGAGTTCGATGGGATCCGGTGTATTAGTGCTGATATGATCGCATCCATTAACTCACTTTGCTCCAATGTGTTTATATGGTCTTACCCATCCTTCCAGTTCTTCACACCTTACCCCACTCCGGCTGATTCTTTGAACGCTCATAACTTCGGCTCGGACCTCGTTTTTCGGTGATCTTTTTTTCAAACCGCTTATCTTATCGAGATGTACGCCGTGGTGTTCCGCACTCCTCAAAAATTGGTTGGAAACCGGGAAAAAAATGGATTTTGGGGAAAAAAGGGTGCAATACGAGTACTTCCCGGGGAGGTCACCAATCCTAGTATTACTCTCGCCCAAGCACGCTTAAGCTGAGGAGTTCGATGGGATCCAGGTGCATTAGTCTTTGGTATGATCGCATCCATTAACTCACTTGCTCCAATTTGTTTATATGGTCTTACCCATCCTTCTAGTTTTTCACACCTTACCCGACTCCCCCGTGATTCTTTGAACGCTCATAACTTCTCGCTCGGACCTCCGTTTTCAGTGATCTTTTTTTTCAAACCGCTTATCTTTTCGAGATGTACGCCGTGGTGTTCCACACTCCTCAAAAAATTGGCTGGAAACTGGAAAAAAATGGATTTTGGAGAAAAAGGGTGCAACACGAGTACTTCCCAGGTGGTCACCCATCCTAGTATTACTCTCGCCTAAGCACGCTTAAGCGAGGAGTTCGATGGGATCCGGTGCATTAGTCTTTGGTATGATCACATCCATTAACTCTTTGCTCCAATCTGTTTATATGGTCTTACCCATCCTTCCAGTTCTTCACACCTTACCCAGCTCCCTTCGATTCTTTGAACGCTCATAACTTCACGCTCGGACCTCCGTTTCGGTGATCTTTTTTTCAAACGCTTATCTTTTCGAGATGTACGTCGTGGTGTTCCGGACTCCTCAAAAATTGGCTAGAAACTGGGAAAAAATTGGATTTTGGCGAAAAAAGGGGTGCACCACGAGTACTTAATTCCCGGGAGGTCACCCATCCTAGTATTACTCTCGCCAAGCGCACTTAAGCTGCGGAGTTTTGATGGGATCCGGTGCATTAGTGCTGGTATGATCGCATCCATTAACTCACTTGCTCCAATTTGTTTATATGGTCTTACCCATCCTTCCAGTTTTTCACACCTTACCCCACTCCCCACTGATTCTTTGAACCGCTCATAACCGCGCTCGGACCTCCGTTTTCGGTGATCTTTTTTTCAAACAACTTATCTTTTCGAGATCTACGCCGTGGCATCCGCGCTCCTCAAAAATTGGTTGTAAACAGGGAAAAAAAATTGATTTTGGCGAAAAAAGGGGTGCAACACGAGGACTTCCCATGAGGTCACCCATCCTAGTATTACTCTCGCCCAAGCACACTTAAGCTACGGAGTTCTAATGGGATCCGGTGCATTAGTGCTTTGGTGTGATCACATCCATTAACTCACTTGCTCCAATTTGTTTATATGGTCTTACCCATCCTTCCAGTTCATCACACCTTAACCCACTCCCCTTGATTCATTGAACGCTCATAACTTCGCGCTCGGACCTCCGTTTTCGGTGATCTTTTTTTCAAACCCCCTTATCTTTTCGAGATCTACGCCGTGGTGTTCCGCACTCCTCTAAAATTGGCTGGAAACTGGGAAAAAAATGGATTTTGGAGAAAAAAGGGGTGCAACACGAGTACTTCCCGGGTGGTCACCAATCCTAGTATTACTCTCGCCCAAGCACGCTTCACCGAGGAGTTCGATGGGATCCGGTGCATTAGTGCTTGGTTTGATCGCATCCATTAACTCACTTGCTCCAATTTGTTTATATGGTCTTACCCATCCTTCCGAGTTCTTCACACCTTACCCCACTCCGCCCCGATTCTTTGAACGCTCATAACTCGCGCTCGGACCTCCGTTTTCGGTGATCTTTTTTTTCAAACCGCTTATCTTTTTTGAGATGTACGCCGTGGTGTTCCGCACTCCTCAAAAATTGGCTGGAAACTGGGAAAAAAATGGATTTTGGAGAAAAAAGGGTCCAACACGAGTACTTCCCGGGAGGTCACCAATCCTAGTATTACTCTCGCCCAAGCACGCTTAAGCGAGGAGTTCGATGGGATCCGGTGCATTAGTGCTGGTATAATCGCATCCATTAACTCACTTGCTCCAATTTGTTTATATGGTCTTACCCATCCTTCAGTTTTTCACACCTTACCCCACTCCCCCTTGATTCTTTGAACGCTCATAACTTGGCGCTCGGATCTCCGTTTTCGGTGATTTTTTTTTTAAACCGCTTATCTTTTCGAGATGTACGCCGTGGTGTTCCGTACTCCTCAAAAATTGGCTGGAAACTGGAAAAAAATGGATTTTGGAGAAAAAAGGGGTGCAACACGAGTACTTCCCAGGTGGTCACCAATCCTAGTATTACTCTCGCCCAAGCACGCTTAACTGAGGAGTTCTGATGGGATCCGGTGCATTAGTGCTGGTATGATCGCATCCATTAACTCCTTTGCTCCAATTTGTTTATATGGTCTTACCCATCCTTCCGAGTTCTTCACACCTTACCCCACTCCTCGATTCTTTGAACGCTCATAACTCCGCGCTCGGACCTCCGTTTTCGGTGATCTTTTTTTTCAAACCGCTTATCTTTTTCGAGATGTACGCCGTGGTGTTCCGCACTCCTCAAAAATTGGCTGGAAACCTGGAAAAAAAATGGATTTTGGCGAAAAAAGGGGTGCAACACGAATACTTAATTCCCAGGAGGTCACCCATCCTAGTATTACTCTCGCCCAAGCGCACTTAACTGCGGAGTTCTGATGGGATCCGGTGCATTAGTCTTTGGTATGATCGCATCCATTAACTCACTTGCTCCAATTTGTTTATATGGTCTTACCCATCCTTCCAGTTTTCCACACCTTACCCCGCTCCCCGTTGATTCTTTGAACGCTCATAACCTCGCGCTCGGACCTCCGTTTTCGGTGATCTTTTTTTTCAAACGGCTTATCTTTTTTCGAGATCTACGCCGTGGCCCCCGCGCTCCTCAAAAATTGGTTGTAAACGGGAAAAAAAATTGATTTTGGCGAAAAAAGGGGTGCAACACGAGGACTTCCCGGGAGGTCACCCATCCTAGTATTACTCTCGCCCATGCACGCTTAATCGCGGAGTTCGATGGGATCCGGTGCATTAGTGCTAGTATGATCGCATCCATTAACTCATTGCTCTAATTTGTTTATATGGTCTTACCCATCCTTCCAGTTCTTCACACCTTAACCCACTCCGCCCCGATTCTTTGAACACTCATAACTTCACGCTCGGACCTCCGTTTTTGATCATTTTTTTCAAACCGCTTATCTTTTCGAGATCTACGCCGTGGTGCACCGCACTCCTCAAAAATTGGCTGGAAACTGGAAAAAAAATGGATTTTGGAGAAAAAAGGGGGTGCAACACGAGTACTTCCAGGTGGTCACCAATCCTAGCATTACTCTCGCCCAAGCACGCTTAAGCGAGGAGTTCCGATGGGATCCGGTGCATTAGTCCTGGTATGATCGCATCCATTAACTCTTTGCTCCAATTTGTTTATATGGTCTTACACATCCTTCTAGTTTTTCACACCTTACCCCACTCCCCTTGATTCTTTGATCGCTCATAACTTCGCGCTCGGACCTCCGTTTTCGGTGATCTTTTTTTCAAACCGCTTATCTTTTCAAGATGTACGCCGTGGTGTTCCGCACTCCTCAAAATTGGCTGGAACCTGGAAAAAAAATGGATTTTGGAGAAAAAAGGGTGCAACACGAGTACTTCCCGGGTGGTCACCCATCCTAGTATTACTCTCGCCCAAGCACGCTTAAGCGAGGAGTTCGATGGGATCCGGTGCATTAGTGTTGGTATGATCGCATCCATTAACTCACTTGCTCCAATTTGTTTATATGGTCTTACCCATCCTTCCAGTTCTTCACACCTTACCCCACTCCGCCCCGATTCTTTGAACGCTCATAACTTCGCGCGCTCGGACCTCCGTTTTCGGTGATCTTTTTTTTTAAAACTGCTTATCTTTTCGAGATGTACGCCGTGGTGTTCCGCGCTCCTCAAAAATTGGTTGGAAACTGGAAAACAATTGGATTTTGGCGAAAAAGGGGTGCAACACGAGTACTTAATTCCCAGGAGGTCACCATCCTAGTATTACTCTCGCCCAAGCGCACTTAACTGCGGAGTTCTGATGGGATCCGGTGCATTAGTGCTGGTATGATCGCATCCATTAACTCACTTTGCTCCAATTTGTTTATATGGTCTTACCCATCCTTCCAGTTTTTCACACCTTACCCCACTCCCAGTTGATTCTTTGAACGCTCATAACTTCGCGCTCGGACCTCCGTTTTGATTGATCTTTTTTTTCAAACCGCTTATCTTTTTCGAGATCTACGCCGTGGCGTTCCGCACTCCTCAAAAATTGGTTGTAAACGGGGAAAAAAAATTGATTTTGGCGAAAAAAGGGGGTGCAACACGAGGACTTCCCGGGAGGTCACCCATCCTAGTATTACTCTCGCCCATGCACGCTTAACTGCGGAGTTCTGATGGGATCCGGTGCATTAGTGCTAGTATGATCGCATCCATTAACTCCTTTGCTCCAATTTGTTTATATGGTCTTACCCATCCTTCCAGTTCTTCACACCTTAACCCACTCCCTTCGATTCTTTGAACGCTCATAACTTCGCGCTCGGACCTCCGTTTTGAGTGATCTTTTTTTCAAACCGCTTATCTTTTTCGAGATGTACGCCGTGGTGTTCCGCACTCCTCAAAAATTGGCTGGAAACTGGAAAAAAAATTGATTTTGGAGAAAAAAGGGTGCAACACGAGTACTTCCCAGGTGGTCACCCATCCTAGTATTACTCTCGCCCAAGCACGCTTAAGCGAGGAGTTCGATGGGATCCGGTGCATTAGTGCTTGGTATGATCGCATCCATTAACTCACTTGCTCCAATCTGTTTATATGGTCTTACCCATCCTTCCAGTTCTTCACACCTTACCCCACTCCGCCCTAATTCTTTGAACGCTCATAACTCTGCGCTCGGACCTCCGTTTTCGGTGATCTTTTTTTCAAACCCCTTATCTTTTTCGAGATGTACGCCGTGGTGTTCCGCACTCCTCAAAAATTGGCTGGAAACTGGAAAAAAATTGGATTTTGGCGAAAAAAGGGGTGCAACACGAGTACTTAATTCCTAGGAGGTCACCCATCCTAGTATTACTCTCGCCCAAGCGCACTTAAGCTGCGGAGTTCGATGGGATCCGGTGCATTAGTGCTTTGGTATGATCGCATCCATTAACTCACTTTGCTCCAATTTGTTTATATGGTCTTACCCATCCTTCCAGTTTTTCACACCTTACCCCACTCCCCACTGATTCTTTGAACACTCATAACTTCGCGCTCGGACCTCCGTTTTCAGTGATCTTTTTTTTCAAACAGCTTATCTTTTCGAGATCTACGCCGTGGCCTTCCCGCGCTCCTCAAAAATTGGTTGTAAACCTGGAAAAAAAATTGATTTTGGCGAAAAAAGGGGTGCAACACGAGGACTCCCCATGAGGTTACCCATCCTAGTATTACTCTCGCCCAAGCACGCTTAAGCTGCGGAGTTCTAATGGGATCCGGTGCATTAGTGCTTTGGTGTGATCGCATCCATTAACTCATCTGCTCCATTTTGTTTATATGGTTTTATCCATCCTTCCAGTTCATCACACCTTAACCCACTCCGCCCTGATTCATTGAACGCTCATAACTTCGCGCTCGGACCTCCGTTTTAAGTGATCTTTTTTTTCAAACCGCTTATCTTTTCGAGATCTACGCCGTGATGTTCCGCACTCCTCTAAAATTGGCTGGAAACTGGAAAAAAATGGATTTTGGAGAAAAAAGGGGTGCAACACGAGTACTTCCCGGGTGGTCACCAATCCTAGTATTACTCTTGCCCAAGCACGCTTAATCGAGGAGTTACGATGGGATCCGGTGCATTAGTGCTGGTTTGATCGCATCCATTAACTCCTTTGCTCCAATCTGTTTATATGGTCTTACCCATCCTTCCGAGTTCTTCACACCTTACCCCGCTCCGCACGATTCTTTGAACGCTCATAACTTCGCGCTCGGACCTCCGTTTACGGTGATCTTTTTTTTTCAAACCGCTTATCTTTTTCGAGATCTACGCCGTGGTGTTCCGCACTCCTCTAAAATTGGCTGGAAACTGGAAAAAAAAGGATTTTGGAGAAAAAAGGGGTGCAACACGAGTACTTCCCGGTGGTCACCAATCCTAGTATTACTCTTGCCCAAGCACGCTTAAGCGAGGAGTTCGATGGGATCCGGTGCATTAGTGCTGGTTTGATCGCATCCATTAACTCTTTGCTCCAATCTGTTTATATGGTCTTACCCATCCTTCCAGTTCTTCACACCTTACCCCACTCCGCCTCGATTCTTTGAACGCTCATAACTTCGCGCTCGGACCTCCGTTTTGAGTGATCTTTTTTTCAAACCGCTTATCTTTTTCGAGATGTACGCCGTGGTGTTCCGCACTCCTCAAAAATTGGCTGGAAACTGGAAAAAATTGGATTTTGGCGAAAAAAGGGGGTGGAACACGAGTACTTAATTCCCGGGAGGTCGCCCATCCTAGTATTACTCTCGCCCAAGCGCACTTAAGCTGCGGAGTTCGATGGGATCCGGTGCATTAGTGCTTTGGTATGATCGCATCCATTAACTCTTTGCTCCAATTTGTTTATATGGTCTTACCCATCCTTCCGAGTTTTTCACACCTTACCCCACTCCCCAGTTGATTCTTTGAACGCTCATAACTTCGCGCTCGGACCTCCGTTTTCGGTGATCTTTTTTTTTTCAAACTGACTTATCTTTTCGAGATCTACGCCGTGGCGTCCCGCGCTCCTCAAAAATTGGTTGTAAACAGGGAAAAAAAATTGATTTTGGCGAAAAAAGGGGTGCAACACGAGGACTTCCCCGGAGGTCACCCATCCTAGTATTACTCTCGCCCATGCACGCTTAATCTGCGGAGTTCGATGGGATCCGGTGCATTAGTGCTAGTATGATCGCATCCATTAACTCACTTTGCTCTAATTTGTTTATATGGTCTTACCCATCCTTCCGAGTTCTTCACACCTTAACCCACTCCGCCTCGATTCTTTGAACGCTCATAACTTCGCGCTCGGACCTCCGTTTTGATTGATCTTTTTTTTTCAAACCGCTTATCTTTTTTCGAGATCTACGCCGTGGTGTTCCGCACTCCTCAAAAATTGGCTGGAAACTGGAAAAAAATGGATTTTGGAGAAAAAAGGGGTGCAACACGAGTACTTCCCGTGTGGTCACCAATCCTAGTATAACTCTCGCCCAAGCACGCTTAAGCGAGGAGTTCGATGGGATCCGGTGCATTAGTGCTTTGGTATGATCGCATCCATTAACTCACCTTGCTCCAATTTGTTTATATGGTCTTACCCATCCTTCTAGTTTTTCACACCTTACCCCACTCCGTCTTTGATTCTTTGAACGCTCATAACTTCGCGCTCGGACCTCCGTTTTTGGTGATCTTTTTTCAAACCGCTTATCTTTTCGAGATGTACGCCGTGGTGTTCCGCACTCCTCAAAAATTGGCTGGAAACTGGAAAAAAAATTGATTTTGGAGAAAAAAGGGGTGCAACACGAGTACTTCCCGGGTGGTCACCCATCCTAGTATTACTCTCGCCCAAGCACGCTTAAGCGAGGAGTTCGATGGGATCCGGTGCATTAGTGCTTTGGTATGATCGCATCCATTAACTCTTTGCTCCAATCTCTTTATATGGTCTTACCCATCCTTCCGAGTTCTTCACACCTTACCCCACTCCGCCCCGATTCTTTGAACGCTCATAACTTCGCGCTCGGACCTCCGTTTTGAGTGATCTTTTTTTCAAACCCCTTATCTTTTCGAGATGTACGTCGTGGTGTTCCGCACTCCTCAAAAATTGGCTGGAAACTGGAAAAAATTGGATTTTGGCGAAAAAAGGGGGTGCAACACGAGTACTTAATTCCCGGGAGGTCACCCATCCTAGTATTACTCTCGCCCAAGCGCACTTAAGCTGCGGAGTTCGATGGGATCCGGTGCATTAGTGCTTTGGTATGATCGCATCCATTAACTCATTGCTCCAATTTGTTTATATGGTCTTACCCATCCTTCCAGTTTTTCACACCTTACCCCACTCCCCCATCGATTCTTTGAACACTCATAACTTCGCGCTCGGACCTCCGTTTTCGGTGATCTTTTTTTCAAACGGCTTATCTTTTTCGAGATCTACGCCGTGGCTTCCCGCGCTCCTCAAAAATTGGTTGTAAACCTGGAAAAAAAATTGATTTTGGCGAAAAAAGGGGTGCAACACGAGGACTCCCCATGAGGTTACCCCATCCTAGTATTACTCTCGCCCGAAGCACGCTTAAGCTGCGGAGTTCTAATGGGATCCGGTGCATTAGTCTTTGGTGTGATCGCATCCATTAACTCACTTGCTCCATTTTGTTTATATGGTCTTATCCATCCTTCCGAGTTCATCACACCTTAACCCACTCCGCCCCGATTCATTGAACGCTCATAACTTCGCGCTCGGACCTCAGTTTTTCGGTGATCTTTTTTTTCAAACCGCTTATCTTTTCGAGATCTACGCCGTGGTGTTCCGCACTCCTCTAAAATTGGCTGGAAACTGGAAAAAATGGATTTTGGAGAAAAAAGGGGTGCAACACGAGTACTTCCCAGGTGGTCACCAATCCTAGTATTACTCTTGCCCAAGCACGCTTAACTGAGGAGTTCTGATGGGATCCGGTGCATTAGTGCTGGTTTGATCGCATCCATTAACTCACTTGCTCCAATCCGTTTATATGGTCTTACCCATCCTTCCAGTTCTTCACACCTTACCCCACTCCGCCCCGATTCTTTGAACGCTCATAACTTTGCGCTCGGACCTCCGTTTATGGTGATCTTTTTTTAAACCGCTTATCTTTTTTGAGATCTACGCCGTGGTGTTCCGCACTCCTCTAAAATTGGCTGGAAACTGGAAAAAAAATGGATTTTGGAGAAAAAAGGGGTGCAACACGAGTACTTCCCAGGTGGTCACCAATCCTAGTATTACTCTTGCCCAAGCACGCTTAATCGAGGAGTTCGATGGGATCCGGTGCATTAGTGCTTGGTTTGATCGCATCCATTAACTCACTTTGCTCCAATCTGTTTATATGGTCTTACCCATCCTTCCAGTTCTTCACACCTTACCCCACTCCGCCCCGATTCTTTGAACGCTCATAACTCGCGCTCGGACCTCCGTTTTGAGTGATCTTTTTTTTCAAACCGCTTATCTTTTTCGAGATGTACGCCGTGGTGTTCCGCACTCCTCAAAAATTGGCTGGAAACTGGAAAAAATTGGATTTTGGCGAAAAAAAGGGGTGCAACACGAGTACTTAATTCCCAGGAGGTCGCCCATCCTAGTATTACTCTCGCCCAAGCGCACTTAATCTGCGGAGTTCGATGGGATCCGGTGCATTAGTCTTTGGTATGATCGCATCCATTAACTCACTTGCTCCAATTTGTTTATATGGTCTTACCCATCCTTCCAAGTTTTTCACACCTTACCCCACTCCCCCGTTGATTCTTTGAACGCTCATAACTTCGCGCTCGGACCTCCGTTTTCGGTGATCTTTTTTTTCAAACGGCTTATCTTTTTCGAGATCTACGCCGTGGCGTCCCGCGCTCCTCAAAATTGGTTGTAAACGGGGAAAAAAAAATTGATTTTGGCGAAAAAAGGGGTGCAACACGAGGACTTCCCAGGAGGTCACCCATCCTAGTATTACTCTCGCCCAAGCACGCTTAACTGCGGAGTTCTAATGGGATCCGGTGCATTAGTGCTGGTGTGATCGCATCCATTAACTCACTGCTCCAATTTGTTTATATGGTCTTATCCATCCTTCCAGTTCATCACACCTTAACCCACTCCGCCCTGATTCATTGAACGCTCATAACTTCGCGCTCGGACCTCGTTTTGATTGATCTTTTTTTCAAACCGCTTATCTTTTCGAGATCTACGCCGTGGTGTTCCGCACTCCTCAAAAATTGGCTGGAAACTGGAAAAAAATGGATTTTGGAGAAAAAAGGGGTGCAACACGAGTACTTCCCAGGTGGTCACCAATCCTAGTATTACTCTTGCCCAAGCACGCTTAACTGAGGAGTTCTGATGGGATCCGGTGCATTAGTGCTGGTTTGATCGCATCCATTAACTCACTTGCTCCAATTTGTTTATATGGTCTTACCCATCCTTCCAGTTCTTCACACCTTACCCCACTCCTTCGATTCTTTGAACGCTCATAACCTTCGCTCGGACCTCCGTTTATAGTGATCTTTTTCAAACGCTACTGATGCGTGGTGTCTTCAAAATTGGCTGGAAACCGGAAAAAAAATTGGATTTTGGAGAAAAAAAGGGTGCAACACGAGTACTTCCCGGGTGGTCACCCATCCTAGTATTACTCTTGCCCAAGCACGCTTAAGCGAGGAGTTCGATGGGATCCGGTGCATTAGTGCTTGGTTTGATCGCATCCATTAACTCACTTTGCTCCAATCTGTTTATATGGTCTTACCCATCCTTCCAGTTCTTCACACCTTACCCCACTCCGCCCTGATTCTTTGAACGCTCATAACTTCGCGCTCGGACCTCCGTTTTGAGTGATCTTTTTTTCAAACCGCTTAACTTTTCGAGATGTACGCCGTGGTGTTCCGCACTCCTCAAAAATTGGCTGGAAACTGGAAAAAAATTGGATTTTGGCGAAAAAAGGGGTGCAACACGAGTACTTAATTCCCAGGAGGTCGCCCATCCTAGTATTACTCTCGCCCAAGCGCACTTAATCTGCGGAGTTACGATGGGATCCGGTGCATTAGTGCTTTGGTATGATCGCATCCATTAACTCATTGCTCCAATTTGTTTATATGGTCTTACCCATCCTTCCAGTTTTTCACACCTTACCCCACTCCCCACTGATTCTTTGAACGCTCATAACTTCGCGCTCGGACCTCCGTTTTCAGTGATCTTTTTTTTCAAACAGCTTATCTTTTCGAGATCTACGCCGTGGCTTCCCCGCGCTCCTCAAAAATTGGTTGTAAACCGGGAAAAAAAATTGATTTTGGCGAAAAAAGGGGTGCAACACGAGGACTCCCCATGAGGTCACCCATCCTAGTATTACTCTCGCCCAAGCACGCTTAATCTGCGGAGTTCTAATGGGATCCGGTGCATTAGTGCTTGGTGTGATCGCATCCATTAACTCACTTGCTCCATTTTGTTTATATGGTCTTATCCATCCTTCCGAGTTCATCACACCTTAACCCACTCCGCCCTGATTCATTGAACGCTCATAACTTCGCGCTCGGACCTCTGTTTTCAGTGATCTTTTTTTTCAAACCGCTTATCTTTTCGAGATCTACGCCGTGGTGTTCCGCACTCCTCTAAAATTGGCTGGAAACTGGAAAAAAAATGGATTTTGGAGAAAAAAGGGGTGCAACACGAGTACTTCCCGTGTGGTCACCAATCCTAGTATTACTCTTGCCCAAGCACGCTTAATCGAGGAGTTCGATGGGATCCGGTGCATTAGTGCTTGGTTTGATCGCATCCATTAACTCACTTGCTCCAATCCGTTTATATGGTCTTACCCATCCTTCCAGTTCTTCACACCTTACCCCACTCCGCCCTGATTCTTTGAACGCTCATAACTTCGCTCGGACCTCCGTTTATAGTGATCTTTTTAAACCGCTTATCTTTCGAGATCTACGCGTGGTTTCCGCACCCCTAAAATTGGCTGGAAACTGGAAAAAAAATGGATTTTGGAGAAAAAAGGGGTGCAACACGAGTACTTCCCAGGTGGTCACCAATCCTAGTATTACTCTTGCCCAAGCACGCTTAAGCGAGGAGTTCGATGGGATCCGGTGCATTAGTGCTGGTTTGATCGCATCCATTAACTCACTTTGCTCCAATTTGTTTATATGGTCTTACCCATCCTTCCAGTTCTTCACACCTTACCCCACTCCCCTCGATTCTTTGAACGCTCATAACTCCGCGCTCGGACCTCCGTTTTGAGTGATCTTTTTTTCAAACCGCTTATCTTTTTCGAGATGTACGCCGTGGTGTTCCGCACTCCTCAAAAATTGGCTGGAAACTGGAAAAAATTGGATTTTGGCGAAAAAAGGGGTGCAACACGAGTACTTAATTCCCAGGAGGTCGCCCATCCTAGTATTACTCTCGCCCAAGCGCACTTAACTGCGGAGTTCTGATGGGATCCGGTGCATTAGTGCTGGTATGATCGCATCCATTAACTCACTGCTCCAATTTGTTTATATGGTCTTACCCATCCTTCCAGTTTTTCACACCTTACCCCACTCCCCACTGATTCTTTGAACGCTCATAACTTCGCGCTCGGACCTCCGTTTTTAGTGATCTTTTTTTTCAAACAGCTTATCTTTTCGAGATCTACGCCGTGGCGTCCCGCGCTCCTCAAAAATTGGTTGTAAACAGGGAAAAAAAATTGATTTTGGCGAAAAAAGGGGGTGCAACACGAGGACTTCCCATGAGGTCACCCATCCTAGTATTACTCTCGCCCAAGCACGCTTAACTGCGGAGTTCTGATGGGATCCGGTGCATTAGTGCTAGTATGATCGCATCCATTAACTCACTTGCTCCAATTTGTTTATATGGTCTTACCCATCCTTCCGAGTTCTTCACACCTTAACCCACTCCCTCTGATTCTTTGAACGCTCATAACTTCGCGCTCGGACCTCCGTTTTGATTGATCTTTTTTTTCAAACCGCTTATCTTTTCGAGATCTACGCCGTGGTGTTCCGCACTCCTCAAAAATTGGCTGGAAACTGGAAAAAAATGGATTTTGGAGAAAAAAGGGGTGCAACACGAGTACTTCCCGGTGGTCACCAATCCTAGTATTCTCTTGCCCAAGCTAGAGGTTGGGATCGCATTATGTTGCGTCATTAACTCACGCTCATTTTTCTTCCCCTTCCACCCCCCCTTTTTATAACCCTCCTTTATATAATAAAAAAATGAAAAGGAGGTACTTCAGTGGTCACCAATCCTAGTATTACTCTCGCCCAAGCACGCTTAAGCGAGGAGTTCGATGGGATCCGGTGCATTAGTGCTTGGTTTGATCGCATCCATTAACTCACTTTGCTCCAATTTGTTTATATGGTCTTACCCATCCTTCCGAGTTCTTCACACCTTACCCCACTCCGCCTTCGATTCTTTGAACGCTCATAACTCGCGCTCGGACCTCCGTTTTGAGTGATCTTTTTTTTCAAACCGCTTATCTTTTTCGAGATGTACGCCGTGGTGTTCCGCACTCCTCAAAAATTGGCTGGAAACTGGAAAAAATTGGATTTTTGGCGAAAAAAGGGGTGCAACACGAGTACTTAATTCCCGGGAGGTCGCCCATCCTAGTATTACTCTCGCCCAAGCGCACTTAATCTGCGGAGTTCGATGGGATCCGGTGCATTAGTGCTGGTATGATCGCATCCATTAACTCCCTTGCTCCAATTTGTTTATATGGTCTTACCCATCCTTCCAGGTTTTTCACACCTTACCCCACTCCCCACTGATTCTTTGAACGCTCATAACTTCGCGCTCGGACCTCCGTTTTCAGTGATCTTTTTTTTCAAACCGAC
Source organism: Beta corolliflora (assembly GCA_947648045.1). Classification (NCBI taxonomy): domain Eukaryota; kingdom Viridiplantae; phylum Streptophyta; class Magnoliopsida; order Caryophyllales; family Amaranthaceae; genus Beta; species Beta corolliflora. The sequence continues at coordinate 24,073 of CANSZD010003181.1, forward strand.
TTATCTTTTTCGAGATCTACGCCGTGGCTTCCCGCGCTCCTCAAAAATTGGTTGTAAACGGGGAAAAAAAATTGATTTTGGCGAAAAAAGGGGGTGCAACACGAGGACTCCCCATGAGGTCACCCATCCTAGTATTACTCTCGCCCAAGCACGCTTAATCTGCGGAGTTCTAATGGGATCCAGGTGCATTAGTGCTTGGTGTGATCGCATCCATTAACTCACTTGCTCCAATTTGTTTATATGGTCTTATCCATCCTTCCAGTTCATCACACCTTAACCCACTCCGCCTTGATTCATTGAACGCTCATAACTTCGCGCTCGGACCTCTGTTTTCAGTGATCTTTTTTTTCAAACCGCTTATCTTTTCGAGATCTACGCCGTGGTGTTCCGCACTCCTCTAAAATTGGCTGGAAACTGGAAAAAAATGGATTTTGGAGAAAAAAGGGGGTGCAACACGAGTACTTCCCGGTGTGGTCACCAATCCTAGTATTACTCTTGCCCAAGCACGCTTAATCGAGGAGTTCGGATGGGATCCGGTGCATTAGTGCTTGGTTTGATCGCATCCATTAACTCACTTGCTCCAATCTGTTTATATGGTCTTACCCATCCTTCCGAGTTCTTCACACCTTACCCCACTCCGCCCTGATTCTTTGAACGCTCATAACTTCGCGCTCGGACCTCCGTTTATAGTGATTGGCTGGAAACTGGAAAAAAAATGGATTTTGGAGAAAAAAGGGGTGCAACACGAGTACTTCCCAGGTGGTCACCAATCCTAGTATTACTCTTGCCCAAGCACGCTTAACTGAGGAGTTCTGATGGGATCCGGTGCATTAGTGCTTGGTTTGATCGCATCCATTAACTCACTGCTCCAATCCGTTTATATGGTCTTACCCATCCTTCCAGTTCTTCACACCTTACCCCGCTCCCTCCGATTCTTTGAACGCTCATAACTTCGCGCTCGGACCTCCGTTTTGAGTGATCTTTTTTTTCAAAACCGCTTATCTTTTCGAGATGTACGCCGTGGTGTTCCGCACTCCTCAAAAATTGGCTGGAAACTGGAAAAAATTGGATTTTGGCGAAAAAAGGGGTGCAACACGAGTACTTAATTCCCAGGAGGTCACCCATCCTAGTATTACTCTCGCCCAAGCGCACTTAACTGCGGAGTTCTGATGGGATCCGGTGCATTAGTGCTGGTATGATCGCATCCATTAACTCACTGCTCCAATTTGTTTATATGGTCTTACCCATCCTTCCAGTTTTCACACCTTACCCCACTCCCCATTGATTCTTTGAACGCTCATAACTCCGCGCTCGGACCTCCGTTTTCGGTGATCTTTTTTTTCAAACTGACTTATCTTTTTCGAGATCTACGCCGTGGCGTCCCGCGCTCCTCAAAAATTGGTTGTAAACAGGGAAAAAAAATTGATTTTGGCGAAAAAAGGGGTGCAACACGAGGACTTCCCAAGAGGTCACCCATCCTAGTATTACTCTCGCCCAAGCACGCTTAACTGCGGAGTTCTAATGGGATCCGGTGCATTAGTGCTATGTATGATCGCATCCATTAACTCATTGCTCCAATTTGTTTATATGGTCTTACCCATCCTTCCGAGTTCTTCACACCTTAACCCACTCCGCCCTGATTCTTTGAACGCTCATAACTTCGCGCTCGGACCTCCGTTTTCAGTGATCTTTTTTTTCAAACCGCTTATCTTTTCGAGATCTACGCCGTGGTGTTCCGCACACCTCAAAAATTGGCTGGAAACTGGAAAAAAATGGATTTTGGAGAAAAAAGGGGTGCAACACCAGTACTTCCCAGGTGGTCACCAATCCTAGTATTACTCTTGCCCAAGCACGCTTAATCGAGGAGTTCGGATGGGATCCCGGTGCATTAGTGCTGGTTTGATCGCATCCATTAACTCACTTGCTCCAATTTGTTTATATGGTCTTACCCATCCTTCTAGTTTTTCACACCTTACCCCACTCCGCCTTGATTCTTTGAACGCTCATAACTTCGCGCTCGGACCTCCGTTTTTAGTGATCTTTTTTTCAAAGCTTATCTTTTTCGAGATGTACGCGTGGTGTTCCGCACCCTCAAAAATTGGCTGGAAACTGGAAAAAAAATGGATTTTGGAGAAAAAAGGGGTGCAACACGAGTACTTCCCAGGTGGTCACCCATCCTAGTATTACTCTCGCCCAAGCACGCTTAACTAAGGAGTTCTGATGGGATCCGGTGCATTAGTGCTGGTATGATCGCATCCATTAACTCACTGCTCCAATCTGTTTATATGGTCTTACCCATCCTTCCGAGTTTTTCACACCTTACCCCGCTCCGCCTTGATTCTTTGAACGCTCATAACTTCGCGCTCGGACCTCCGTTTTGGGTGATCTTTTTTTCAAACCCCTTATCTTTTCGAGATGTACGCCGTGGTGTTCCGCACTCCTCAAAAATTGGCTGGAAACTGGAAAAAAATTGGATTTTGACGAAAAAAGGGGTGCAACACGAGTACTTAATTCCCAGGAGGTCACCCATCCTAGTATTACTCTCGCCCAAGCGCACTTAACTGCGGAGTTCTGATGGGATCCGGTGCATTAGTGCTAGTATGATCGCATCCATTAACTCACTGCTCCACTTTGTTTATATGGTCTTACGCATCCTTCCAGTTTTTCACACCTTACCCCACTCCCCACTGATTCTTTGAACACTCATAACTTCGCGCTCGGACCTCCGTTTCGGTGATCTTTTTTTTCAAACAGCCTTATCTTTTTCGAGATCTACGCCGTGGCTTCCCGCGCTCCTCAAAAATTGGTTGTAAACAGGGAAAAAAAATTGATTTTGGCGAAAAAAGGGGTGCAACACGAGGACTCCCCATGAGGTCACCCATCCTAGTATTACTCTCGCCCAAGCACGCTTAACTGCAGAGTTCTAATGGGATCCGGTGCATTAGTGCTGGTGTGATCGCATCCATTAACTCACTGCTCCAATTTGTTTATATGGTCTTATCCATCCTTCCAGTTCATCACACCTTAACCCACTCCCCCCTGATTCATTGAACGCTCATAACTTCGCGCTCGGACCTCGTTTTCAGTGATCTTTTTTTTCAAACCGCTTATCTTTTCGAGATCTACGCCGTGGTGTTCCGCACTCCTCTAAAATTGGCTGGAAACGCGGAAAAAAATGGATTTTGGAGAAAAAAGGGGTGCAACACGAGTACTTCCCAGGTGGTCACCAATCCTAGTATTACTCTTGCCCAAGCACGCTTAACTGAGGAGTTCGGATGGGATCCGGTGCATTAGTGCTGGTTTGATCGCATCCATTAACTCACTGCTCCAATCTGTTTATATGGTCTTACCCATCCTTCCAGTTCTTCACACCTTACCCCACTCCGCCCTGATTCTTTGAACGCTCATAACTTCGCGCTCGGACCTCCGTTTATAGTGATTGGCTGGAAACTGGAAAAAAAATGGATTTTTGGAGAAAAAAAGGGGTGCAACACGAGTACTTCCCCAGGTGGTCACCAATCCTAGTATTACTCTTGCCCAAGCACGCTTAAGCGAGGAGTTCGATGGGATCCGGTGCATTAGTGCTGGTTTGATCGCATCCATTAACTCACTTGCTCCAATCTGTTTATATGGTCTTACCCATCCTTCCAGTTCTTCACACCTTACCCCACTCCGCCCTGATTCTTTGAACGCTCATAACTTCGCGCTCGGACCTCCGTTTTGAGTGATCTTTTTTTTCAAAACCGCTTATCTTTTCGAGATGTACGCCGTGGTGTTCCGCACTCCTCAAAAATTGGCTGGAATCTGGAAAAGAATTGGATTTTGGCGAAAAAAGGGGTGCAACACGAGTACTTAATTCCCAGGAGGTCACCCATCCTAGTATTACTCTCGCCCAAGCGCACTTAACTGCGGAGTTCTGATGGGATCCGGTGCATTAGTGCTTTGGTATGATCGCATCCATTAACTCACTTGCTCCAATTTGTTTATATGGTCTTACCCATCCTTCCGAGTTTTCACACCTTACCCCACTCCCCGCTGATTCTTTGAACGCTCATAACTTCGCGCTCGGACCTCCGTTTTCAGTGATCTTTTTTTTCAAACAGCTTATCTTTTCGAGATCAACGCCGGGGCGTCCCGCGCTCCTCAAAAATTGGTTGTAAACAGGGAAAAAAAATTGATTTTGGCGAAAAAAGGGGTGCAACACGAGGACTTCCCAGGAGGTCACCCATCCTAGTATTACTCTCGCCCATGCACGCTTAACTGCGGAGTTCTGATGGAATCCGGTGCATTAGTGCTAGTATGATCGCATCCATTAACTCACTGCTCTAATTTGTTTATATGGTCTTACCCATCCTTCCAGTTCTTCACACCTTAACCCACTCCCTTCGATTCTTTGAACGCTCATAACTTCGCGCTCGGACCTCCGTTTTCGGTGATCTTTTTTTTCAAACCGCTTATCTTTTCGAGATCTACGCCGTGGTGTTCCGCACACCTCAAAAATTGGCTGGAAACTGGAAAAAAATGGATTTTGGAGAAAAAAGGGGTGCAACACCAGTACTTCCCAGGTGGTCACCAATCCTAGTATTACTCTCACCCAAGCACGCTTAACTGAGGAGTTCTGATGGGATCCGGTGCATTAGTGCTGGTATGATCGCATCCATTAACTCACTGCTCCAATTTGTTTATATGGTCTTACCCATCCTTCTAGTTTTTCACACCTTACCCCACTCCGTCCTGATTCTTTGAACGCTCATAACTTCGCGCTCGGACCTCCGTTTTCAGTGATCTTTTTTTTCAAACCGCTTATCTTTTCGAGATGTACGCCGTGGTGTTCCGCACTCCTCAAAAATTGGCTGGAAACTTGAAAAAAAATGGATTTTGGAGAAAAAAGGGTGCAACACGAGTACTTCCCAGGTGGTCACCCATCCTAGTATTACTCTCGCCAAAGCACGCTTAACTAAGGAGTTCTGATGGGATCCGGTGCATTAGTGCTGGTATGATCGCATCCATTAACTCACTGCTCCAATCTGTTTATATGGTCTTACCCATCCTTCCAGTTTTTCACACCTTACCCCACTCCGCCCTGATTCTTTGAACGCTCATAACTTCGCGCTCGGACCTCCGTTTTCAGTGATCTTTTTTTTCAAACCCCTTATCTTTTCGAGATGTACGCCGTGGTGTTCCGTACTCCTCAAAAATTGGCTGGAAACTGGAAAAAAATTGGATTTTGACGAAAAAAGGGGTGCAACACGAGTACTTAATTCCCAGGAGGTCACCCATCCTAGTATTACTCTCGCCCAAGCGCACTTAACTGCGGAGTTCTGATGGGATCCGGTGCATTAGTGCTAGTATGATCGCATCCATTAACTCACTGCTCCACTTTGTTTATATGGTCTTACGCATCCTTCCAGTTTTTCACACCTTACCCCACTCCCCACTGATTCTTTGAACACTCATAACTTCGCGCTCGGACCTCCGTTTTCAGTGATCTTTTTTTTCAAACAGCTTATCTTTTCGAGATCTACGCCGTGGCTTCCCGCGCTCCTCAAAAATTGGTTGTAAACAGGGAAAAAAAATTGATTTTGGCGAAAAAAGGGGTGCAACACGAGGACTCCCCATGAGGTCACCCATCCTAGTATTACTCTCGCCCAAGCACGCTTAACTGCGGAGTTCTAATGGGATCCGGTGCATTAGTGCTGGTGTGATCGCATCCATTAACTCACTGCTCCAATTTGTTTATATGGTCTTATCCATCCTTCCAGTTCATCACACCTTAACCCACTCCGCCCTGATTCATTGAACGCTCATAACTTCGCGCTCGGACCTCCGTTTTCAGTGATCTTTTTTTTCAAACCGCTTATCTTTTCGAGATCTACGCCGTGGTGTTCCGCACTCCTCTAAAATTGGCTGGAAACTGGAAAAAAATGGATTTTGGAGAAAAAAGGGGTGCAACACGAGTACTTCCCAGGTGGTCACCAATCCTAGTATTACTCTTGCCCAAACACGCTTAACTGAGGAGTTCTGATGGGATCCGGTGCATTAGTGCTGGTTTGATCGCATCCATTAACTCCATTGCTCCAATCTGTTTATATGGTCTTACCCATCCTTCCAGTTCTTCACACCTTACCCCGCTCCTCCGATTCTTTGAACGCTCATAACTTCGCGCTCGGACCTCCGTTTACAGTGATCTTTTTTTTCAAACCGCTTATCTTTTCGAGATCTACGCCGTGGTGTTCCGTACTCCTCTAAAATTGGCTGGAAACTAGAAAAAAAATGGATTTTGGAGAAAAAAGGGGTGCAACACGAGTACTTCCCACGTGGTCACCAATCCTAGTATTACTCTTGCCCAAGCACGCTTAACTGAGGAGTTCTGATGGGATCCGGTGCATTAGTGCTGGTTTGATCGCATCCATTAACTCACTTCTCCAATCTGTTTATATGGTCTTACCCATCCTTCCAGTTCTTCACACCTTACCCCACTCCGCCCTGATTCTTTGAACGCTCATAACTTCGCGCTCGGACCTCCGTTTACAGTGATCTTTTTTTTCAAACCGCTTATCTTTTCGAGATCTACACCGTGGTGTTCCGTACTCCTCTAAAATTGGCTGGAAACTAGAAAAAAAATGGATTTTGGAGAAAAAAGGGGTGCAACACGAGTACTTCCCAGGTGGTCACCAATCCTAGTATTACTCTTGCCCAAGCACGCTTAACTGAGGAGTTCTGATGGGATCCGGTGCATTAGTGCTGGTATGATCGCATCCATTAACTCACTTCTCCAATCTGTTTATATGGTCTTACCCATCCTTCCAGTTCTTCACACCTTACCCCACTCCGCCCTGATTCTTTGAACGCTCATAACTTCGCGCTCGGACCTCCGTTTTGAGTGATCTTTTTTTTCAAACCGCTTATCTTTTCGAGATGTACGCCGTGGTGTTCCGCACTCCTCAAAAATTGGCTGGAAACTGGAAAAAAATTGGATTTTGGCGAAAAAAGGGGTGCAACACGAGTACTTAATTCCCAGGAGGTCACCCATCCTAGTATTACTCTCGCCCAAGCGCACTTAACTGCGGAGTTCTGATGGGATCCGGTGCATTAGTGCTGGTATGATCGCATCCATTAACTCACTGCTCCAATTTGTTTATATGGTCTTACCCATCCTTCCAGTTTTTCACACCTTACCCCACTCCCCACTGATTCTTTGAACGCTCATAACTTCGTGCTCGGACCTCCGTTTTCAGTGATCTTTTTTTTCAAACAGCTTATCTTTTCGAGATCTACGCCGTGGCTTCCCGCGCTCCTCAAAAATGGGTTGTAAACAGGGAAAAAAAATTGATTTTGGCGAAAAAAGGGGTGCAACACGAGGACTCCCCATGAGGTCACCCATCCTAGTATTACTCTCGCCCAAGCACGCTTAACTGCGGAGTTCTAATGGGATCCGGTGCATTAGTGCTGGTGTGATCGCATCCATTAACTCACTGCTCCAATTTGTTTATATGGTCTTATCCATCCTTCCAGTTCATCACACCTTAACCCACTCCGCCTTGATTCATTGAACGCTCATAACTTCGCGCTCGGACCTCCGTTTTCAGTGATCTTATTTTTCAAACCGCTTATCTTTTCGAGATCTACGCCGTGGTGTTCCGCACTCCTCTAAAATTGGCTGGAAACTGGAAAAAAATGGATTTTGGAGAAAAAAGGGGTGCAACACGAGTACTTCCCGGTGGTCACCAATCCTAGTATTACTCTTGCCCAAGCACGCTTAATCGAGGAGTTCGATGGGATCCGGTGCATTAGTGCTTGGTTTGATCGCATCCATTAACTCACTTTGCTCCAATCCTGTTTATATGGTCTTACCCATCCTTCCAGTTCTTCACACCTTACCCCACTCCGCCCTGATTCTTTGAACGCTCATAACTTCGCGCTCGGACCTCCGTTTATAGTGATTGGCTGGAAACTGGAAAAAAAATGGATTTTGGAGAAAAAAGGGGTGCAACACGAGTACTTCCCAGGTGGTCACCAATCCTAGTATTACACTTGCCCAAGCACGCTTAAGCGAGGAGTTCGATGGGATCCGGTGCATTAGTGCTTGGTTTGATCGCATCCATTAACTCACTGCTCCAATCTGTTTATATGGTCTTACCCATCCTTCCAGTTCTTCACACCTTACCCCACTCCGCCCTGATTCTTTGAACGCTCATAACTTCGCGCTCGGACCTCCGTTTTGAGTGATCTTTTTTTTCAAACCGCTTATCTTTTCGAGATGTACGCCGTGGTGTTCCGCACTCCTCAAAAATTGGCTGGAAACTGGAAAAAAATTGGATTTTGGCGAAAAAAGGGGTGCAACACGAGTACTTAATTCCCAGGAGGTCACCCATCCTAGTATTACTCTCGCCCAAGCGCACTTAACTGCGGAGTTCTGATGGGATCCGGTGCATTAGTGCTGGTATGATCACATCCATTAACTCACTGCTCCAATTTGTTTATATGGTCTTACCCATCCTTCCAGTTTTTCACACCTCACCCCACTCCCCGCTGATTCTTTGAACGCTCATAACTTCGCGCTCGGACCTCCGTTTTCAGTGATCTTTTTTTTCAAACAGCTTATCTTTTCGAGATCTACGCCGGGGCGTCCCGCGCTCCTCAAAAATTGGTTGTAAACAGAGAAAAAAAATTGATTTTGGCGAAAAAAGGGGTGCAACACGAGGACTTCCCAAGAGGTCACCCATCCTAGTATTACTCTCGCCCATGCACGCTTAACTGCGGAGTTCTGATGGGATCCGGTGCATTAGTGCTAGTATGATCGCATCCATTAACTCACTGCTCTAATTTGTTTATATGGTCTTACCCATCCTTCTAGTTTTTCACACCTTACCCCACTCCGTGCTGATTCTTTGAACGCTCATAACTTCGCGCTCGGACCTCCGTTTTCAGTGATCTTTTTTTTCAAACCGCTTATCTTTTCGAGATGTACGCCGTGGTGTTCCGCACTCCTCAAAAATTGGCTGGAAACTGGAAAAAAAATGGATTTTGGAGAAAAAAGGGTGCAACACGAGTACTTCCCAGGTGGTCACCCATCCTAGTATCACTCTCGCCCAAGCACGCTTAACTGAGGAGTTCTGATGGGATCCGGTGCATTAGTGCTGGTATGATCGCATCCATTAACTCACTGCTCCAATCAGTTTATATGGTCTTACCCATCCTTCCAGTTCTTCACACCTTACCCCACTCCGCCCTGATTCTTTGAACGCTCATAACTTCGCGCTCGGACCTCCGTTTTCAGTGATCTTTTTTTTCAAACCGCTTATCTTTTCGAGATGTACGCCGTGGTGTTCCGCACTCCTCAAAAATTGGCTGGAAACTGGAAAAAAATTGGATTTTGGCGAAAAAAGGGGTGCAACACGAGTACTTAATTCCCAGGAGGTCACCCATCCTAGTATTACTCTCGCCCAAGCGCACTTAACTGCGGAGTTCTGATGGGATCCGGTGCATTAAGGTATGATCGCATCCATTAACTCACTGCTCCAATTTGTTTATATGGTCTTACCCATCCTTCCAGTTTTTCACACCTTACCCCACTCCCCACTTATTCTTTGAACGCTCATAACTTCGCGCTCGGACCTCCGTTTTCAGTGATCTTTTTTTTCAAACAGCTTATCTTTTCGAGATCTACGCCGTGGCTTCCCGCGCTCCTCAAAAATTGGTTGTAAACAGGGAAAAAAATTTGATTTTGGCGAAAAAAGGGGTGCAACACGAGGACTCCCCATGAGGTCACCCATCCTAGTATTACTCTCGCCCAAGCACGCTTAACTGCGGAGTTCTAATGGGATCCGGTGCATTAGTGCTGGTGTGATCGCATCCATTAACTCACTGCTCCAATTTGTTTATATGGTCTTACCCATCCTTCCAGTTCATCACACCTTAACCCACTCCGCCCTGATTCATTGAACGCTCATAACTTCGCGCTCGGACCTCCGTTTTCAGTGATCTTTTTTTTCAAACCGCTTATCTTTTCGAGATCTACGCCGTGGTGTTCCGCACTCCTCTAAAATTGGCTGGAAACTGGAAAAAAATGGATTTTGGAGAAAAAAGGGGTGCAACACGAGTACTTCCCAGGTGGTCACCAATCCTAGTATTACTCTTGCCCAAGCACGCTTAACTGAGGAGTTTTGATGGGATGCGGTGCATTAGTGCTGGTTTGATCGCATCCATTAACTCACTGCTCCAATCTGTTTATATGGTCTTACCCATCCTTCCAGTTCTTCACACCTTACCCCACTCCGCCCTGATTCTTTGAACGCTCATAACTTCGCGCTCGGACCTCCGTTTACAGTGATCTTTTTTTTCAAACCGCTTATCTTTTCGAGATGTACACCGTGGTGTTCCGCACTCCTCAAAAATTGGCTGGAAACTGGAAAAAAATGGATTTTGGAGAAAAAAGGGTGCAACACGAGTACTTCCCAGGAGGTCACCAATCCTAGTATTACTCTCGCCCAAGCACGCTTAACTGAGGAGTTCTGATGGGATCCGGTGCATTAGTGCTGGTATGATCGCATCCATTAACTCACCTGCTCCAATTTGTTTATATGGTCTTACCCATCCTTCCGAGTTTTTCACACCTTACCCCACTCCCCACTGATTCTTTGAACGCTCATAACTTCGCGCTCGGACCTCCGTTTTCAGTGATCTTTTTTTTCAAACCGCTTATCTTTTCGAGATGTACGCCGTGGTGTTCCGTACTCCTCAAAAATTGACTGGAAACTGGAAAAAAATGGATTTTGGAGAAAAAGGGTGCAACACGAGTACTTCCCAGGTGGTCACCAATCCTAGTATTACTCTCGCCCAAGCACGCTTAACTGAGGAGTTCTGATGGGATCCGGTGCATTAGTGCTGGTATGATCGCATCCATTAACTCACTGCTCCAATCTGTTTATATGGTCTTACCCATCCTTCCAGTTCTTCACACCTTACCCCACTCCGCCCTGATTCTTTGAACGCTCATAACTTCGCGCTCGGACCTCCGTTTTCAGTGATCTTTTTTTTAAAACTGCTTATCTTTTCGAGATGTACGCCGTGGTGTTCCGCACTCCTCAAAAATTGGCTGGAAACTGGAAAAAAATTGGATTTTGGCGAAAAAAGGGGTGCAACACGAGTACTTAATTCCCAGGAGGTCACCCATCCTAGTATTACTCTCGCCCAAGCGCACTTAACTGCGGAGTTCTGATGGGATCCGGTGCATTAGTGCTGGTATGATCGCATCCATTAACTCACTGCTCCAATTTGTTTATATGGTCTTACCCATCCTTCCAGTTTTCCACACCTTACCCCACTCCCCGCTGATTCTTTGAACGCTCATAACTTCGCGCTCGGACCTCCGTTTTCAGTGATCTTTTTTTTCAAACAGCTATCTTTTCGAGATCTACGCCGTGGCGTCCCGCGCTCCTCAAAAATTGGTTGTAAACAGGGAAAAAAAATTGATTTTGGCGAAAAAAGGGGTGCAACACGAGGACTTCCCATGAGGTCACCCATCCTAGTATTACTCTCGCCCAAGCACGCTTAACTGCGGAGTTCTAATGGGATCCGATGCATTAGTGCTGGTGTGATCGCATCCATTAACTCACTGCTCCAATTTGTTTATATGGTCTTACCCATCCTTCCAGTTCATCACACCTTACCCCACTCCCCCTGATTCTTTGAACGCTCATAACTTCGTGCTCAGACCTTCGTTTTCAGTGATCTTTTTTTTCAAACCGCTTATCTTTTCGAGATCTATGCCCTGGCATCCCGCGCTCCTCAAAAATTGGCTGGAAACGGGGAAGAAAATGGATTTTGGAGATAAAAGGGGTGCAACACGAGGACTTCCCAGAAGGTCACCCATCATAGTACTACTCTCACCCAAGCACGCTTAACTGCAGAGTTATGATGGGATCCGGTGCATTAGTGCTGGTTTGATCGCATCCATTAACTCACTGCTCCAATTTGATTATATGGTCTTACCCAATGGGTGCAACACGAGTACTTCCCAGGAGGTCACCAATCCTAGTATTACTCTCGCCCATGCACGCTTAACTGCGGAGTTCTGATGGGATCCGGTGCATTAGTGCTGGTATGATCGCATCCATTAACTCACTGCTCTAATTTGTTTATATGGTCTTACCCATCCTTCCAGTTCTTCACACCTTAACCCACTCCGCCCTGATTCTTTGAACGCTCATAACTTCACGCTCGGACCTCCGTTTTCAGTGATCTTTTTTTTCAAACCGCTTATCTTTTCGAGATCTACGCCGTGGAGTCCCGCGCTCCTCAAAAATTGGTTGTAAACGGGGAAAAAAATTGATTTTGGCGAAAAAGGGGTGCAACACGAGGACTTCCCATGAGGTCACCCATCCTAGTACTACTCTCGCCCAAGCACACTTAACTGCGAAGTTCTGATGGGATTTGGTGCATTAGTGCTGGTATGATCGCATCCATTAATTCACTGCTCCAATTTGTTTATATGGTCTTACCCATCCTTCCAGTTCATCACACCTTACCCCACTCCCCCTGATTCTTTGAACGCTCATAACTTCGCGCTCGGACCTCCGTTTTCAGTGATCTTTTTTTTCAAACCGCTTATCTTTTCGAGATCTACGCCGTGGAGTCCCGTGCTCCTCAAAAATTGGCTGGAAACTAGAAAACAACTGGATTTTCGCGAAAAAAGGGGTGCAACACGAGGATTTCCCAGGACGTTACTACTCTTTCCCAAGCACGCTTAACTGCGGAGTTCTGATGGAATCCGGTGCATTAGTGCTGGTATGGTCGCATCCATTTACTCACTACTCCAATTTGTTTATATGGTCTTACCCATCCTTCCAGTTCTTCACACCTTACCCCACACCCCCCTGATTCTTTGAACGCTCATAACTTCGAGCTCGGACCTCTGTTTTCAGTGATCTTTTTTTTCAAACCAATTATTTTTTCGAGATCTATACCGTGGCGTACCGCACTCCTCAAAAATTTGTTGGAAACGGGGAAAAAATGATTTTGGCGAAAAAAGGGGTGCAACACGAGGACTTCCCAGGAGGTCACCCATCCTAGTACTACTCTCGCCCAAGCACGCTTAGCTGCGTAGTTTCTGATGGGATCCGGTGCATTAGTGCTGGTATGATCGCATCCATTAACTCACTACTCCAATTTGTTTATATGGTCTTACCCATCCTTCTAGTTCTTCACACCTTACCCCACTCCCCCCTGATTCTTTGAACGCTCATAACTTCGCGCTTAGAACTCCGTTTTCAGTGATCTTTTTTTTCAAACCGCTTATCATTTCGAGATCTACGCCGTGGAGTCCCGCGCTCCTCAAAATTTGGTAGGAAAAGGTTAAAAAAACTCGATTTTGGCGAAAAAAGTGGTGCAACACGAGGACTTCCTAGGAGGTCACCCATCCTAGTACTACTCTCGCCCAAGCACGCTTCACTGCGGAGTTCTGATGGGATCCGGCGCATTAGTGCTGGTATGATTGCATCCATTAACTCACAGCTCCAATTTGTTTATTTGGTCTTACCTATCCTTCCAGTTCTTCACACCTTACCCCACTCCCCCCTGATTCTTTGAACGCTCATAACTTCGCGCTCGGACCTCCGTTTTCAGTGATTTTTTTTGTCAAACCGCTTATCTTTTTGAGATGTACGCCGTGGTGTTCCGTACTCCTCAAAAATAGGCTGGAGACTGAAAAAAAAATGGATTTTGGCGAAAAAAGGGGTGAACCACGAGTACTTCCTAGGAGGTCACCCATCCTAGTATTACTCTCGCCCAAGCACGCTTAACAACAGAGTTCTGATGGGATCCGGTGCATTAGTGCTGGCATGATCGCATCCATTAACTCACTGCTCCAATTTGTTTATATGGTCTTACCCATCCTTCCAGTTCTTCACACCTTACCCCACTCCCCACTGATTCTTTGAACGCTCATAACTTCGCGCTCGGACCTCCGTTTTCAGTGATCTTTTTTTTCAAACCGCTTATCTTTTCGAGATGTACGCCGTGGTGTTCCGTACTCCTCAAAAATTGGCTGGAAACTGGAAAAAAATGGATTTTGGAGAGAAAGGGTGCAACACGAGTACTTCCCGTGTGGTCACCAATCCTAGTATTACTCTCGCCCAAGCACGCTTAAGCGAGGAGTTCGATGGGATCCGGTGCATTAGTGCTTTGGTATGATCGCATCCATTAACTCCACTGCTCCAATCTGTTTATATGGTCTTACCCATCCTTCCAGTTCTTCACACCTTACCCCACTCCGCCCTGATTCTTTGAACGCTCATAACTTCGCGCTCGGACCTCCGTTTTCAGTGATCGTTTTATTCAAACCGCTTATCTTTTCGAGATCTACGCCGTGGTGTTCCGCACTGCTCAAAAATTGGCTGGAAACTGGAAAAAAAATGGATTTTGGAGAAAAAAGGGGTGCAACACCAGTACTTCCCAGGTGGTCACCAATCCTAGTATTACTCTCGCCCAAGCACGCTTAACTGAGGAGTTCTGATGGGATCCGGTGCATTAGTGCTGGTATGATCGCATCCATTAACTCACTGCTCTAATTTGTTTATATGGTCTTACCCATCCTTCCAGTTCTTCACACCTTAACCCACTCCGCCCTGATTCTTTGAACGCTCATAACTTCGCGCTCGGACCTCCGTTTTCAGTGATCTTTTTTTTCAAACCGCTTATCTTTTCGAGATCTACGCCGTGGTGTTCCGCACTGCTCAAAAATTGGCTGGAAACTGGAAAAAAAATGGATTTTGGAGAAAAAAGGGGTGCAACACCAGTACTTCCCAGGTGGTCACCAATCCTAGTATTACTCTCGCCCAAGCACGCTTAACTGAGGAGTTCTGATGGGATCTGGTGCATTAGTGCTGGTATGATCGCATCCATTAACTCACTGCTCCAATTTGTTTATATGGTCTTACCCATCCTTCTAGTTTTTCACACCTTACCCCACTCCGTGCTGATTCTTTGAACGCTCATAACTTCGCGCTCGGACCTCCGTTTTCAGTGATCTTTTTTTTCAAACCGCTTATCTTTTCGAGATGTACGCCGTGGTGTTCCGCACTCCTCAAAAATTGGCTGGAAACTGGAAAAAAATGGATTTTGGAGAAAAAAGGGTGCAACACGAGTACTTCCCAGGTGGTCACCCATCCTAGTATCACTCTCGCCCAAGCACGCTTAACTGAGGAGTTCTGATGGGATCCGGTGCATTAGTGCTGGTATGATCGCATCCATTAACTCACTGCTCCAATCTGTTTATATGGTCTTACCCATCCTTCCAGTTCTTCACACCTTACCCCACTCCGCCCTGATTCTTTGAACGCTCATAACTTCGCGCTCGGACCTCCGTTTTCAGTGATCTTTTTTTTCAAACCGCTTATCTTTTCGAGATGTACGCCGTGGTGTTCCGCACTCCTCAAAAATTGGCTGGAAACTGGAAAAGAATTGGATTTTGGCGAAAAAAGGGGTGCAACACGAGTACTTAATTCCCAGGAGGTCACCCATCCTAGTATTACTCTCGCCCAAGCGCACTTAACTGCGGAGTTCTGATGGGATCCGGTGCATTAAGGTATGATCGCATCCATTAACTCACTGCTCCAATTTGTTTATATGGTCTTACCCATCCTTCCAGTTTTTCACACCTTACCCCACTCCCCACTGATTCTTTGAACGCTCATAACTTCGCGCTCGGACCTCCGTTTTCAGTGATCTTTTTTTTCAAACGGCTTATCTTTTCGAGATCTACGCCGTGGCTTCCCGCGCTCCTCAAAAATTGGTTGTAAACAGGGAAAAAAAATTGATTTTGGCGAAAAAAGGGGTGCAACACGAGGACTCCCCATGAGGTCACCCATCCTAGTATTACTCTCGCCCAAGCACGCTTAACTGCGGAGTTCTAATGGGATCCGGTGCATTAGTGCTGGTGTGATCGCATCCATTAACTCACTGCTCCAATTTGTTTATATGGTCTTACCCATCCTTCCAGTTCATCACACCTTAACCCACTCCGCCCTGATTCATTGAACGCTCATAACTTCGCGCTCGGACCTCCGTTTTCAGTGATCTTTTTTTTCAAACCGCTTATCTTTTCGAGATCTACGCCGTGGTGTTCCGCACTCCTCTAAAATTGGCTGGAAACTGGAAAAAAATGGATTTTGGAGAAAAAAGGGGTGCAACACGAGTACTTCCCAGGTGGTCACCAATCCTAGTATTACTCTTGCCCAAGCACGCTTAACTGAGGAGTTTTGATGGGATCCGGTGCATTAGTGCTGGTTTGATCGCATCCATTAACTCACTGCTCCAATCTGTTTATATGGTCTTACCCATCCTTCCAGTTCTTCACACCTTACCCCACTCCGCCCTGATTCTTTGAACGCTCATAACTTCGCGCTCGGACCTCCGTTTACAGTGATCTTTTTTTTCAAACCGCTTATCTTTTCGAGATGTACACCGTGGTGTTCCGCACTCCTCAAAAATTGGCTGGAAACTGGAAAAAAAATGGATTTTGGAGAAAAAAGGGTGCAACACGAGTACTTCCCAGGAGGTCACCAATCCTAGTATTACTCTCGCCCAAGCACGCTTAACTGAGGAGTTCTGATGGGATCCGGTGCATTAGTGCTGGTATGATCGCATCCATTAACTCACTGCTCCAATTTGTTTATATGGTCTTACCCATCCTTCCAGTTTTTCACACCTTACCCCACTCCCCACTGATTCTTTGAACGCTCATAACTTCGCGCTCGGACCTCCGTTTTCAGTGATCTTTTTTTTCAAACCGCTTATCTTTTCGAGATGTACGCCGTGGTGTTCCGTACTCCTCAAAAATTGACTGGAAACTGGAAAAAAATGGATTTTGGAGAAAAAGGGTGCAACACGAGTACTTCCCAGGTGGTCACCAATCCTAGTATTACTCTCGCCCAAGCACGCTTAACTGAGGAGTTCTGATGGGATCCGGTGCATTAGTGCTGGTATGATCGCATCCATTAACTCACTGCTCCAATCTGTTTATATGGTCTTACCCATCCTTCCAGTTCTTCACACCTTACCCCACTCCGCCCTGATTCTTTGAACGCTCATAACTTCGCGCTCGAACCTCCGTTTTCAGTGATCTTTTTTTTAAAACTGCTTATCTTTTCGAGATGTACGCCGTGGTGTTCCGCACTCCTCAAAAATTGGCTGGAAACTGGAAAAAAATTGGATTTTGGCGAAAAAAGGGGTGCAACACGAGTACTTAATTCCCAGGAGGTCACCCATCCTAGTATTACTCTCGCCCAAGCGCACTTAACTGCGGAGTTCTGATGGGATGCGGTGCATTAGTGCTGGTATGATCGCATCCATTAACTCACTGCTCCAATTTGTTTATATGGTCTTACCCATCCTTCCAGTTTTCCACACCTTACCCCACTCCCCGCTGATTCTTTGAACGCTCATAACTTCGCGCTCGGACCTCCGTTTTCAGTGATCTTTTTTTTCAAACAGCTTATCTTTTCGAGATCTACGCCGTGGCGTCCCGCGCTCCTCAAAAATTGGTTGTAAACAGGGAAAAAAAATTGATTTTGGCGAAAAAAGGGGTGCAACACGAGGACTTCCCATGAGGTCACCCATCCTAGTATTACTCTCGCCCAAGCACGCTTAACTGCGGAGTTCTAATGGGATCCGATGCATTAGTGCTGGTGTGATCGCATCCATTAACTCACTGCTCCAATTTGTTTATATGGTCTTACCCATCCTTCCAGTTCATCACACCTTACCCCACTCCCCCTGATTCTTTGAACGCTCATAACTTCGTGTTCAGACCTCCGTTTTCAGTGATCTTTTTTTTCAAACCGCTTATCTTTTCGAGATCTATGCCCTGGCATCCCGCGCTCCTCAAAAATTGGCTGGAAACGGGGAAGAAAATGGATTTTGGAGATAAAAGGGGTGCAACACGAGGACTTCCCAGAAGGTCACCCATCATAGTACTACTCTCACCCAAGCACGCTTAACTGCAGAGTTATGATGGGATCCGGTGCATTAGTGCTGGTTTGATCGCATCCATTAACTCACTGCTCCAATTTGATTATATGGTCTTACCCAATGGGTGCAACACGAGTACTTCCCAAGAGGTCACCAATCCTAGTATTACTCTCGCCCATGCACGCTTAACTGCTGAGTTCTGATGGGATCCGGTGCATTAGTGCTGGTATGATCGCATCCATTAACTCACTGCTCCAATCTGTTTATATGGTCTTACCCATCCTTCCAGTTCTTCACACCTTACCCCACTCCGCCCTGATTCTTTGAACGCTCATAACCCGCGCTCGGACCTCCGTTTTCGGTGATCTTTTTTTAAAACTGCTTATCTTTTCGAGATGTACGCCGTGGTGTTCCGCACTCCTCAAAAATTGGCTGGAAACTGGAAAAAAATTGGATTTTGGCGAAAAAAGGGGTGCAACACGAGTACTTAATTCCCAGGAGGTCACCCATCCTAGTATTACTCTCGCCCAAGCACACTTAACTGCGGAGTTCTGATGGGATCCGGTGCATTAGTGCTGGTATGATCGCATCCATTAACTCACTGCTCCAATTTGTTTATATGGTCTTACCCATCCTTCCAGTTTTCCACACCTTACCCCACTCCCCGCTGATTCTTTGAACGCTCATAACTTCGCGCTCGGACCTCCGTTTTCAGTGATCTTTTTTTTCAAACAGCTTATCTTTTCGAGATCTACGCCGTGGCGTTCCGCGCTCCTCAAAAATTGGTTGTAAACAGGGAAAAAAAATTGATTTTGGCGAAAAAAGGGGTGCAACACGAGGACTTCCCATGAGGTCACCCTTCCTAGTATTACTCTCGCCCCAGCACGCTTAACTGCGGAGTTCTAATGGGATCCGATGCATTAGTGCTGGTGTGATCGCATCCATTAACTCACTGCTCCAATTTGTTTATATGGTCTAACCCATCCTTCCAGTTCATCACACCTTACCCCACTCCCCCTGATTCTTTGAACGCTCATAACTTCGTGCTCAGACCTCCGTTTTCAGTGATCTTTTTTTTCAAACCGCTTATCTTTTCGAGATCTATGCCCTGGCATATCGCGCTCCTCAAAAATTGGCTGGAAACGGGGAAGAAAATGGATTTTGGAGATAAAAGGGGTGCAACACGAGGACTTCCCAGAAGGTCACCCATCATAGTACTACTCTCACCCAAGCACGCTTAACTGCAGAGTTATGATGGGATCCGGTGCATTAGTGCTGGTTTGATCGCATCCATTAACTCACTGCTCCAATTTGATTATATGGTCTTACCCAATGGGTGCAACACGAGTACTTCCCAGGAGGTCACCAATCCTAGTATTACTCTCGCCCATGCACGCTTAACTGCGGAGTTCTGATGGGATCCGGTGCATTAGTGCTGGTATGATCGCATCCATTAACTCACTGCTCTAATTTGTTTATATGGTCTTACCCATCCTTCCAGTTCTTCACACCTTAACCCACTCCGCCCTGATTCTTTGAACGCTCATAACTTCACGCTCGGACCTCCGTTTTCAGTGATCTTTTTTTTCAAACCGCTTATCTTTTCGAGATCTACGCCGTGGAGTCCCGCGCTCCTCAAAAATTGGTTGTAAACGGGGAAAAAATTGATTTTGGCGAAAAAGGGGTGCAACACGAGGACTTCCCATGAGGTCACCCATCCTAGTACTACTCTCGCCCAAGCACACTTAACTGTGAAGTTCTGATGGGATTTGGTGCATTAGTGCTGGTATGATCGCATCCATTAATTCACTGCTCCAATTTGTTTATATGGTCTTACCCATCCTTCCAGTTCATCACACCTTACCCCACTCCCCCTGATTCTTTGAACGCTCATAACTTCGCGCTCGGACCTCCGTTTTCAGTGATCTTTTTTTTCAAACCGCTTATCTTTTCGAGATCTACGCCGTGGAGTCCCGCGCTCCTCAAAAATTGGCTGGAAACTAGAAAACAACTGGATTTTCGCGAAAAAAGGGGTGCAACACGAGGATTTCCCAGGACGTTACTACTCTTTCCCAAGCACGCTTAACTGCGGAGTTCTGATGGGATCCGGTGCATTAGTGCTGGTATGGTCGCATCCATTTACTCACTACTCCAATTTGTTTATATGGTCTTACCCATCCTTCCAGTTCTTCACACCTTACCCCACACCCCCCTGATTCTTTGAACGCTCATAACTTCGAGCTCGGACCTCTGTTTTCAGTGATCTTTTTTTTCAAACCAATTATTTTTTCGAGATCTACACCGTGGCGTACCGTACTCCTCAAAAATTTGTTGGAAACGGGGAAAAAATGATTTTGGCGAAAAAAGGGGTGCAACACGAGGACTTCCCAGGAGGTCACCCATCCTAGTACTACTCTCGCCCAAGCACGCTTAGCTGCTTAGTTTCTGATGGGATCCGGTGCATTAGTGCTGGTATGATCGCATCCATTAACTCACTACTCCAATTTGTTTATATGGTCTTACCCATCCTTCTAGTTCTTCACACCTTACCCCACTCCCCCCTGATTCTTTGAACGCTCATAACTTCGCGCTTAGAACTCCGTTTTCAGTGATCTTTTTTTTCAAACCGCTTATCATTTCGAGATCTACGCCGTGGAGTCCCGCGCTCCTCAAAAATTGGTAGGAAAAGGTTAAAAAAACTGGATTTTGGCGAAAAAAGTGGTGCAACACGAGGACTTCCTAGGAGGTCACCCATCCTAGTACTACTCTCGCCCAAGCACGCTTCACTGCGGAGTTCTGATGGGATCCGGTGCATTAGTGCTGGTATGATTGCATCCATTAACTCACAGCTCCAATTTGTTTATTTGGTCTTACCTATCCTTCCAGTTCTTCACACCTTACCCCACTCCCCCCTGATTCTTTGAACGCTCATAACTACGCACTCGGACCTCCGTTTTCAGTGATTTTTTTTGTCAAACCGCTTATCTTTTTGAGATGTACGCCGTGGTGTTCCGTACTCCTCAAAAATAGGCTGGAAACTGAAAAAAAAATGGATTTTGGCGAAAAAAGGGGTGCAACACGAGTACTTCCTAGGAGGTCACCCATCCTAGTATTACTCTCGCCCAAGCACGCTTAACAACAGAGTTCTGATGGGATCCGGTGCATTAGTGCTGGTATGATCGCATCCATTAACTCACTGCTCCAATTTGTTTATATGGTCTTACCCATCCTTCCAGTTCTTCACACCTTACCCCACTCCCCACTGATTCTTTGAACGCTGATAACTTCGCGCTCGGACCTCCGTTTTCAGTGATCTTTTTTTTCAAACCGCTTATCTTTTCGAGATGTACGCCGTGGTGTTCCGTACTCCTCAAAAATTGACTGGAAACTGGAAAAAAATGGATTTTGGAGAGAAAGGGTGCAACACGAGTACTTCCCAGGTGGTCACCAATCCTAGTATTACTCTCGCCCAAGCACGCTTAACTGAGGAGTTCTGATGGGATCCGGTGCATTAGTGCTGGTATGATCGCATCCATTAACTCACTGCTCCAATCTGTTTATATGGTCTTACCCATCCTTCCAGTTCTTCACACCTTACCCCACTCCGCCCTGATTCTTTGAACGCTCATAACTTCGCGCTCGGACCTCCGTTTTCAGTGATCGTTTTATTCAAACCGCTTATCTTTTCGAGATGTACGCCGTGGTGTTCCGCACTCCACAAAAATTGGCTGGTAACTGGAAAAAAATTGGATTTTGGCGAAAAAAGGGGTGCAACACGAATACTTAATTCCCAGGAGGTCACCCATCCTAGTATTACTCTCGCCCAAGCGCACTTAACTGCGGAGTTCTAATGGGATCCGGTGCATTAGTGATGGTGTGATCGCATCCATTAACTCACTGCTCCAATTTGTTTATATGGTCTTACCCATCCTTCCAGTTCATCACACCTTACCCCACTCCCCCTGATTCTTTGAACGCTCATAACTTCGCGCTCAGACCTCCGTTTTCAGTGATCTTTTTTTTCAAACCGCTTATCTTTTCGAGATCTATGCCCTGGCATCCCGCGCTCCTCAAAAATTGGCTGGAAACGGGGAAGAAAATGGATTTTGGAGATAAAAGGGGTGCAACACGAGGACTTCCCAGGAGGTCACCCATCATAGTACTACTCTCACCCAAGCACGCTTAACTGCAGAGTTATGATGGGATCCGGTGCATTAGTGCTGGTTTGATCGCATCCATTAACTCACTGCTCCAATTTGATTATATGGTCTTACCCAGTGGGTGCAACACGAGGACTTCCCATGAGGTCACCCATCCTAGTATTACTCTCGCCCAAGCACGCTTAACTGCGGAGTTCTAATGGGATCCGGTGCATTAGTGCTGGTGTGATCGCATCCATTAACACACAGCTCCAATTTGTTTATTTGGTCTTACCTATCCTTCCAGTTCTTCACACCTTACCCCACTCCCCCCTGATTCTTTGAACGCTTATAACTTCGCGCTCGGACCTCCGTTTTCAGTGATTTTTTTTGTCAAACCGCTTATCTTTTTGAGATGTACGCCGTGGTGTTCCGTACTCCTCAAAAATAGGCTGGAGACTGAAAAAAAAATGGATTTTGGCGAAAAAAGGGGTGCAACACGAGTACTTCCTAGGAGGTCACCCATCCTAGTATTACTCTCGCCCAAGCACGCTTAACAACAGAGTTCTGATGGAATCCGGTGCATTAGTGCTGGTATGATCGCATCCATTAATTCACTGCTGCAATTTGTTTATATGGTCTTACCCATCCTTCCAGTTTTTCACACCTTACCCCACTCCCCGTTGATTCTTTGAACGCTCATAACTTCGCGCTCGGACCTCCGTTTTCAGTGATCTTTATTTTCAAACCGCTTATCTTTTCGAGATCTACGCCATAGTGTCCAGCGCTCCTCAAAAATTGGCTGGAAACGGGGATGAAAATGGATTTTGGCGAAAGAAGGGGTGCAACACGAGGACTTCCCAGGAGGTGACCCATCCTAGTACTACTGTCACCCAAGCACGCTTAACAACAGAGTTCTGATGGGATCCGGTGCATTAGTGCTAGTTTGATCGCATCCATTAACTGACTGCTCCAATTTGTTTATATGGTCTTACCCATCCTTCCAGTTCTTCACACCTTACCCCACTCCGCCCTGATTCTTTGAACGCTCATAACTTCGCGCTCGGACCTCCGTTTTCAGTGATCATTTTTTTCACACCGCTTATCTTTTCGAGATCTACGCTGTGGCATCCCGCGCTCATCAAAAATTGGTTGTAAACGGGGAAAAAAATTGATTTTGGCGAAAAAAGGGGTGCAACACGAGGACTTCCCATGAGGTCACCCATCCTAGTACTACTCTCGCCCAAGAACACTTCACTGCGAAGTTCTGATGGGATTTGGAGCATTAGTGCTGGTATGATCGCATCCATTAACTCACTGCTCCAATTTGTTTATATGGTCTTACCCATCCTTCCAGTTCATCACACCTTACCCCAGTCCCCCTGATTCTTTGAACGCTCATAACTTCGCGCTCGGACCTCCGTTTTCTGTGATCTTTTTTTGCAAACCGCTTATCTTTTCGAGATCTACGCCGTGGAGTCCCGCGCTCCTCAAAAATTGGCAGGAAACTGGAAAAAAACTGGATTTTCGCGAAAAAAGGGGTGCAACACAAGGATTTCCCAGGAGGTCACACATTCTAGTACTACTCTTTCCCAAGCACGCTTAACTGCGGAGTTCTGATGGGATCCAGTGCATTAGTGCTGTTATGGTCGCATCAATTAACTCACTACTCCAATTTGTTTATATGGTCTTACCCATCCTTCCAGTTCTTCACACCTTACCCCACACCCCCCTGATTCTTTGAACGCTCATAACTTCGAGCTCGGACCTCTGTTTTCAGTGATATTTTTTTCAAACCGCCTGCTAATTGTGTTAAGTTACCTAACCTAAACCTATATAATCTCACGCCTCGTACAACTAATAACACACGGCCAAAATACAAAATCCCTCGCCCAACTAATCATCACACCCATCTCGTACTCCTCCATACTACGTTTAAGATCACCTGCACCCATAAAAATCACACCTAAAAACAATTCTCTGCATCTTCCTAATCACTCCCCGCAAACACCATATTAAAAGTCAACGTCTACACGCATTCATCCTCTAATCATACAACATCATTATCTCATACTCATGCCATATATTACTCACTTACACTTAATTCAATAACATCACCTACTCATCATCATTAGCGCAATTCATCATCTGCAACATATTTCCGAGTGATGAATTTATGTGAACATTTGGAGAATGAGAGAAATGGTAGAGAGAGAAACTGATAGAGAGCGAGAGAGTAGAGGTGAGTCTGTGAGGTTTCATGAAAATGGCAATCATGGCAACTGGACAAAAGTGAAATGGAGATCATCATCAAAAAAGCAACCCCACCAAGCCACCAAAACAGCCTTTATCAAATTCCTTCCCCCAAACTCAACCATAGAAGACCTAGCTTAAATCTTTTACAGATATGGCCCCATCACTGACATTTCCATACCTCCACAATCTAACCTAAACCGAAACTACTGTTTTGCCTTCATAAAATTCATGGGAGCTCATTCCCTATTTCAAGCAATACATGGCGAAAATGGCAGGAAAATGGGCAGCAAATGCCTCAAAGTGGAACATGCAAGATCTGATTCAAGATTCCCCACTGTAATCCATCCCCAGATCCCCCGAAATCAAAACCCCCAACCGCAAAACCCATCCCACATCAACCAGAATGCGTTAAGAGACCATTGGTCTTACAAAGAAGTCTCCACCCAAAACCAGAATGCTCCCCCTCAACCCACTAAAAACCACTAAATATCATCCCAACATGAACCAAACAACATCCAAGGAAACTTTGAAACCTCAAATCCTCCCCTCGACAACATGAAAACCTCATCCATCCATATCCATCATATCCAACAGGAAATTGAACCGAACCCTAACTTCATTGAATACAGACCTAGTCGAGAAAGAGTAATGAGCAGCAAAATTCTTGATGAAGAAGTGGAAAAAGCCCGTAATGAACTCGAAGTGGATATTTCTGATACTGAGCATGCTGGAATCATAAAGGGTTCAAAGGATCTGGAGAGAACATACTTCCTCAATTGAAGTTTAATTGGAGTTGCATACTCCTCGCTCTCAGTTGATACCATTATAAATCATATCATCGCTGAGGGGGTGAACTGGCTCAAAATATCCAAGATGGAGGGACCCATGCACCTCATCACCTTTGAATCTCTAGAGGAAAAGAAAGCAATGGTGGATAGTCAGTGGTTATTACAGTGGTATAGAGACCTGAGGAATGTCAACTACAAAATTGCTTCAAAATGGAGAGAAACATGGCTGAAAGTCTACGGAGTCCCTATTGGTGCATGGAGCTATGACAATTTCCGCAAGATAGGTTGCGTTTTTGGGAAGGTCATTTCAATCAACCACTCCTCCTTTAATCATGCAAAAATCCTAGTCCACACTGATTGTCTTTTCATAATTAATTGTAAAATGGGGCTTGATGTTGAAGAAGTCAGACCAACTATATTCGTATGGGAAGATGGGTCACATGTGTTAGTTGATGCCTTTGTTCAAAAGTCAAACAAAAAATCCAATAATGAAATTCAATCATCTGATGAGGAGGATGATGATGACCATCCACAAAAATCATGTCAGAAATCCAGTAATGATTACGGTTCACATGATGGAAGGAACGTAGATGAACTCAATAACAAGTCTGATGATATGTCCAATGATAAGGATGATGAAGTGTTCAATGATGTAATCAATGATAAGGATGATGATGTGATCAGTTCCAAGGATGGAAATCCATTCGACAAAGGCAAAGACATCAATCATCAAGTTGTCTCACATAGGTTGGGAAGCTCACTGGACGGGTGCTTCAGCCTAGGATATAATCAATCATCTTTTACAGGGAACCCCTCTGGCAACTGCCCCTCTTCTGAAATTCCCAATGCAATTGATAATTGCGTCTCCGCCCCCAATATCCTGCCAATGCTCTCCAATAATTCCAAGGGCCCCCCTCTTTGAAAAGTCAAACTTTTCTCCGGGTCCACTTAACCATCAATCCTTTCTTGATCCAACTCCACCTTTTCAATTAACTTCAGGGCCATCACCCAATCAAATTCCTGACCAACCTGGGCCATCCCCAGGAAAAAACCTTTCACAGCCCATAAAATCCAGCCCAATCCTCACCTCCAATAGTATCGAAATTTTACTGCGCCCAAAACAGCCATCCCTACCTACCTCCTAATCTCAATTTGACCGCTTTTTCCACCTGGTTATGAGAAATTCATACCCACCCCTACCAAGCTGGCCCATCCTAAAAAAATAAAACGGAAAGCCCAAACTAAAAAGTAACTTAACCTCAACACCAAAAATTCCTCCCCAAATCCCCAGCCAAGTCTCCTCCACTCACCTTCCAATGAATTTACCCCAATCAACTCATTAGATGTTCTTGAAATTGCATCAAAGGTTGGAATGACTTTTCATGGATCTTCCTCTGAGCTTCAGGATAGGATTGATCGCATTCTTGCCAATCAAGAACTGAATTGGCGTGCCAATTGCAGTTAATCCTCCTCATCCTTCACAAAACCCCAAGTTTACAATGATTCTTTTATCTTGGAATTCAAGAGGACTGGGCGCTCGTATCAAAAGAAGCACCTTACGTAAACTCATTGCAAAGCATGTTCCACTTTTTGTCTTCACCCAGGAAACAAAAATGAAAGATATCAACCTAAAAACCATCCGCACTATTTGAAAATCCGATGACATTGGATGGCTTTTCAGCCCATCAACTGGTAACTCAGGAGGTCTCCTCTCCCTATGGCACACCCCTTCCTTCACTCTTTGTTCAAATCACATTGCCATGGAAACCTCGTCAATGGAAACTTTGAGTGTATCTTAATCAATATTTATAACCCTTGTGAGGTGTCTACTAGATCTGTGGTGTGGAACGAGATTAAGATCTACTGGCTCTCCCAAAACCTCCCTTGTGTCATTATGGGTGACTTCAATGAAGTCCTAGAGGCCAATGAACGAGATATACCTTCATCCTCTCAATCAGGAATTAACGATTTTCGTCAATTTTTGCAGGATCTGCTACTAAATGAAATACATCCTTCCAATGGTCGCTTCACTTGGTTCCGTGCAAACTCGAAAAGTAAACTGGATCGTTGTCTACTCAACTCAAATTGGCTATTCCTCTTCCCTAATCTGAGCCTTTCACTCTTGCACCGTGGTCTCTCTGACCACTGCCCAATGCTGATTCAATCAAAAGAACAAAATTGGGGAGCAAAGCCATTTCGCTTTCAAAATTGCTGGCTTCTTGACCCTAAATGTTTGAAGCTTATCCGACAATCATGGTCCTCTTCTGATTATCTCCCTATTGAAGGGAAATTGAAAGAGGTCAAAAAGGCCTTGAAAGAATGGAACCTATCTGGCTTTGGCTCCATTGAGGCTAATATCGAGCATGCTGAATTGACTATCCAAGGCTTCGATGATACTACTAATCAAAGATCTCTCACTCAGGACGAGCTAGAAAGGAAAAAGGCTGCTCAGATTGATTTGTGAAATTGGGCAAAAAAGAGTGAAACTTATTGGGCTCAACAGTCCAGGATTCAATGGCTAAAGCAGGGCGATAGAAATACAAAATTCTTCCACATAACGGCAACAATCCGAAGACGGAAGAATCAGATTGATTCCATTCGTGTTAAGAACGTTGAGACTCATGATCCGAAAGAAATTAAAAAAGAAGCAGTGTCCTTTTTCAAAGGAATTTTCCAAGAAGAATATAATCAGAGGCCTACTTTCTCTGGACTTGATTTCAACACACTCTCACAGCAGCAAGGTTCCTTCCTCATTGCCGAATTCACACCAGAAGAAATTGATGAGGCTGTGGCCTCGTGTAACTCCGATAAGGCCCCGGGGCCCGATGGCTTCAATTTTAAATTTATCAAGAATGCATGGGAAGTGATAAAACAGGATATTTATGAAATGGTGCGTGAATTATGGTCATCTTCAAGATTACCTCGCGGTTGCAACACCGCCTTTATCACCCTTATCCCGAAAATAGAAAACCCAACGGAGTTCAAAGACTTTCGACCAATAAGCATGGTCGGATGCCTTTATAAAATAGTTGCAAAGCTGCTGGCCCGAAGGCTTCAAAAAGTCATTGGCACACTCATAGGCCCACTGTAATCCTCTTTTGTGAAAGGTCGACAAATCCTCGATGGGGTATTAATTGCAGGAGAATTAATCCACTCGTGTAAACTCAAGCAGCTTCCTTTGGCTATGTTTAAGATCGACTTCCACAAAGCATTCGACTTGATTTTATGGAGATTTGTTGATTGGTGCCTTGAGCAGATGAATTTCCCCCAAAAGTGGCGGAATGGATCAATACATGCGTAATGTCGGCCTCTGCGTCTATTCTAATTAATGGTTCACCATCAAAACCATTCAAATTGCAACGTAGTCTCCGTCAAGGTGATCCCTTATCCCCATTCTTATTTGTTCTAGTGGCAGAATCCCTCAATCTACTCATCAAAAAAGCCACGCATTTGTCCCGTTGGAGTGGCCTCGAGATTTGCAAGGAAGGTCCGAAAATCACGCACTTACAATACGCGGATGATACGCTTATCTTCTGCCAACCGAAAGTTGAATTCTTGAAAAACATCAAAAAGATTCTTGTATTATTCCATCTGGCCTCTGGTCTTCAACTTAATTTCCACAAGAGTTCTTTGATCGAGATCAACACTCACTCATCTTGGCTGGAAAACGCTGCTGCCTCTTTGTTTTGCAAAACCGGATCACTTCCCTTCTCATACTTGGGTCTTCCCATTGGTGGTTCCTCCTCTAGATTGAGCACTTGGGATCCAATTATCTCTCATTTGCATAAGAAACTTGCATCATGGAAGGGCCAATTACTCTCAATTGGCGGAAGAGTCACACTTATTAAATCCTCTCTCTCCAATCTACCACTCTACTACATGTCAATGTTTCCTATCCCTAAGGGGATTATTGAAAAGATAAACAAAATACAACGGGAATTTTAGTGGAGTGGGGGATTGGAGAAAAGATCCCTAGCTTTGGTTCCTTGGAGCACCGTGGAATTACAAATTAAAGTAAAATGAAATCAAACAAAGCTAATTGAATCAAATGAAATTCAAATGAAGTCAAACATAGCTAATAGAATCAAATGCAACTCAAATTTATTCAACAAAGCTAATTGAGTCAAATGAAACTCAAATGCATTCTACAAAGCTAATTGAATCAAATGAAAGTCAAATGAAGTCAAACAAACACTAGAGGAAAAAAACCCAAGGGCTGCGGTCAAAAAGGGCCCAAGGGCTGCGTTTTTTGACCGCAGCCCGTGGACTAGCAGCCCTTGGCATTTAGGAAGGGCTGCGGTTTTTAACCGCAACCCTTCGCGTGTTAAGGGCTGCGGTCAGGGCCAAAACCGCAGCCCTTGGTCAGTTAAGGGCTGCGGTTTTGGCCCTTAACCGCAGCCCTTAACCCACTAAGGGCTGCGGTTTTTGCCCGAACCGCAGCCCTTGTGACCCAAAAAAAATAATTTTTTTTTTTATTTGCATTTTTTGTCCTAATTGTTCCCAAACAGTTATATATATATATAAGTATCATTTTTCATTACAAATCATGTCTTTTACACAAATATAAAGAAAATAATAACTGAATTACACAAAGAACTTCTCTAGAGATGACAAATAAAACAAAAATCTCCGAATCAACCGGCAAGTTGGAGCTACCACCTGCCATGGGTCTGCTCTCTGTATTCCATATCAGTATCACTTCAGCATGAGACATCCATATCAATATTTTATCATTGTTTGAGGTGCAACCGCACAAGAGCTTAAGTAAAACAATAAACAACCAGCAGCCACTTAGTGCTTGATAGCTTTGATACTGCAACCAGATTACCAACCGTCACACCCATACATTGAATATTAAGCAAACGGCATCACATATACCTTAAAATTTGTGGCAACACTCAACTTTTGTGAATCAGCTCCCCCAGACTTGAATAAGGGACCAACAACAGGTTTTTCCGACTGTACCAGCATACTTGAAGCAAATAAACCAGAAAATCAAGAGCTAAATACGTCCCTGCATCATGCCACCTAGAGAGAGAGAAATAAACATGCCAGACATTATAGCTTAAAATTAATTGTTTCCTCATTTACATTGGATCAGCAATCGAAAAGATTCATACATTTTATATTATCAAAAAAAAAAAATTAAAAATCCAAGCTTCGGTTGAACAATAATTTCCAACATATCACAATTCATAACATAGTAAACTCGAACTTCCAACAGAAGCCGCAAATTTCAGGCATAACACAAATACCTTCTCAAGAAAGGATAAAAAACTCGAAATTAACCATGAATTTTAGGTCAAACTAACAAAAATTAGGCCAAAAAAAAGCAGAACCGCGAGATTTCACCTGAAAAAGGCGATTTTCGAGAATTACGATCCAGTCTGAAGGCAATTCTCAATGCGCTGTGACGCAAGACTAAGATTAAAAATGACTACCCAAAAATCTCCAACTAAAAAAAATTAAAAATTTCATCAAATTAACTAGGTAGGCAATAAAATCAATCGAAAAACAAAGTTAACCCAGAACATGAATTTGATGATTAGGGTTTTTTATCCTTACCATGGAGATCGGCGCACGGCGGAAAGCCACTGGACAACACAGCAGCATTGCGCACATGGAAGAAGATGAGAGTAGGGGAACACAACAGCATTGCGCACGTGAATTTGATGATTAGGGTTTTTTCCCTTATCAAAGCGGCGTTAGAACAGGAGCACCGCCAGCAGCACATGACAACGAACACAACTTCGTCGGAGTTCCAGTAGAGATACGAAGAGAAAGAGGGTCGGGTATTGGGGTAAGACCTGAGAGGGGGAGAATCGGGGAGAGAGAGAAGAGAGTTAGGGTTTTTGTAAAAGTTTCAGGTTGAGTGAGATGGGTTTTGGGTAGAATCCGTGGTTCGACATGAGAGGAGAGAGGGAGAGATGAGGGGAAGCAAGAGAGGAGATGGGAGGAGAGAGAGAGAGAGAGAGAAAAGGGGAGGGAGACATGGGAGCTAAGGTTGCTAAGCTAACGCGGGTATGAGGGGGGAATTTATTTACGGCAAATAAGTATTAAAGCCCAAGGGCTGCGGTTGGCCCAAAACCACAGCCCTTCACTACGTAGGGCTGCGGTTGGCCCAAAACCGCAGTCCTTCACTACGAAGGGCTGCGGTTTGTGGGCCAACTGCAGCCCTTCACTACGAAGGGCTGTGGTTTGTAATAAACCGCAGCCCTTGCACTGCAGCCCTTGCGTTTTTTTCCACTAGTGAAAGCTAATTGAATCAAATGAAAGTCAAATAAAGTCAAACATAGCGAAATGAATCAAATGAAAATCAAATGCATTCAACAAAACTAATTGAATCAAAAAAAATTCAAATGCATTCAACAAAGTTAATTGATTCAAATTAAAGTCAAACGAAGTCAAACAAAACTTATTGAATCAAATAAAACTCAAATGCATTCAGTAAAGCAAATTAAATCAAATGAAACTCAAAAGCATTCAACAAAGTTAATTGAATCAAATTAAAGTAAAATGAAGTCAAACAAAGCTAATTGAATCAAATGAAAGTCAAATTAAGTCAAACATAGCTAATTGAATCAAATGGAACTCAAATGCATTCAACAAAGCTAATTGTATCAAATGAAAGTTAAATGAAGTCAAATAAAGCGAATTGAATCAAATGAAACTCAAATGCATTCAACAAAGCTAATTGAATCAAATAAAACTCAAATGAATTCAACAAAGCTAATTGAATCAACTGAAACTCAAATGCATTCAACAAAGCTAGTTGAAACAAATTAAAGTAAAATGAAGTCAAACAAAGCTAATTGAATCAAATGAAATCAAACAAAGCTAATTGTATCAAATGAAAGTCAAATGAAGTCCAATAAAGATAATTAAATCAAATGAAACTCAAATGCATTCAACAAAGCTAATTGAGATAAATAAACTCAATTGCATTCAACAAAGCTAATTGAATCAAATGAAACTCAAATGCATTCAACAAAACTAATTGAATCAAATTAAAGTAAAATGAAGCCAAACAATGCTAACTGAATCAAATGAAAGTCAAACAAAGTCAAACATAGCTAATAGAAGCAAAGGAAACTCAAATGCATTCAACAAAGATAATTGAATCAAATGAAACTCAAATGCATTAAACAAAGCTAATTGAGTCAAATGAAAGTCAAATGAAGTCAAACATAGCTAATTGAATCAAATGGAACTCAAATGCATTCAACAAAGCTAATTGAATCAAATGAAACTCAAATGCATTCAGTAATGCTATTTGAATCAAATAAAACTCAAATGCATTGAACAAAGTTAATTGAATCAAATTAAAGTAAAATGAAATCAAACAAAGCTAATTGAATCAAATGAAATCAAATGAAGTAAAACATAGCCAATAGAATCAAATGATACTCAAATGAATTCAACAAAGCTAATTAAGTCAAATGAAACTCAAATGCATTCTACAAAGCTAATTGAATCAAATTAAAGTCAAATGAAATCAAACAAAGCTAATTGAATAACATTAAATTTAAATGAAGTCAAACCAAGCTAATTGAATCAAATGAAAGTCAAATAAAGTCAAACATAGCTAATAGAATCAAATGAAACTCAAATGCATTCAACAAAGCTAATTGAATCAAATGAAACTCAAATGCATTAAACAAAGCTAATTGAATCAAATGAAAGTCAAATGAAGTCAAACATAGCTAATTAAATCAAATGATCTCAAATGCATTCAACAAAGCTAATTGAATCAAATGAAACTCAAATGCATTCAACAAAGCTAATTGAATCAAATGAAAGTCAAATGAAATCAATCAAAGCTAATTGTATCAAATGAAAGTCAAATGAATTTAAATAAAGCTAATTGAATCAAATGAAACTCAAATGCATTCAACAAAGCTAATTGAATCAAATTAAAGTAAAATGAAGTCAAACAAAGCTAATTGAATCAAATAAAAGTCAAATGAAGTCAAATATAGCTAATAGAATCCAATGAAACTCAAATGCATTCAACAAAGCTAATTGAATAAAATTAAACTCTAATGCATTAAACAAAGCTAATTGAATCAAATGAAAGTCAAATGAAGTCAAACATAGCTAATTAAATCAAATGGAACTCAAATGCATTCAACAAAGCTAATTGAATCAAATGAAACTCAAATGCATTCAAAAAAGCTAATTGAATCAAATTAAACTCAAATGCATTCAACAAAGATAATTGAATCAAAAGAAAGTCAATTGAAGTCAAACATAGCTAATTGAATCAAATGAAGCTCAAATGCATTCAACAAAGTAAATAGAATCAAATTAAAGTAAAATGAAGTCAAACAAAGCTAATTGAATCAAATGAAAGTCAAACATAGCTAATAGAAAAAAATGAAACTCAAATGTATTCAACAAAGCTAATTGAGTCAAATGAAACTCAAATGCATTCTACAAAGCTAATTGAATCAAATTAAAGTCAAATGAAGTCAAACAAAGCTAATTGAATCAAATGAAAGTCAAATAAAGTCAAACATAGCTAAATGAATCAAATGAAAATCAAATGCATTCAACAAAACTAATTGAATCAAAAGAAATTCAAATGCATTCAATAAAGCTAATTGATTCAAATCAAAGTCAAACGAAGTCAAATAAAACTTATTGAATCAAATGAAACTCAAATGCATTCAGTAAAGCTAATTGAATCAAATGAAACTCAAAAGCATTCAACAAATTTAATTGAATCAAATTAAAGTTAAATGAAGTCAAACAAAGCTAATTGACTCAAATGAAAGTCAAATTAAGTCAAACATAGCTAATAAAAATAAATGGAACACAAAAGCATTTAACAAAGCTAATTGTATCAAATGAAAGTCAAATGAAGTCAAATAAAGCGAATTGAATCAAATGAAACTCAAATGTATTCAACAAAGCTAATTGAATCAAATAAAACTCAAATGAATTCAACAAAGCTAATTGAATCGACTGAAACTGAAATGCATTCAACAAAGCTAGTTGAATCAAATTAAAGTAAAATGAAGTCAAACAAAGCTCATTGAATCAAATGAAATCAAACAAAGCTAATTGTATCAAATGAAAGTCAAATGAAGTCCAATAAAGATAATTGAATCAAACGAAACTCAAATGCATTCAACAAAGCTAATTGAATTAAATAAGCTCAATTGCATTCAACAAAGCTAATTGAATCAAATGAAACTCAAATGCATTCACCAAAACTAATTGAATCAAATTAAAGTAAAATAAAGTCAAACAAAGCTAATTGAATCAAATGAAAGTCAAACAAAGTCAAATATAGCTAATAGAATCAAATGAAACTCAAATGCATTCAACAAAGCTAATTGAATCAAATGTAACTCAAATGCATTAAACAAAGCTAATTGAATCAAATGAAAGTCAAATGAAGACAAACATAGCTAATTGAATCAAATGGAAATCAAATGCATCCAACAAAGCTAATTGAATCAAATGAAATTCAAATGCATTCAACAATGATAATTGAATCAAATTCAAGTCAAATGAAGTCAAATATAACTTATTGAATCAAATGAAACTCAAATGCATTCAGTAATGCTATTTGAATCAAATAAAAATCAAATGCATTGAACAAAGTTAATTGAATCAAATTAAAGTAAAATGAAGTCAAACAAAGCTAATTGAATCAATTGAAAGTCAAATGAATTCAAACAAAGCTAATCGAATCAAATGATACTCAAATGTATTCAACAAAGCTAATTGAGTCAAATGAAACTCAAATGCATTCTACAAAGCTAATTGAATCAAATTAAAGTCAAATGAAATCAAACAAAGCTAATTGAATCAAATTAAAGTTAAATGAAGTCAAACCAAGCTAATTGAATCAAATGAAAGTCAAACAAAGTCAAACATAGCTAATAGAATCAAATGAAACTCAAATGCATTCAATAAAGCTAATTGAATCAAATGAAACTCAAATGCATTAAACAAAGCAAATTGAATCAAATGAAAGTCAAATGAAGTCAAACATAGCTAATTAAATCAAATGGAACTCAAATGCATTCAACAAAGCTAATTGAATCAAATGAAACTCAAATGCATTCAATAAAGCTAATTGAATCAAATGAAAGTCAAATGAAGTCAATCAAAGCTAATTGTATCAAATGAAAGTTAAATGAATTCAAATAAAGCTAAACGAATCAAATGAAACTCAAATGCATTCAACAAAGCTAATTGAATCAAATTAAAGTAAAATGAAGTCAAACAAAGCTAATTGAATCAAATGAAAGTTAAATGAAGTCTAACATAGCGAATAGAATCAAATGAAACTCAAATACATTCAACAAAGCAAATTGAATCCAATGAAACTTTAATGCACTAAACAAAGCTAATTGAATCAAATAAAAGTAAAATGCATTAAACAAAGCAAATTGAATCAAATTAAACTCTAATGCATTAAACAAAGCTAATTGAATCAAATGAAAGTCAAATGAAGTCAAACATAGCTAATTAAATCAAATGGAACTCAAATGCATTCAACAAAGCTAATTGAATCAAATGAAACTCAAATGCATTCAATAAAGCTAATTGAATCAAATTAAACTCAAATGCATTCAACAAAGCTAATTGAATCAAAAGAAAGTCAATTGAAGTCAAACATAGCTAATTGAATCAAATGAAACTCAAATGCATTCAACAAAGCAAATTGAATCAAATTAAACTCAAATGCATTCAACAAAGCTAATTGAATGAAATTAGCTCAAATGCATTCAACAAAGCTAATTGAATCAAAAGAATGTCAATTGAAGTCAAACATAGCTAATTGAATAAAATGAAACTCAAATGAATTCAACAAAGCTAATTGAATCAACTGAAACTCAAATGCATTCAACAAAGCTAGTTGAATCAAATTAAAGTAAAATGAAGTCAAGCAAAGCTAATTGAATCAAATGAAATCAAACAAAGCTAATTGTACCAAATGAAAGTCAAATGAAGTCCAATAAAGATAATTGAATCAAATGAAACTCAAATGCATTCAGCAAAGCTAATTGAATTAAATAAACTCAATTGCATTCAAGAAAGCTAATTGAATCAAATGAAACTCAAATGCATTCAACAAAACTAATTGAATTAAATTAAAGTAAAATGAAGTCAAACAAAGCTAATTGAATCAAATGAAAGTCAAACAAAGTCAAACATAGCTAATAGAATCAAATGAAACTCAAATGCATTCAACAAAGCTAATTGAATCAAATGAAACTCAAATGCATTAAACAAAGCTAATTGAATCAAATGAAAGTCAAATGAAGTCAAACATAGCTAATTGAATCAAATGGAATTCAAATGCATTCAACAAAGCTAATTGAATCAAATGAAACTCAAATGCATTCAATAATGATAATTGAATCAAATTCAAGTCAAATGAAGTCAAATAAAACTTATTGAATCAAATAAAACTCAAATGCATTCAGTAATGCTATTTGAATCAAATAAAACTCAAATGCATTGAACAAAGTTAATTGAATCAAATTAAAGTAAAATAAAGTCAAACAAAGCTAATTGAATCAAATGAAAGTCAAATGATGTCAAACATAGCTAATAGAATCAAATGAAACTCAAATGCATTCTACAAAGCTAATTGCATCAAAATAAAGTCAAATGAAATCAAACAAAGCTAATTGAATCAAATAAAAGTCAAATAAAGTCAAACATAGCTAAATGAATCAAATGAAAATCAAATGCATTCAACAAAACTAATTGAATCAAAAGAAATTCAAATGCATTGAACAAAGCTAATTGATTCAAATTAAAGTCAAACAAAGTCAAACAAAACTTATTGAATCCAATGAAACTCAAATGCATTCAACAACGCTAATTGAATCAAATTAAAGTCAAATGCATTAAACAAAGCTAATTGAATCAAATGAAAGTCAAATGAAGTCAAACATAGCTAATTAAATCAAATGGAACTCAAATGCATTCAACAAAGCTAATTTAATCAAATGAAACTCAACTGCATTCAATAAAGCTAATTGAATCAAATGAAAGTCAAATGAAGTCAATCAAAGCTAATTGTATCAAATGAAAGTCAAATGAATTCAAATAAAGCTAATTGAATCAAATGAAACTCAAAGGCATTCAACAAAGCTAATTGAATCAAATTAAAGTAAAATGAAGTCAAACAAAGCTAATTGAATCAAATGCAAGTTAAATGAAGTCAAACATAGCTAATAGAATCAAATGACACTCAAATGCATTCAACAAAGCTAATTGAATCCAATGAAACTCTAATGCATTAAACAAAGCTAATTGAATCAAATGAAAGTCAAATGATGTCAAACATAGCTAATTAAATCAAATGGAACTCAAAAGCATTCAACAAAGCTAATTGAATCAAATGAAACTCAAATACATTCAATAAAGCTAATTGAATCAAATTAAACTCAAATGCATTCAACAAAGCTAATTGAATCAAAAGAAAGTCAATTGAAGTCAAACATAGCTAATTGAATCAAATGAAACTCAAATGCATTCAACAAAGCAAATTGAATCAAATTAAAGTAAAATGAAGTCAAATAAAGCATTGAATCAAATGAAAGTCAAATGAAGTCAAACATAGCTAATAGAATCAAATGAAACTCAAATGTATTCAACAAAGCTAATTGAGTCAAATGAAACTCAAATGCATTCTACAAAGCTAATTGAATCAAATTAAAGTCAAATGAAGTCAAACAAAGGTAATTGAATCAAATGAAAGTCAAATAAAGTCAAACATAGCTAAGTGAATCAAATGAAAATCAAATGCATTCAACAAAACTAATTGAATCAAAAGAAATTCAAATGCATTGAACAAAGCTAATTGATTCAAATTAAAGTCAAACGAAGTCAAACAAAACTTATTGAATCAAATGAAACTCAAATGCATTCAGTAAAGCTAATTAAATCAAATGAAACTCAAAAGCATTCAACAAAATTAATTGAATCAAATTAAAGTAAAATGAAGGCAAACAAAGCTAATTGAATCAAATGAAAGTCAAATTAAGTCAAACATAGCTAATTGAATCAAATGGAACTCAAATGCATTTAACAAAGCTAATTGTATCAAATGAAAGTCAAATGAAGTCAAATAAAGCGAATTGAATCAAATGAAACTCAAATGCATTCAACAAAGCTAATTGAATCAAATAAAACTCAAATGAATTCAACAAAGCTAATTGAATCAACTGAAACTCAAATGCATTCAACAAAGCTAGTTGAATCAAATTAAAGTAAAATGAAGTCAAACAAAGCTAATTGAATCAAATGAAATCAAACAAAGCTAATTGTATCAAATGAAAGTCAAATGAAGTCCAATAAAGATAATTGAATCAAATGAAACTCAAATACATTCAATAAAGCTAATTGAATAAAATAAACTCAATTGCATTCAACAAAGCTAATTGAATCAAATGAAACTCAAATGCATTCAACAATGATAATTGAATCAAATTCAAGTCAAATGAAGTCAAATAAAACTTATTGAATCAAATGAAACTCAAATGCATTCAGTAATGCTATTTGAATCAAATAAATCTCAATTGCATTTAACAAAGTTAATTGAATCAAATTAAAGTAAAATGAAGTCAAACAAAGCTAATTGAATCAAATGAATGTCAAATGAAGTCAAACATAGCTAATAGAATCAAATGAAACTCAAATGTATTCAACAAGGCTAATTGAGTCAAATGAAACTCAAATAAATTCTACAAAGCTAATTGAATCAAATTAAAGTCAAATGAAATCAAACAATGCTAATTGAATCAAATTAAAGTTAAATGAAGTCAAACCAAGCTAATTGAATCAAATGAAAGTCAAATAAAGTCAAACATAGCTAATAGAATCAAATGAAACTCAAATGCATTCAACAAAGCTAATTGAATCAAATGAAACTCAAATGCATTAAACAAAGCTAATTGAATCAAATGAAAGTCAAATGAAGTCAAACATAGCTAATTAAATCAAATGGAACTCAAATGCATTCAACAAAGCTAATTGAATCAAATGAAACTCAAATGCATTCAATAAAGATAATTGAATCAAATGAAAGTCAAATGAAGTCAATGAAAGCTAATTGAATCAAATGAAAGTCAAATGAATTCAAATAAAGCTAATTGAATCAAATAAAACTCAAAGGCATTCAACAAAGCTAATTGAATCAAATTAAAGTAAAATGAAGTCAAACAAAGCTAATTGAATCAAATGCAAGTCAAATGAAGTCAAATATAGCTAATAGAATCAAATGAAACTCAAATGCATTCAACAAAGCTAATTGAATCCAATGAAACTTTAATGCATTTAACAAAGCTAATTGAATCAAATGAAAGTCAAATGAAGTCAAACATAGCTAATTAAATCAAATGGAACTCAAAAGCATTCAACAAAGCTAATTGAATCAAATGAAACTCAAATGCATTCAATAAAGCTAATTGAATCAAATTAAACTCAAATGCATTCAACAAACCTAATTAAATCAAAAGAAAGTCAATTGAAGTCAAACATAGCTAATTGAATCAAATGAAACACAAATGAATTCAACAAAGCTAATTAAATCAACTGAAACTCAAATGCATTCAACAAAGCTAGTTGAATCAAATTAAAGTAAAATGAAGTCAAGCAAAGCTAATCTAATCAAATGAAATCAAACAAAGCTAATTGTACCAAATGAAAGTCAAATGAAGTCCAATAAAGATAATTGAATCAAATGAAACTCAAATGCATTCAGCAAAGCTAATTGAATTAAATAAACTCAATTGCATTCAACAAAGCTAATTGAATCAAATGAAACTCAAATGCATTCAACAAAACTAATTGAATCAAATTAAAGTAAAATGAAGTCAAACAAAGCTAATTGAATCAAATGAAAGTCAAACAAAGTCAAACATACCTAATAGAATCAAACGAAACTCAAATGCATTCAACAAAGCTAATTGAATCAAATGAAACTCAAATGCATTCAACAAAATTAATTGAATCAAATTAAAGTAAAATGAAGTCAAACAAAGCTAATTGAATCAAATGAAAGTCAAATTAAGTCAAACATAGCTAATTGAATCAAATGGAACTCAAATGCATTTAACAAAGCTAATTGTATCAAATGAAAGTCAAATGAAGTCAAATAAAGCGAATTTCATCAAAAGAAACTTAAATGCATTTAACAAAGCTAATTGAATCAAATGAAAGTCAAATGAAGTCAAATAAAGCGAATTGAATCAAATGAAACTCAAATGCATTCAACAAAGCTAATTGAATCAAATAAAACTCAAATAAATTCAACAAA
The DNA here is from genome assembly GCA_947648045.1 of Beta corolliflora. Taxonomy (NCBI): domain Eukaryota; kingdom Viridiplantae; phylum Streptophyta; class Magnoliopsida; order Caryophyllales; family Amaranthaceae; genus Beta; species Beta corolliflora. Next base: position 64,518 of record CANSZD010003181.1, read on the forward strand.
GCTAATTGAATCAACTGAAACTCAAATGCATTCAACAAAGCTAGTTGAATCAAATTAAAGTAAAATGAAGTCAAACAAAGCTAATTGAATCAAATGAAATCAAATAAAGCTAATTGTATCAAATGAAAGTCAAATGAAGTCCAATAAAGATAATTGAATCAAATGAAACTCAAATGCATTCAATAAAGCTAATTGAATTAAATAAACTCAATTGCATTCAACAAAGCTAATTGAATCAAATGAAACTCAAATGCATTCAACAATGATAATTGAATCAAATTCAAGTCAAATGAAGTCAAATAAAACTTATTGAATCAAATGAAACTCAAATGCATTCAGTAATGCTATTTGAATCAAATAATTCTCAATTGCATTTAACAAAGTTAATTGAATCAAATTAAAGTAAAATAAAGTCAAACAAAGCTAATTGAATCAAATGAATGTCAAATGAAGTCAAACATAGCTAATAGAATCAAATGAAACTCAAATGTATTCAACAAAGCTAATTGAGTCAAATGAAACTCAAATAAATTCTACAAAGCTAATTTAATCAAATTAAAGTCAAATGAAATCAAACAATGCTAATTGAATCAAATTAAAGTTAAATGAAGTCAAACCAAGCTAATTGAATCAAATGAAAGTCAAATAAAGTCAAACATAGCTAATAGAATCAAATGAAACTCAAATACATTCAACAAAGCTAATTGAATCAAATGAAACTCAAATGCATTAAACAAAGCTAATTGAATCAAATGAAAGTCAAATGAAGTCAAACCTAGCTAATTAAATCAAATGGAACTCAAATGCATTCAACAAAGCTAATTGAATCAAATGAAACTCAAATGCATTCAATAAAGATAATTGAATCAAATGAAAGTCAAATGAAGTCAATCAAAGCTTATTGTATCAAATGAAAGTCAAATGAATTCAAATAAAGCTAATTGAATCAAATGAAACTCAAAGGCATCCAACAAAGCTAATTGAATCAAATTAAGTAAAATGAAGTCAAACAAAGCTAATTGAATCAAATGCAAGTCAAATGAAGTCAAACATAGCTAATAGAATCAAATGAAACTCAAATGCATTCAACAAAGCTAATTGAATCCAATGAAACTCTAATGCATTAAGCAAAGCTAATTGAATCAAATGAAAGTCAAATGAAGTCGAACATAGCTAATTAAATCAAATGGAACTCAAATGCATTCAACAAAGCTAATTGAATCAAATGAAAGTCAAATGCATTCAATAACGATAATTGAATTAAATGAAAGTCAAATGAAGTCAATCAAAGCTAATTGTATCAAATGAAAGTCAAATGAATTCAAATAAAGCTAATTGAATCAAATAAAACTCAAAGACATTCAACAAAGCTAATTGAATCAAATTAAAGTAAAATGAAGTCAAACAAAGCTAATTGAATCAAATGCAAGTCAAATGAAGTCAAACATAGCTAATAGAATCAAATGAAACTCAAATGCATTCAACAAAGCTAATTGAATCCAATGAAACTCTAATGCATTAAACAAAGCTAATTGAATCAAATGAAAGTCAAATGAAGTCAAACATAGCTAATTAAATCAAATGGAACTCAAACGCATTCAACAAAGCTAATTGAATCAAATGAAACTCAAATGCATTCAATAAAGCTAATTGAATCAAATTAAACTCAAATGCATTCAACAAAGCTAATTAAATCAAAAGAAAGTCAATTGAAGTCAAACATAGCTAATTGAATCAAATGAAACTCAAATGAATTCAACAAAGCTAATTGAATCAACTGAAACTCAAATACATTCAACAATGCTAGTTGAATCAAATTAAAGTAAAATGAAGTCAAGCAAAGCAAATCTAATCAAATGAAATCAAACAAAGCTAATTGTACCAAATGAAAGTCAAATGAAGTCCAATAAAGATAATTGAATCAAATGAAACTCAAATGCATTCAGCAAAGCTAATTGAATTAAATAAACTCAATTGCATTCAACAAAGCTAATTGAATCAAATGAAACTCAAATGCATTCAACAAAACTAATTGACTCAAATTAAAGTAAAATGAAGTCAAACAAAGCTAATTGAATCAAATGAAAGTCAAACAAAGTCAAACATACCTAATAGAATCAAATGAAACTCAAATGCATTCAACAAAGCTAATTGAATCAAATGAAACTCAAATGCATTCAACAAAATTAATTGAATCAAATTAAAGTAAAATGAAGTCAAACAAAGCTAATTGAATCAAATGAAAGTCAAATTAAGTCAAATATAGCTAATTGAATCAAATGGAACTCAAATGCATTTAACAAACCTAATTGTATCAAATGAAAGTCAAATGAAGTCAAATAAAGCGAATTGAATCAAATGAAACTCAAATGCATTTAACAAAGCTAATTGTATCAAATGAAAGTCAAATGAAGTCAAATAAAGCGAATTGAATCAAATGAAACTCAAATGCATTCAACAAAGCTAATTGAGTCAAATAAAACTCAAATAAATTCAACAAAGCTAATTGAATCAACTGAAACTCAAATGCATTCAATAAAGCTAGTTGAATCAAATTAAAGTAAAATGAAGTCAAACAAAGCTAATTGAATCAAATGAAATCAAATAAAACTAATTGTATCAAATGAAAGTCAAATGAAGTCCAATAAAGATAATTGAATCAAATGAAACTCAAATGAAGTCAATCAAAGCTAATTGTATCAAATGAAAATCAAATGAATTCAAATAAAGCTAATTGAATCAAATGAAACTCAAATGCATTCAACAATGATAATTGAATCAAATTCAAGTCAAATGAAGTCAAATAAAACTTATTGAATCAAATGAAACTCAAATGCATTCAGTAATGCTATTTGAATCAAATAAATCTCAATTGCATTTAACAAAGTTAATTGAATCAACTGAAACTCAAATGCATTCAACAAAGCTAATTGAATCAAATAAAACTCAAATGAATTCAACAAAGCTAATTGAATCAACTGAAACTCAAATGCATTCAACAAAGCTAGTTGAATCAAATTAAAGTAAAATGAAGTCAAACAAAGCTAATTGAATCAAATGAAATCAAACAAAGCTAATTGTATCAAATGAAAGTCAAATGAAGTCCAATAAAGATAATTGAATCAAATGAAACTCAAATGCATTCAATAAAGCTAATTGAATTAAATAAACTCAATTGCATTCAACAAAGCTAATTGAATCAAATGAAACTCAAATGCATTCAACAATGATAATTGAATCAAATTCAAGTCAAATGAAGTCAAATAAAACTTATTGAATCAAATGAAACTCAAATGCATTCAGTAATGCTATTTGAATCAAATAAATCTCAATTGCATTTAACAAAGTTAATTGAATCAAATTAAAGTAAAATGAAGTCAAACAAAGCTAATTGAATCAAATGAATGTCAAATGAAGTCAAACATAGCTAATAGAATCAAATGAAACTCAAATGTATTCAACAAGGCTAATTGAGTCAAATGAAACTCAAATAAATTCTACAAAGCTAATTGAATCAAATTAAAGTCAAATGAAATCAAACAATGCTAATTGAATCAAATTAAAGTTAAATGAAGTCAAACCAAGCTAATTGAATCAAATGAAAGTCAAATAAAGTCAAACATAGCTAATAGAATCAAATGAAACTCAAATGCATTCAACAAAGCTAATTGAATCAAATGAAACTCAAATGCATTAAACAAAGCTAATTGAATCAAATGAAATTCAAATGAAGTCAAACATAGCTAATTAAATCAAATGGAACTCAAATGCATTCAACAAAGCTAATTGAATCAAATGAAACTCAAATGCATTCAATAAAGATAATTGAATCAAATGAAAGTCAAATGAAGTCAATGAAAGCTAATTGAATCAAATGAAAGTCAAATGAATTCAAATAAAGCTAATTGAATCAAATAAAACTCAAAGGCATTCAACAAAGCTAATTGAATCAAATTAAAGTAAAATGAAGTCAAACAAAGCTAATTGAATCAAATGCAAGTTAAATGAAGTCAAACATAGCTAATAGAATCAAATGAAACTCAAATGCATTCAACAAAGCTAATTGAATCCAATGAAACTTTAATACATTAAACAAAGCTAATTGAATCAAATGAAAGTCAAATGAAGTCAAACATAGCTAATTAAATCAAATGGAACTCAAAAGCATTCAACAAAGCTAATTGAATCAAATGAAACTCAAATGCATTCAATAAAGCTAATTGAATCAAATTAAACTCAAATGCATTCAACAAAGCTAATTAAATCAAAAGAAAGTCAATTGAAGTCAAACATAGCTAATTGAATCAAATGAAACTCAAATGAATTCAACAAAGCTAATTAAATCAACTGAAACTCAAATGCATTCAACAAAGCTAGTTGAATCAAATTAATGTAAAATGAAGTCAAGCAAAGCTAATCTAATCAAATGAAATCAAACAAAGCTAATTGTACCAAATGAAAGTCAAATGAAGTCCAATAAAGATAATTGAATCAAATGAAACTCAAATGCATTCAAGAAAGCTAATTGAATTAAATAAACTCAATTGCATTCAACAAAGCTAATTGAATCAAATGAAACTCAAATGCATTCAACAAAACTAATTGAATCAAATTAAAGCAAAATGAAGTCAAACAAAGCTAATTGAATCAAATGAAAGTCAAACAAAGTCAAACATACCTAATAGAATCAAACGAAACTCAAATGCATTCAACAAAGCTAATTGAATCAAATGAAACTCAAATGCATTCAACAAAATTAATTGAATCAAATTAAAGTAAAATGAAGTCAAACAAAGCTAATTGAATCAAATGAAAGTCAAATTAAGTCAAACATAGCTAATTGAATCAAATGGAACTCAAATGCATTTAACAAAGCTAATTGTATCAAATGAAAGTCAAATGAAGTCAAATAAAGCGAATTTTATCAAAAGAAACTTAAATGCATTTAACAAAGCTAATTGAATCAAATGAAAGTCAAATGAAGTCAAATAAAGCGAATTGAATCAAATGAAATTCAAATGCATTCAACAAAGCTAATTGAATCAAATAAAACTCAAATAAATTCAACAAAGCTAATTGAATCAACTGAAACTCAAATGCATTCAACAAAGCTAGTTGAATCAAATTAAAGTAAAATGAAGTCAAACAAAGCTAATTGAATCAAATGAAATCAAATAAAGCTAATTGTATCAAATGAAAGTCAAATGAAGTCCAATAAAGATAATTGAATCAAATGAAACTCAAATGCATTCAATAAAGCTAATTGAATTAAATAAACTCAATTGCATTCAACAAAGCTAATTGAATCAAATGAAACTCAAATGCATTCAACAATGATAATTGAATCAAATTCAAGTCAAATGTAGTCAAATAAAACTTATTGAATCAAATGAAACTCAAATGCATTCAGTAATGCTATTTGAATCAAATAATTCTCAATTGCATTTAACAAAGTTAATTGAATCAAATTAAAGTAAAATGAAGTCAAACAAAGCTAATTGAATCAAATGAATGTCAAATGAAGTCAAACATAGCTAATAGAATCAAATGAAACTCAAATGTATTCAACAAAGCTAATTGAGTCAAATGAAACTCAAATAAATTCTACAAAGCTAATTTAATCAAATTAAAGTCAAATGAAATCAAACAATGCTAATTGAATCAAATTAAAGTTAAATGAAGTCAAACCAAGCTAATTGAATCAAATGAAAGTCAAATAAAGTCAAACATAGCTAATAGAATCAAATGAAACTCAAATACATTCAACAAAGCTAATTGAATCAAATGAAACTCAAATGCATTAAACAAAGCTAATTGAATCAAATGAAAGTCAAATGAAGTCAAACATAGCTAATTAAATCAAATGGAACTCAAATGCATTCAACAAAGCTAATTGAATCAAATGAAACTCAAATGCATTCAATAAAGATAATTGAATCAAATGAAAGTCAAATGAAGTCAATCAAAGCTTATTGTATCAAATGAAAGTCAAATGAATTCAAATAAAGCTAATTGAATCAAATGAAACTCAAAGGCATTCAACAAAGCTAATTGAATCAAATTAAGTAAAATGAAGTCAAACAAAGCTAATTGAATCAAATGCAAGTCAAATGAAGTCAAACATAGCTAATAGAATCAAATGAAACTCAAATGCATTCAACAAAGCTAATTGAATCCAATGAAACTCTAATGCATTAAGCAAAGCTAATTGAATCAAATGAAAGTCAAATGAAGTCGAACATAGCTAATTAAATCAAATGGAACTCAAATGCATTCAACAAAACTAATTGAATCAAATGAAACTCAAATGCATTCAATAACGATAATTGAATTAAATGAAAGTCAAATGAAGTCAATCAAAGCTAATTGTATCAAATGAAAGTCAAATGAATTCAAATAAAGCTAATTGAATCAAATAAAACTCAAAGACAATTCAACAAAGCTAATTGAATCAAATTAAAATAAAATGAAGTCAAACAAAGCTAATTGAATCAAATGCAAGTCAAATGAAGTCAAACATAGCTAATAGAATCAAATGAAACTCAAATGCATTCAACAAAGCTAATTGAATCCAATGAAACTCTAATGCATTAAACAAAGCTAATTGAATCAAATGAAAGTCAAATGAAGTCAAACATAGCTAATTAAATCAAATGGAACTCAAACGCATGCAACAAAGCTAATTGAATCAAATGAAACTCAAATGCATTCAATAAAGCTAATTGAATCAAATTAAACTCAAATGCATTCAACAAAGCTAATTAAATCAAAAGAAAGTCAATTGAAGTCAAACATAGCTAATTGAATCAAATGAAACTCAAATGAATTCAACAAAGCTAATTGAATCAACTGAAACTCAAATGCATTCAACAAAGCTAGTTGAATCAAATTAAAGTAAAATGAAGTCAAGCAAAGCTAATCTAATCAAATGAAATCAAACAAAGCTAATTGTACCAAATGAAAGTCAAATGAAGTCCAATAAAGATAATTGAATCAAATGAAACTCAAATGCATTCAGCAATGCTAATTGAATTAAATAAACTCAATTGCATTCAACGAAGCTAATTGAATCAAATGAAACTCAAATGCATTCAACAAAACTAATTGAATCAAATTAAAGTAAAATGAAGTCAAACAAAGCTAATTGAATCAAATGAAAGTCAAACAAAGTCAAACATACCTAATAGAATCAAATGAAACTCAAATGCATTCAACAAAGCTAATTGAATCAAATGAAACTCAAATGCATTCAACAAAATTAATTGAATCAAATTAAAGTAAAATGAAGTCAAACAAAGCTAATTGAATCAAATGAAAGTCAAATTAAGTCAAATATAGCTAATTGAATCAAATGGAACTCAAATGCATTTAACAAAGCTAATTGTATCAAATGAAAGTCAAATGAAGTCAAATAAAGCGAATTGAATCAAATGAAACTCAAATGCATTTAACAAAGCTAATTGTATCAAATGAAAGTCAAATGAAGTCAAATAAAGCGAATTGAATCAAATGAAACTCAAATGCATTCAACAAAGCTAATTGAGTCAAATAAAACTCAAATAAATTCAACAAAGCTAATTGAATCAACTGAAACTCAAATGCATTCAACAAAGCTAGTTGAATCAAATTAAAGTAAAATGAAGTCAAACAAAGCTAATTGAATCAAATGAAATCAAATAAAACTAATTGTATCAAATGAAAGTCAAATGAAGTCCAATAAAGATAATTGAATCAAATGAAACTCAAATAAAGTCAATCAAAGCTAATTGTATCAAATGAAAGTCAAATGAATTCATATAAAGCTAATTTAATCAAATGAAACTCAAATGCATTCAACAATGATAATTGAATCAAATTCAAGTCAAATGAAGTCAAATAAAACTTATTGAATCAAATGAAAATCAAATGCATTCAGTAATGCTATTTGAATCAAATAAATCTCAATTGCATTTAACAAAGTTAATTGAATCAAATTAAAGTAAAATGAAATCAAACAAAGCTAATTGAATCTAATGAATGTCAAATGAAGTCAAACATAGCTAATAGAATCAAATGAAACTCAAATGTATTCAACAAAGCTAATTGATTCAAATGAAACTCAAATAAATTCTACAAAGCTAATTGAATCAAATTAAAGTCAAATGAAATCAAACAATGCTAATTGAATCAAATTAAAGTTAAATGAAGTCAAACCAAGCTAATTGAATCAAATGAAAGTCAAATAAAGTCAAACATAGCTAATAGAATCAAATGACACTCAAATGCATTCAACAAAGCTAATTGAATCAAATGAAACTCAAATGCATTAAACAAAGCTAATTGAATCAAATGAAAGTCAAATGAAGTCAAACATAGCAAATTAAATCAAATGGAACTCAAATGCATTCAACAAAGCTAATTGAATCAAATGAAACTCAAATGCATTCAATAAAGCTAATTGAATCAAATTAAACTCAAATGAATTCAACAAAGCTAATTAAATCAAAAGAAAGTCAATTGAAGTCAAACCTAGCTAATTGAATCAAATGAAACTCAAATGCATTCAACAAAGCAAATTGAATCAAATTAAAGTAAAATGAAGTCAAACAAAACATTGAATCAAATGAAAGTCAAATGAAGTCAAACATAGCTAATAGAATCAAATGAAACTCAAATGTATTCAACAAAGCTAATTGAGTAAAATGAAACTCAAATGCATTCTACAAAGCTAATTGAATCAAATTAAAGTCAAATGAAGTCAAACAAAGGTAATTGAATCAAATGAAAGTCAAATAAAGTCAAACATAGCTAAATGAATCAAATGAAAATCAAATGCATTCAACAAAACTAATTGAATCAAAAGAAATTCAAATGCATTGAACAAAGCTAATTGATTCAAATTAAAGTCAAACGAAGTCAAACAAACCTTATTGAATCAAATGAAACTCAAATGCATTCAGTAAAGCTAATTAAATCAAATGAAACTCAAAAGCATTCAACAAAATTAAGTGAATCAAATTAAAGTAAAATGAAGTCAAACAAAGCTAATTGAATGAAATGAATGTCAAATTAAGTCAAACATAGCTAATTGAATCAAATGGAACTCAAATGCATTTAACAAAGCTAATTGTATCAAATGAAAGTCAAATGAAGTCAAATAAAGCGAATTGAATCAAATGAAACTCAAATGCATTCAATAATGATAATTGAATCAAATTCAAGTCAAATGAAGTCAAATAAAACTTATTGAATCAAATGAAACTCAAAATGCATTCAGTAATGCTATTTGAATCAAATAAATCTCAATTGCATTTAACAAAGGTAATTGAATCAAATTAAAGTAAAATGAAGTCAAACAAAGCTAATTGAATCAAATGAATGTCAAATGAAGTCAAACATAGCTAATAGAATCAAATCAAACTCAAATGTATTCAACAAAGCTAATTGAATCAAATGAAACTCAAATGCATTCTACAAAGCTAATTGAATCAAATTAAAGTCAAATGAAATCAAACAATGCTAATTGAATCAAATTAAAGTTAAATGAAGTCAAACCAAGCTAATTGAATCAAATGAAAGTCAAACGAAGTCAAACAAAACTTATTGAATCAAATGAAACTCAAATACATTCAGTAAAGCTAATTAAATCAAATGAAACTCAAAAGCATTCAACAAAGCTAATTGTATCAAATGAAAGTCAAATGAAGTCAAATAAAGCGAATTGAATCAAATGAAACTCAAATGCATTCAACAAAGCTAATTGAGTCAAATAAAACTCAAATAAATTCAACAAAGCTAATTGAATCAACTTGAAACTCAAATGCATTCAACAAAGCTAGTTGAATCAAATTAAAGTAAAATGAAGTCAAACAAAGCTAATTGAATCAAATGAAATCAAATAAAACTAATTGTATCAAATGAAAGTCAAATGAAGTCCAATAAAGATAATTGAATCAAATGAAACTCAAATGAAGTCAATCAAAGCTAATTGTATCAAATGAAAGTCAAATGAATTCAAATAAAGCTAATTGAATCAAATGAAACTCAAATGCATTCAACAATGATAATTGAATCAAATTCAAGTCAAATGAAGTCAAATAAAACTTATTGAATCAAATGAAACTCAAATGCATTCAGTAATGCTATTTGAATCAAATAAATCTCAATTGCATTTAACAAAGTTAATTGAATCAAATTAAAGTAAAATGAAATCAAACAAAGCTAATTGAATCAAATGAATGTCAAATGAAGTCAAACATAGCTAATAGAATCAAATGAAACTCAAATGTATTCAACAAAGCTAATTGATTCAAATGAAACTCAAATAAATTCTACAAAGCTAATTGAATCAAATTAAAGTCAAATGAAATCAAACAATGCTAATTGAATCAAATTAAAGTTAAATGAAGTCAAACCAAGCTAATTGAATCAAATGAAAGTCAAATAAAGTCAAACATAACTAATAGAATCAAATGAAACTCAAATGCATTCAACAAAGCTAATTGAATCAAATGAAACTCAAATGCATTAAACAAAGCTAATTGAATCAAATGAAAGTCAAATGAAGTCAAACATAGCTAATTAAATTAAATCAAATGGAACTCAAATGTATTCAACAAAGCTAATTGAATCAAATGAAACTCAAATGCATTCAATAAAGCTAATTGAATCAAATTAAACTCAAATGCATTCAACAAAGCTAATTAAATCAAAAGAAAGTCAATTGAAGTCAAACCTGGCTAATTGAATCAAATGAAACTCAAATGCATTAAACAAAGCAAATTGAATCAAATTAAAGTAAAATGAAGTCAAACAAAGCATTGAATCAAATGAAAGTCAAATGAAGTCAAACATAGCTAATAGAATCAAATGAAACTCAAATGTATTCAACAAAGCTAATTGAGTAAAATGAAACTCAAATGCATTCTACAAAGCTAATTGAATCAAATTAAAGTCAAATGAAGTCAAACAAAGGTAATTGAATCAAATGAAAGTCAAATAAAGTCAAACATAGCTAAATGAATCAAATGAAAATCAAATGCATTCAACAAAACTAATTGAATCAAAAGAAATTCAAATGCATTGAACAAAGCTAATTGATTCAAATTAAAGTCAAACGAAGTCAAACAAAACTTATTGAATCAAATGAAACTCAAATGCATTCTGTAAAGCTAATTAAATCAAATGAAACTCAAAAGCATTCAAAAAAATTAATTGAATCAAATTAAAGTAAAATGAAGTCAAACAAAGCAAATTGAATGAAATGAATGTCAAATTAAGTCAAACATAGCTAATTGAATCAAATGGAACTCAAATGCATTTAACAAAGCTAATTGTATCAAATGAAAGTCAAATGAAGTCAAATAAAGCGAATTGAATCAAATGAAACTCAAATGCATTCAATAATGATAATTGAATCAAATTCAAGTCAAATGAAGTCAAATAAAACTTATTGAATCAAATGAAACTCAAATGCATTCAGTAATGCTATTTGAATCAAAGAAATCTCAATTGCATTTAACAAAGTTAATTGAATCGAATTAAAGTAAAATGAAGTCAAACAAAGCTAATTGAATCAAATGAATGTCAAATGAAGTCAAACATAGCTAATAGAATCAAATCAAACTCAAATGTATTCAACAAAGCTAATTGAGTCAAATGAAACTCAAATGCATTCTACAAAGCTAATTGAATCAAATTAAAGTCAAATGAAATCAAACAATGCTAATTGAATCAAATTAAAGTTAAATGAAGTCAAACCAAGCTAATTGAATCAAATGAAAGTCAAATAAAGTCAAACATAGCTAATAGAATCAAATGAAACTCAAATGCATTCAACAAAGCTAATTGAATCAAATGAAACTCAAATGCATTAAACAAAGCTAATTGAATCAAATGAAAGTCAAATGAAGTCAAACATAGCTAATTAAATCAAATGGAACTCAAATGCATTCAACAAAGCTAATTGAATCAAATGAAACTCAAATGCATTCAATAAAGCTAATTGAATCAAATGAAAGTCAAATGAATTCAATCAAAGCTAATTGTATCAAATGAAAGTCAAATTAATTCAAATAATGCTAATTGAATCAAATGAAACTCAAATGCATTCAACAAAGCTAATTGAATCAAATTAAAGTAAAATAAAGTCAAACAAAGCTAATTGAATTAAATAAAAGTCAAATGAAGTTAAACATAGCTAAAAGAATCAAATGAAACTCAAATGTATTCAACAAAGCTAATTGAGTCAAATGAAACTCAAATGCATTCTACAAAGCTAATTGAATCAAATTAAAGTCAAATGAAGTCAAACAAAGCTAATTGAATCAAATGAAAGTCAAATAAAGTCAAACATAGCTGAATGAATCAAGTGAAAATCAAATGCATTCAACAAAACTAATTGAATCAAAAGAAATTCAATTGCATTCAACAAAGCTAATTGATTCAAATTAAAGTCAAACGAAGTCAAACAAAACTTATTGAATCAAATGAAACTCAAATACATTCAGTAAAGCTAATTAAATCAAATGAAACTCAAAAGCATTCAACAAAATTAATTGAATCAAATTAAAGTAAAATGAAGTCAAACAAAGCTAATTGTATCAAATGAAAGTCAAATGAAGTCAAATAAAGCGAATTGAATCAAATGAAACTCAAATGCATTCAACAAAGCTAATTGAATCAAATAAAACTCAAATGAATTCAACAAAGCTAATTGATTCAAATTAAAGTCAAACGAAGTCAAATAAAACTTATTGAATCAAATGAAACTCAAATGCATTCAGTAAAGCTAATTAAATCAAATAAAACTCAAAAGCATTCAACCAAATTAATTGAATCAAATTAAAGTAAAATGAAGTTAAACAAATCTAATTGAATCAAATTAAGTCAAACATAGCTAATTGAATCAAATGGAACTCAAATGCATTTAACAAAGCTAATTGTATCAAATGAAAGTCAAATGAAGTCAAATAAAGCGAATTGAATCAAATGAAACTCAAATGCATTCAACAAAGCTAATTGAATCAAATAAAACTCAAATGAATTTAACAAAGCTAATTGAATCAACTGAAACTCAAATGCATTCAACAAAGCTAGTTGAATCAAATTAAAGTAAAATGAAGTCAAACAAAGCTAATTGAATCAAATGAAATCAAACAAAGCTAATTGTATCAAATGAAAGTCAAATGAAGTCCAATAAATATAATTGAATCAAATGAAACTCAAATGCATTCAACAAAGCTAATTGAATTAAATAAACTCAATTGCATTCAGCAAAGCTAATTGAATCAAATTAAACTCAAATGCATTCATCAAAACTAATTGAATCAAATTAAAGTAAAATGAAGTCAAACAAAGCTAATTGAATCAAATGAAAGTCAAATAAAGTCAAACATAGCTAATAGAATCAAATGAAACTCAAATGCATTCAACAAAGCTAATTGAATCAAATGAAACTCAAATGCATTAAACAAAGCTAATTGAATCAAATGAAAGTCAAATGAAGTCAAACATAGCTAATTGAATCAAATGGAGCTCAAATGCATTCAACAAAGCTAATTAAATCAAATGAAACTCAAATGCATTCAACAATGATAATTGAATCAAATTCAAGTCAATTGAAGTCAAATAAAATTTATTGAATCAAATGAAACTCAAATGCATTCAGTAATGCTATTTGAATCAAATAAATCTCAATTACATTTAACAAAGTTAATTGAATCAAATTAAAGTAAAATAAAGTCAAACAAAGCTAATTGAATCAAATGAATGTCAAATGAAGTCAAACATAGCTAATAGAATCAAATGAAACTCAAATGTATTCAACAAAGCTAATTGATTCAAATGAAACTCAAATAAATTCTACAAAGCTAATTGAATCAAATTAAAGTCAAATGAAATCAAACAATGCTAATTGAATCAAATTAAAGTTAAATGAAGTGAAACCAAGCTAATTGAATCAAATGAAAGTCAAATAAAGTCAAACATAGCTAATAGAATCAAATGAAACTCAAATGCATTCAACAAAGCTAATTGAATCAAATGAAACTCAAATGCATTAAACAAAGCTAATTGAATCAAATGAAAGTCAAATGAAGTCAAACATAGCTAATTAAATCAAATGGAACTCAAAAGCATTCAACAAAGCTAATTGAATCAAATGAAACTCAAATGCATTCAATAAAGCTAATTGAATCAAATTAAACTCAAATGCATTCAACAAAGCTAATTAAATCAAAAGAAAGTCAATTGAAGTCAAACATAGCTAATTGAATCAAATGAAACTCAAATGCATTCAACAAAGCAAATTGAATCAAATTAAAGTAAAATGAAGTCAAACAAAGGATTGAATCAACTGAAAGTCAAATGAAGTCAAACATAGCTAATAGAATCAAATGAAACTCAAATGTATTCAACAAAGCTAATTGAGTAAAATGAAACTCAAATGCATTCTACAAAGCTAATTGAATCAAATTAAAGTCAAATGAAGTCAAACAAAGGTAATTGAATCAAATGAAAGTCAAATAAAGTCAAATATAGCTAAATAAATCAAATGAAAATCAAATGCATTCAACAAAACTAATTGAATCAAAAGAAATTCAAATGCATTGAACAAAGCTAAGTGATTCAAATTAAAGTCAAACGAAGTCAAACAAAACTTATTGAATCAAATGAAACTCAAATGCATTCAGTAAAGCTAATTAAATCAAATGAAACTCAAAAGCATTCAACAAAATTAATTGAATCAAATTAAAGTAAAATGAAGTCAAACAAAGCTAATTGAATGAAATGAAAGTCAAATTAAGTCAAACATAGCTAATTGAATCAAATGGAACTCAAATGCATTTAACAAAGCTAATTGTATCAAATGAAAGTCAAATGAAGTCAAATAAAGCGAATTGAATCAAATGAAACTCAAATGCATTCAATAATGATAATTGAATCAAATTCAAGTCAAATGAAGTCAAATAAAACTTATTGAATCAAATGAAACTCAAATGCATTCAGTAATGCTATTTGAATCAAATAAATCTCAATTGCATTTAACAAAGTTAATTGAATCAAATTAAAGTAAAATGAAGTCAAACAAAGCTAATTGAATCAAATGAATGTCAAATGAAGTCAAACATAGCTAATAGAATTAAATGAAACTCAAATGTATTCAACAAAGCTAATTGAGTCAAATGAAACTCAAATGCATTCTACAAAGCTAATTGAATAAAATTAAAGTCAAATGAAATCAAACAATGCTAATTGAATCAAATTAAAGTTAAATGAAGTCAAACCAAGCTAATTGAATCAAATGAAAGTCAAATAAAGTCAAACATAGCTAATAGAATCAAATGAAACACAAATGCATTCAACAAAGCTAATTGAATCAAATGAAACTCAAATGCGTTAAACAAAGCTAATTGAATCTAATGAAAGTCAAATGAAGTCAAACATAACTAATTAAATCAAATGGAACTCAAATGCATTCAACAAAGCTAATTGAATCAAATGAAACTCAAATGCATTCAATAAAGCTAATTGAATCAAATGAAAGTCAAATGAAGTCAATCAAAGCTAATTGTATCAAATGAAAGTCAAATTAATTCAAATAATGCTAATTGAATCTAATGAAACTCAAATGCATTCAACAAAGCTAATTGAATCAAATTAAAGTAAAATAAAGTCAAACAAAGCTAATTGAATTAAATAAAAGTCAAATGAAGTTAAACATAGCTAAAAGAATCAAATGAAACTCAAATGTATTCAACAAAGCTAATTGAGTCAAATGAAACTCAAATGCATTCTACAAAGCTAATTGAATCAAATTAAAGTCAAATGAAGTCAAACAAAGCTAATTGAATCAAATGAAAGTCAAATAAAGTCAAACATAGCTAAATGAATCATGTGAAAATCAAATGCATTCAACAAAACTAATTGAATCAAAAGAAATTCAATTGCATTCAACAAAGCTAATTGATTCAAATTAAAGTCAAACGAAGTCAAACAAAACTTATTGAATCAAATGAAACTCAAATACATTCAGTAAAGCTAATTAAATCAAATGAAACTCAAAAGCATTCAACAAAATTAATTGAATCAAATTAAAGTAAAATGAAGTCAAACAAAGCTAATTGTATAAAATGAAAGTCAAATGAAGTCAAATAAAGCGAATTGAATCAAATGAAACTTAAATGCATTCAACAAACCTAATTGAATCAAATAAAACTCAAATGAATTCAACAAAGCTAATTGATTCAAATTAAAGTCAAACGAAGTCAAACAAAACTTATTGAATCAAATGAAACTCAAATGCATTCAGTAAAGCTAATTAAATCAAATGAAACTCAAAAGCATTCAACAAAATTAATTGAATCAAATTAAAGTAAAATGAAGTTAAACAAATCTAATTGAATCAAATCAAAGTCAAATTAAGTCAAACATAGCTAATTGAATCAAATGGAACTCAAATGCATTTAACAAAGCTAATTGTATCAAATGAAAGTCAAATGAAGTTAAATAAAGCGAATTGAATCAAATGAAACTCAAATGCATTCAACAAAGCTAATTGAATCAAATAAAACTCAAATCAATTTAACAAAGCTAATTGAATCAACTGAAACTCAAATGCATTCAACAAAGCTAGTTGAATCAAATTAAAGTAAAATGAAGTCAAACAAAGCTAATTGAATCAAATGAAATCAAACAAAGCTAATTGTATCAAATGAAAGTCAAATGAAGTCCAATAAAGATAATTGAATCAAATGAAACTCAAAAGCATTCAACAAAGCTAATTGAATTAAATAAACTCAATTGCGTTCAACAAAGCTAATTGAATTAAATAAACTCAATTGCGTTCAACAAAGCTAATTGAATCAAATGAAACTCAAATGCATTCATCAAAACTAATTGAATCAAATTAAAGTAAAATGAAGTCAAACAAAGCTAATTGAATCAAATGAAAGTCAAATAAAGTCAAACATAGCTAATAGAATCAAAGGAAACTCAAATGCATTCAACAAAGCCAATTGAATCAAATGAAACTCAAATGCATTAAACAAAGCTAATTGAATCAAATGAAAGTCAAATGAAGTCAAACATAGCTAATTGAATCAAATGGAGCTCAAATGCATTCAACAAAGCTAATTGAATTAAATGAATCTCAATTGCATTTAACAAAGTTAATTGAATCAAATTAAAGTAAAATGAAGTCAAACAAAGCTAATTGAATCAAATGAAAGTCAAATGAAGTCAAAATTAGCTAATATAATCAAATGAAACTCAAATGTATTCAACAAAGCTAATTGAGTCAAATGAAACTCAAATGCATTCTACAAAGCTAATTGAATCAAATTAAAGTTAAATAAAGTCAAACATAGCTAATAGAATCAAATGAAATTCAAATGCATTCAACAAAGCTAATTGAATCAAATGAAACTCAAATGCATTAAACAAAGCTAATTGAATCAAATGAAAGTCAAATGAAGTGAAACATAGCTAATTAAATCAAATGGAACTCAAATGCATTCAACAAAGCTAATTGAATCAAATGAAACTCAAATGCATTCAATAAAGCTAATTGAATCAAATGAAAGTCAAATGAAGTCAATCAAAGCTAATTGTTTCAAATGAAAGTCAAATTAATTCAAATAATGCTAATTGAATCAAATGAAACTCAAATGCATTCAACAAAGCTAATTGAATCAAATTAAAGTAAAATAAAATCAAACAAAGCTAATTGAATCAAATGAAAGTCAAATGAAGTCAAACATAGCTAATAGAATCAAATGAAACTCAAATGCATTTAACAAAGCTAATTGAATCCAATGAAACTCTAATGCATTAAATAAAGCTAATTGAATCAAATGAATGTCAAATTAAGTCAAACATAGCTAATTAAATCAAATGGAACTCAAATGCATTCAACAAAGCTAATTGAATCAAATGAAACTCAAATGCATTCAATAAAGCTAATTAAATCAAATTAAACTCAAATGCATTCAACAAAGCTAATTGAATCAAAAGAAAGTCAATTGAAGTCAAACATAGCAAATTAATTCAAATGAAACTCAAATGCATTCATCAAAGCAAATTGAATCAAATTAAAGTAAAATGAAGTCAAACAAAGCTAATTGAATCAAATGAAAGTCAAATGAAGTCAAACATAGCTAATAGAATCAAATGAAACTCAAATGTATTCATCAAAGCTAATTGACTCAAATGAAACTCAAATGCATTCTACAAAGCTAATTGAATCAAATTAAAGTGAAATGAAGTCAAACAATGCTAATTGAATCAAATGAAAGTCACATAAATTCAAACATAGCTAAATAAATCAAAAGAAAATCAAATGCATTCAACAAAACTAATTGAATCAAAAGAAATTCAAATGCATTCAATAAAGCTAATTGAATTAAATTAAAGTCAAACAAAGTCAAACAAAACTTATTGAATCAAATGAAACTCAAATGCATTCAATAAAGCTAATTGAATCAAATGAAACTCAAAAGCATTCAACAAAGTTAATTGAATGAAATTAAAGTAAAATGAAGTCAAACAAAGCTAATTGAATTAAATGAAAGTCAAATTAAGTCAAACATAACTAATTGAATCAAATGGAACTCAAATGCATTCAACAAAGCTAATTGTATCAAATGAAAGTCAAATGAAGTCAAATAAAGTGAATTGAATCAAATGAAACTCAAATGCATTCAACAAAGCTAATAAAATCAAATAAAACTCAAATGATTTCAACAAAGCTAATTGAATCAACTGAAACTCAAATGCATTCAACAAAGCTAATTGAGTCAAATAAAACTCAAATAAATTCAACAAAGCTAATTGAATCAACTGAAACTCAAATGCATTCAACAAAGCTAGTTGAATCAAATTAAAGTAAAATGAAGTCAAAAAAAGCTAATTGAATCAAATGAAATCAAACAAAGCTAATTGTATCAAATGGAAGTCAAATGAAGTCCAATAAAGATAATTGAATCAAATGAAACCCAAATGCATTCAACAAAGCTAATTGAATTAAATAAACTCAATTGCATTCAACAAAGCTAATTGAATCAAATGAAACTCAAATGCATTCAACAAAACTAATTGAATCAAATTAAAGTAAAATGAAGTCAAACAAAGCTAATTGAATTAATTGAAAGTCAAATTAAGTCAAACATAGCTAATTGAATCAACTGGAACTCAAATGCATTCAACAAAGCTAATTGTATCAAATGAAAGTCAAATGAAGTCAAACATAGGTAATAGAATCAAATGAAACTCAAATGTATTCAACAAAGCTAATTGAGTCAAATGAAACTCAAATGCATTCTACAAAGCTAATTGAATCAAATTAAAGTCAAATGAAATCAAACAATGCTAATTGAATCAAATTAAAGTTAAATGAAGTCAAACCAAGCTAATTGAATCAAATGAAAGTCAAATAAAGTCAAACATGGCTAATAGAATCAAATGAAACTCAAATGCATTCAACAAAGCTAATTGAATCAATTGAAACTCAAATGCATTAAACAAAGCTAATTGAATCAAATGAAAGTCAAATGAAGTCAAACATAGCTAATTAAATCAAATGGAACTCAAATGCATTCAACAAAGCTAATTGAATCAAATGAAACTCAAATGCATTCAATAAAGCTAATTGAATCAAATGAATGTCAAATGAAGTCAATCAAAGCTAATTGTATCAAATGAAAGTCAAATTAATTCAAATAATGCTAATTGAATCAAATTAAACTCAAATGCATTCAATAAAGCTAATTGAATCAAATTAAAGTAAAATGAAGTCAAACAAAGCTAATTGAATCAAATAAAAGTCAAATGAAGTCAAACATAGCTAATAGAATCAAATGAAACTCAAATGCATTCAACAAAGCAAATTGAATCCAACGAAACTCTAATGCATTAAACAAAGCTAATTGAATCAAATGAAAGTCAAATGAAGTCAAACATAGCTAATTAAATCAAATGGAACTCAAATGCATTCAACAAAGCTAATTGAATCAAATGAAACTCAAATGCATTCAATAAAGCTAATTGAATCAAATTAAACTCAAATGCATTCAACAAAGCTAATTGAATCAAAAGAAAGTCAATTGAAGTCAAACATAGCAAATTGAATCAAATGAAACTCAAATGCATTCAACAAACCTAATTGAATCAAATGAAACTCAAATGCATTCAATAAAGCTAATTGAATCAAATTAAACTCAAATGCATTCAACAAAGCTAATTGAATCAAAAGAAAGTCAATTGAAGTCAAACATAGCAAATTGAATCAAATGAAACTCAAATGCATTCAACAAAGCAAATTGAATCAAATTAAAGTAAAATGAAGTCAAACAAAGCTAATTGAATCAAATGAAAGTCAAATGAAGTCAAACATAGCTAATAGAATCAAATGAAACTCAAATGTATTCATCAAAGCTAATTGACTCAAATGAAACTCAAATGCATTCTACAAAGCTAATTGAATCAAATTAATGTCAAATGAAGTCAAACAAAGCTAATTGAATCAAATGAAAGTCAAATAAAGTCAAACATAGCTAAATGAATCAAAAGAAAATCAAATGCATTCAACAAAACTAATTGAATCAAAAGAAATTCAAATGCATTCAACAAAGCTAATTGATTAAAATTAAAGTCAAGCGAAGTCAAACAAAACTTATTGAATCAAATGAAACTCAAATGCATTCAGTAAAGCTAATTGAATCAAATGAAACTCAAAAGCATTCAACAAAGTTAATTGAATCAAATTAAAGTAAAATGAAGTCACACAAAGCTAATTGAATTAAATGAAAGTCAAATTAAGTCAAACATAGCTAATTTAATCAAATGGAACTCAAATGCATTCAACAAAGCTAATTGTATCAATTGAAAGTCAAATGAAGTCAAATAAAGAGAATTGAATCAAATGAAAATCAAATGCATTCAACAAAGCTAATTGAATCCAATAAAACTCAAATGATTTCAACAAAGCTAATTGAATCAACTGAAACTCAAATGCATTCAACAAAGATAGTTGAATCAAATTAAAGTAAAATGAAGTCAAAGAAAGCTAATTGAATCAAATGAAATCAAACAAAGCTAATTGTATCAAATGAAAGTCAAATGAAGTCCAATAAAGATAATTGAATCAAATGAAACTCAAATCCATTCAACAAAGCTAATTGAATTAAATAAACTCAATTGCATTCAACAAACCTAATTGAATCAAATGAAACACAAATGCATTCAACAAAACTAATTGAATCAAATTAAAGTTAAATGAAGTCAAACAAAGCTAATTGAATTAATTTAAAGTCAAATTAAGTCAAACATAGCTAATTGAATTAACTGGAATTCAAATGCATTCAACAAAGCTAATTGTATCAAATGAAAGTCAAATGAAGTCAAACTTAGCTAATAGAATCAAATGAAACTCAAATGTATTCACTAGAGGAAAAAAGTCTAAGGGATGCGGTCAAAAGGGGCCCAAGGGCTGCGTTTTTTGACCGCAGCCATTGGACTAGCAGCCCTTGACATTTAGGAAGGGCTGCGGTTAAAAACCGCAGCCCTTCGAGCGTTAAGGGCTGCGATCACGCAAAAACCGCAGCCCTTAACCCACCAAGGGATGCAGTTTTTGCCCTGCCCGCAGCCCTTGTGATCCAAAAAAAATAAAATTTGTTTTTTTTTTTTGCATTTTTTTGTTCTAAATATTCCCAAACAGTTATATATATAAAAGTATCATTTTTCATTGCAAATTATGTATTTTACAAAAATATATAATACATTACATGTGTAGAGAATATACTCCAAAAATAGATTACCCTTCTTTTCATCCTCACTCCCTTCTTCAACATACTCCAATTTTACAGGCCTTAAATTGTGGTTGTCCATCAAGCCCGATATGCGAGAGTTAGCAGCCCATTAAAGTTCGGACCCCTTGAGTTTGGTGACCCATGGTGGAGTGTAGTTCAGGTGCTCCCCGAAGAGGTTGTTGCTTCTTGTAGTACTCTGGTATGCTCTAACAAATTTCAGCATCTGATGAGCTTCTCCATTTTCCATCTCTCTTTCTTCCATTACAGAATGGATGGTGCAATCACTCATGTTCAAGCATTCAATAAACTGCAGATTTGATAAACTTTGTGATGCTGGTCCAAGCTGAGTTCAAGAAATTCAACTTAAGGAAGTTCTTAAAAGCTACAGTGCCTACATTCGATATACTACTCCCCCACACATCAAGATACTCCAGGTTTGTTAATACGTATAATGCAGATAAAAGATGATTCATGACTAAATGCAAGTCATCAAAAACCCAAGTCCAATGACCTAATCTTTGAGTCAACTACTACAATTGACCTGAAATGGCACTATGGGAACAAGTAACACAAAAATGTCCACTTTCTACCCACGACACAACATAATCAAAAACTCTAAAACAATTGACCTGCTAGGAGGTGCGAGGGGTGCAGAGTGGGTCTAGTTCGCACGGGGTGGGGGTAATTTGAACATTTGAGAATAACGGTAAATGAGTAGGGCGGGGAGGTGCGAGGAGTGCAAAGTGGGTGTGCGGTAGAGGGGCGGTCCGTGCATGGGGGTGGTGTGCGGGTTTAGGGGGTGGGGTCGGTAGTAGGTGGGGGGAACCGTGGAGCAGGGGGTCACGTGCATGGGAGGTGGGTGTGTGTGCAGGGGATGTGCGGGGGGCGTAGGGGGACTATGGTAGCATGTGGGGGATAATACAACGGCGAGGGTGAGGGGTGAGGGGTGAGGGGGGTGAGGGGTGAGGGGTAAGGGGTGAGGGGTGAGGGGTGAGTGGTGAGTGGTGAGTGGTGAGTGGTGAGTGGTGAGTGCAAGCATCGGGTTGGGGGGAATTCTATTGCGGGGTCGGGGGGGGAGTACATGTGGTGGATGTTTGTTGTGCGGGGGTGGAAATCGAACTCGAGAGGATTATGGGAGTGTAAAATAAAAACAAGTTATTCTTTAAGAGAATTCTCCTACCAATAAAATGTCACACTCAATTTTAATTATTCCCGAAGTAAGATGTCGCATTCAATTTTCGATATTACGTCAATATTATGCTACAATTGCTATATAGGAAAGGGAGTCTACATCTATTTGAGCAACAATACCAAACCTTGCATGAACCATAGAGATTAAGCATGAATTAAGCGATAAAAGTTATGAAAACAACCACTTATAATATCTTCTCTCACAATTAAAGACACTAATATAATATGTTTGCCATGACTTAACTTTGTCAATAATTTAAAAAAAATTTACAAACCAGATTTGTCTTAAGAGGCATTGTTCTATGCAGCAACTTAAATGTTCAAGGATCTCGAGTGTCCGGTCAAATTGTCAAAAATCATTAACTAAATAAATTCACCAAATTTTAGCATGAAGCAAGCAATAACGGCCAAAAATAATTGAACAAAACCAGCACCATGATCCCAAAGGGGGCTACAATGCCCATACTAATTCCTCGAACAATCATCTTCAACTACGGGGGAAAGGTGGATAAATAAGGTTCATCCTCAAACAATCAACTTCGGGTAAAAGGGTTCTAATTTCTAAAACATAACTCGAAAAATGCAGCACAAAAAAAGAGTAAGAATAAGACATACATTTTCTCATACTCAGATACATTACGAGTCAATATGTAACAATTCTTTCCTCTTCGATTCATATGTAGGGTCCATGAAAAGATACATAAATCAGTATATTAGGTTAAACGATCAGCACACAACATAAACAATCCAATTAAGCAGACGGTTCCAAACTCAACTCAATCACGAGCTTAAGCAATTAGCATCAACATCTACATACTACATTTAGAGTCAAAACTAAAAGTACAACTCAATACTTCAACAAGCAGACTTAACTGTTTCAAAATTTGAAAACCAAACACATTTAGAGTCAAATACTACAGAGAATAAATGGTAAACAACTCAAGAATCACAAGGTTAGAGATGAGACCAAATTATTTTTAGATTAAAAGTCAAATAAAAGTATAAGAGTATACATATCTTCTCTAATAAAAAAAGAAAGACTTAAATGGATGCAAACTAAAAAAGGGATAAAATCTCACCCAGACTATATTTTGTTTCCATGTAATTGGCGATTAAAATATGAATAGAACTCCGATTGAATTTCTTGTAATCCTCGTACCACAGTCAAATCCAAGCTTTTATAAGTGTAGATCCCAACCACTGCCAGCATCATTCATTAGAAATAAGATGGAAACTAGAAGATCAGAGACAGAAAGGTTGATCCCCTCTTCAAAATCCAAACATTCTCCTGAATTGAATATGAAAGACATTCTCTATCTTAAACCTAATCAACTAGAAGAAGAAAGAAGGCGCCTACAAAATAAACATCCTTCGGACAGGCGTGTATTTCTGTTATTGTACCCTGAGAGTCCCACCAAATTCAGCACATACCATATTTGGTTTTTTAATGACACAATACCATGGGGACTGAAGTTCAAGGACATATGCCACAGCTTTAGAGTTCAGTAAGCCATAATCTTTTGAGTCATAAAAGTTATTTCACGTGTATGAAAAAGATTTGGCTATAACACCCTATAAAAAATGGCATGAAATTGTTAATGAATATTGAATTATGCAACCTTCCATAACACAATAATAACCTAAATTTGGCTTCATCTATCTTCTATTTTAAAACCTCCACTGCCTAAGTTTGCGTGTCAACCATAAACCCTGTTTAGAATCATAAGCACATCTCTCATCATTGATAATGTAGTCTACAAATAGTTGTCTCCTACTCTTAGAAGCCACATAAAAAGATAGGAGAAAAATTAAGCTCCTAAATGCCAGAAAAGCCTACACAAAAGGAATTTAGTGTACCCACAATTCTGAAATCTTACACATGACAGAAAATTTACGGAGCATCAGTCCTTTATATTCAAACAAACCAACAAAAGTCACCATACTATATTCTCTCAATTCTATATGTAATGTAGTGATTGCTCCCTCACCAGAGTCACCACTATAATTTTCCTTAGCTAATCCAAACACCATAGTTCGCTGTCACGACTCACGAGTGCCACCTCAATTTCCCTGCATCATTCCCACAAGTTTCAAAATCATAAGGAGCGACATACTCCAAATTGTACATCAAAGTGTAGGCAAAGTCAAATTCAGCTACATACAATGATTTTTCTACAAAGAAGTGCCCCAAGTGTCTTCATAACACTCAATTGCAAGTCCATTCTACAACGGAATAACGAGTCAAGCCACACAAATCAACACCGCAATTCCCAATTCACAAATTCACGCTTTTGATTTTTAAGTTCACAAACCCATAAATCCACACAATTCATAAACCTAACTTTTAATATGCATATAAAACTGAAAAAACTTCACTAAAATGTATATTCAGAAGTTATAACCAATCAAATTTAATTCCTATCATAACAATTATCACACTCAAAATCTCATCAAACACTAATTATGACTCAAAACAGGAAATTCAAAAAGGAAAAAGAGAGGGAAAATAGAAGCAGATAGAAGAGAATACCGTATGAAGCCACTGCTTAACAAATCGTTTATGCGCATCCAAAGCGTGAGTCTCTAACCCTAAGTCCTTCTCCAATAACCTTCTCACTTTCTCGAACGTCAACGAACTCCTAATTCATTGCAAATTGCAAAATCTAAGTTACAATTCATACATTAATGGAGGATGAAAAACATTAGATTCGAAAATTCTAGAGAAGTAAGCTGATTGATGAGAGAGAAAGAGGTGTACTCGGCTTGATCCTGGAAGTAAGAGGAGCGTGAGAGAATTGCGGACTTAATTTGAGATTCCATGTCGTTCGTTTTGTCAATATCTTGCACTTCATCCGCCATTGTTAGCGCCACTTCCTGCTCTTTTCTCACTTAGTGCGGTTGAGGGAGATAGTGGTGAGAGAGAAGAGGACCACCAGCTCTTGTGAACCCTAAACCCTTGCGAGCCCTCGCCGACGAACCCTAAACCCTTGCAAACCACTGACCGTTGCAAACCCTCGTCGGCGAAGAAGGGTAAGAGGAGAGCGAATATGCGGTGAGAGGGGAGAGATGGGTTAATGCGAATTAGGAGGAGAGAGAGAGAAATAGGGTTCAGCGAAGGAGAAGCCCAGGCCAAGGGAGTAACGCGTACGTGGGTTATTTCATTTTTGGGCTGTTCAAGGGCTGCGGCTAGCCAAAAAACCGCAGCCCTTAATTTAAGGGCTGCGGTTTTTAAATTAACTGCAGCACTTTAATCACTAAAGGGCTGTGATTTTGGTTTAACCGCAGCCCTTCACTATTAAGGGCTGCGTTTTGCAATAAACCGCAGCCCTTGCACTGCAGCCCTTGCGTTTTTTTCCACTAGTGAATCAACAAAGCTAATTGAGTCAAATGAAACTCAAATGCATTCTACAAAGCTAATTGAATCAAATTAAAGTCAAATGAAATCAAACAATGCTAATTGAATCAAATTAAAGTTAAATGAAGTCAAACCAAGCTAATTGAATCAAATGAAAGTCAAATAAAGTCAAACATAGCTAATAGAATCAAATGAAACTCAAATGCATTCAACAAAGCTAATTGATTCAAATGAAACTCAAATGCATTAAACAAAGCTAATTGAATCAAATGAAAGTCAAATGAAGTCAAACATAGCTAATTAAATCAAATGGAACTCAAATGCATTCAACAAAGCTAATTGAATCAAATGAAACTCAAATGCATTCAATAAAGCTAATTGAATCAAATTAAACTCAAATGCATTCAACAAAGCTAATTGAATCAAAAGAAAGTCAATTGAAGTCAAACATAGCAAATTGAATCAAATGAAACTCAAATGCATTCAACAAAGCAAATTGAATCAAATTAAAGTAAAATAAAGTCAAACAAAGCTAATTAAATCAAATGAAAGTCAAATGAAGTCAAACATAGCTAATATAATCAAATGAAACTCAAATGTATTCAACAAAGCTAATTGAGTCAAATGAAACTCAAATGCATTCTACAAAGCTAATTGAATCCAATTAAAGTCAAATGAAATCAAACAATGGTAATTGAATCAAATTAAAGTTAAATGAAGTCAAACCAAGCTAATTGAATCAAATGTAAGTCAAATAAAGTCAAACATAGCTAATAGAATCAAATGAAACTCAAATGCATTCAACAAAGCTAATTGAATCAAATGAAACTCAAATGCATTAAACAAAGCTAATTGAATCAAATGAAAGTCAAATGAAGTCAAACATAGCTAATTAAATCAAATGGAACTCAAATGCATTCAACAAAGCTAATTGAATCAAATTAAAGTAAAATGAAGTCAAACAAAGCTAATTGAATCAAATGAAAGTCAAATGAAGTCAAACATAGCTAATAGAATCAAATGAAACTCAAATGCATTTAACAAAGCTAATTGAATCCAATGAAACTCTAATACATTAAACAAAGCTAATTGAATCAAATGAATGTCAAATGAAGTCAAACATAGCTAATTAAATCAAATGGAACTCAAATGCATTCAACAAAGCTAATTGAATCAAATGAAACTCAAATGCATTCAATAAAGCTAATTGAATTAAATAAACTCAATTGCATTCAATAAAGCTAATTGAATCAAATTAAAGTAAAATGAAGTCAAACAAAGCTAATTGAATTAATTGAAAGTCAAATTAAGTCAAACATAGCTAATTGAATCAACTGGAACTCAAATGCATTCAACAAAGCTAATTGTATCAAATGAAAGTCAAATGAAGTCGAACATAGGTAATAGAATCAAATGAAACTCAAATGTATTCAACAAAGCTAATTGAGTCAAATGAAACTCAAATGCATTCTACAAAGCTAATTGAATCAAATTAAAGTCAAATGAAATCAAACAATGCTAATTGAATCAAATTAAAGTTAAATGAAGTCAAACCAAGCTAATTGAATCAAATGAAAGTCAAATAAAGTCAAACATAGGTAATAGAATCAAATGAAACTCAAATGCATTCAACAAAGCTAATTGAATCAAATGAAACTCAAATGCATTAAACAAAGCTAATTGAATCAAATGAAAGTCAAATGAAGTCAAACATAGCTAATTAAATCAAATGGAACTCAAATGCATTCAACAAAGCTAATTGAATCAAATGAAACTCAAATGCATTCAATAAAGCTAATTGAATCAAATGAAAGTCAAATGAAGTCAATCAAAGCTAATTGTATCAAATGAAAGTCAAATTAATTCAAATAATGCTAATTGTATCAAATTAAACTCAAATGCATTCAACAAAGCTAATTGAATCAAATTAAAGTAAAATGAAGTCAAACAAAGCTAATTGAATCAAATGAAAGTCAAATGAAGTCAAACATAGCTAACAGAATCAAATGAAACTCAAATGCATTCAACAAAGCAAATTGAATCCAATGAAACTCTAATGCATTAAACAAAGCTAATTGAATCAAATGAAAGTCAAATGAAGTCAAACATAGCTAATTAAATCAAATGGAACTCAAATGCATTCAACAAAGCTAATTGAATCAAATGAAACTCAAATGCATTCAATAAAGCTAATTGAATCAAATTAAACTCAAATGCATTCAACAAAGCTAATTGAATCAAAAGAAAGTCAATTGAAGTCAAACATAGCAAATTGAATCAAATGAAACTCAAATGCATTCAACAAAGCAAATTGAATCAAATTAAATGAAGTCAAACAAAGCTAATTGAATCAAATGAAAGTCAAATGAAGTCAAACATAGTTAATAGAATCAAATGAAACTCAAATGTATTCATCAAAGTTAATTGACTCAAATGAAACTCAAATGCATTCTACAAAGCTAATTGAATCAAATGAAAGTCAAATAAAGTCAAACATAGCTAAATGAATCAAAAGAAAATCAAATGCATTCAACAAAACTAATTGAATCAAAAGAAATTCAAATGCATTCAACAAAGCTAATTGATTAAAATTAAAGTCAAGCAAAGTCAAACAAAACTTATTGAATCAAATGAAACTCAAATGCATTCAGTAAAGCTAATTGAATCAAATGAAACTCAAAAGCATTCAACAAAGTTAATTGAATCAAATTAAAGTAAAATGAAGTCAAACAAAGCTAATTGAATTAAATGAAAGTCAAATTAAGTCAAACATAGCTAATTGAATCAAATGGAACTCAAATGCATTCAACAAAGCTAATTGTATCAATTGAAAGTCAAATGAAGTCAAATAAAGTGAATTGAATCAAATGAAACTCAAATGCATTCAACAAAGCTAATTGAATCAATTAAAACTCAAATGATTTCAACAAAGCTAATTGAATCAACTGAAACTCAAATGCATTCAACAAAGATAGTTGAATCAAATTAAAGTAAAATGAAGTCAAAGAAAGCTAATTGAATCAAATGAAATCAAACAAAGCTAATTGTATCAAATGAAAGTCAAATGAAGTCCAATAAAGATAATTGAATCAAATGAAACTCAAATCCATTCAACAAAGCTAATTGAATTAAATAAACTCAATTGCATTCAACAAAGCTAATTGAATCAAATGAAACACAAATGCATTCAACAAAACTAATTGAATCAAATTAAAGTTAAATGAAGTCAAACAAAGCTAATTGAATTAATTGAAAGTCAAATTAAGTCAAACATAGCTAATTGAATCAACTGGAACTCAAATGCATTCAACAAAGCTAATTGTATCAAATGAAAGTCAAATGAAGTCAAACATAGCTAATAGAATCAAATGAAACTCAAATGTATTCAACAAAGCTAATTGAGTCAAATGAAACTCAAATGCATTCTCCAAAGCTAATTGAATCAAATTAAAGTCAAATGAAATCAAACAATGCTAATTAAATCAAATTAAAGTTAAATGAAGTCAAACCAAGCTAATTGAATCAAATGAAAGTCAAAAAAAGTCAAACATAGCTAATAGAATCAACTGAAACTCAAATGCATTCAACAAAGCTAATTGAATCAAATGAAACTCAAATGCATTAAACAAAGCTAATTGAATCAAATGAAATTCAAATGAAGTCAAACATAGCTAATTAAATCAAATGGAACTCAAATGCATTCACCAAAGCTAATTGAATCAAATGAAACTCAAATGCATTCAATAAAGCTAATTGAATCAAATTAAACTCAAATGCATTCAACAAAGCTAATTGAATCAAAAGAAAGTCAATTGAAGTCAAACATAGCAAATTGAATCAAATGAAACTCAAATGCATTCAACAAAGCAAATTGAATCAAATTAAAGTAAAATGAAGTCAAACAAAGCTAATTGAATCAAATGAACGTCAAATGAAGTCAAACATAGCTAATAGAATCAAATCAAACTCAAATGTATTCATCAAAGCTAATTGACTCAAATGAATGATACAAGTCAAGGTCAAGGTCAAGCTCCAAATGATCCGATTTGTTTAGTCCTTGAAGTGTTCGGGTTCAAGTTAAATTCAAACTCCTCATTTGTGTCATTTCTTAAGTGGGACGATGATTCCATTGATGAAGCTTGAAGGTGACACCATTTCTAGAGTCTTAGTTATTTTAATTTAGTCTTTAATTTTGAGCACATAAGGTCCGAAAATATGTTGTGATATTTCGACCAAGATAGGCGTGTCATTAGGCGTGTGATTTGGTCCTTGTGCTCCAAGTTTGCAAGTTGTCATTGAGTTGTAATACTTTCCTTATTTCTTGGTTTCCTTATGTATTTAGGCGTGTCAAGGGGGATTGGGGGCTGATTTAGTTGTTTCCTTATTTACTCCTTTATTCTCTCCTAGAATCAAGGGATTAAGATGTAAGGAATTAAGGAATGTTTCCTTAATTCTTATGGCTGATTTTCGGCCCTTGCTTGGTCCTTGGAGGACAAGTTTATTCTATTATAAATAATAGTTCCATGCTATCATTCAAGGCATGTGAGATTTACCTAAAAACTTTGTTATTGAATTTAATTGTGTGATCAATTACTTTCGGCCATTGAGTAATTTTCAGGAGTGATTATTTACTTAGTGTTTAATCTACTTTATTCCAGGAGTGGTGTAAGTGAGATTAAGAGTTAATTAAAATATTCAGGAGTGTTTATTTTAATTATCATATCCGGTGACTTAATCATAATTTTCGGACTTCATTATTCATTCAAGTTCGAACCTTTGCTCGGAATTCTTGGTTGCTCTTTCAACTTGGACGTGCAATCATATCGGTTGGTATCGATTTTTCCAGGGAGGGTGAGGATAGAAGGGATTCTCCTTTCATTGGTAAGTGCTTCTACTTTGTTCGATCCTTTGTTGGGGTTTTGTGTGGTTGTGGCTTGCTATTTGAGTTATAATGTCCGAATTTCTTTGAAATAAAAGTTCGATTGAGAAAATTCATAACACTCAATTAGAGGAAAAGGAGAAAATGGCAAGATTAACAGTAGCTCATAACATTCTTGCGGGTAAAGTGAAAAATAAAAACGACCCTAATCACATTGACTATGAATCGATGTTGAGGAGGTTAAAATTGTTAAACCGACTTATGATAATGATAGGGGGATTAAACTAGATGATTTTACCGGTGATTCTAGTCCCGAGGATTTACTTGAATGGATTCGTCAACTTGAGAAAATTTGTGATTATAAGGGATTTGATGATGAGAAACGTTTTAAAATTGCCACCATTAGACTAACTAAGTATCTTTGGAATTTGGTTAGAGAGTCTAAAGGCAAAAAGGGCGAGACTTGGGAAACCTAAGCTTAAAAGTTGGACTAAGCTTAAAAGGAAATTGCATGAGAAGTTTGTTCCAAGTGATTTTATTCAAAGGCAATATATGAGAAAGAATTCTTTGACTCAAGATGTGTCAAGCGTGCATGATTATATGGTTGAATTTGACAAGTTATGTTTGATTTGTGATGTTGATGAAGTCGAACAAGAAAAAATTGCTAGGTTTGTTAATGGACTTAATAAATCTATTGCTAGAAAGGTTGATGTGTCGAATTATAGCACTTTTGATGATGTGTGTCGATTGGCTTTAAAATTTGAAAGGCATGAATTGGATGAAAAGAAATCATATGGGGGAAATTCGGCCATAATAAACCCAATTCTTCTTCTTCTTTCGTCCCTTCTTCTTCTAATTCTTCTAAACCCTTTGAAAAGAAAGATAATCCTTCTAAAGGGGAACCAAAGGGAGAACGACCTAAGTTGGTGATTTCTAAGGAAAAGTGGGAAGAAACCCGAAAGTGTTTTAAGTGTCAAGGAAGGGGTCATATTGCTAGTAGTTGTCCATCTAGAAAAATCCTAACTTTGAGACAATACATGACCATAGAAGAGGAGGAGAGAACTTATGACTATGTGTATGAAGAGGAGGAATGTGAAAGTGTTGATAATGAGATTGCATATGCCGAAGATGAGTCTAGAATGCTTGGGGTTATTAGGAGAACTTTGCATGTTGATCATTCTCCTAACCATGATCAAAGAGAAAACTTGTTTCATACTAGATGTCGAATTGGTGAGTTTACATGTAATGTGATTATTGACGAGTGGTTCATGTACGAATGTGGTTGCTTCTAATGTGGTTTCTAAGTTGAATTTGATTGTTAGAGACCATCCACATCCTTATAAGTTGAGTTGGTTGGATGACAAAACGGGTTTGTTGGTGAAAAAGCAAGTTCTTGTGTCGTTTTCTATTGGGGGTTACAAAGATGAGTTGTGGGGTGATGTTCTACCCATGAGTGCTTGTCATCTTCTTCTTGGTAGACCTTGGCAATATGATCGAAAAGTTGTTCATGAAGGTGAAACCAATGTGTACACGGTTTTGATGGGTTCTAAAAAGATTCGGTTGGTTCCTTTGTCTCCTAGTTCCATGGCACCCAAGAAGGTGGTTGAAACGAAACAAAACTTGTTTCTTTCGGCCAAAGAATTCGAGAAAGAGGTAGAATTGGAAGGACATTGTTATGCTTTATGTGTTAAACTTGCTTTGACTAATGATGTTTCTTCTAGTAATCCGAAACTTGCAGCTCTATTGGACGAATTTTGTGATGTTTTTCCCGGAGGAATTGCCTCAAGGATTACCACCATTGAGAGGCATTGAGCATGCCATTGATCTTGTACCAGGCGCACCTTTGCCAAATAAGCCGGCATATAGATGTGATCCCGTAGCTTCTAAGGAGCTACAAAAGTAAATTGAAGAGTTGATTGACCGAGGCTATGTAAGAGAAAGCATGAGTCCATGTGCCGTCCCCGCTTTGCTTGTTCCTAAGAAAGATGGTACTTGGAGGATGTGTATTGATAGTAGAGCCGTCAACAACATAACAATCAAGTATCGTTTTCCTATGCCTAGATTAGAGGACATGCTTGATGAGCTACATGGAGCTTCGATTTTTTCGAAGATTGATTTGAGGAGTGGTTATCATCAAATGAGAATTCGGGAAGGAGATGAATGGAAAACCGCTTTCAAGACCAAACAAGGTCTATATGAGTGGATGGTGATGCCCTTTGGTCTTTGCAATGCTCCTAGTTCATTTATGAGACTTATGAATGAGGTACTACGTCCCTTTCTTAACAAGTTTATTGTTGTCTATTTAGATGATATTCTTGTATATAGTACTAGTGTTGAATCTCATTTACTTCACTTGAGAGCTTTATTTGAAAAATTAAGAGAGCAAAAGTTGTATGGAAAAATGGAAAAATGTGATTTTCTTGTTCCTAGTATTGCTTTTCTTGGTTACATTGTGTCTAGGGATGGAGTTCATGTGGATCCGGAAAAAGTCAAGGCCATGTCTTCATGGTTGGCGCCTACAAGTGCTCATGAATGTCGAAGCTTTCATGGTCTAGCTTCCTTTTATAGAAGATTCATCCGAAATTTCTCAACTATCATGGCACCAATCACGGATTTGATGAAGAAAGGGGAGTTTTCATGGAACTCTCATGCTCAAAAGGCGTTTGATGAAGTCAAGGAGTTGCTATGCAACGCTCCTATCCTTGCCTTGCCGGATTTCAACAAGTTGTTCGAAGTTGAATGTGATGCTAGTGGACTTGGAGTTGGGGCGGTTTTGCTTCAAGAAAGGAGGCCCATTGCCTACTTTAGTGAGAAGTTAAGTGGCGCCAAACTCAACTACTCCAACTATGATCGTGAATTCTATGCAATTGTGAGAGCCTTGGATCATTGGTCTCATTACTTAAGGCCCAAGCCTTTCATTCTTCATTCGGATCATGAAGCACTCAAATACATCCATGGACAGCAAAAGCTCAACCATAGGCATGCTAAGTGGGTTGAATTCCTACAAACCTTCACTTTTTCGTCTAAGTATAAGGAAGGTAAGAATAATATTGTTGCGGATGCCCTTTCAAGACGTTCTTATCTTTTAGCCATGGTTGATGCAAGGGTGTTGGGGTTTGAACACTTAAAGGATTTATATGATGATGATGATGAGTTTCGTGAGTCTTTTAAGAGCCCTAATGGTTTGTTTGTGTTACAAGAGGGATTTCTGTTTAAAGGAAACAAGCTATGCATTCCTAAGAGTGGCGTGAGGGAGTTGCTTGTGAGGGAAGTTCATAGTGGAGGGGTGGCTGGTCATTTCGGTGTTCAAAAGACATTAGACACTTTGAATGAGAGTTTTTATTGGCCTAACATGATGAGGGATGTTCATATGGTGGTTAGTAAGTGTGCTACTTGTCAAAGGTCGAAGAGTACTTTCCATAAAGGCCTTTATACTCCATTACCCGTACCTGATACACCTTGGGATAGTGTGAGCATGGATTTTATTGTTGGATTACTAAGAACTCAAAGGGGAAAAGATGCAATTATGGTGGTGGTGGATCGTTTTTCGAAAATGGCTCATTTTGTTCCTATGCATAAAACTGATGATGCTTTGCATGTGGCGGATTTGTACTTCAGGGAAATCATTCGTTTGCATGGTATTCCTAGAAGTATTGTTAGTGATCGTGATACAAAGTTCCTTAGTCACTTTTGGAGGAGCTTATGGAAGATGGTGGGAACTAAGTTACTCTTTAGCACAAGTCATCATCCTCAAACGGATGGTCAAACTGAGGTAACTAATAGAACTCTTGGAGCCTTGTTGCGTGGCTTGGTGAGTAAGACACAAAAGGATTGGGATATAAAGCTAGCTCACACCGAGTTTGCTTATAATCGAGCTCATTCTTCTACTACTTCTAAGTCTCCATTTGAGGTGGTCTATGGTATCAATCCTTTCCTTCCTATTGATTTTGTGTCACTAACTAAATCGAAATTCATGTTGATTCAAAAAGAGGTTGGAAGCCTTTAAGAAGACTTGTGAGCAAGTGAAAGCACGAATTGAGAAGATGAATACTCAATACAAAGAACGAGCCAACAAGCATAGAAGACAACCGAAATTTCAGATTGGCGATTTGGTTTGGATTCATTTGAGGAAGGAACGGTTTCCAAGTAGAAGGAAGAACAAGCTTATGCCTAGAGCTGATGGTCCATTCAAAGTTATTGATGTGATTAATGAAAGTGCTTATAAGATCGAGCTTCCAAGTGATTATGGAGGTGTGAGTGCAACCTTCAATGTTGGTGATCTTAGTCCTTATTTAGATGATGAAAATTTGAGGACAAATTCTTTTGAAGAAGGGGAGAATGATACAAGTCAAGGTCAAGGTCAAGCTCCAAATGATCCGATTTGTTTAGTCCTTGAAGTGTTCGGGTTCAAGTTAAATTCAAACTCCTCATTTGTGTCATTTCTTAAGTGGGACGATGATTCCATTGATGAAGCTTGAAGGTGACACCATTTCTAGAGTCTTAGTTATTTTAATTAAGTCTTTAATTTTCAGCACATAAGGTCCGAAAATATGTTGTGATATTTCGACCAAGATAGGCGTGTCATTAGGCGTGTGATTTGGTCCTTGTGCTCCAAGTTTGCAAGTTGTCATTGAGTTGTAATACTTTCCTTATTTCTTGGTTTCCTTATGTATTTAGGCGTGTCAAGGGGGATTGGGGGCTGATTTAGTTGTTTCCTTATTTACTCCTTTATTCTCTCCTAGAATCAAGGGATTAAGATGTAAGGAATTAAGGAATGTTTCCTTAATTCTTATGGCCGATTTTCGGCCCTTGCTTGGTCCTTGGAGGACAAGTTTATTCTATTATAAATAATAGTTCCATGCTATCATTCAAGGCATGTGAGATTTACCTAAAAACTTTGTTATTGAATTTAATTGTGTGATCAATTACTTTCGGCCATTGAGTAATTTTCGGGAGTGATTATTTACTTAGTGTTTAATCTACTTTATTCCAGGAGTGGTGTAAGTGAGATTAAGAGTTAATTAAAATATTCAGGAGTGTTTATTTTAATTATCATATCCGGTGACTTAATCATAATTTTCGGACTTCATTATTCATTCAAGTTCGAACCTTTGCTCGGAATTCTTGGTTGCTCTTTCAACTTGGACGTGCAATCATATCAGTTGGTATCAGATTTTTCCAGGAGGGTGAGGATAGAAGGGATTCTCCTTTCATTGGTAAGTGCTTCTACTTTGTTCGATCCTTTGTTGGGGTTTTGTGTGGTTGTGGCTTGCTATTTGAGTTATAATGTCCGAATTTCTTCGAAATAAAAGTTCGATTGAGAAAATTCATAACACTCAATTAGAGGAAAAGGAGAAAACGGCAAGATTAACAGTAGCTCATAACATTCTTGCGGGTAAAGTGAACAATAAAAACGACCCTAATCACATTGACTATGAATCTGATGTTGAGGAGGTTAAAATTGTTAAACCGACTTATGATAATGATAGGGGGATGAAACTAGATGATTTTACTGGTGATTCTAGTCCCGAGGATTTACTTGAATGGATTCGTCAACTTGAGAAAATTTGTGATTATAAGGGATTTCTTGGTTGCTCTTTCAACTTGGACGTGCAATCATATCAATGAAACTCAAATGCATTCTACAAAGCTAATTGAATCAAATTAAAGTCAAACATAGCTAAATGAATCAAAAGAAAATCAAATGCATTCAACAAAACTAATTGAATCAAAAGAAATTCAAATGCATTCAACAAATCTAATTGATTAAAATTAAAGTCAAACGAAGTCAAACAAAACTTATTGAATCAAATGAAAATCAAATGCATTCAGTAAAGCTAATTGAATCAAATGAAACTCAAAAGCATTCAACAAAGTTAATTGAATCAAATTAAAGTAAAATGAAGTCAAACAAAGCTAATTGAATTAAATGAATGTCAAATTAAGTCAAACATAGCTAATTGAATCAAATGGAACTCAAATGCATTCAACAAAGCTAATTGTATCAAATGAAAGTCAAATGAAGTCAAATAAAGTGAATTGAATCAAATGAAACTCAAATGCATTCAACAAAGCTAATTGAATCAAATAAAACTCAAATGATTTCATCAAAGCTAATTGAATAACCTGAAACTCAAATACATGCAACAAAGATAGTTGAATCAAATTAAAGTAAAATCAAATCAAACAAAGCTAATTGTATCAAATGAAAGTCCAATGAAGTCCAATAAAGATAATTGAATCAAATGAAACTCAAATCCATTCAACAAAGCTAATTGAATTAAATAAACTCAATTGCATTCAAGAAAGCTAATTGAATCAAATGAAACTCAAATGCATTCAACAAAACTAATTGA
Source organism: Beta corolliflora (assembly GCA_947648045.1). Classification (NCBI taxonomy): domain Eukaryota; kingdom Viridiplantae; phylum Streptophyta; class Magnoliopsida; order Caryophyllales; family Amaranthaceae; genus Beta; species Beta corolliflora. The sequence goes on from CANSZD010003181.1 coordinate 102,084, forward strand.
ATCAAATTAATGTAAAATGAAGTCAAACCAAGCTAATTGAATTAATTAAAAGTCAAATTAAGTCAAACATAGCTAATTGAATCAACTGGAACTCAAATGCATTCAACAAAGCTAATTGTATCAAATGAAAGTCAAATGAAGTCAAACATAGCTAATAGGTATAAATGAAACTCAAATGTATTCAACAAAGCTAATTGAGTCAAATGAAACTCAAATGCATTCTACAAAGCTAATTGAATCAAATTAAAGTCAAATGAAATCAAACAATGCTAATTGAATCAAAATAAAGTTAAATGAAGTCAAACCAAGCTAATTGAATCAAATGCAAGTCAAATAAAGTCAAACATAGCTAATAGAATCAAATGAAACTCAAATGCATTCAACAAAGCTAATTGAATCAAATGAAACTCAAATGCATTAAACAAAGCTAATTGAATCAAATGAAACTCAAATGAAGTCAAACATAGCTAATTAAATCAAATGGAACTCAAATGCATTCAACAAAGCTAATTGAATCAAATGAAACTCGAATGCATTCAATAAAGCTAAATGAATCAAATTAAACTCAAATGCATTCAACAAAGCTAATTGAATCAAAAGAAAGTCAATTGAAGTCAAACATAGCAAATTGAATCAAATGAAACTCAAATGCATTCAACAAAGTAAATTGAATCAAATTAAAGAAAAATGAAGTCAAACAAAGCTAATTGAATCAAATGAAAGTCAAATGAAGTCAAACATAGCTAATAGAATCAAATGAAACTCAAATGTATTCATCAAAGCTAATTGATTCAAATGAAACTCAAATGCATTCTACAAAGCTAATTTAATCAAATTAAAGTCAAATGAAGTCAAACAAAGCTAATTGAATCAAATGAAAGTCAATTAAAGTCAAACATAGCTAAATGAATCAAAAGAAAATCAAATGCATTCAACAAAACTAATTGAATCAAAAGAAATTCAAATGCATTCAAGAAATCTAATTGATTAAAATTAAAGTCAAACGAAGTCAAACAAAACTTATTGAATCAAATGAAACTCAAATGCATTCAGTAAAGCTAATTGAATCAAATGAAACTCAAAAGCATTCAACAAAGTTAATTGAATCAAATTAAAGTAAAATGAAGTCAAACAAAGCTAATTGAATTAAATGAATGTCAAATTAAGTCAAACATTGCTAATTGAATCAAATGGAACTCAAATGCATTCAACAAAGCTAATTGTATCAAATGAAAGTCAAATGAAGTCAAATAAAGTGAATTGAATCAAATGAAACTCAAATGCATTCAACAAAGCTAATTGAATCAAATAAAACTCAAATGATTTCAACAAAGCTAATTGAATAACCTGAAACTCAAAAACATGCAACAAAGATAGTTGAATCAAATTAAAGTAAAATCAAATCAAACAAAGCTAATTGAATTAAATGAAATCAAACAAAGCTAATTGTATCAAATGAAAGTCCAATGAAGTCCAATAAAGATAATTGAATCAAATGAAACTCAAATCCATTCAACAAAGCTAATTGAATTAAATAAACTCAATTGCATTCAACAATGCTAATTGAATCAAATGAAACTCAAATGCATTCAACAAAACTAATTGAATCAAATTAATGTAAAATGAAGTCAAACCAAGCTAATTGAATTAATTGAAAGTCAAATTAAGTCAAACATAGCTAATTGAATCAACTGGAACTCAAATGCATTCAACAAAGCTAATTGTATCAAATGAAAATCAAATGAAGTCAAACATAGCTAATAGGTATAAATGAAACTCAAATGTATTCAACAAAGCTAATTGAGTCAAATGAAACTCAAATGCATTCTACAAAGCTAATTGAATCAAATTAAAGTCAAATGAAATCAAACAATGCTAATTGAATCAAAATAAAGTTAAATGAAGTCAAACCAAGCTAATTGAATCAAATGCAAGTCAAATAAAGTCAAACATAGCTAATAGAATCAAATGAAACTCAATTGCATTCAACAAAGCTAATTGAATCAAATGAAACTCAAATGCATTAAACAAAGCTAATTGAAGCAAATGAAACTCAAATGTAGTCAAACATAGCTAATTAAATCAAATGGAACTCAAATGCATTCAACAAATCTAATTGAATCAAATGAAACTCGAATGCATTCAATAAAGCTAATTGAATCAAATTAAACTCAAATGCATTCAACAAAGTTAATTGAATCAAAAGAAAGTCAATTGAAGTCAAACATAGCAAATTGAATCAAATGAAACTCAAATGCATTCAACAAAGCAAATTGAATCAAATTAAAGAAAAATGAAGTCAAACAAAGCTAATTGAATCAAATGAAAGTCAAATAAAGTCAAACATAGCTAATAGAATCAAATGAAACTCAAATGTATTCATCAAAGCTAATTGATTCAAATGAAACTCAAATGCATTCTACAAAGCTAATTGAATCAAATTAAAGTCAAATGAAGTCAAACAAAGCTAATTGAATCAAATGAAAGTCAATTAAAGTCAAACATAGCTAAATGAATCAAAAGAAAATCAAATGCATTCAACAAAACTAATTGAAGCATAAGAAATTCAAATGCATTCAACAAAGCTAATTGATTAAAATTAAAGTCAAACGAAGTCAAACAAAACTTATTGAATCAAATGAAACTCAAATGCATTCAGTAAAGCTAATTGAATCAAATGAAACTCAAAAGCATTCAACAAAGTTAATTGAATCAAATTAAAGTAAAATGAAGTCAAACAAAGCTAATTGAATTAAATGAAAGTCAAATTAAGTCAAACATAGCTAATTGAATCAAATGGAACTCAAATGCATTCAACAAAGCTAATTGTATCAAATGAAAGTCAAATGAAGTCAAATAAAGTGAATTGAATCAATTGAAACTCAAATGCAATCAACAAAGCTAATTGAATCAAATAAAACTCAAATGATTTCATCAAAGCTAATTCAATCAACTGAAACTCAAATGCATTCAACAAAGATAGTTGAATCAAATTAAAGTAAAATGAATCAAACAAAGCTAATTGAATCAAATGAAATCAAACAAAGCTCATTGTATCAAATGAAAGTCAAATGAAGTCCAATAAAGATAATTGAATCAAATGAAACTCAAATCGATTCAACAAAGCTAATTGAATTAAATAAACTCAATAGCATTCAACAAAGCTAATTGAATCAAATGAAACTCAAATGTATTCAACAAAACTAATTGAATCAAATTAAAGTAAAATGAAGTCAAACAATGCTAATTGAATTAATTGAAAGTCAAATTAAGTCAAACATAGCTAATTGAATCAACTGGAACTCAAATGCATTCAACAAAGCTAATTGTATCAAATGAAAGTCAAATGAAGTCTAATAAAGTTAATTGAATCAAAAGAAACTCAAATGCATTCAACAAAGCTAATTGAATCAAATGAAACTCAAATGCATTAAACAAAGCTAATTGAATCAAATGAAAGTCAAATGAAGTCAAACAAAGCTAATTGAATCAAATGAAAGTCAAATGAAGTCAAACATAGCTAATAGAATCAAATGAAACTCAAATGTATTCAACAAAGCTAATTAAGTCAGATGAAACTCAAATGCATTCTACAAAGCTAATTGAATCAAATTAAAGTCAAATGAAATCATACAATGCTAATTGAATCAAATTAGAGATAAATGAAGTCAAACCAAGCTAATTGAATCAAATGAAACTCAAATGCATTTAACAAAGCTAATTGAATCAAATAAAACTCAAATGCATTAAACAAAGCTAATTGAATCAAATGAAAGTCAAATGAAGTCAATCAAAGCTAATTGTATCAAATGAAAGTCAAATGAATTCAAATAATGCTAATTGAATCAAATGAAACTCAAATGCATTCAACAAAGCTAATTGAATCAAATTAAAAAGTAAAATGAAGTCAAACAAAGCTAATTGAATCAAATGAAAGTCAAATGAAGTCAATCAAAGCTAATAGAACTCAAATGCATTCAACAAAGCTTATTGAATCAATTGAAACTCAAATGCATTCAATAAAGCTAATTGAATAAAATGAAAGTCAAATGAAGTCAATCAAAGCTAATTGTATCAAATGAAAGTCAAATGAATTCAAATAATGCTAATTGAATCAAATGAAACTCAAATGCATTCAACAAAGCTAATTGAATCAAATTAAAAAGTAAAATGAAGTCAAACAAAGCTAATTGAATCAAATGAAAGTCAAATGAAGTCAATCAAAGCTAATAGAACTCAAATGCATTCAACAAAGCTTATTGAATCAATTGAAACTCAAATACATTCAATAAAGCTAATTGAATAAAATGAAAGTCAAATGAAGTCAATCAAAGCTAATTGTATCAAATGAAAGTCAAATGAATTCAAATAATGCTAATTGAATCAAATGAAACACAAATGCATTCAACAAAGTAAATTGAATCAAATTAAAGAAAAATGAAGTCAAACAAAGCTAATTGAATCAAATAAAAGTCAAATGAAGTCAAACATAGCTAATAGAATCAAATGAAACTCAAATGTATTCATCAAAGCTAATTGATTCAAATGAAACTCAAATGTATTCTACAAAGCTAATTTAATCAAATTAAAGTCAAATGAAGTCAAACAAAGCTAATTGAATCAAATGAAAGTCAATTAAAGTCAAACATAGCTAAATGAATCAAAAGAAAATCAAATGCATTCAACAAAACTAATTGAATCAAAAGAAATTCAAATGCATTCAAGAAATCTAATTGATTAAAATTAAAGTCAAACGAAGTCAAACAAAACTTATTGAATCAAATGAAACTCAAATGCATTCAGTAAAGCTAATTGAATCAAATGAAACTCAAAAGCATTCAACAAAGTTAATTGAATCAAATTAAAGTAAAATGAAGTCAAACAAAGCTAATTGAATTAAATGAATGTCAAATTAAGTCAAACATTGCTAATTGAATCAAATGGAACTCAAATGCATTCAACAAAGCTAATTGTATCAAATGAAAGTCAAATGAAGTCAAATAAAGTGAATTGAATCAAATGAAACTCAAATGCATTCAACAAAGCTAATTGAATCAAATAAAACTCAAATGATTTCAACAAAGCTAATTGAATAACCTGAAACTCAAAAACATGCAACAAAGATAGTTGAATCAAATTAAAGTAAAATCAAATCAAACAAAGCTAATTGAATTAAATGAAATCAAACAAAGCTAATTGTATCAAATGAAAGTCCAATGAAGTCCAATAAAGATAATTGAATCAAATGAAACTCAAATCCATTCAACAAAGCTAATTGAATTAAATAAACTCAATTGCATTCAACAATGCTAATTGAATCAAATGAAACTCAAATGCATTCAACAAAACTAATTGAATCAAATTAATGTAAAATGAAGTCAAACCAAGCTAATTGAATTAATTGAAAGTCAAATTAAGTCAAACATAGCTAATTGAATCAACTGGAACTCAAATGCATTCAACAAAGCTAATTGTATCAAATGAAAGTCAAATGAAGTCAAACATAGCTAATAGGTATAAATGAAACTCAAATGTATTCAACAAAGCTAATTGAGTCAAATGAAACTCAAATGCATTCTACAAAGCTAATTGAATCAAATTAAAGTCAAATGAAATCAAACAATGCTAATTGAATCAAAATAAAGTTAAATGAAGTCAAACCAAGCTAATTGAATCAAATGCAAGTCAAATAAAGTCAAACATAGCTAATAGAATCAAATGAAACTCAATTGCATTCAACAAAGCTAATTGAATCAAATGAAACTCAAATGCATCAAACAAAGCTAATTGAAGCAAATGAAACTCAAATGTAGTCAAACATAGCTAATTAAATCAAATGGAACTCAAATGCATTCAACAAATCTAATTGAATCAAATGAAACTCGAATGCATTCAATAAAGCTAATTGAATCAAATTAAACTCAAATGCATTCAACAAAGTTAATTGAATCAAAAGAAAGTCAATTGAAGTCAAACATAGCAAATTGAATCAAATGAAACTCAAATGCATTCAACAAAGCAAATTGAATCAAATTAAAGAAAAATGCAGTCAAACAAAGCTAATTGAATCAAATGAAAGTCAAATAAAGTCAAACATAGCTAATAGAATCAAATGAAACTCAAATGTATTCATCAAAGCTAATTGATTCAAATGAAACTCAAATGCATTCTACAAAGCTAATTGAATCAAATTAAAGTCAAATGAAGTCAAACAAAGCTAATTGAATCAAATGAAAGTCAATTAAAGTCAAACATAGCTAAATGAATCAAAAGAAAATCAAATGCATTCAACAAAACTAATTGAAGCATAAGAAATTCAAATGCATTCAACAAAGCTAATTGATTAAAATTAAAGTCAAACGAAGTCAAACAAAACTTATTGAATCAAATGAAACTCAAATGCATTCAGTAAAGCTAATTGAATCAAATGAAACTCAAAAGCATTCAACAAAGTTAATTGAATCAAATTAAAGTAAAATGAAGTCAAACAAAGCTAATTGAATTAAATGAAAGTCAAATTAAGTCAAACATAGCTAATTGAATCAAATGGAACTCAAATGCATTCAACAAAGCTAATTGTATCAAATGAAAGTCAAATGAAGTCAAATAAAGTGAATTGAATCAATTGAAACTCAAATGCATTCAACAAAGCTAATTGAATCAAATAAAACTCAAATGATTTCATCAAAGCTAATTCAATCAACTGAAACTCAAATGCATTCAACAAAGATAGTTGAATCAAATTAAAGTAAAATGAATCAAACAAAGCTAATTGAATCAAATGAAATCAAACAAAGCTCATTGTATCAAATGAAAGTCAAATGAAGTCCAATAAAGATAATTGAATCAAATGAAACTCAAATCGATTCAACAAAGCTAATTGAATTAAATAAACTCAATAGCATTCAACAAAGCTAATTGAATCAAATGAAACTCAAATGTATTCAACAAAACTAATTGAATCAAATTAAAGTAAAATGAAGTCAAACAATGCTAATTGAATTAATTGAAAGTCAAATTAAGTCAAACATAGCTAATTGAATCAACTGGAACTCAAATGCATTCAACAAAGCTAATTGTATCAAATGAAAGTCAAATGAAGTCTAATAAAGTGAATTGAATCAAAAGAAACTCAAATGCATTCAACAAAGCTAATTGAATCAAATGAAACTCAAATGCATTAAACAAAGCTAATTGAATCAAATGAAAGTCAAATGAAGTCAAACAAAGCTAATTGAATCAAATGAAAGTCAAATGAAGTCAAACATAGCTAATAGAATCAAATGAAACTCAAATGTATTCAACAAAGCTAATTAAGTCAGATGAAACTCAAATGCATTCTACAAAGCTAATTGAATCAAATTAAAGTCAAATGAAATCATACAATGCTAATTGAATCAAATTAGAGATAAATGAAGTCAAACCAAGCTAATTGAATCAAATGAAACTCAAATGCATTTAACAAAGCAAATTGAATCAAATAAAACTCAAATGCATTAAACAAAGCTAATTGAATCAAATGAAAGTCAAATGAAGTCAATCAAAGCTAATTGTATCAAATGAAAGTCAAATGAATTCAAATAATGCTAATTGAATCAAATGAAACTCAAATGCATTCAACAAAACTAATTGAATCAAATTAAAAAGTAAAATGAAGTCAAACAAAGCTAATTGAATCAAATGAAAGTCAAATGAAGTCAATCAAAGCTAATAGAACTCAAATGCATTCAACAAAGCTTATTGAATCAATTGAAACTCAAATGCATTCAATAAAGCTAATTGAATAAAATGAAAGTCAAATGAAGTCAATCAAAGCTAATTGTATCAAATGAAAGTCAAATGAATTCAAATAATGCTAATTGAATCAAATGAAACTCAAATGCATTCAACAAAGCTAATTGAATCAAATTAAAAAGTAAAATGAAGTCAAACAAAGCTAATTGAATCAAATGAAAGTCAAATGAAGTCAATCAAAGCTAATAGAACTCAAATGCATTCAACAAAGCTTATTGAATCAATTGAAACTCAAATGCATTCAATAAAGCTAATTGAATAAAATGAAAGTCAAATGAAGTCAATCAAAGCTAATTGTATCAAATGAAAGTCAAATGAATTCAAATAATGCTAATTGAATCAAATGAAACTCAAATGCATTCAACAAAGTAAATTGAATCAAATTAAAGGAAAATGAAGTCAAACAAAGCTAATTGAATCAAATAAAAGTCAAATGAAGTCAAACATAGCTAATAGAATCAAATGAAACTCAAATGTATTCATCAAAGCTAATTGATTCAAATGAAACTCAAATGCATTCTACAAAGCTAATTTAATCAAATTAAAGTCAAATGATGTCAAACAAAGCTAATTGAATCAAATGAAAGTCAATTAAAGTCAAACATAGCTAAATGAATCAAAAGAAAATCAAATGCATTCAACAAAACTAATTGAATCAAAAGAAATTCAAATGCATTCAAGAAATCTAATTGATTAAAATTAAAGTCAAACGAAGTCAAACAAAACTTATTGAATCAAATGAAACTCAAATGCATTCAGTAAAGCTAATTGAATCAAATGAAACTCAAAAGCATTCAACAAAGTTAATTGAATCAAATTAAAGTAAAATGAAGTCAAACAAAGCTAATTGAATTAAATGAATGTCAAATTAAGTCAAACATTGCTAATTGAATCAAATTAAAGTAAAATGAAGTCAAACAAAGCTAATTGAATTAAATGAATGTCAAATTAAGTCAAATAAAGTGAATTGAATCAAATGAAACTCAAATGCATTCAACAAAGCTAATTGAATCAAATAAAACTCAAATGATTTCAACAAAGCTAATTGAATAACCTGAAACTCAAAAACATGCAACAAAGATAGTTGAATCAAATTAAAGTAAAATCAAATCAAACAAAGCTAATTGAATTAAATGAAATCAAACAAAGCTAATTGTATCAAATGAAAGTCCAATGAAGTCCAATAAAGATAATTGAATCAAATGAAACTCAAATCCATTCAACAAAGCTAATTGAATTAAATAAACTCAATTGCATTCAACAATGCTAATTGAATCAAATGAAACTCAAATGCATTCAACAAAACTAATTGAATCAAATTAATGTAAAATGAAGTCAAACCAAGCTAATTGAATTAATTGAAAGTCAAATTAAGTCAAACATAGCTAATTGAATCAACTGGAACTCAAATGCATTCAACAAAGCTAATTGTATCAAATGAAAGTCAAATGAAGTCAAACATAGCTAATAGGTATAAATGAAACTCAAATGTATTCAACAAAGCTAATTGAGTCAAATGAAACTCAAATGCATTCTACAAAGCTAATTGAATCAAATTAAAGTCAAATGAAATCAAACAATGCTAATTGAATCAAAATAAAGTTAAATGAAGTCAAACCAAGCTAATTGAATCAAATGCAAGTCAAATAAAGTCAAACATAGCTAATAGAATCAAATGAAACTCAATTGCATTCAACAAAGCTAATTGAATCAAATGAAACTCAAATGCATTAAACAAAGCTAATTGAAGCAAATGAAACTCAAATGTAGTCAAACATAGCTAATTAAATCAAATGGAACTCAAATGCATTCAACAAATCTAATTGAATCAAATGAAACTCGAATGCATTCAATAAAGCTAATTGAATCAAATTAAACTCAAATGCATTCAACAAAGTTAATTGAATCAAAAGAAAGTCAATTGAAGTCAAACATAGCAAATTGAATCAAATGAAACTCAAATGCATTCAACAAAGCAAATTGAATCAAATTAAAGAAAAATGAAGTCAAACAAAGCTAATTGAATCAAATGAAAGTCAAATAAAGTCAAACATAGCTAATAGAATCAAATGAAACGCAAATGTATTCATCAAAGCTAATTGATTCAAATGAAACTCAAATGCATTCTACAAAGCTAATTGAATCAAATTAAAGTCAAATGAAGTCAAACAAAGCTAATTGAATCAAATGAAAGTCAATTAAAGTCAAACATAGCTAAATGAATCAAAAGAAAATCAAATGCATTCAACAAAACTAATTGAAGCATAAGAAATTCAAATGCATTCAACAAAGCTAATTGATTAAAATTAAAGTCAAACGAAGTCAAACAAAACTTATTGAATCAAATGAAACTCAAATGCATTCAGTAAAGCTAATTGAATCAAATGAAACTCAAAAGCATTCAACAAAGTTAATTGAATCAAATTAAAGTAAAATAAAGTCAAACAAAGCTAATTGAATTAAATGAAAGTAAAATTAAGTCAAACATAGCTAATTGAATCAAATGGAACTCAAATGCATTCAACAAAGCTAATTGTATCAAATGAAAGTCAAATGAAGTCAAATAAAGTGAATTGAATCAATTGAAACTCAAATGCAATCAACAAAGCTAATTGAATCAAATAAAACTCAAATGATTTCATCAAAGCTAATTCAATCAACTGAAACTCAAATGCATTCAACAAAGATAGTTGAATCAAATTAAAGTAAAATGAATCAAACAAAGCTAATTGAATCAAATGAAATCAAACAAAGCTCATTGTATCAAATGAAAGTCAAATGAAGTCCAATAAAGATAATTGAATCAAATGAAACTCAAATCGATTCAACAAAGCTAATTGAATTAAATAAACTCAATAGCATTCAACAAAGCTAATTGAATCAAATGAAACTCAAATGTATTCAACAAAACTAATTGAATCAAATTAAAGTAAAATGAAGTCAAACAATGCTAATTGAATTAATTGAAAGTCAAATTAAGTCAAACATAGCTAATTGAATCAACTGGAACTCAAATGCATTCAACAAAGCTAATTGTATCAAATGAAAGTCAAATGAAGTCTAATAAAGTGAATTGAATCAAAAGAAACTCAAATGCATTCAACAAAGCTAATTGAATCAAATGAAACTCAAATGCATTAAACAAAGCTAATTGAATCAAATGAAAGTCAAATGAAGTCAAACAAAGGTAATTGAATCAAATGAAAGTCAAATGAAGTCAAACATAGCTAATAGAATCAAATGAAACTCAAATGTATTCAACAAAGCTAATTAAGTCAGATGAAACTCAAATGCATTCTACAAAGCTAATTGAATCAAATTAAAGTCAAATGAAATCATACAATGCTAATTGAATCAAATTAGAGATAAATGAAGTCAAACCAAGCTAATTGAATCAAATGAAACTCAAATGCATTTAACAAAGCTAATTGAATCAAATAAAACTCAAATGCATTAAACAAAGCTAATTGAATCAAATGAAAGTCAAATGAAGTCAATCAAAGCTAATTGTATCAAATGAAAGTCAAATGAATTCAAATAATGCTAATTGAATCAAATGAAACTCAAATGCATTCAACAAAGCTAATTGAATCAAATTAAAAAGTAAAATGAAGTCAAACAAAGCTAATTGAATCAAATGAAAGTCAAATGAAGTCAATCAAAGCTAATAGAACTCAAATGCATTCAACAAAGCTTATTGAATCAATTGAAACTCAAATGCATTCAATAAAGCTAATTGAATAAAATGAAAGTCAAATGAAGTCAATCAAAGCTAATTGTATCAAATGAAAGTCAAATGAATTCAAGTAATGCTAATTGAATCAAATGAAACTCAAATGCATTCAACAAAGCTAATTGAATCAAATTAAAAAGTAAAATGAAGTCAAACAAAGCTAATTGAATCAAATGAAAGTCAAATGAAGTCAATCAAAGCTAATAGAACTCAAATGCATTCAACAAAGCTTATTGAATCAATTGAAACTCAAATGCATTCAATAAAGCTAATTGAATAAAATGAAAGTCAAATGAAGTCAATCAAAGCTAATTGTATCAAATGAAAGTCAAATGAATTCAAATAATGCTAATTGAATCAAATGAAACTCAAATGCATTCAACAAAGCTAATTGAATCAAATTAAAAAGTAAAATGAAGTCAAACAAAGCTAATTGAATCAAATGAAAGTCAAATGAAGTCAAACATAGCTAATAGAATCAAATGAAACTCAAATGCATTCAACAAAGTTAATTGAATCCAATGAAACTCTAATGCATTAAACAAAGGTAATTGAATCAAATGAAAGTCAAATGCATTCAATAAAGCTAATTGAATCAAATTAAACTGAAATGCATTCAACAAAGCTAATTGAATCAAAAGAAAGTCAATTGAAGTCAAACATAGCTAATTTAATCTAATGAAACTGAAATGCATTCAACAAAGCAAATTGAATCAAATTAAAGTTAAATAAAGTCAAACAAAGCTAATTGAATCAAATAAAAGTCAAATGAAGTCAAACATAGCTAATAGAATCAAATAAACTCAAATGTAATCAACAAAGTTAATTGAGTCAAATGAAACTCAAATGCATTCTACAAAGCTAATTGAATCAAATTAAAGTCAAATGAAGTCAAACAAAGCTAATTGAATTAAATGAAAGTCAAATAAAGTCAAACATAGCTAAATGAATCAAATGAAAATCAAATGCATTCAACAAAATTAATTGAATCAAAAGAAATTCAAATGCATTCAACAAAGCTAATTGATTCAAATTAAAGTCAAACGAAGTCAAACAAAGCTAATTGTATCAAATGAAAGTCAAATGAATTCAAATAAAGCTTAATCAATCAAATGAAACTAAAATGCATTCAACAAAGCTAATTGAATCAAATTAAAGTAAAATGAAGTCAAATAAACCTAATTGAATTAAATGAAAGTCAAATTAAGTCAAACATAGCTAATTGAATCAAATGGAACTCAAATGCATTCAACAAAGCTAATTGTATCAAATGAAAGTCAAATGAAGTCAAATAAAGCGAATTGAATAAAATGAAACTCAAATGCATTCAACAAAGCTAATTAAATTAAATAAAACTCAAATGAATTCAACAAAGCTAATTGAATCAACTGAAACTCAAATGCATTCAACAAAGCTAGTTGAATCAAATTAAAGTAAAATTAAGTCAAACAAAGCTAATTGAATCAAATGAAATCAAACATAGCTAATTGTATAAAATGAAAGTCAAATGAAGTCCAATAAAGATAATTGAATCAAATGAAACTCAAATGCATTCAACAAAGCTAATTGAATTAAATAAACTCAATTGCATTCAACAAAGCTAATAGAATCAAATAAAACTCAAATGCATTCAACAAAGCTAATTGAATCAAATGAAACTCAAATGCATTAAACAAAGCTAATTGATTCAAATGAAAGTCAAATGAAGTCAAACATAGCTAATTGAATCAAATGGAACTCAAATGCATTCAACAAAGCTAATTGAATCAAATGAAACTCAAATGCATTCAACAATGATAATTGAATCAAATTCATGTCAAATGAAGTCAAACAAAACTTATTGAATCAAATGAAACTTAAATGCATTCAGTAATACTATTTGAATCAAATAAAACTCAAATGCATTGAACAAAGATAATTGAATCAAATTAAAGTAAAATGAAGTCAAACAAAGCTAATTGAATCAAATGAAAGTCAAATGAAGTCAAACATAGCTAATAGAATCAAATGAAACTCAAATGTATTCAACAAAGCTAATTGAATCAAATGAAACTCAAATGCATTAAACAAAGCTAATTGAATCAAATGAAAGTCAAACGAAGTCAAACATAGCTAATTGAATCAAATGGAACTCAAATGCATTCAACAAAGCTAATTGAATCAAATGAAACTCAAATGCATTCAACAATGATAATTGAATCAAATTCAAGTCAAATGAAGTCAAATAAAACTTATTGAATCAAACGAAACTTAAATGCATTCAGTAATGCTATTTGAATCAAATAAAACTTAAATGCATTGAACAAAGTAAAATGAAGTCAAACAAAGCTAATTGAATCAAATGAAAGTCAAATGAAGTCAAACATAGGGAATAGAATCAAATGAAACTCAAATGTATTCTACAAAGCTAATTGAATCAAATTAAAGTCAAATGAAATCAAACAAAGCTAATTGATTCAAATTAAAGTTAAATGAAGTCAAACCAAGCTAATTGAATCAAATGCAAGTCAAATAAAGTCAAACATAGCTAATAGAATCAAATGAAACTCAAATGCAATCAACAAAGCTAATTGAATCAAATGAAACTCAAATGCATTAAACAAAGTTAATTGAATTAAATAAAAGTCAAATGAAGTCAAACATAGCTAATTAAATCAAATGGAACTCAAATGCATTCAACAAAGCTAATTGAATTAAATGAAACCCAAATGTATTCAATAAAGCTAATTGAATCAAATGAAAGTCAAATGAAGTCAATCAAAGCTAATTGTATCAAATGAAAGTCAAATGAATTCAAATAAAGCTAATTGAATCAAATGAAACTCAAATGCATTCAACAAAGCTAATTGAATCAAATTAATGTAAAATAAAGTCAAACAAAGCTAATTGAATCAAATGAAAGTCAAGCATAGCTAATAGAATCAAATGAAACTCAAATGCATAGCTAATTGAATCCAATGAAACTCTAATGCATTAAACAAAGCTAATTAAATCAAATGAAAGTCAAATGAAGTCAAACATAGCTAATTAAATCAAATGGAACTCAAATGCATTCAACAAAGCTAATTGAATCAAATGAAACTCAAATGCATTCAATAAAGCTATTGAATTAAATTAAACTCAAATGCATTCAACAAAACTAATTGAATCAAAAGAAATTCAAATGCATTCAACAAAGCTAATTGATTCAAATTAAAGTCAAACGAAGTCAAATAAAACTTACTGAATCAAATGAAACTCAAATGCATTCAGTAAAGCTAATTGAATCAAATGAAACTCAAAAGCATTCAACAAAGTTAATTGAATCAAATTAATGTAAAATGAAGTCAAACATAGCTAATAGAATCAAATGAAACTCAAATGTATTCATCAAAGCTAATTGATTCAAATGAAACTCAAATGCATTCTACAAAGCTAATTGAATCAAATTAAAGTCAAATGAAGTCAAACAAAGCTAATTGAATCAAATGAAAGTCAAATAAAGTCAAACATAGCTAAATGAATCAAAAGAAAATCAAATGCATTCAACAAAACTAATTGAATCATAAGAAATTCAAATGCATTCAACAAAGCTAATTGATTAAAATTAAAGTCAAACGAAGTCAAACAAAACTTATTGAATCAAATGAAACTCAAATGCATTCAGTAAAGCTAATTGAATCAAATGAAACTCAAAAGCATTCAACAAAGTTAATTGAATCAAATTAAAGTAAAATGAAGTCAAACAAAGCTAATTGAATTAAATGAAAGTCAAATTAAGTCAAACATAGCTAATTGAATCAAATGGAACTCAAATGCATTCAACAAAGCTAATTGTATCAAATTAAAGTCAAATGAAGTCAAATAAAGTGAATTGAATCAAATGAAACTGAAATGCATTCAACAAAGCTAATTGAATCAAATAAAACTCAAATGATTTCATCAAAGCTAATTCAATCAACTGAAACTCAAATGCATTCAACAAAGATAGTTGAATCAAATTAAAGTAAAATGAAATCAAACAAAGCTAATTGAATCAAATGAAATCAAACAAAGCTAATTGTATCAAATGAAAGTCAAATAAATTCAATTGCATTCAACAAAGCTAATTGAATCAAATGAAACTCAAATGTATTCAACAAAACTAATTGAATCAAATTAAAGTAAAATGAAGTCAAACAATGCTAATTGAATTAATTGAAAGTCAAATTAAGTCAAACATAGCTAATTGAATCAACTGGAACTCAAATGCATTCAACAAAGCTAATTGTATCAAATGAAAGTCAAATGAAGTCTAATAAAGCGAATTGAATCAAAAGAAACTCAAATGCATTCAACAAAGCTAATTGAATCAAATGAAACTCAAATGCATTAAACAAAGCTAATTGAATCAAATGAAAGTCAAATGAAGTCAAACAAAGCTAATTGAATCAAATAAAAGTCAAATGAAGTCAAACATAGCTAATAGAATCAAATGAAACTCAAATGCATTCTACAAAGCTAATTGAATCAAATTAAAGTCAAATGAAATCATACAATGCTAATTGAATCAAATTAAAGATACATGAAGTCAAACCAAGCTAATTGAATCAAATGAAACTCAAATGCATTTAACAAAGCTAATTGAATCAAATGAAACTCAAATGCATTAAACAAAGCTAATTGAATCAAATGAAAGTCAAATGAAGTCAAACATAGCTAATTAAATCAAATAGAACTCAAATGCATTCAACAAAGCTTATTGAATTAATTGAAACTCAAATGCATTCAATAAAGCTAATTGAATCAAATGAAAGTCAAATGAATTCAATCAAAGATAATTGTATCAAATGAAAGTCAAATGAATTCAAATAATGCTAATTGAATCAAATGAAACTCAAATGCATTCAACAAAGCTAATTGAATCAAATTAAAAAGTAAAATGAAGTCAAACAAAGCTCATTGTATCAAATGAAAGTCAAATGAAGTCCAATAAAGATAATTGAATCAAATGAAACTCAAATCGATTCAACAAAGCTAATTGAATTAAATAAACTCAATAGCATTCAACAAAGCTAATTGAATCAAATGAAACTCAAATGTATTCAACAAAACTAATTGAATCAAATTAAAGTAAAATGAAGTCAAACAATGCTAATTGAATTAATTGAAAGTCAAATTAAGTCAAACATAGCTAATTGAATCAACTGGAACTCAAATGCATTCAACAAAGCTAATTGTATCAAATGAAAGTCAAATGAAGTCTAATAAAGTGAATTGAATCAAAAGAAACTCAAATGCATTCAACAAAGCTAATTGAATCAAATGAAACTCAAATGCATTAAACAAAGCTAATTGAATCAAATGAAAGTCAAATGAAGTCAAACAAAGCTAATTGAATCAAATGAAAGTCAAATGAAGTCAAACATAGCTAATAGAATCAAATGAAACTCAAATGTATTCAACAAAGCTAATTAAGTTAGATGAAACTCAAATGCATTCTACAAAGCTAATTGAATCAAATTAAAGTCAAATGAAATCATACAATGCTAATTGAATCAAATTAGAGATAAATGAAGTCAAACCAAGCTAATTGAATCAAATGAAACTCAAATGCATTTAACAAAGCTAATTGAATCAAATAAAACTCAAATGCATTAAACAAGGCTAATTGAATCAAATGAAAGTCAAATGAAGTCAATCAAAGCTAATTGTATCAAATGAAAGTCAAATGAATTCAAATAATGCTAATTGAATCAAATGAAACTCAAATGCATTCAACAAAGCTAATTGAATCAAATTAAAAAGTAAAATGAAGTCAAACAAAGCTAATTGAATCAAATGAAAGTCAAATGAAGTCAATCAAAGCTAATAGAACTCAAATGCATTCAACAAAGCTTATTGAATCAATTGAAACTCAAATGCATTCAATAAAGCTAATTGAATAAAATGAAAGTCAAATGAAGTCAATCAAAGCTAATTGTATCAAATGAAAGTCAAATGAATTCAAATAATGCTAATTGAATCAAATGAAACTCAAATGCATTCAACAAAGCTAATTGAATTAAATTAAAAAGTAAAATGAAGTCAAACAAAGCTAATTGAATCAAATGAAAGTCAAATGAAGTCAATCAAAGCTAATAGAACTCAAATGCATTCAACAAAGCTTATTGAATCAATTGAAACTCAAATGCATTCAATAAAGCTAATTGAATAAAATGAAAGTCAAATGAAGTCAATCAAAGCTAATTGTATCAAATGAAAGTCAAATGAATTCAAATAATGCTAATTGAATCAAATGAAACTCAAATGCATTCAACAAAGTAAATTGAATCAAATTAAAGAAAAATGAAGTCAAACAAAGCTAATTGAATCAAATGAAAGTCAAATGAAGTCAAACATAGCTAATAGAATCAAATAAAACTCAAATGTATTCATCAAAGCGAATTGATTCAAATGAAACTCAAATGCATTCTACAAAGCTAATTTAATCAAATTAAAGTCAAATGAAGTCAAACAAAGCTAATTGAATCAAATGAAAGTCAATTAAAGTCAAACATAGCTAAATGAATCAAAAGAAAATCAAATGCATTCAACAAAACTAATTGAATCAAAAGAAATTCAAATGCATTCAAGAAATCTAATTGATTAAAATTAAAGTCAAACGAAGTCAAACAAAACTTATTGAATCAAATGAAACTCAAATGCATTCAGTAAAGCTAATTGAATCAAATGAAACTCAAAAGCATTCAACAAAGTTAATTGAATCAAATTAAAGTAAAATGAAGTCAAACAAAGCTAATTGAATTAAATGAATGTCAAATTAAGTCAAACATTGCTAATTGAATCAAATGGAACTCAAATGCATTCAACAAAGCTAATTGTATCAAATGAAAGTCAAATGAAGTCAAATAAAGTGAATTGAATCAAATGAAACTCAAATGCATTCAACAAAGCTAATTGAATCAAATAAAACTCAAATGATTTCAACAAAGCTAATTGAATAACCTGAAACTCAAAAACATGCAACAAAGATAGTTGAATCAAATTAAAGTAAAATCAAATCAAACAAAGCTAATTGAATTAAATGAAATCAAACAAAGCTAATTGTATCAAATGAAAGTCCAATGAAGTCCAATAAAGATAATTGAATCAAATGAAACTCAAATCCATTCAACAAAGCTAATTGAATTAAATAAACTCAATTGCATTCAACAATGCTAATTGAATCAAATGAAACTCAAATGCATTCAACAAAACTAATTGAATCAAATTAATGTAAAATGAAGTCAAACCAAGCTAATTGAATTAATTGAAAGTCAAATTAAGTCAAACATAGCTAATTGAATCAACTGGAACTCAAATGCATTCAACAAAGCTAATTGTATCAAATGAAAGTCAAATGAAGTCAAACATAGCTAATAGGTATAAATGAAACTCAAATGTATTCAACAAAGCTAATTGAGTCAAATGAAACTCAAATGCATTCTACAAAGCTAATTGAATCAAATTAAAGTCAAATGAAATCAAACAATGCTAATTGAATCAAAATAAAGTTAAATGAAGTCAAACCAAGCTAATTGAATCAAATGCAAGTCAAATAAAGTCAAACATAGCTAATAGAATCAAATGAAACTCAATTGCATTCAACAAAGCTAATTGAATCAAATGAAACTCAAATGCATTAAACAAAGCTAATTGAAGCAAATGAAACTCAAATGTAGTCAAACATAGCTAATTAAATCAAATGGAACTCAAATGCATTCAACAAATCTAATTGAATCAAATGAAACTCGAATGCATTCAATAAAGCTAATTGAATCAAATTAAACTCAAATGCATTCAACAAAGTTAATTGAATCAAAAGAAAGTCAATTGAAGTCAAACATAGCAAATTGAATCAAATGAAACTCAAATGCATTCAACAAAGCAAATTGAATCAAATTAAAGAAAAATGAAGTCAAACAAAGCTAATTGAATCAAATGAAAGTCAAATAAAGTCAAACATAGCTAATAGAATCAAATGAAACTCAAATGTATTCATCAAAGCTAATTGATTCAAATGAAACTCAAATGCATTCTACAAAGCTAATTGAATCAAATTAAAGTCAAATGAAGTCAAACAAAGCTAATTGAATCAAATGAAAGTCAATTAAAGTCAAACATAGCTAAATGAATCAAAAGAAAATCAAATGCATTCAACAAAACTAATTGAAGCATAAGAAATTCAAATGCATTCAACAAAGCTAATTGATTAAAATTAAAGTCAAACGAAGTCAAACAAAACTTATTGAATCAAATGAAACTCAAATGCATTCAGTAAAGCTAATTGAATCAAATGAAACTCAAAAGCATTCAACAAAGTTAATTGAATCAAATTAAAGTAAAATGAAGTCAAACAAAGCTAATTGAATTAAATGAAAGTCAAATTAAGTCAAACATAGCTAATTGAATCAAATGGAACTCAAATGCATTCAACAAAGCTAATTGTATCAAATGAAAGTCAAATGAAGTCAAATAAAGTGAATTGAATCAATTGAAACTCAAATGCAATCAACAAAGCTAATTGAATCAAATAAAACTCAAATGATTTCATCAAAGCTAATTCAATCAACTCGAAACTCAAATGCATTCAACAAAGATAGTTGAATCAAATTAAAGTAAAATGAATCAAACAAAGC
This sequence comes from Beta corolliflora, assembly GCA_947648045.1. Classification (NCBI taxonomy): domain Eukaryota; kingdom Viridiplantae; phylum Streptophyta; class Magnoliopsida; order Caryophyllales; family Amaranthaceae; genus Beta; species Beta corolliflora. Next base: position 122,250 of record CANSZD010003181.1, read on the forward strand.
TAATTGAATCAAATGAAATCAAACAAAGCTCATTGTATCAAATGAAAGTCAAATGAAGTCCAATAAAGATAATTGAATCAAATGAAACTCAAATCGATTCAACAAAGCTAATTGAATTAAATAAACTCAATAGCATTCAACAAAGCTAATTGAATCAAATGAAACTCAAATGTATTCAACAAAACTAATTGAATCAAATTAAAGTAAAATGAAGTCAAACAATGCTAATTGAATTAATTGAAAGTCAAATTAAGTCAAACATAGCTAATTGAATCAACTGGAACTCAAATGCATTCAACAAAGCTAATTGTATCAAATGAAAGTCAAATGAAGTCTAATAAAGTGAATTGAATCAAAAGAAACTCAAATGCATTCAACAAAGCTAATTGAATCAAATGAAACTCAAATGCATTAAACAAAGCTAATTGAATCAAATGAAAGTCAAATGAAGTCAAACAAAGCTAATTGAATCAAATGAAAGTCAAATGAAGTCAAACATAGCTAATAGAATCAAATGAAACTCAAATGTATTCAACAAAGCTAATTAAGTCAGATGAAACTCAAATGCATTCTATAAAGCTAATTGAATCAAATTAAAGTCAAATGAAATCATACAATGCTAATTGAATCAAATTAGAGATAAATGAAGTCAAACCAAGCTAATTGAATCAAATGAAACTCAAATGCATTTAACAAAGCTAATTGAATCAAATAAAACTCAAATGCATTAAACAAAGCTAATTGAATCAAATGAAAGTCAAATGAAGTCAATCAAAGCTAATTGTATCAAATGAAAGTCAAATGAATTCAAATAATGCTAATTGAATCAAATGAAACTCAAATGCATTCAACAAAGCTAATTGAATCAAATTAAAAAGTAAAATGAAGTCAAACAAAGCTAATTGAATCAAATGAAAGTCAAATGAAGTCAATCAAAGCTAATAGAACTCAAATGCATTCAACAAAGCTTATTGAATCAATTGAAACTCAAATGCATTCAATAAAGCTAATTGAATAAAATGAAAGTCAAATGAAGTCAATCAAAGCTAATTGTATCAAATGAAAGTCAAATGAATTCAAATAATGCTAATTGAATCAAATGAAACTCAAATGCATTCAACAAAGCTAATTGAATCAAATTAAAAAGTAAAATGAAGTCAAACAAAGCTAATTGAATCAAATGAAAGTCAAATGAAGTCAATCAAAGCTAATAGAACTCAAATGCATTCAACAAAGCTTATTGAATCAATTGAAACTCAAATGCATTCAATAAAGCTAATTGAATAAAATGAAAGTCAAATGAAGTCAATCAAAGCTAATTGTATCAAATGAAAGTCAAATGAATTCAAATAATGCTAATTGAATCAAATGAAACTCAAATGCATTCAACAAAGCTAATTGAATCAAATTAAAAAGTAAAATGAAGTCAAACAAAGCTAATTGAATCAAATGAAAGTCAAATGAAGTCAAACATAGCTAATAGAATCAAATGAAACTCAAATGCATTCAACAAAGCTAATTGAATCCAATGAAACTCTAATGCATTAAACAAAGGTAATTGAATCAAATGAAAGTCAAATGCATTCAATAAAGCTAATTGAATCAAATTAAACTGAAATGCATTCAACAAAGCTAATTGAATCAAAAGAAAGTCAATTGAAGTCAAACATAGCTAATTTAATCTAATGAAACTGAAATGCATTCAACAAAGCAAATTGAATCAAATTAAAGTAAAATAAAGTCAAACAAAGCTAATTGAATCAAATAAAAGTCAAATGAAGTCAAACATAGCTAATAGAATCAAATAAACTCAAATGTAATCAACAAAGTTAATTGAGTCAAATGAAACTCAAATGCATTCTACAAAGCTAATTGAATCAAATTAAAGTCAAATGAATTCAAACAAAGCTAATTGAATTAAATGAAAGTCAAATAAAGTCAAACATAGCTAAATGAAAATCAAATGCATTCAACAAAATTAATTGAATCAAAAGAAATTCAAATGCATTCAACAAAGCTAATTGATTCAAATTAAAGTCAAACGAAGTCAAACAAAGCTAATTGTATCAAATGAAAGTCAAATGAATTCAAATAAAGCTTAATCAATCAAATGAAACTAAAATGCATTCAACAAAGCTAATTGAATCAAATTAAAGTAAAATGAAGTCAAATAAACCTAATTGAATTAAATGAAAGTCAAATTAAGTCAAACATAGCTAATTGAATCAAATGGAACTCAAATGCATTCAACAAAGCTAATTGTATCAAATGAAAGTCAAATGAAGTCAAATAAAGCGAATTGAATAAAATGAAACTCAAATGCATTCAACAAAGCTAAGTAAATTAAATAAAACTCAAATGAATTCAACAAAGCTAATTGAATCAACTGAAACTCAAATGCATTCAACAAAGCTAGTTGAATCAAATTAAAGTAAAATGAAGTCAAACAAATCTAATTGAATCAAATGAAATCAAACAAAGCTAATTGTATAAAATGAAAGTCAAATGAAGTCCAATAAAGATAATTGAATCAAATGAAACTCAAATGCATTCAACAAAGCTAATTGAATTAAATAAACTCAATTGCATTCAACAAAGCTAATAGAATCAAATAAAACTCAAATGCATTCAACAAAGCTAATTGAATCAAATGAAACTCAAATGCATTAAACAAAGCTAATTGATTCAAATGAAAGTCAAATGAAGTCAAACATAGCTAATTGAATCAAATGGAACTCAAATGCATTCAACAAAGCTAATTGAATCCAATGAAACTCAAATGCATTCAACAATGATAATTGAATCAAATTCAAGTCAAATGAAGTCAAACAAAACTTATTGAATCAAATGAAACTTAAATGCATTCAGTAATACTATTTGAATCAAATAAAACTCAAATGCATTGAACAAAGATAATTGAATCAAATTAAAGTAAAATGAAGTCAAACAAAGCTAATTGAATCAAATGAAAGTCAAATGAAGTCAAACATAGCTAATAGAATCAAATGAAACTCAAATGTATTCAACAAAGCTAATTGAATCAAATGAAACTCAAATGCATTAAACAAAGCTAATTGAATCAAATGAAAGTCAAACGAAGTCAAACATAGCTAATTGAATCAAATGGAACTCAAATGCATTCAACAAAGCTAATTGAATCAAATGAAACTCAAATGCATTCAACAATGATAATTGAATCAAATTCAAGTCAAATGAAGTCAAATAAAACTTATTGAATCAAACGAAACTTAAATGCATTCAGTAATGCTATTTGAATCAAATAAAACTCAAATGCATTAAACAAAGTAAAATGAAGTCAAACAAAGCTAATTGAATCAAATGAAAGTCAAATGAAGTCAAACATAGGGAATAGAATCAAATGAAACTCAAATGTATTCTACAAAGCTAATTGAATCAAATTAAAGTCAAATGAAATCAAACAAAGCTAATTGATTCAAATTAAAGTTAAATGAAGTCAAACCAAGCTAATTGAATCAAATACAAGTCAAATAAAGTCAAACATAGCTAATAGAATCAAATGAAACTCAAATGCATTCAACAAAGCTAATTGAATCAAATGAAACTCAAATGCATTAAACAAAGTTAATTGAATTAAATAAAAGTCAAATGAAGTCAAACATAGCTAATTAAATCAAATGGAACTCAAATGCATTCAACAAAGCTAATTGAATTAAATGAAACCCAAATGTATTCAATAAAGCTAATTGAATCAAATGAAAGTCAAATGAAGTCAATCAAAGCTAATTGTATCAAATGAAAGTCAAATGAATTCAAATAAAGCTAATTGAATCAAATGAAACTCAAATGCATTCAACAAAGCTAATTGAATCAAATTAATGTAAAATAAAGTCAAACAAAGCTAATTGAATCAAATGAAAGTCAAGCATAGCTAATAGAATCAAATGAAACTCAAATGCATAGCTAATTGAATCCAATGAAACTCTAATGCATTAAACAAAGCTAATTAAATCAAATGAATGTCAAATGAAGTCAAACATAGCTAATTAAATCAAATGGAACTCAAATGCATTCAACAAAGCTAATTGGATCAAATGAAACTCAAATGCATTCAATAAAGCTATTGAATCAAATTAAACTCAAATGCATTCAACAAAACTAATTGAATCAAAAGAAATTCAAATGCATTCAACAAAGCTAATTGATTCAAATTAAAGTCAAACGAAGTCAAATAAAACTTACTGAATCAAATGAAACTCAAATGCATTCAGTAAAGCTAATTGAATCAAATGTAACTCAAAAGCATTCAACAAAGTTAATTGAATCAAATTAATGTAAAATGAAGTCAAACATAGCTAATAGAATCAAATGAAACTCAAATGTATTCATCAAAGCTAATTGATTCAAATGAAACTCAAATGCATTCTACAAAGCTAATTGAATCAAATTAAAGTCAAATGAAGTCAAACAAAGCTAATTGAATCAAATGAAAGTCAAATAAAGTCAAACATAGCTAAATGAATCAAAAGAAAATCAAATGCATTCAACAAAACTAATTGAATCATAAGAAATTCAAATGCATTCAACAAAGCTAATTGATTAAAATTAAAGTCAAACGAAGTCAAACAAAACTTATTGAATCAAATGAAACTCAAATGCATTCAGTAAAGCTAATTGAATCAAATGAAACTCAAAAGCATTCAACAAAGTTAATTGAATCAAATTAAAGTAAAATGAAGTCAAACAAAGCTAATTGAATTAAATGAAAGTCAAATTAAGTCAAACATAGCTAATTGAATCAAATGGAACTCAAATGCATTCAACAAAGCTAATTGTATCAAATTAAAGTCAAATGAAGTCAAATAAATTGAATTGAATCAAATGAAACTGAAATGCATTCAACAAAGCTAATTGAATCAAATAAAACTCAAATGATTTCATCAAAGCTAATTCAATCAACTGAAACTCAAATGCATTCAACAAAGATAGTTGAATCAAATTAAAGTAAAATGAAATCAAACAAAGCTAATTGAATCAAATGAAATCAAACAAAGCTAATTGTATCAAATGAAAGTCAAATAAATTCAATTGCATTCAACAAAGCTAATTGAATCAAATGAAACTCAAATGTATTCAACAAAACTAATTGAATCAAATTAAAGTAAAATGAAGTCAAACAATGCTAATTGAATTAATTGAAAGTCAAATTAAGTCAAACATAGCTAATTGAATCAACTGGAACTCAAATGCATTCAACAAAGCTAATTGTATCAAATGAAAGTCAAATGAAGTCTAATAAAGCGAATTGAATCAAAAGAAACTCAAATGCATTCAACAAAGCTAATTGAATCAAATGAAACTCAAATGCATTAAACAAAGCTAATTGAATCAAATGAAAGTCAAATGAAGTCAAACAAAGCTAATTGAATCAAATAAAAGTCAAATGAAGTCAAACATAGCTAATAGAATCAAATGAAACTCAAATGCATTCTACAAAGCTAATTGAATCAAATTAAAGTCAAATGAAATCATACAATGCTAATTGAATCAAATTAAAGATACATGAAGTCAAACCAAGCTAATTGAATCAAATGAAACTCAAATGCATTTAACAAAGCTAATTGAATCAAATGAAACTCAAATGCATTAAACAAAGCTAATTGAATCAAATGAAAGTCAAATGAAGTCAAACATAGCTAATTAAATCAAATAGAACTCAAATGCATTCAACAAAGCTTATTGAATTAATTGAAACTCAAATGCATTCAATAAAGCTAATTGAATCAAATGAAAGTCAAATGAAGTCAATCAAAGATAATTGTATCAAATGAAAGTCAAATGAATTCAAATAATGCTAATTGAATCAAATGAAACTCAAATGCATTCAACAAAGCTAATTGAATCAAATTAAAAAGTAAAATGAAGTCAAACAAAGCTAATTGAATCAAATGAAAGTCAAATGAAGTCAAACATAGCTAATAGAATCAAATCAAACTCAAATGCATTCAACAAAGCTAATTGAATCCAATGAAACTCTAATGCATTAAACAAAGCTAATTGAATCAAATGAAAGTCAAACATAGCTAATTAAATCAAATGGAACACAAATGCATTCAACAAAGCTAATTGAATCGAATGAAACTTAAATGCATTCAATAAAGCTAATTGAATCAAATTAAACTGAAATGTATTCAACAAAGCTAATTGAATCAAATGAAAGTCAAATGAAGTCAAACATAGCTAATTGAATCAAATGGAACTCAAATGCATTCAACAAAGCTAATTGAATCAAATGAAACTCAAATGCATTCAACAATGATAATTGAATCAAATTCAAGTCAAATGAAGGCAAACAAAACTTATTGAATCAAATGAAACTTAAATGCATTCAGTATTGCTATTTGAATCAAATAAAACTCAAATGCATTGAACAAAGTTAATTGAATCAAATTAAAGTAAAATGAAGTCAAACAAAGCTAATTGAATCAAATGAAAGTCAAATGAAGTCAAACATAGCTAATAGAATCAAATGAAACTCAAATGTATTCAACAAAGCTAATTGAATCAAATGAAACTCAAATGCATTAAACAAAGCTAATTGAATCAAATGAAAGTCAAATGAAGTCAAACATAGCTAATTGAATCAAATGGAACTCAAATGCATTCAACAAAGCTAATTGAATCAAATGAAACTCAAATGCATTCAACAATGATAATTGAATCAAATTCAAGTCAAATGAAGTCAAATAAAACTTATTGAATCAATCGAAACTTAAATGCATTCAGTAATGCTATTTGAATCAAATAAAACTCAAATGCATTGAACAAAGTTAATTGAATCAAATTAAAGTAAAATGAAGTAAAACCAAGCTAATTGAATCAAATGAAAGTCAAATGAAGTCAAACATAGCTAATAGAATCAAATGAAACTCAAATGTATTCAACAAAGCTAATTGAGTCAAATGAAACTCAAATGCATTCTACAAAGCTAATTGAATTAAATTAAAGTCAAATGAAATCTAACAAAGCGAATTGATTCAAATTAAAGTTAAATGAAGTCAAACCAAGCTAATTGAATTAAATGAAAGTCAAATAAAGTCAAACATAGCTAATAGAATCAAATGAAACTCAAATGCATTCAACAAAGCTAATTGAATCAAATGAAACTCAAATGCATTACACAAAGCTAATTGAATCAAATGAAAGTAAAATGAAGTCAAACATAGCTAATTAAATCAAATGGAACTCAAATGCATTCAACAAAGCTAATTGAATTAAATAAATCTCAAATGTATTCAATAAAGCTAATTGAATCAAATGAAAATCAAATGAAGTCAATCAAAGCTAATTGTATCAAATGAAAGTCAAATGAATTCAAATAAAGCTAATTGAATCAAATGAAACTCAAATGCATTCAACAAAGCTAATTGAATCAAATTAATGTAAAATAAAGTCAAACAAAGTTAATTCAATCAAATGAAAGTCAAGCATAGCTAATAGAATCAAATGAAACTCAAATTCATTCAACAAAGCTAATTGAATCCAATGAAACTCTAATGCATTAAACAAAGCTAATTAAATCAAATGAAAGTCAAATGAAGTCAAACATAGCTAATTAAATCAAATGGAACTCAAATGCATTCAACAAAGCTAATTGAATCAAATGAAACTCAAATGCATTCAATAAAGCTATTGAAATAAATTAAACTCAAATGCATTCAACAAAACTAATTAAATCAAAAGAAATTAAAATGCATTCAACAAACCTAATTGATTCAAATTAAAGTCAAACGAAGTCAAATAAAACTTACTGAATCAAATGAAACTCAAATGCATTCAGTAAAGCTAATTGAATCAAATGAAACTCAAAAGCATTCAACAAAGTTAATTGAATTATATTAAAGTAAAATGAAGTCAAACAAAGCTAATTGAATCAAATGAAAGTCAAATTAAGTCAAACATAGCTAATTGAATCAAATGGAACTAAAATGCATTCAACAATGCTAATTGTATCAAATGAAAGTCAAATGAAGTCAAATAAAGCGAATTGAATCAAATGAAACTCAAATGCATTTAACAAAGCTAATTGAATCAGATAAAACTCAAATGAATTCAACAAAGCTAATTGAATCAACTGAAACTCAAATGCATTCAACAAAGCTAGTTGAATCAAATTAAAGTAAAATGAAGTCAAACAAAGCTAATTGAATCAAATGAAATCAACAAAGCTAATTGTATCAAATGAAACTCAAATGGAGTCCAATAATGATGATTGAATCAAATGAAACTCAAATCGGATTTTTCACCAGGTACCCCTGAGGTTTCACAATATTCACCCTGGTACCCTCGCGTTTTCAACAATTCACCCGGTGCCCTTAAGGTTTTGAAAAATCATCAGAATACCCTTAATGACTAACGGCCGTCAACTCCGTTAGTCATTAAGGCTAAATCAACGAAATTAACCCCTAACTACCCTAATTAATACTAATTAATCCTAATTAACTGTAATGAAACCTAATTAGTACTTTTAACCCCTAATTAACCTATCTCTCTCCCTAACCCCTAACCCACCACCCGACCCCACCCTCCCACCACCCCACCACCCACTCCCACCCCAAAGCCCCCCCCCACCCTCCGTAGCCCCCCGCCCCACCCCCTCGCAGCGCCTCCCCCACCCTCGCAGCCCCCCCTCCCCCCCCCGCGCAGCCCCGACCCCCCCCCCCCCTCCACCGCCGTAGCCCCCCTCCCCCCCTCTCCCTTCCCACTGCCCGGCTCAGCCCCCCTCCCCTTCCCCTTCGATTTCTCTCCCGACGTACTCACACCTCGCGCACCACAAAAACAACAACACTCGCGCGGGGCCTTGCAGGAAGGTGGCGCCGCGGTGAACGGAGAAGGGCGGCAAAGTGATATGTAGATGCGAAAAAGAATCCCGGATCTAAAACCCAAAGCTTTTAACCCAAAGCCATCGTCGGAGATGCCGGAACCCAAAGCTGCCGTCTGAGAAACCGGAACCCAAAGCCCGCCGTCGACGGAGTGAGAAAGACGAAATGGTGAGAGAGCCGAAATCGAAGGGGGCGGGGGGCTAGGCGGCAGGGGAGGGGAGGGGGGAGGGAGCCGGACCGGCAATGGGAGGGGGGGGGGTCTGGCGGTGGAGGAGAGGAGGGGGTGGGGGGGTGGAGGGAGGCTGGGGTGGTGGGGAGGGAGGAGGGGGGGGCTGGTGGAAGGGATGGGGAGGGGGTGGGTTAGGATTCAAACACTTCTTCAATGGGGGTGGGTTAAGAATCAAACACTTCAATGCAGTAGTAATACTTCAATGGGGGTGGGTTAAGAATCAAACACTTCAATACAGCAGTGGGAGGTAGTGGATGGGTGTTGGTGGTGCTGTTGTGGTGGAGAGAGAAATGAAATACGAGTGGAAATGTTGACAATTGTTGAATCCTAAATTCTCAAAAACCAGAGGGGTAAATGGTGAATAAAGTTTGTAACGGAAACTTAACGGCAGGGGCACGTCAGGTATTTTTCAAAATCTTAGGGGCACCAGGTGAATTGTTGAAAACGCTAGGGTACCAGGTGAATTTCGTCAAACCACAGGGGTACCTGGTGAAAAAACCGAACTCAAATGCATTCAACAAAGCTAATTGAATTAAATAAACTCAATTGCATTCAACAAAGCTAATTGAATCAAATGAAACTCAAATGCATTCAAAAAAACTAATTGAATCAAATTAAAGTAAAATGAAGTCAAACAAAGCTAATTGAATCAAATGAAAGTCAAACAAAGTCAAACATAGCTAATAGAATCAAATGGAACTCAAATGCATTAAACAAAGTTAATTGAATTAAATAAAAGTCAAATGAAGTCAAACATAGCTAATTATATCAAATGGAACTCAAATGCATTCAACAAAGCTAATTGAATTAAATGAAACCCAAATGTATTCAATAAAGCTAATTGAATCAAATGAAAGTCAAATGAAGTCAATCAAAGCTAATTGTATCAAATGAAAGTCAAATGAATTCAAATAAAGCTAATTGAATCAAATGAAACTCAAATGCATTCAACAAAGCTAATTGAATCAAATTAATGTAAAATAAAGTCAAACAAAGCTAATTGAATCAAATGAAAGTCAAGCATAGCTAATAGAATCAAATGAAACTCAAATGCATAGCTAATTGAATCCAATGAAACTCTAATGCATTAAACAAAGCTAATTAAATCAAATGAAAGTCAAATGAAGTCAAACATAGCTAATTAAATCAAATGGAACTCAAATGCATTCAACAAAGCTAATTGAATCAAATGAAACTCAAATGCATTCAATAAAGCTATTGAATCAAATTAAACTCAAATGCATTCAACAAAACTAATTGAATCAAAAGAAATTCAAATGCATTCAACAAACCTAATTGATTCAAATTAAAGTCAAACGAAGTCAAATAAAACTTACTGAATCAAATGAAACTCAAATGCATTCAGTAAAGCTAATTGAATCAAATGAAACTCAAAAGCATTCAACAAAGTTAATTGAATCAAATTAATGTAAAATGAAGTCAAACATAGCTAATAGAATCAAATGAAACTCAAATGTATTCATCAAAGCTAATTGATTCAAATGAAACTCAAATGCATTCTACAAAGCTAATTGAATCAAATTAAAGTCAAATGAAGTCAAACAAAGCTAATTGAATCAAATGAAAGTCAAATAAAGTCAAACATAGCTAAATGAATCAAAAGAAAATCAAATGCATTCAACAAAACTAATTGAATCATAAGAAATTCAAATGCATTCAACAAAGCTAATTGATTAAAATTAAAGTCAAACGAAGTCAAACAAAACTTATTGAATCAAATGAAACTCAAATGCATTCAATAAAGCTAATTGAATCAAATGAAACTCAAAAGCATTCAACAAAGTTAATTGAATCAAATTAAAGTAAAATGAAGTCAAACAAAGCTAATTGAATTAAATGAAAGTCAAATTAAGTCAAACATAGCTAATTGAATCAAATGGAACTCAAATGCATTCAACAAAGCTAATTGTATCAAATTAAAGTCAAATGAAGTCAAATAAAGTGAATTGAATCAAATGAAACTGAAATGCATTCAACAAAGCTAATTGAATCAAATAAAACTCAAATGATTTCATCAAAGCTAATTCAATCAACTGAAACTCAAATGCATTCAACAAAGATAGTTGAATCAAATTAAAGTAAAATGAAATCAAACAAAGCTAATTGAATCAAATGAAATCAAACAAAGCTAATTGTATCAAATGAAAGTCAAATAAATTCAATTGCATTCAACAAAGCTAATTGAATCAAATGAAACTCAAATGTATTCAACAAAACTAATTGAATCAAATTAAAGTAAAATGAAGTCAAACAATGCTAATTGAATTAATTGAAAGTCAAATTAAGTCAAACATAGCTAATTGAATCAACTGGAACTCAAATGCATTCAACAAAGCTAATTGTATCAAATGAAAGTCAAATGAAGTCTAATAAAGCGAATTGAATCAAAAGAAACTCAAATGCATTCAACAAAGCTAATTGAATCAAATGAAACTCAAATGCATTAAACAAAGCTAATTGAATCAAATGAAAGTCAAATGAAGTCAAACAAAGTTAATTGAATCAAATAAAAGTCAAATGAAGTCAAACATAGCTAATAGAATCAAATGAAACTCAAATGTATTCAACAAAGCTAATTAAGTCAGATGAAACTCAAATGCATTCTACAAAGCTAATTGAATCAAATTAAAGTCAAATGAAATCATACAATGCTAATTGAATCAAATTAAAGATACATGAAGTCAAACCAAGCTAATTGAATCAAATGAAACTCAAATGCATTTAACAAAGCTAATTGAATCAAATGAAACTCAAATGCATTAAACAAAGCTAATTGAATCAAATGAAAGTCAAATGAAGTCAAACATAGCTAATTAAATCAAATAGAACTCAAATGCATTCAACAAAGCTTATTGAATTAATTGAAACTCAAATGCATTCAATAAAGCTAATTGAATCAAATGAAAGTCAAATGAAGTCAATCAAAGATAATTGTATCAAATGAAAGTCAAATGAATTCAAATAATGCTAATTGAATCAAATCAAACTCAAATGCATTCAACAAAGCTAATTGAATCAAATTAAAAAGTAAAATGAAGTCAAACAAAGCTAATTGAATCAAATGAAAGTCAAATGAAGTCAAACATAGTTAATAGAATCAAATCAAACTCAAATGCATTCAACAAAGCTAATTGAATCCAATGAAACTCTAATGCATTAAACAAAGCTAATTGAATCAAATGAAAGTCAAACATAGCTAATTAAATCAAATGGAACACAAATGCATTCAACAAAGCTAATTGAATCGAATGAAACTTAAATGCATTCAATAAAGCTAATTGAATCAAATTAAACTGAAATGTATTCAACAAAGCTAATTGAATCAAAAGAAAGTCAATTGAAGTCAAACATAGCAAATAGAATCAAATGAAACTCAAATGCATTCAACAAAGCTAATTGAATCAAATGAAACTCAAATGCATTAAACAAAGCTAATTGATTCAAATGAAAGTCAAATGAAGTCAAACATAGCTAATTGAATCAAATGGAACTCAAATGCATTCAACAAAGCTAATTGAATCAAATGAAACTCAAATGCATTCAACAATGATAATTGAATCAAATTCAAGTCAAATGAAGGCAAACAAAACTTATTGAATCAAATGAAACTTAAATGCATTCAGTATTGCTATTTGAATCAAATAAAACTCAAATACATTGAACAAAGTTAATTGAATCAAATTAAAGTAAAATGAAGTCAAACAAAGCTAATTGAATCAAATGAAAGTCAAATGAAGTCAAACATAGCTAATAGAATCAAATGAAACTCAAATGTATTCAACAAAGCTAATTGAATCAAATGAAACTCAAATGCATTAAACAAAGCTAATTGAATCAAATGAAAGTCAAATGAAGTCAAACATAGCTAATTGAATCAAATGGAACTCAAATGCATTCAACAAAGCTAATTGAATCAAATGAAACTCAAATGCATTCAACAATGATAATTGAATCAAATTCAAGTCAAATGAAGTCAAATAAAACTTATTGAATCAATCGAAACTTAAATGCATTCAGTAATGCTATTTGAATCAAATAAAACTCAAATGCATTGAACAAAGTTAATTGAATCAAATTAAAGTAAAATGAAGTAAAACCAAGCTAATTGAATCAAATGAAAGTCAAATGAAGTCAAACATAGCTAATAGAATCAAATGAAACTCAAATGTATTCAACAAAGCTAATTGAGTCAAATGAAACTCAAATGCATTCTACAAAGCTAATTGAATTAAATTAAAGTCAAATGAAATCTAACAAAGCGAATTGATTCAAATTAAAGTTAAATGAAGTCAAACCAAGCTAATTGAATTAAATGAAAGTCAAATAAAGTCAAACATAGCTAATAGAATCAAATGAAACTCAAATGCATTCAACAAAGCTAATTGAATCAAATGAAACTCAAATGCATTACACAAAGCTAATTGAATCAAATGAAAGTAAAATGAAGTCAAACATAGCTAATTAAATCAAATGGAACTCAAATGCATTCAACAAAGCTAATTGAATTAAATAAATCTCAAATGTATTCAATAAAGCTAATTGAATCAAATGAAAATCAAATGAAGTCAATCAAAGCTAATTGTATCAAATGAAAGTCAAATGAATTCAAATAAAGCTAATTGAATCAAATGAAACTCAAATGCATTCAACAAAGCTAATTGAATCAAATTAATGTAAAATAAAGTCAAACAAAGTTAATTGAATCAAATGAAAGTCAAGCATAGCTAATAGAATCAAATGAAACTCAAATTCATTCAACAAAGCTAATTGAATCCAATGAAACTCTAATGCATTAAACAAAGCTAATTAAATCAAATGAAAGTCAAATGAAGTCAAACATAGCTAATTAAATCAAATGGAACTCAAATGCATTCAACAAAGCTAATTGAATCAAATGAAACTCAAATGCATTCAATAAAGCTATTGAAATAAATTAAACTCAAATGCATTCAACAAAACTAATTAAATCAAAAGAAATTCAAATGCATTCAACAAACCTAATTGATTCAAATTAAAGTCAAACGAAGTCAAATAAAACTTACTGAATCAAATGAAACTCAAATGCATTCAGTAAAGCTAATTGAATCAAATGAAACTCAAAAGCATTCAACAAAGTTAATTGAATTATATTAAAGTAAAATGAAGTCAAACAAAGCTAATTGAATCAAATGAAAGTCAAATTAAGTCAAACATAGCTAATTGAATCAAATGGAACTAAAATGCATTCAACAATGCTAATTGTATCAAATGAAAGTCAAATGAAGTCAAATAAAGCGAATTGAATCAAATGAAACTCAAATGCATTTAACAAAGCTAATTGAATCAGATAAAACTCAAATGAATTCAACAAAGCTAATTGAATCAACTGAAACTCAAATGCATTCAACAAAGCTAGTTGAATCAAATTAAAGTAAAATGAAGTCAAACAAAGCTAATTGAATCAAATGAAATCAACAAAGCTAATTGTATCAAATGAAACTCAAATGGAGTCCAATAATGATGATTGAATCAAATGAAACTCAAATCGGATTTTTCACCAGGTACCCCTGAGGTTTCACAATATTCACCTGGTACCCTCGCGTTTTCAACAATTCACCTGGTGCCCTTAAGGTTTTGAAAAATCATCAGAATACCCTTAATGACTAACGGCCGTCAACTCCGTTAGTCATTAAGGCTAAATCAACGAAATTAACCCCTAACTACCCTAATTAATACTAATTAATCCTAATTAACTGTAATGAAACCTAATTAATACTTTTAACCCCTAATTAACCTATCTCTCTCCCTAACCCCTAACCCACCACCTGACCCCACCCTCCCACCACCCCACCACCCAATCCCACCCCAAGAACCCCCCCCACCCTCCGTAGCCCCCTGCCCCCCACCCCTCGCAGCGCCTCCCCCACCCCCTCGCAGCCCCTCCCCCACCCCCCGCGCAGCCCCCGACCCAGCCCTCCCCTCCACCGCCGTAGCCCCCCTCCCCCTCTCCTCCCTTCCCACTGCCTCGGCTCCCCCTCCCCTTCCCCTTTCGATTTCTCCCCCGACGTACTCACACCGCGCACCACAAAAACAACAACACCCGCACGGGGCCTTGTAGGAAGGTGGCGCCGGCGGTGAACGGAGAAGGGCGCAAGTGATATGTAGATGCGAAAAAGAATCCCGGATCTAAAACCCAAAGCTTTTAACCCAAAGCCATCGTCGGAGATGCCAGAACCCAAAGCTGCCGTCGGAGAAACCGGAACCCAAAGCCCGCCGTCGACGGAGCGAGAAAGACGAAATGGTGAGAGAGGCGAAATCGAACATGGGGGGCGGTGGGGGCTAGGGTCAGGGGAGGGGGGGGGAGGGAGCCGGGGGGACTGGCTGGCTGGGGGGGGAGGGGGAGGGGGTGAGCGGTGGAGGGAGGGGCGGGGGTGGAGGGGTGGGGGAGGGGGGGGGAGGGGAGGGGGCCGGTGGAGGGATGGGGAGGGGGTGGGTTAGGATTCAAACACTTCTTCAATGGGGGTGGGTTAAGAATCAAACACTTCAATGCAGTAGTAATACTTCAATGGGGGTGGGCTAAGAATCAAACACTTCAATACAGCAGTGGGAGGTAGTGGATGGGTGTTGGTGGTGCTGTTGTGGTGGAGAGAGAAATGAAATACGAGTGGAAATGTTGACAATTGTTGAATCCTAAATTCTCAAAAACCAGAGGGGTAAATGGTGAATAAAGTTTGTAACGGAAACTTAACGGCAGGGGCACGTCAGGTATTTTTCAAAACCTTAGGGGCACCAGGTGAATTGTTGAAAACGCTAGGGTACCAGGTGAATTTCGTCAAACCACAGGGGTACCTGGTGAAAAAACCGAACTCAAATGCATTCAACAAAGCTAATTGAATTAAATAAACTCAATTGCATTCAACAAAGCTAATTGAATCAAATGAAACTCAAATGCATTCAACAAAACTAATTGAATCAAATTAAAGTAAAATGAAGTCAAACAAAGCTAATTGAATCAAATGAAAGTCAAACAAAGTCAAACATAGCTAATAGAATCAAATGAAACTCAAATGCATTCAACAAAGCTAATTGAATCAAATGAAACTCAAATGCATTAAACAAAGCTAATTGAATCAAATGAAAGTGAAATGAAGTCAAACATAGCTAATTGAATCAAATGGAACTCAAATGCATTCAACAAAGCTAATTGAATCAAATGAAACTCAAATGCATTCAACAATGATAATTGAATCAAATTCAAGTCAAATAAAACTTATTGAATCAAATGAAACTTAAATGCATTCAGTAATGCTATTTGAATCTAATAAAACTCAAATGCATTGAACAAAGTTAATTGAATCAAATTAAAGTAAAATGAAGTAAAACAAAGCTAATTGAATCAAATGAAAGTCAAATGAAGTCAAACATAGCTAATAGAATCAAATGAAACTCAAATGTATTCAACAAAGCTAATTGAATCAAATTAAAGTCAAATGAAATCTAACAAAGCTAATTGAATCAAATTAAAGTTAAATGAAGTCAAACCAAGTTAATTGAATCAAATGAAAGTCAAATAAAGTCAAACATAGCTAATAGAATCAATTGAAACTCAAATGCATTCAACAAAGCTAATTGAATCAAATGAAACTCAAATGCATTAAACAAAGCTAATTGAATCAAATGAAAGTCAAATGAAGTCAAACATAGCTAATTAAATCAAATGGAACTCAAATGCATTCAACAAAGCTAATTGAATCAAATGAAACTCAAATGCATTCAATAAAGCTAATTGAATCAAATGAAAGTCAAATAAAGTCAATCAAAGCTAATTGTATCAAATGAAAGTCAAATGAATTCAAATAAAGCTAATTGAATCAAATGAAACTTAAATGCATTCAACAAAGCTAATTGAATCAAATTAAAGTAAAATAAAGTCAAACACTGCTAATTGAATCAAATGAAAGTCAAATGAAGTCAAACATAGCTAATAGAATCAAATGAAACTCAAATTCATTCAACAAAGCTAATTGAATCCAGTGAAACTCTAATGCATTAAACAAAGCTAATTGAATCAAATGAAAGTCAAATGATGTCAAACATAGCTAATTAAATCAAATGGAACTCAAATGCATTCAACAAAGTTAATTGAATCAAATGAAACTCAAATGCATTCAATAAAGCTAATTGAATCAAATTAAACTCAAATGCATTCAACAAAACTAATTGAATCAAAAGAAATTCAAATGCATTCAACAAAGCTAATTGATTCAAATTAAAGTCAAACGAAGTCAAACAAAACTTATTGAATCAAATGAAACTCAAATGCATTCAGTAAAGCTAATTGAATCAAATGAAACTCAAAAGCATTCAACAAAGTTAATTGAATCAAATTAAAGTAAAATAAAGTCAAACAAAGCTAATTGAATCAAATGAAAGTCAAATTAAGTCAAACATAGCTAAATGAATCAAATGAAACTCAAATGCATTCAACAAAGCTAATTGAATCAAATAAAACTCAAATGAATTCAACAAAGCTAATTGAATCAACTGAAACTCAAATGCATTCAACAAAGCTAGTTGAATCAAATTAAAGTAAAATGAAGTCAAACAAAGCTAATTGAATCAAATGAAATCAAACAATGCTAATTGTATCAAATGAAAGTCAAATGAAGTCTAATAAAGATAATTGAATCAAATGAAACTCAAATGCATTCAATAAAGCTAATTGAATTAAATAAACTCAATTGTATTCAACAAAGATAATTGAATCAAATGAAACTCAAATGCCTTCAACAAACCTAATTGAATCAAATTAAAGTAAAATGAAGTCAAACAAAGCCAATTGAAACAAATGGAAGTCAAACAAAGTCAAACATAGCTAATAGAATCAATTGAAACTCAAAAGCATTCAACAAAGCTAATTGAATTAAATGAAACTCAAATGCATTAAACAAAGCTAATTGAATCAAATGAAAGTCAAATGAAGTCAAACATAGCTAATTGAATCAAATGGAGCTCAAATGCATTCATAAAAGCTAATTGAATCAAATGAAACTCAAATGCATTCAACAATGATAATTGAATCAAATTCAAGTCAAATGAAGTCAAATAAAACTTATTGAATCAAATGAAATTCAAATGGATTCAGTAATGCTATTTGAATCAAATAAAACACAAATCCATTGAACAATGTTAATTGAATCAAATTAAAGTAAAATGAAGTCAAACAAAGCTAATTGAATCAAATATAACTCAAATCCATTGAACAAAGTTAATTGAATTAAATTAAAGTAAAATGAAGTCAAACAAAGCTAATTGAATCAAATGAAAATCAAATGAAGTCAAACATAGCTAATATAATCAAATGAAACTCAAATGTATTCAACAAAGTTAATTGAATCAAATGAAACTCAAATGCATTAAACAAAGCTAATTGAATCACATGAAAGTCTAATGAAATCAAACAAAGCTAATTGAATCAAATTAAAGTTAAATGAAGTCAAACCAAGCTAATTGAATCAAATGAAAGTCAAATAAAGTCAAACATAGCTAAGGGAATCAAATGAAATTCAAATGCATTCAACAAAGCTAATTGAATCAAATGAAACTCAAATGCATTAAACAAAGCTAATTGAATCAAATGAAAGTCAAATGAAGTCAAACATAGCTAATTAAATCAAATGGAACTCAAATGCATTCAACAAAGCTAATTGAATCAAATGAAACTCAAATGCATTCAATAAAGCTAATTGAATCAAATGAAAGTCAAATGAAGTCAATCAAAGCTAATTGTATAAAATGAAATCATACAATGCTACTTGAATCAAATTAAAGATAAATGAAGTCAAACCAAGCTAATTGAATAAAATGAAACTCAAATGCATTCAACAAAGCTAATTGAATCAAATGAAACTCAAATGCATTAAACAAAGCTAATTGAATCAAATGAAAGTCAAATGAAGTCAAACATAGCTAATTAAATCAAATGGAACTTAAATGCATTCAACAAAGCTAATTGAATCAAATGAAACTCAAATGCATTCAATAAAGCTAATTGAATCAAATGAAAGTCAAATGAAGTCAATCAAAGCTAATTGTATCAAATGAAAGTCTAATGAATTCAAATAATACTAATTGAATCAAATGAAACTCAAATGTATTCAACAAAGCTAATTGAATCAAATTAAAAAGTAAAATGAAGTCAAACAAAGCTAATTGAATCAAATGAAAGTCAAATGAATTCTAACATAGCTAATAGAATCAAATGAAACTCAAAGGCATTCAACAAAGCTAATTGAATCAAATGAAACTCAAATGCATTCAATAAAGTTAATTGAATCAAATTAAACTGAAATACATTCAACAAAGCTAATTGAATCAAATGAAAGTCAATTGAAGTCAAACATAGCTAATTGAATCTAATGAAACTCAAATGCATTCAACAAAGCAAATTGAATCAAATTAAAGTAAAATGAAGTCAAACAAAGCTAATTGAATCAAATGAAAGTCAAATGAAGTCAAACATAGCTAATAGAATCAAATGAAACTCAAATGTATTCAACAAAGCTAATTGAGTCAAATGAAACTGAAATGCATTCTACAAAGCTAATTGAATCAAATTAAAGTCAAATGAAGTCAAACAAAGCTAATTGAATCCAATGAAAGTCAAATAAAGTCAAATATAGCTAAATGAATCAGATGAAAATCAAATGCATTCAACAAAACTAATTGAATCAAAAGAAATTCAAATGCATTCAACAAAGCTAATTGATTCAAATTAAAGTCAAACGAAGTCAAACAAAGCTAATTGTATCAAATTAAAGTCAAATGAATTCAAATAAAGCTAATTCAATCAAAAGAAACACAATTGTATTCAACAAAGCTAATTGAATCAAATTAAAGTAAAACGAAGTCAAACAAAGCTAATTGAATTAAATGAAAGTCAAATTAAGTCAAACATAGCTAATTGAATCAAATGGAACTCAAATACATTCAACAAAGCTAATTGTATCAAATGAAAGTCAAATGAAGTCAAATAAAGCGAATTGAATCAAATGAAACTCAAATGCATTCAACAAAGCTAATTGAATTAAATAAAACTCAAATGAATTCAACAAAGCTAATTGAATCAACTGAAACTCAAATGCATTCAACAAAGCTAGTTGAATCAAATTAAAGTATATTGAAGTCAAACAAAGCTAATTGAATCAAATGAAATCAAACAAAGCTAATTGTATCAAATGAATGTCAAATGAAGTCCAATAAAGATAATTGAATCAAATGAAACTCAAATGCATTCAACAAAGCTAATTGAATTAAATAAACTCAATTGCATTCAACAAAGCTAATAGAATCAAATGAAACACAAATGCATTCAACAAAGCTAATTGAATCAAATAAAACTCAAATGCATTAAATAAAGCTAATTGAATCAAATGAAAGTCAAACATAGCTAATTGAATCAAATGGAACTCAAATGCATTCAACAAAGCTAATTGAATCAAATGAAAGTCAAATGCATTCAACAATGATAATTGAATCAAATTCAAGTCAAATGAAGTCAAACAAAACTTATTGAATCAAATGAAACTTAAATGCATTCAGTAATGCTATTTGAATCAAATAAAACTGAAATGCATTGAACAAAGTTAATTGAATCAAATTAAAGTAAAATGAAGTCAAACAAAGCTAATTGAATCAAATGAAAGTCAAATGAAGTCAAACATAGCTAATAGAATCAAATGAAACTCAAATGTATTCAACAAAGCTAATTGAATCAAATGACACTCAAATGCATTAAACAAAGCTAATTGAATCAAATAAAAGTCAAATGAAGTCAAACATAGCTAATTGAATCAAATGGAACTCAAATGCATTCAACAAAGCTAATTGAATCAAATGAAACTCAAATGCATTCAACAATGATAATTGAATCAAATTCAAGTTAAATGAAGTCAAATAAAACTTATTGAATCAAACGAAACTTAAATGCATTCAGTAATGCTATTTGAATCAAATAAAACTCAAATGCATTGAACAAAGTTAATTGAATCAAATTAAAGTAAAATGAAGTCAAACAAAGCTAATTGAATCAAATGAAAGTCAAATGAAGTCAAACATAGCTAATAGAATCAAATGAAACTCAAATGTATTCAACAAAGCTAATTGAGTGAAATGAAACTCAAAAGCATTCAACAAAGTTAATTGAATCAAATTAAAGTAAAATGATGTCAAACAAAGCTAATTGAATCAAATGAAAGTCAAATTAAGTCAAACATAGCTAATTGAATCAAATGGAACTAAAATGCATTCAACAAAGCTAATTGTATCAAATGAAAGTCAAATGAAGTCAAATAAAGTGAATTGAATCAAATGAAACTCAAATGCATTTAACAAAGCTAATTGAATCAAATAAAACTCAAATGAATTCAACAAAGCTAATTGAATCAATTGAAACTCAAATGCATTCAACAAAGCTAGTTGAATTAAATTAAAGTTAAATGAAGTCAAACAAAGCTAATTGAATCAAATGAAATCAAACAATGCTAATTGTATCAAATGAAAGTCAAATGAAGTCCAATAAAGATAATTGAATCAAATGAAACTCAATTGCATTCAATAAAGCTAAATGAATTAAATAAACTCAATTGCATTCAATAAAGATAATTGAATCAAATGAAACTCAAATGCCTTCAACAAACCTAATTGAATCAAATTAAAGTAAAATGAAGTCAAACAAAGCTAATTGAATCAAATGGAAGTCAAATAAAGTCAAACATAGCTAATTAAATCAAATGGAACTCAAATGCATTCAACAAATCTAATTGAATCAAATGAAACTCAAATGCATTCAATAAAGCTAATTGAATCAAATAAAAGTCAAATGAAGTCAATCAAAGCTAATTGTATCAAATGAAAGTCAAATGAATTCAAATAAAGCTAATTGAATCAAATGAAACTTAAATGCATTCAACAAAGCTAATTGAATCAAATTAAAGTAAAATAAAGTCAAACAAAGCTAATTGAATCAAATGAAAGTCAAATGAAGTCAAACATAGCTAATAGAATCAAATGAAACTCAAATTCATTCAACAAAGCTAATTGAATCCATTGAAACTCTAATGCATTAAACAAAGCTAATTGAATCAAATGAAAGTCAAATGATGTCAAACATAGCTAATTAAATCAAATGGAACTCAAATGCATTCAACAAAGTTAATTGAATCAAATGAAACTCAAATGCATTCAATAAAGCTAATTGAATCAAATTAAACTCAAATGCATTCAACAAAACTAATTGAATTAAAAGAAATTCAAATGCATTCAACAAAGCTAATTGATTCAAATTAAAGTCAAACGAAGTCAAACAAAACTTATTGAATCAAATGAAACTTAAATGCATTCAGTAAAACTAATTGAATCAAATGAAACTCAAAAGCATTCAACAAAGTTAATTGAATCAAATTAAAGTAAAATAAAGTCAAACAAAGCTAATTGAATCAAATGAAAGTCAAATTAAGTCAAACATAGCTAATTGAATCAAATGAAACTCAAATGCATTCAACAAAGCTAATTGTATCAAATGAAAGTCAAATGAAGTCAAATAAAGCGAATTGAATCAAATGAAACTCAAATGCATTCAACAAAGCTAATTGAATTAAATAAAACTCAAATGAATTCAGCAAAGCTAATTGAATCAAACTCAAAATGCATTCAACAAAGCTAGTTGAATCAATTTAAAGTAAATTGAAGTCAAACAAAGCTAATTGAATCAAATGAAATCAAACAAAGCTAATTGTATCAAATGAAAGTCAAATGAAGTCCAATAAAGATAATTGAATCAAATGAAACTCAAATGCATTCAACAAAGCTAATTGAATTAAATAAACTCAATTGCATTCAACAAAGCTAATAGAATCAAATGAAACACAAATGCATTCAACAAAGCTAATTGAATCAAATAAAACTCAAATGCATTAAATAAAGCTAATTGAATCAAATGAAAGTCAAATGAAGTCAAACATAGCTAATTGAATCAAATGGAACTCAAATGCATTCAACAAAGCTAATTGAATCAAATGAAACTCAAATGCATTCAACAATGATAATTGAATCAAATTCAAGTCAAATGAAGTCAAACAAAACTTATTGAATCAAATGAAACTTAAATGCATTCAGTAATGCTATTTGAATCAAATAAAACTGAAATGCATTGAACAAAGTTAATTGAATTAAATTAAAGTAAAATGAAGTCAAACAAAGCTAATTGAATCAAATGAAAGTCAAATGAAGTCAAACATAGCTAATAGAATCAAATGAAACTCAAATGTATTCAACAAAGCCAATTGAATCAAATGACACTCAAATGCATTAAACAAAGCTAATTGAATCAAATGAAAGTCAAATGAAGTCAAACATAGCTAATTGAATCAAATGAAACTCAAATGCATTCAACAAAGCTAATTGAATCAAATGAAACTCAAATGCATTCAACAATGATAATTGAATCAAATTCAAGTCAAATGAAGTCAAATAAAACTTATTGAATCAAACGAAACTTAAATGCATTCAGTAATGCTATTTGAATCAAATAAAACTCAAATGCATTGAACAAAGTTAATTGAATCAAATTAAAGTAAAATGAAGTCAAACAAAGCTAATTGAATCAAATGAAAGTCAAATGAAGTCAAACATAGCTAATAGAATCAAATGAAACTCAAATGTATTCAACAAAGCTAATTGAGTGAAATGAAACTCAAAAGCATTCAACAAAGTTAATTGAATCAAATTAAAGTAAAATGATGTCAAACAAAGCTAATTGAATCAAATGAAAGTCAAATTAAGTCAAACATAGCTAATTGAATCAAATGGAACTAAAATGCATTCAACAAAGCTAATTGTATCAAATGAAAGTCAAATGAAGTCAAATAAAGCGAATTGAATCAAATGAAACTCAAATGCATTTAACAAAGCTCATTGAATCAAATAAAACTCAAATGAATTCAACAAAGCTAATTGAATCAATTGAAACTCAAATGCATTCAACAAAGCTAGTTGAATCAAATTAAAGTTAAATGAAGTCAAACAAAGCTAATTGAATCAAATGAAATCAAACAATGCTAATTGTATCAAATGAAAGTCAAATGAAGTCCAATAAAGATAATTGAATCAAATGAAACTCAATTGCATTCAATAAAGCTAAATGAATTAAATAAACTCAATTGCATTCAACAAAGATAATTGAATCAAATGAAACTCAAATGCCTTCAACAAACCTAATTGAATCAAATTAAAGTAAAATGAAGTCAAACAAAGCTAATTGAATCAAATGGAAGTCAAATAAAGTCAAACATAGCTAATTAAATCAAATGGAACTCAAATGCATTCAACAAAGCTAATTGAATCAAATGAAACTCAAATGCATTCAATAAAGCTAATTGAATCAAATGAAAGTCAAATGAAGTCAATCAAAGCTAATTGTATCAAATGAAAGTCAAATGAATTCAAATAAAGCTAATTGAATCAAATGAAACTTAAATGCATTCAACAAAGCTAATTGAATCAAATTAAAGTAAAATAAAGTCAAACAAAGCTAATTGAATCAAATGAAAGTCAAATGAAGTCAAACATAGCTAATAGAATCAAATGAAACTCAAATTCATTCAACAAAGCTAATTGAATCCAGTGAAACTCTAATGCATTAAACAAAGCTAATTGAATCAAATGAAAGTCAAATGATGTCAAACATAGCTAATTAAATCAAATGGAACTCAAATGCATTCAACAAAGTTAATTGAATCAAATGAAACTCAAATGCATTCAATAAAGCTAATTGAATCAAATTAAACTCAAATGCATTCAACAAAACTAATTGAATTAAAAGAAATTCAAATGCATTCAACAAAGCTAATTGATTCAAATTAAAGTCAAACGAAGTCAAACAAAACTTATTGAATCAAATGAAACTCAAATGCATTTAGTAAAGCTAATTGAATCAAATGAAACTCAAAAGCATTCAACAAAGTTAATTGAATCAAATTAAAGTAAAATAAAGTCAAACAAAGCTAATTGAATCAAATGAAAGTCAAATTAAGTCAAACATAGCTAATTGAATCAAATGAAACTCAAATGCATTCAACAAAGCTAATTGTATCAAATGAAAGTCAAATGAAGTCAAATAAAGCGAATTGAATCAAATGAAACTCAAATGCATTCAACAAAGCTAATTGAATTAAATAAAACTCAAATGAATTCAACAAAGCTAATTGAATCAACTGAAACTCAAATGCATTCAACAAAGCTAGTTGAATCAAATTAAAGTAAATTGAAGTCAAACAAAGCTAATTGAATCAAATGAAATCAAACAAAGCTAATTGTATCAAATGAAAGTCAAATGAAGTCCAATAAAGATAATTGAATCAAATGAAACTCAAATGCATTCAACAAAGCTAATTGAATTAAATAAACTCAATTGCATTCAACAAAGCTAATAGAATCAAATGAAACACAAATGCATTCAACAAAGCTAATTTAATCAAATAAAACTCAAATGCATTAAATAAAGCTAATTGAATCAAATGAAAGTCAAATGAAGTCAAACATAGATAATTGAATCAAATGGAACTCAAATGCATTCAACAAAGCTAATTGAATCAAATGAAACTCAAATGCATTCAACAATGATAATTGAATCAAATTCAAGTCAAATGAAGTCAAACAAAACTTATTGAATCAAATGAAACTTAAATGCATTCAGTAATGCTATTTTAATCAAATAAAACTGAAATGCATTGAACAAAGTTAATTGAATCAAATTAAAGTAAAATGAAGTCAAACAAAGCTAATTGAATCAAATGAAAGTCAAATGATGTAACAGCCCGATTCCCGAGCTGCTAGCTTAACTCGCTTAGTAATCACAAATCTCAATTGGCACCAAAATAATAATAATCACTTATGAATTAGATAACACTCGTAGCGGAAACAACCTGAAATATACGATCCTGGACCTGTGGGTTATGGGACCACAAAACAATATCCTTTATATAAGACTTCAATTACATAGTCATTCAATCTCAATTTTCATGGCAAAAGAATAATCTATATTGTAAGTAATTCTAAATAAACTCCTCTATATACAAACTTAAATCTCAGAATTTAACCCACAATACACAATTCGAATAATAACTTTGCTCTCAACTCGCTTCTGGCTTCCAACACAATCCTGCAACAAAGTTTGACTCTGCCACCCACCAAGTGACAGGCCACAGAAATGACAACACTATCAGCAAAGCTGAGTACACACTGTGTAATAGAAAATACAAGTTTAGGTGTATTTTGAAAACTAATTGATAACACATAGTCATAATAGCAAGTAGTCATAATCACTTCAATTACTTAGAGATGTCATAAGATCAATCTTTTTATATGACCGCGAGCGTAGCAAACTGTTGAGGGTCGTCACCCCACCTTTTACTGTTCTGCTTGCAAGACTTAACCCGGACATGTCCCACTTCCGCCAGGATTTCCCCCTCCTGGTTGGGTAACAGTTAGGGAATACCCGCCCTAACCCGGGTGTATGCTCACGCCTCGCTTCCGCGATTAAAATCCAAGACATTTAGTGTTTCATTACCATACAATTCCATATACTTAACAAATTCCAATTAAAAGCATAAACATGGCAATTTAGTGTTTGAGCCCAACTTAGGATAAGTAAAACATCTCAAGTGAACCACATCATGCCAAATCCATGTCATATACTCAAAGCACACATACTATTATGCATATCATAAGAGATTTCATTTCATATTCATGCTTCATAATAGAAAGAAACAATCATCTAACCATAGGTAGGAAAATCTCTAGGTTACAATCCAAACTAAGTGTGTACCTTCACTTAGGCTGCTTAATGTAACTCAAACTCCTTATTCCAAGTGGTTTATCCTTCCTATAACTTCCCCTGAATATGTAAAGTGCTAGGAATTAGTTTTCATAAGTTTTAGAACATGAAATACTAAGCTAAGTACAAGAGAGATATAAAGCAGTACTTACACAGTTTGCTTGATGTTTCTATGGAGTTTTCTACAACTTCCCAAGACTTGAAAACTCTACCAAAAGCTTGAAACACTAAGGAATTATGTCTAGAAGAGTTGTATGTAAAGTTAAGTAGGTGTTGAAGAACAAGAATTAGGAGAAAAGGACGAAAAACCATGACACCCTTTTATAGGACCTGTTCTGGCGGTACCCCCAGGGGAGGGAAACCTCTTCTGGGTGAGGTCAGTTTCTTGGAGTTTCTGGGTGATTCTTGTTGGAGGTGTTAGCTTAATGTGTTGGCTTTCATGCATGCAAAGATCTTTAAGAGATCGACACTCAAGCAGCTGCTAAGAAGCATTCTTTGAGGATAAGTACAAACTGATATTTTAGCTGGCCAGATTTTACTAAGTAAGGAATTCACCCTATATAGCCACGTAAATTTTGATGGTGAATGACCATTATAACCTTAGAATATCCAAAACATAACATATGTCAAGTTTGATTAGGTTCTGAGCTCGAATTCAACCCAAAAAGGCTCTTTAACTGGAGGTTCATTGTTACCCGATAAAACGGTCGCTATGCGATTTTCATAATCTTAAAGAATAAGGCTCTCCAAGGCTTTTTAGCTTATCTATTGGTTCTCAAGGCTTTCTTAACCACTAAGAATGTTAGAGCTTATCCACAAGCATTCTTAACCACTAAGAATGTTAGAGCTTATCCACTTACTTTCTTAACCACTAAGAATAATAGTGCTTATCCACAAGCTTTCTTAACCACTAAGAATGTTAGAGCTTATCCACTTACTTTCTTAACAATTAAGAATGATGGTTCTTATCCACTTTTGTCCTAGTATGATGTTGGAGAGAATTCAAACTACTTAAAGGACCAAAGCCTGATAAAGACTTAATATAGCTAACAAAATAATTGAACCTGCTTAAAAATTCAGGCTATTACACTCTACCACCCTTAAAATAAGTTTCGTCCTCGAAACTTCAAAACATAAACTCATAGATCAACCTTAAGTATCCATATATCAAGCACTACATCCTCCGATAGTCCTTATTAAATTTCCATGAAAAAGTTCTCAATTTTCCTAACAAATTGATTTCAAATATCCTCAAATTACAACTTCGAAATCCATACTCTTATTCCCAAAGTTTTACACAAATCTAGACTCTTATTCTTATTCTATAGCTCAAAACTTAAACTTTGATTACCCAAGTAACAGACATTCCCAACGATCTTTTACCCCCGCTATGTGGCTAACTCAGCACACGGTCGCAGGGTTGCTCTGATACTATTTGTAACAGCCCGATTCCCGAGCTGCTAGCTTAACTCGCTTAGTAATCACAAATCTCAATTGGCACCAAAATAATAATACGAAAAAACATGACACCCTTTTATAGGACCTGTTCAGGCGGTACCCTAAGGGGAGGGAAACCTCTTCTGGGTAAGGTCAGTTGCTTGGAGTTTCTATGTGATTCTTGTTGGAGGTGTTAGCTTAATGTGTTGGCTTTCATGCATGCAAAGATCTTTAAGAGATCGACACTCAAGCAGCTGCTAAGAAGCATTCTTTGAGGATAGGTACGAACTGATATATTAGCCGGCCAGATTTTTCTAAGTAAGGAACTTACCATATTAAGCCACGTATATTTTGGGAACAAATGACCATTTTAACCTTACAACATCCCAAACATAACATATGTCAAGTTTGATTAGGTTCTGAGCTCAGATTTAACCCAAAAAGGCTCTTTAACTAGAGGTTCATTGTTACCCGATAAAATGTCTCTATGCGATTTTCATAGTCTTAAAGAATAAGGCTCTCAAAGGGTTTCTAACTTATCTATTGGTTCTCAAGGCTTTCTTAACCACTAAGAATGTTAGAGCTTATCCACTTGCTTTCTTAACCACTAAGAATGTTAGAGCTTATCCACTTGCTTTCTTAACCACTAAGAATGATGGTTCTTATCCACTTTTGTCCTAGTATGATGTTGGAGAGAATTCTAACTACTTAAAGGACCAAAGCCTGATGAAGACTTAATATAGCTAACAAAATAATTGAACCTGCTTAAAAATTCAGGCTGTTACACTCTACCACCCTTAAAATAAGTTTCGCCCTCGAAACTTCAAAATATAAACTCATAGATCAACCTTAAGTATCCAGATATCAAGCACTACAGCCTCTGATAGTCCATAATAAATTTCCATGAAGAACTTCTCAATATTCCCTACCAATAAATTTCAAATATCCTCAAATTTCAACCTTGAACTTCATACTCTTATTCCCGAAGTTTTACACAAATCTAAACTCTTTTTCTTATTCTATAGCTCAAAACTTGAACTCTAATTACCCAAGATACAGACATACATTCCCAACGATCTTTTACCCCGCTATGTGGCTAACTCAGCGCACGGTCGCAGGGTTGCTCTGATACCATTTGTAACAGCCCGATTCCCGAGCTGCTAGCTTAACTCGCTTAGTAATCACAAATCTCAATTGGCACCAAAATAATAATAATCACTTATGAATTAGATAACACTCGTAGCGGAAACAACCTGAAATATACGATCCTGGACCTGTGGGTTATGGGCCCACAAAACAATATCCTTTATATAAGACTTCAATTACATAGTCATTCAATCTCAATTTCCATGGCAAAAGAATAATCTATATTGTAAGTAATTCTAAATAAACTCCTCTATATACAAACTTAAATCTCAGAATTTAACCCATAATACACAATTCGAATAATAACTTTGCTCTCAACTCGCTTCTGGCTTCCAACACAATCCTGCAACAAAGTTTGACTCTGCCACCCACCAAGTGACAGGCCACAGAAATGACAACACTATCAGCAAAGCTGAGTACACACTGTGTAATAGAAAATACAAGTTTAGGTGTATTTTGAAAACTAATTGATAACACATCATCATAATAGCAAGTAGTCATAATCACTTCAATTACTTAGAGATGTCATAAGATCAATCATTTGATATGACCGCGAGCGTAGCAAACTGTTGAAGGTCGTCACCCCACCTTTTACTGTTCTGCTTGCAAGACTTAACCCGGACATGTCCCACTTCCGCCAGGATTTCCCCCTCCTGGTTGGGTAACAGTTAGGGAATACCCGCCCTAACCCGGGTGTAAGCTCACGCCTCGCTTCCGCGATTAAAATCAATACATTTAGTGTTTCATTACCATACAATTCCATATACTTAACAAATTCCAATTAAAAGCATAAACATGGCAATTTAGTGTTTGAGCCTAGCTTAGGCTAAGTAAAACATCTCAAGTGAACCATAGCATGCCAAATCCATGTCATATACTCAAAGAACACATACTAATATGCATATCAGAGGAGATTTCATTTCATATTCATGCTTCATAATAGAAAGAAACAATCATCTAACCATAGGTTGGAAAATCTCTAGGTTACAATCCAAACTAAGTGTGTACCTTCACTTAGGCTGCTTAATGTAACTCAAACTCCTTATTCCAAGTGGTTTATCCTTCCTATAACTTCCCCTGAATATGTAAAGTGCTAGGAATTAGTTTTCATAAGTTTTAGAACATGAAATACTAAGCTAAGTACAAGAGAGATATAAAGCTGTACTTACACAGTTTGCTTGATGTTTCTATGGAGTTTTCTACAACTTCCCAAGGCTTGAAAACTCTACCAAAAGCTTGAAACACTAAGGAATTATGTCTAGAAGAGTTGTATGTAAAGATAAGTAGGTGATGAAGAACAAGAATTAGGAGAAAAGGACGAAAAAAAATGACACCCTTTTATAGGACCTGTTCAGGCGGTACCCTAAGGGGAGGGAAACCTCTTCTGGGTAAGGTCAGTTGCTTGGAGTTTCTAGGTGATTCTTGTTGGAGGTGTTAGCTTAATGTGTTGGCTTTCATGCATGTAAAGATCTTTAAGAGATCGACACTCAAGCAGCTGCTAAGAAGCATTCTTTGAGGATAGGTACGAACTGATATATTAGCCGGCCAGATTTTTCTAAGTAAGGAACTTACCATATTAAGCCACGTATATTTTGGGAACAAATGACCATTTTAACCTTACAACATCCCAAACATAACATATGTCAAGTTTGATTAGGTTCTGAGCTCAGATTTAACCCAAAAAGGCTCTTTAACTAGAGGTTCATTGTTACCCGATAAAATGTCTCTATGCGATTTTCATAGTCTTAAAGAATAAGGCTCTCAAAGGGTTTCTAACTTATCTATTGGTTCTCAAGGCTTTCTTAACCACTAAGAATGTTAGAGCTTATCCACTTGCTTTCTTAACCACTAAGAATGTTAGAGCTTATCCACTTGCTTTCTTAACCACTAAGAATGTTAGAGCTTATCCACTTGCTTTCTTAACCACTAAGAATGATGGTTCTTATCCACTTTTGTCCTAGTATGATGTTGGAGAGAATTCTAACTACTTAAAGGACCAAAGCCGGATGAAGACTTAATATAGCTAACAAAATAATTGAACCTGCTTAAAAATTCAGGCTGTTACACTCTACCACCCTTAAAATAAGTTTCGCCCTCGAAACTTCAAAATATAAACTCATAGATCAACCTTAAGTATCCAGATATCAAGCACTACAGCCTCTGATAGTCAAAAGAAATTCAAATGCATTCAACAAAGCTAATTGATTCAAATTAAAGTCAAATAAAGTCAAACATAGCTAATTGAATCAAATGGAGCTCAAATGCATTCATAAAAGCTAATTGAATCAATTGAAACTCCAATGCATTCAACAATGATAATTGAGTCAAATTCAAGTCAAATGAAGTCAAATAAAACTTATTGAATCAAATGAAACTCAAATGCATTCAGTAATGCTATTTGAATCAAATAAAACTCAAATGCATTGATGAAAGTTAATTGAATCAAATTAAAGTAAAATGAAGTCAAACAAAGCTAATTGAATTAAATTAAAGTAAAATGAAGTCAAACAAAGCTAATTGAATCAAATGAAAGTCAAATGAAGTCAAACATAGCTAATAGAATCAAATGAAAGTCAAATGAAATCAAACAAAGCTAATTGAATTAAATTAAAGTTAAATAAAGTCAAACCAAGCTAATTGAATCAAATGAAAGTCAAATAAAGTCAAACATAGCTAAGAGAATCAAATGAAATTCAAATGCATTCAACAAAGCTAATTGAATCAAATGAAACTCAAATGCATTAAACAAAGCTAATTGAATCAAATGAAAGTCAAATGAAGTCAAACATAGCTAATTAAATCAAAGGGAACTCAAATGCATTCAACAAATCTAATTGAATCAAAATGAAACTCAAATGCATTCAATAAAGCTAATTGAATCAAATGAAAGTCAAATGAAGTCAATCAAAGCTAATTGTATCAAATGAAAGTCAAATGAATTCAAATAAAGCTAATTGAATCAAATGAAACTCAAATGCATTCAACAAAGCTAATTGAATCAAATAAAACTCAAATGAATTCAACAAAGCTAATTGAATCAACTGAAACTCAAATGCATTCAACAAAGCTAGTTGAATTAAATTAAAGTAAAATGAATTCAAACAAAGCTAATTGAATCAAATGAAATCAAACAATGCTAATTGTATCAAATGAAAGTCAAATAAAGTCCAATAAAGATAATTGAATCAAATGAAACTCAAATGCATTCAATAAAGCTAATTGAATTAAATAAACTCAATTGCATTCAACAAAGATAATTGAATCAAATGAAACTCAAATGCCCTCAACAAACCTAATTGAATCAAATTAAAGTAAAATGAAGTCAAACAAAGCTAATTGAATCAAATGGAAGTTAAATAAAGTCAAACATAGCTAATAGAATCAATTGAAACTCAAATGCATTCAACAAAGCTAATTGAATCAAATGAAACTCAAATGCATTAAACAAAGCTAATTGAATCAAATGAAAGTCAAATGAAGTCAAACATAGCTAATTGAATCAAATAGAGCTCAAATGCATTCATAAAAGCTAATTGAATTAAATGAAACTCAAATGTATTCAACAATGATAATTGAATCAAATTCAAGTCAAATGAAGTCAAATAAAACTTATTGAATCAAATGAAACTCAAATGCATTCAGTAATGCTATTTGAATCAAATAAAACTCAAATCCATTGAACAAAGTTAATTGAATCAAATTAACGTAAAATGAAGTCAAACAAAGCTAATTGAATCAAATGAAAGTCAAATGAAGTCAAACATAGCTAATAGAATCAAATGAAACTCAATTGTATTCAACAAAGTTAATTGAATCAAATGAAACTCAAATGCATTAAACAAAGCTAATTGAATCAAATGAAAGTCAAATGAAGTCAATCAAAGCTAATTGTATCAAATGAAAGTCAAATGAATTCAAATAAAGCTAATTGAATCAAATGAAACTCAAATGCATTCAACAAAGCTAATAGAATCAAATGAATCTCAAATGTATTCAACAAAGCTAATTGAATCAAATGAAACTCAAATGCATTAAACAAAGCTAATTGAATCAAATGAAAGTCAAATGAAATCAAACAAAGCTAATTGAATTAAATTAAAGTTAAATAAAGTCAAACCAAGCTAATTGAATCAAATGAAAGTCAAATAAAGTCAAACATAGCTAAGAGAATCAAATGAAATTCAAATGCATTCAACAAAGCTAATTGAATCAAATGAAACTCAAATGCATTAAACAAAGCTAATTGAATCAAATGAAAGTCAAATGAAGTCAAACATAGCTAATTAAATCAAATGGAACTCAAATGCATTCAACAAATCTAATTGAATCAAAATGAAACTCAAATGCATTCAATAAAGCTAATTGAATCAAATGAAAGTCAAATGAAGTCAATCAAAGCTAATTGTATCAAATGAAAGTCAAATGAATTCAAATAAAGCTAATTGAATCAAATGAAACTCAAATGCATTCAACAAAGCTAATTGAATCAAATAAAACTCAAATGAATTCAACAAAGCTAATTGAATCAACTGAAACTCAAATGCATTCAACAAAGCTAATTGAATCAAATTAAAGTAAAATGAAGTCAAACAAAGCTAATTGAATCAAATGAAATCAAACAATGCTAATTGTATCAAATGAAAGTCAAATAAAGTCCAATAAAGATAATTGAATCAAATGAAACTCAAATGCATTCAATAAATCTAATTGAATTAAATAAACTCAATTGCATTCAACAAAGATAATTGAATCAAATGAAACTCAAATGCCCTCAACAAACCTAATTGAATCAAATTAAAGTAAAATGAAGTCAAACAAAGCTAATTGAATCAAATGGAAGTCAAATAAAGTCAACCATAGCTAATAGAATCAATTGAAACTCAAATGCATTCAACAAAGCTAATTGAATCAAATGAAACTCAAATGCATTGAACAAAGCTAATTGAATCAAATGAAAGTCAAATGAAGTCAAACATAGCTAATTGAATCAAATAGAGCTCAAATGCATTCATAAAAGCTAATTGAATCAAATGAAACTCAAATGTATTCAACAATGATAATTGAATCAAATTCAAGTCAAATGAAGTCAAATAAAACTTATTGAATCAAATGAAACTCAAATGCATTCAGTAATGCTATTTGAATCAAATAAAACTCAAATCCATTGAACAAAGTTAATTGAATCAAATTAACGTAAAATGAAGTCAAACAAAGCTAATTGAATCAAATGAAAGTCAAATGAAGTCAAACATAGCTAATAGAATCAAATGAAACTCAAATGTATTCAACAAAGTTAATTGAATCAAATGAAACTCAAATGCATTAAACAAAGCTAATTGAATCAAATGAAAGTCAAATGAAATCAAACAAAGCTAATTGAATCCAATTAAAGTTAAATGAAGTCAAACCAAGCAAATTGAATCAAATGAAAGTCAAATAAAGTCAAACATAGCTAAGAGAATCAAATGAAATTCAAATGCATTCAACAAAACTAATTGAATCAAATGAAACTCAAATGCATTAAACAAAGCTAATTGAATCAAATGAAAGTCAAATGAAGTCAAACATAGCTAATTAAATCAAATGGAACTCAAATGCATTCAACAAAGCTAATTGAATCAAATGAAACTCAAATGCATTCAATAAAGCTAATTGAATCAAATGAAAGTCAAATGAAGTCAATCTAAGCTAATTGTATCAAATGAAATCATACAATGCTAATTGAATCAAATTAAAGATAAATGAATTCAAACCAAGCTAATTGAATCAAATGAAACTCAAATGCATTCAATAAAGCTAATTGAATCAAATGAAAGTCAAATGAAGTCAATCAAAGCTAATTGTATCAAATGAAAGTCAAATGAAGTCAAACATAGCAAATTGAATCAAATGGAGCTCAAATGCATTCATAAAAGCTAATTGAATCAAATGAAACTCAAATGTATTCAACAATGATAATTGAATCAAATTCAAGTCAAATGAAGTCAAATAAAACTTATTGAATCAAATGAAACTCAAATGCATTCAGTAATGCTATTTGAATCAAATAAAACTCAAATCCATTGAACAAAGTTAATTGAATCAAATTAAAGTAAAATGAAGTCAAACAAAGCTAATTGAATCAAATGAAAGTCAAATGAAATCAAACATAGCTAATAGAATTAAATGAAACTCAAATGTATTCAACAAAGTTAATTGAATCAAATGAAACTCAAATGCAATAAACAAAGCTAATTGAATCAAATGAAAGTCAAATGAAATCAAACAAAGCTAATTGAATCAAATTAAAGTTAAATGAAGTCAAACCAAGCTAATTGAATCAAATGAAAGTCAAATAAAGTCAAACATAGCTAAGAGAATCAAATGAAATTCAAATGCATTCAACAAAGTTAATTGAATCAAATGAAACTCAAATGCATTAAACAAAGCTAATTGAATCAAATGAAAGTCAAATGAAGTCAAACATAGCTAATTAAGTCAAATGGAACTCAAATGCATTCAACAAAGCTAATTGAATCAAATGAAACTCAAATGCATTCAATAAAGCTAATTGAATCAAATGAAGTCAATCTAAGCTAATTGTATAAAATGAAATCATACAATGCTAATTGAATCAAATTAAAGATAAATGAATTCAAACCAAGCTAATTGAATCAAATGAAACTCAAATGCATTCAATAAAGCTAATTGAATCAAATGAAAGTCAAATGAAGTCAATCAAAGCTAATTGTATCAAATGAAAGTCAAATGAATTCAAATATAGCTAATTGGATCAAATCAACTCAAATGCATTCAACAAAGCTAATTGAATCAAATTAAAGTAAAATGAAGTCAAACAAAGCTAATTGAATCAAATGAAAGTCAAATGAAGTCAAACATAGCTAATAGAATCAAATGAAACTCAAATGCATTCAACAAAGCAAATTGAATCCAATGAAACTCTAATGCATTAAACAAAGCTAATTGAATCAAATGAAAGTCAAATGAAGTCAAACATAGCTAATTAAATCAAATGGAACTCTAATGCATTCAACAAAGCTAACTGAATCAAAGGAAACTCAAATGCATTCAATAAAGCTAATTGAATCAAATTAAACTCAAATGCATTCAACAAAGCTAATTGAATCAAAAGAAAGTCAATTGAAGTCAAACATAGCTAATTGAATCAAATGAAACTCAAATGCATTCAACAAAGCAAATTGAATCAAATTTATGTAAAATGAAGTCAAACAAAGTTAATTGAATCAAATGAAAGTCAAATGAAGTCAAACACAACTAATAGAATCAAATGAAACTTAAATGTATTCAACAAAGCTAATTGAGTCAAATGAAACTCAAATGCATTCTACAAAGCTAATTGAATCAAATTAATGTCAAATGAAGTCAAACAAAGCTAATTGGATCAAATGAAAGTCAAATAAAGTCAAACATAGGTAAATGAATCAAATGAAAATCAAATGCATTCAACAAAACTAATTGAATCAAAAGAAATTCAAATGCATTCAACAAACCTAATTGATTCAAATTAAAGTCAAACGAAGTCAAACAAAACTTATTGAATCAAATGAAACTCAAATGCATTCAAGCAAAGTTAATTGAATCAAATTAAAGTAAAATGAAGTCAAACAAATCAAATTGAATCAAATGAAAGTCAAATTAAGTCAAACATAGCTAATTGAATCAAATGGAACTCAAATGCATTCAACAAAGCTAATTGTATCAAATGAAAGTCAAATGAAGTCAAATAAAGCAAATTGAATCAAATGAAACTCAAATGCATTCAACAAAGCTAACTGAATCAACAAAAACTCAAATGAATTCAACAAAGCTAATTGAATCAACTGAAACTCAAATGCTTTCAACAAAGCTAGTTGAATCAAATTAAAGTAAAATGAAGTCAAACAAAGCTAATTGAATCAAATAAAATCTAACAAAGCTAATTGTATCAAATGAAAGTCAAATGAAGTCCAATTACGATAATTGAATCAAATGAAACTCAAATGCATTCAACAAAGCAAATTGAATTAAATAAACTCAATTGCATTCAACAAAGCTAATTGAATCAAATGAAACTCAAATGCATTCAACAAAACTAATTGAATCAAATTAAAGTAAAATAAAGTTAAACAAAGCAAATTGAATCAAATGAAAGTAAAACAAAGTCAAACATAGCTAATAGAATCAAATGAAACTCAAATGCATTCAACAAAGCTAATTGAATCAAATGAAACTCAAATGCATTAAACAAAGCTAATTGAATCAAATGAAACTTAAATGCATTCAGTAATGCTATTTGAATCAAATAAAACTCAAATGCATTGAACAAAGTTAATTGAATCAAATTAAAGTAAAATGAAGACAAACAAAGCTAATTGAATCAAATGAAAGTCAAATGAAGTCAAACATAGCTAATGGAATCAAATGAAACTCAAATGTATTCAACAAAGCTAATTGAGTCAAATGAAACTCAAATACATTCTATAAAGCTAATTGAATCAAATTTAAGTCAAATGAAATCAAACAAAACTAATTGAATCAAATTAAAGTTAAATGAAGGAAAACATAGCTAATTGAATCAAATGGAAGTCAAACAAAGTCAAACATAGCTAATAGAATCATTTGAAACTCAAATGCATTCAACAAAGCTAATTGAATCAAATGACACTCAAATGCATTAAACAATGCTAATTGAATCAAATGAAAGTCAAATGAAGTCAAACATAGCTAATTAAATCAAATGGAACTCAAATGCATTCAACAAAGTTAATTGAATCAAATGAAACTCAAATGCATTCAATAAAGCTAATTGAATCAATTTAAACTCAAATGCATTCAACAAAACTAATTGAATCAAAAGGAAGTCAAATGAAGTCAAACACAACTAATAGAATCAAATGAAACTCAAATGTATTCAACAAAGCTAATTGAGTCAAATGAAACTCAAATGCATTATACAAAGCTAATTGAATCAAATTAAAGTCAAATGAAGACAAACAAAGCTAATTGGATCAAATGAAAGTCAAATAAAGTCAAACATAGGTAAATGAATCAAATGAAACTCAAAAGCATTCAGCAAAGTTAATTGAATCAAATTAAAGTAAAATGAAGTCAAACAAATCTAATTGAATCAAATGAAAGTCAAATTAAGTCAAACATAGCTAATTAAATCAAATGGAACTCAAATGCATTCAACAAAGCAAATTCTATCAAATGAAAGTCAAATGAAGTCAAATAAAGCAAATTGAATCAAATGAAACTCAAATGCATTCAACAAAGCTAACTGAATCAACAAAAACTCAAATGAATTCAACAAAGGTAATTGAATCAACTGAAACTCAAATGCATTCAACAAAGCTAGATGAATCAAATTAAAGTAAAATGAAGTCAAACAAAGCTAATTGAATCAAATAAAATCTAACAAAGCTAATTGTATCAAATGAAAGTCAAATGAAGTCCAATTACGATAATTGAATCAAATGAAACTCAAATGCATTCAACAAAGGAAATTGAAATAAATAAACTCAATTGCATTCAACAAAGCTAATTGAATCAAATGAAACTCAAATGCATTCAACAAAACTAATTGAATCAAATTAAAGTAAAATAAAGTCAAACAAAGCTAATTGAATCAAATGAAAGTAAAACAAAGTCAAACATAGCTAATAGAATCAAATGAAACTCAAATGCATTCAACAAAGCTAATTTAATCAAATGAAACTTAAATGCATTCAGTAATGCTATTTGAATCAAATAAAACTCAAATGCATTGAACAAAGTTAATTGAATCAAATTAAAGTAAAATGAAGTCAAACAAAGCTAATTGAATCAAATGAAAGTCAAATGAAGTCAAACATAGCTAATAGAATCAAATGAAACTCAAATGTATTCAACAAAGCTAATTGAGTCAAATGAAACTCAAATACATTCTATAAAGCTAATTGAATCAAATTTAAGTCAAATGAAATCAAACAAAACTAATTGAATCAAATTAAAGTTAAATGAAGTCAAACATAGCTAATTGAATCAAATGGAAGTCAAACAAAGTCAAACATAGCTAATAGAATCAATTGAAACTCAAATGCATTCAACAAAGCTAATTGAATCAAATGAAACTCAAATGCATTAAACAATGCTAATTGAATCAAATGAAAGTCAAATGAAGTCAAACATAGCTAATTAAATCAAATGGAACTCAAATGCATTCAACAAAGTTAATTGAATCAAATGAAACTCAAATGTATTCAATAAAGCTAATTGAATCAATTTAAACTCAAATGCATTCAACAAAACTAATTGAATCAAAAGAAATTCAAATGCATTCAACAAACCTAATTGATTCAAATTAAAGTCAAACGAAGTCAAACAAAACTTATTGAATCAAATGAAACTCAAATGCATTCAGTAAAACTAATTGAATCAAATGAAATCTAACAATGCTAATTCTATCAATTGAAAGTCAAGTGAAGTCCAATAAAGATAATTGAATCAAATGAAACTCAAATGCATTCAATAAAGCTAATTGAATTAAATAAACTCAATTGCATTCAATAAAGATAATTGAATCAAATGAAAGTCAAATGCCTTCAACAAACCTAATTGAATCAAATTAAAGTAAAATGAAGTCAAACAAAGCTAATTGAATCAAATGGAAGTCAAACAAAGTCAAACATAGCTAATAGAATCAAATGAAACTCAAATGCATTCAACAAAGCTAATTGAATCAAATGAAACTCAAATGCATTAAACAATGCTAATTGAATCAAATGAAAGTCAAATGAAGTCAAACATAGCTAATTAAATCAAATGGAACTCAAATGCATTCAACAAAGTTAATTGAATCAAATGAAACTCAAATGCATTCAATAAAGCTAATTGAATCAATTTAAACTCAAATGCATTCAACAAAGCTAATTGAATCAAATGAAACTCAAATGCATTAAACAAAGCTAATTTAATCAAATGAAACTTAAATGCATTCAGTAATGCTATCTGAATCAAATAAAACTCAAATGCATTGAACAAAGTTAATTGAATCAAATTAAAGTAAAATGAAGTCAAACAAAGCTAATTGAATCAAATGAAAGTCAAATGAAGTCAAACATAGCTAATAGAATCAAATGAAACTCAAATGTATTCAACAAAGCTAATTGAGTCAAATGAAACTCAAATACATTCTATAAAGCTAATTGAATCAAATTTAAGTCAAATGAAATCAAACAAAACTAATTGAATCAAATTAAAGTTAAATGAAGTCAAACATAGCTAATTGAATCAAATGGAAGTCAAACAAAGTCAAACATAGCTAATAGAATCAATTGAAACTCAAATGCATTCAACAAAGCTAATTGAATCAAATGAAACTCAAATGCATTAAACAATGCTAATTGAATCAAATGAAAGTCAAATGAAGTCAAACATAGCTAATTAAATCAAATGGAACTCAAATGCATTCAACAAAGTTAATTGAATCAAATGAAACTCAAATGTATTCAATAAAGCTAATTGAATCAATTTAAACTCAAATGCATTCAACAAAACTAATTGAATCAAAAGAAATTCAAATGCATTCAACAAACCTAATTGATTCAAATTAAAGTCAAACGAAGTCAAACAAAACTTATTGAATCAAATGAAACTCAAATGCATTCAGTAAAACTAATTGAA
Source organism: Beta corolliflora (assembly GCA_947648045.1). NCBI lineage: Eukaryota > Viridiplantae > Streptophyta > Magnoliopsida > Caryophyllales > Amaranthaceae > Beta > Beta corolliflora. The sequence goes on from CANSZD010003181.1 coordinate 163,480, forward strand.
TCAAATGAAATCTAACAATGCTAATTCTATCAATTGAAAGTCAAGTGAAGTCCAATAAAGATAATTGAATCAAATGAAACTCAAATGCATTCAATAAAGCTAATTGAATTAAATAAACTCAATTGCATTCAATAAAGATAATTGAATCAAATGAAAGTCAAATGCCTTCAACAAACCTAATTGAATCAAATTAAAGTAAAATGAAGTCAAACAAAGCTAATTGAATCAAATGGAAGTCAAACAAAGTCAAACATAGCTAATAGAATCAAATGAAACTCAAATGCATTCAACAAAGCTAATTGAATCAAATGAAACTCAAATGCATTAAACAATGCTAATTGAATCAAATGAAAGTCAAATGAAGTCAAACATAGCTAATTAAATCAAATGGAACTCAAATGCATTCAACAAAGTTAATTGAATCAAATGAAACTCAAATGCATTCAATAAAGCTAATTGAATCAATTTAAACTCAAATGCATTCAACAAAGCTAATTGAATCAAATTAAAGTAAAATGAAGTCAAACAAAGCTAATTGAATCAAATGAAATCAAACAATGCTAATTGTATCAAATGAAAGTCAAATAAAGTCCAATAAAGATAATTGAATCAAATGAAACTCAAATGCATTCAATAAATCTAATTGAATTAAATAAACTCAATTGCATTCAACAAAGATAATTGAATCAAATGAAACTCAAATGCCCTCAACAAACCTAATTGAATCAAATTAAAGTAAAATGAAGTCAAACAAAGCTAATTGAATCAAATGGAAGTCAAATAAAGTCAAACATAGCTAATAGAATCAATTGAAACTCAAATGCATTCAACAAAGCTAATTGAATCAAATGAAACTCAAATGCATTGAACAAAGCTAATTGAATCAAATGAAAGTCAAATGAAGTCAAACATAGCTAATTGAATCAAATAGAGCTCAAATGCATTCATAAAAGCTAATTGAATCAAATGAAACTCAAATGTATTCAACAATGATAATTGAATCAAATTCAAGTCAAATGAAGTCAAATAAAACTTATTGAATCAAATGAAACTCAAATGCATTCAGTAATGCTATTTGAATCAAATAAAACTCAAATCCATTGAACAAAGTTAATTGAATCAAATTAACGTAAAATGAAGTCAAACAAAGCTAATTGAATCAAATGAAAGTCAAATGAAGTCAAACATAGCTAATAGAATCAAATGAAACTCAAATGTATTTAACAAAGTTAATTGAATCAAATGAAACTCAAATGCATTAAACAAAGCTAATTGAATCAAATGAAAGTCAAATGAAATCAAACAAAGCTAATTGAATCCAATTAAAGTTAAATGAAGTCAAACCAAGCAAATTGAATCAAATGAAAGTCAAATAAAGTCAAACATAGCTAAGAGAATCAAATGAAATTCAAATGCATTCAACAAAACTAATTGAATCAAATGAAACTCAAATGCATTAAACAAAGCTAATTGAATCAAATGAAAGTCAAATGAAGTCAAACATAGCTAATTAAATCAAATGGAACTCAAATGCATTCAACAAAGCTAATTGAATCAAATGAAACTCAAATGCATTCAATAAAGCTAATTGAATCAAATGAAAGTCAAATGAAGTCAATCTAAGCTAATTGTATCAAATGAAATCATACAATGCTAATTGAATCAAATTAAAGATAAATGAATTCAAACCAAGCTAATTGAATCAAATGAAACTCAAATGCATTCAATAAAGCTAATTGAATCAAATGAAAGTCAAATGAAGTCAATCAAAGCTAATTGTATCAAATGAAAGTCAAATGAAGTCAAACATAGCAAATTGAATCAAATGGAGCTCAAATGCATTCATAAAAGCTAATTGAATCAAATGAAACTCAAATGTATTCAACAATGATAATTGAATCAAATTCAAGTCAAATGAAGTCAAATAAAACTTATTGAATCAAATGAAACTCAAATGCATTCAGTAATGCTATTTGAATCAAATAAAACTCAAATCCATTGAACAAAGTTAATTGAATCAAATTAAAGTAAAATGAAGTCAAACAAAGCTAATTGAATCAAATGAAAGTCAAATGAAATCAAACATAGCTAATAGAATTAAATGAAACTCAAATGTATTCAACAAAGTTAATTGAATCAAATGAAACTCAAATGCAATAAACAAAGCTAATTGAATCAAATGAAAGTCAAATGAAATCAAACAAAGCTAATTGAATCAAATTAAAGTTAAATGAAGTCAAACCAAGCTAATTGAATCAAATGAAAGTCAAATAAAGTCAAACATAGCTAAGAGAATCAAATGAAATTCAAATGCATTCAACAAAGTTAGTTGAATCAAATGAAACTCAAATGCATTAAACAAAGCTAATTGAATCAAATGAAAGTCAAATGAAGTCAAACATAGCTAATTAAGTCAAATGGAACTCAAATGCATTCAACAAAGCTAATTGAATCAAATGAAACTCAAATGCATTCAATAAAGCTAATTGAATCAAATGAAGTCAATCTAAGCTAATTGTATAAAATGAAATCATACAATGCTAATTGAATCAAATTAAAGATAAATGAATTCAAACCAAGCTAATTGAATCAAATGAAACTCAAATGCATTCAATAAAGCTAATTGAATCAAATGAAAGTCAAATGAAGTCAATCAAAGCTAATTGTATCAAATGAAAGTCAAATGAATTCAAATATAGCTAATTGGATCAAATCAACTCAAATGCATTCAACAAAGCTAATTGAATCAAATTAAAGTAAAATGAAGTCAAACAAAGCTAATTGAATCAAATGAAAGTCAAATGAAGTCAAACATAGCTAATAGAATCAAATGAAACTCAAATGCATTCAACAAAGCAAATTGAATCCAATGAAACTCTAATGCATTAAACAAAGCTAATTGAATCAAATGAAAGTCAAATGAAGTCAAACATAGCTAATTAAATCAAATGGAACTCTAATGCATTCAACAAAGCTAACTGAATCAAAGGAAACTCAAATGCATTCAATAAAGCTAATTGAATCAAATTAAACTCAAATGCATTCAACAAAGCTAATTGAATCAAAAGAAAGTCAATTGAAGTCAAACATAGCTAATTGAATCAAATGAAACTCAAATGCATTCAACAAAGCAAATTGAATCAAATTTATGTAAAATGAAGTCAAACAAAGTTAATTGAATCAAATGAAAGTCAAATGAAGTCAAACACAACTAATAGAATCAAATGAAACTTAAATGTATTCAACAAAGCTAATTGAGTCAAATGAAACTCAAATGCATTCTACAAAGCTAATTGAATCAAATTAATGTCAAATGAAGTCAAACAAAGCTAATTGGATCAAATGAAAGTCAAATAAAGTCAAACATAGGTAAATGAATCAAATGAAAATCAAATGCATTCAACAAAACTAATTGAATCAAAAGAAATTCAAATGCATTCAACAAACCTAATTGATTCAAATTAAAGTCAAACGAAGTCAAACAAAACTTATTGAATCAAATGAAACTCAAATGCATTCAGCAAAGTTAATTGAATCAAATTAAAGTAAAATGAAGTCAAACAAATCAAATTGAATCAAATGAAAGTCAAATTAAGTCAAACATAGCTAATTGAATCAAATGGAACTCAAATGCATTCAACAAAGCTAATTGTATCAAATGAAAGTCAAATGAAGTCAAATAAAGCAAATTGATTCAAATGAAACTCAAATGCATTCAACAAAGCTAACTGAATCAACAAAAACTCAAATGAATTCAACAAAGCTAATTGAATCAACTGAAACTCAAATGCTTTCAACAAACCTAGTTGAATCAAATTAAAGTAAAATGAAGTCAAACAAAGCTAATTGAATCAAATAAAATCTAACAAAGCTAATTGTATCAAATGAAAGTCAAATGAAGTCCAATTACGATAATTGAATCAAATGAAACTCAAATGCATTCAACAAAGCAAATTGAATTAAATAAACTCAATTGCATTCAACAAAGCTAATTGAATCAAATGAAACTCAAATGCATTCAACAAAACTAATTGAATCAAATTAAAGTAAAATAAAGTTAAACAAAGCAAATTGAATCAAATGAAAGTAAAACAAAGTCAAACATAGCTAATAGAATCAAATGAAACTCAAATGCATTCAACAAAGCTAATTGAATCAAATGAAACTCAAATGCATTAAACAAAGCTAATTGAATCAAATGAAACTTAAATGCATTCAGTAATGCTATTTGAATCAAATAAAACTCAAATGCATTGAACAAAGTTAATTGAATCAAATTAAAGTAAAATGAAGTCAAACAAAGATAATTGAATCAAATGAAAGTCAAATGAAGTCAAACATAGCTAATAGAATCAAATGAAACTCAAATGTATTCAACAAAGCTAATTGAGTCAAATGAAACTCAAATACATTCTATAAAGCTAATTGAATCAAATTTAAGTCAAATGAAATCAAACAAAACTAATTGAATCAAATTAAAGTTAAATGAAGTAAAACATAGCTAATTGAATCAAATGGAAGTCAAACAAAGTCAAACATAGCTAATAGAATCATTTGAAACTCAAATGCATTCAACAAAGCTAATTGAATCAAATGACACTCAAATGCATTAAACAATGCTAATTGAATCAAATGAAAGTCAAATGAAGTCAAACATAGCTAATTAAATCAAATGGAACTCAAATGCATTCAACAAAGTTAATTGAATCAAATGAAACTCAAATGCATTCAATAAAGCTAATTGAATCAATTTAAACTCAAATGCATTCAACAAAACTAATTGAATCAAAAGGAAGTCAAATGAAGTCAAACACAACTAATAGAATCAAATGAAACTCAAATGTATTCAACAAAGCTAATTGAGTCAAATGAAACTCAAATGCATTCTACAAAGCTAATTGAATCAAATTAAAGTCAAATGAAGACAAACAAAGCTAATTGGATCAAATGAAAGTCAAATAAAGTCAAACATAGGTAAATGAATCAAATGAAACTCAAAAGCATTCAGCAAAGTTAATTGAATCAAATTAAAGTAAAATGAAGTCAAACAAATCTAATTGAATCAAATGAAAGTCAAATTAAGTCAAACATAGCTAATTGAATCAAATGGAACTCAAATGCATTCAACAAAGCAAATTCTATCAATTGAAAGTCAAATGAAGTCAAATAAAGCAAATTGAATCAAATGAAACTCAAATGCATTCAACAAAGCTAATCGAATCAACAAAAACTCAAATGAATTCAACAAAGGTAATTGAATCAATCGAAACTCAAATGCATTCAACAAAGCTAGATGAATCAAATTAAAGTAAAATGAAGTCAAACAAAGCTAATTGAATCAAATAAAATCTAACAAAGCTAATTGTATCAAATGAAAGTCAAATGAAGTCCAATTACGATAATTGAATCAAATGAAACTCAAATGCATTCAACAAAGGAAATTGAAATAAATAAACTCAATTGCATTCAACAAAGCTAATTGAATCAAATGAAACTCAAATGCATTCAACAAAACTAATTGAATCAAATTAAAGTAAAATAAAGTCAAACAAAGCTAATTGAATCAAATGAAAGTAAAACAAAGTCAAACATAGCTAATAGAATCAAATGAAACTCAAATGCATTCAACAAAGCTAATTGAATCAAATGAAACTCAAATGCATTAAACAAAGCTAATTTAATCAAATGAAACTTAAATGCATTCAGTAATGCTATTTGAATCAAATAAAACTCAAATGCATTGAACAAAGTTAATTGAATCAAATTAAAGTAAAATGAAGTCAAACAAAGCTAATTGAATCAAATGAAAGTCAAATGAAGTCAAACATAGCTAATAGAATCAAATGAAACTCAAATGTATTCAACAAAGCTAATTGAGTCAAATGAAACTCAAATACATTCTATAAAGCTAATTGAATCAAATTTAAGTCAAATGAAATCAAACAAAACTAATTGAATCAAATTAAAGTTAAATGAAGTCAAACATAGCTAATTGAATCAAATGGAAGTCAAACAAAGTCAAACATAGCTAATAGAATCAATTGAAACTCAAATGCATTCAACAAAGCTAATTGAATCAAATGAAACTCAAATGCATTAAACAATGCTAATTGAATCAAATGAAAGTCAAATGAAGTCAAACATAGCTAATTAAATCAAATGGAACTCAAATGCATTCAACAAAGTTAATTGAATCAAATGAAACTCAAATGTATTCAATAAAGCTAATTGAATCAATTTAAACTCAAATGCATTCAACAAAACTAATTGAATCAAAAGAAATTCAAATGCATTCAACAAACCTAATTGATTCAAATTAAAGTCAAACGAAGTCAAACAAAACTTATTGAATCAAATGAAACTCAAATGCATTCAGTAAAACTAATTGAATCAAATGAAATCTAACAATGCTAATTCTATCAATTGAAAGTCAAGTGAAGTCCAATAAAGATAATTGAATCAAATGAAACTCAAATGCATTCAATAAAGCTAATTGAATTAAATAAACTCAATTGCATTCAACAAAGATAATTGAATCAAATGAAACACAAATGCCTTCAACAAACCTAATTGAATCAAATTAAAGTAAAATGAAGTCAAACAAAGCTAATTGAATCAAATGGATGTCAAACAAAGTCAAACATAGCTAATAGAATCAAATGAAACTCAAATACATTCAACAAAGCTAATTGAATCAAATGAAACTCAAATGCATTAAACAATGCTAATTGAATCAAATGAAAGTCAAATGAAGTCAAACATAGCTAATTAAATCAAATGGAACTCAAATGCATTCAACAAAGTTAATTGAATCAAATAAAACTCAAATGCATTCAATAAAGCTAATTGAATCAAATTAAACTCAAATGCATTCAACAAAACTAATTGAATCAAAAGAAATTCAAATGCATTCAACAAAGCTAATTGATTCAAATTAAAGTCAAACGAAGTCAAACAAAACTTATTGAATCAAATGAAACTCAAATGCATTCAGTAAAACTAATTGAATCAAATGAAATCAAACAATGCTAATTCTATCAATTGAAAGTCAAGTGAAGTCCAATAAAGATAATTGAATCAAATGAAACTCAAATGCATTCAATAAAGCTAATTGAATTAAATAAACTCAATTGCATTCAACGAAGATAATTAAATTAAATGAAACTCAAATGCCTTCAACAAACCTAATTGAATCAAATTAAAGTAAAATGAAGTCAAACAAAGCTAATTGAATCAAATGGAAGTCAAACAAAGTCAAACATAGCTAATAGAATCAAATGAAACTCAAATGCATTCAACAAAGCTAATTGAATCAAATGAAACTCAAATGCATTAAACAATGCTAATTGAATCAAATGAAAGTCAAATGAAGTCAAACATAGCTAATTAAATCAAATGGAACTCAAATGCATTCAACAAAGTTAATTGAATCAAATGAAACTCAAATGCATTCAATAAAGCTAATTGAATCAAATTAAACTCAAATGCATTCAACAAAACTAATTGAATCAAAAGAAATTCAAATGCATTCAACAAAGCTAATTGATTCAAATTAAAGTCAAACGAAGTCAAACAAAACTTATTGAATCAAATGAAACTCAAATGCATTTAGTAAAACTAGTTGAATCAAATGAAATCAAACAATGCTAATTCTATCAATTGAAAGTCAAGTGAAGTCCAATAAAGATAATTGAATCAAATGAAACTCAAATGCATTCAATAAAGCTAATTGAATTAAATAAACTCAAATGCATTCAACAAAGCTAATTGAAACAAATGAAACTCAAATGCATTAAACAATGCTAATTGAATCAAATCAAAGTCAAATGAAGTCAAACATAGCTAATTAAATCAATTGGAACTCAAATGCATTCAACAAAGTTAATTGAATCAAATGAAACTCAAATGCATTCAATAAAGCTAATTGAATCAAATTAAAAGTCAAACAAAACTTATTGAATCAAATGAAACTCAAATGCATTCAAAGTAAAACTAATTGAATCAAATGAAATCAAACAATGCTAATTCTATCAATTGAAAGTCAAGTGAAGTCCAATAAAGATAATTGAATCAAATGAAACTCAAATGCATTCAATAAAGCAAATTGAATTAAATAAACTCAATTGCATTCAACAAAGATAATTGAATCAAATGAAACTCAAATGCCTTCAACAAACCTAATTGAATCAAATAAAAGTAAAATGAAGTCAAACAAAGCTAATTGAATCAAATGAAAGTCAAATGAAGTCAAACATAGCTAATAGAATCAAATGAAACTCAAATGCATTCAACAAAGCTAATTGAATCCAATGAAACTCTAATGCATTAAACAAAGCTAATTGAATCAAATGAAAGTTAAATGAAGTCAAACATAGCTAATTAAATCAAATGTAACTCTAATGCATTCAACAAAGCTAACCGAATCAAATGAAACTCAAATGCATTCAATAAAGCTAATTGAATCAAATTAAACTCAATTGCATTCAACAAAGCTAATTGAATCAAATGAAACTCAAATGCATTCAACAAAACTAATTGAATCAAATTAAAGTAAAATAAAGTCAAACAAAGCTAATTGAATCAAATGAAAGTCAAACAAAATCAAACATAGCTAATAGAATCAAATGAAACTCAAATGCACTCAACAAAGCTAATTGAATCAAATAAAATCTAACAAAGCTAATTGAATCAAATAAAATCTAACAAAGCTAATTGTATCAAATGAAAGTCAAATGAAGTCCAATAAAGATAAATGAATCAAATGAAACTCAAATGCATTCAACAAAGCTACTTGAATTAAATAAACTCAATTGCATTCAACAAAGCTAATTGAATCAAATGAAACTCAAATGCATTCAACAAAACTAATTGAATCAAATTAAAGTAAAATAAAGTCAAACAAAGCTAATTGAATCAAATGAAAGTCAAACAAAATCAAACATAGCTAATAGAATCAAATGAAACTCAAATGCATTCAACAAAGCTAATTGAATCAAATGAAACTCAAATCATTAAACAAAGCTAATTAAATCAAATGAAACTTAAATGCATTCAGTAATGCTATTTGAATCAAATAAAACTCAAATGCATTGAACAAAGTTAATTGAATCAAATTAAAGTAAAATGAAGGTAAACAAAGCTAATTGAATCAAATGAAAGTCAAATGAAGTCAAACATAGCTAATAGAATCAAATGAAACTCAAATGTATTCAACAAAGCTAATTGAGTCAAATGAAACTCAAATACATTGTACAAAGCTAATTGAATCAAATTTAAGTCAAATGAAATCAAACAAAGCTAATTGAATCAAATGAAACTCAAATGTATTAAATAATGCTAATTGAATCAAATGAAAGTCAAATGAAGTCAAACATAGCTAATTAAATCAAATGGAACTCAAATGCATTCAACAAAGTTAATTGAATCAAATGAAACTCAAATGCATTCAATAAAGCTAATTGAATCAAATTAAACTCAAATGCATTCAACAAAACTAATTGAATCAAAAGAAATTCAAATGCATTCAACAAAGCTAATTGATTCAAATTAAAGTCAAACGAAGTCAAACAAAACTTATTGAATCAAATGAAACTCAAATGTATTCAGTAAAATTAATTGAATCAAATGAAATCAAACAACGCTAATTGTATCAAATGAAAGTCAAATGAAGTCCAATAATGATAATTGAATCAAATGAAACTCAAATGCATTCAATAAAGCTAATTGAATTAATTAAACTCAATTGCATTCAACAAAGATAATTGAATCAAATGAAACTCAAATGTCTTCAACAAACCTAATTGAATCAAATTAAAGTAAAATGAAGTCAAACAAAGCTAATTGAATCAAATGGAAGTCAAACAAAGTCAAACATAGCTAATAGAATCAATTGAAACTCAAATGCATTCAACAAAGCTAATTGAATCAAATGAAACTCAAATGCATTAAACAAAGCTAATTGAATCAAATGAAAGTCAAAGGAAGTCAAACATAGCTAATTGAATCAAATGGAGCTCTAATGCATTCATAAAAGCTAATTGAATCAAATGAAACTCAAATACATTTAACAATGATAATTGAATCAAATTCAAGTCAAATGAAGTCAAATAAAACTTATTGAATCAAATGAAACTCAAATGCATTCAGTAATGCTATTTGAATCAAATAAAACTCAAATGCATTCAACAAAGTTAATTGAATCAAATTAAAATAAATGAAGTCAAACAAAGCTAATTGAATCAAATGAAAGTCAAATGAAGTCAAACATAGCTAATAGAATCAAATGAAACTCAAATGTATTCAACAAAGCTAATTGAATCAAATGAAACTCAAATGCATTAAACAAAGCTAATTGAATCAAATGAAAGTCAAATGAAATCAAACAAAGCTAATTGAATCAAATTAAATTTAAATGAAGTCAAACCAAGCTAATTGAATCAAATGAAAGTCAAATAAAGTCAAACATAGCTAAGAGAATCAAATGAAATTCAAATGCATTCAACAAAGCTAATTGAATCAAATGAAACTCAAATGCATTAAACAAAGCTAATTGAATCAAATGAAAGTCAAATGAAGTCAAACATAGCTAATTAAATCAAATGGAACTCAAATGCATTCAACAAAGCTAATTGAATCAAATGAAACTCAAATGCATTCAATAAAGCTAATTAAATCAAATGAAAGTCAAATGAAGTCAATCAAAGCTAATTGTATCAAATGAAAGTCAAATGAATTCAAATAAAGCTAATTGAATCAAATGAAACTCAAGTGCATTCAACAAAGCTAATTGAATCAAATGAAAGTAAAATGAAGTCAAACAAAGCTAATTGAATTAAATAAACTCAATTGCATTCAATAAAGCTAATAGAATTAAATAAACTCAATTGCATTCAACAAAGATAATTGAATCAAATGAAACTCAAATGCGTTCAACAAAACTAATTAAATCAAATTAAAGTAAAATGAAGTAAAAAAAAAGCTAATTGAATCAAATGAAAGTCAAATGAAGTCAAACACAACTAATAGAATCAAATGAAACTCAAATGTATTCAACAAAGCTAATTGAGTCAAATGAAACTCAAATGCATTCTACAAAGCTAATTGAATCAAATTAAAGTCAAATGAAGTCAAACAAAGCTAATTGAATCAAATGAAAGTCAAATAAAGTCAAATGAAGTGAAACAAAGCTAATTGAATCAAATGAAACTTAAAAGCATTCAACAAAGTTAATTGAATCAAATTAAAGTAAAATGAAGTCAAACAAAGCTAATTGAAACAAATGAAAGTTAAATTAAGTCAAACGTAGCTAATTGAATCAAATGAAACTCAAATGCATTCAACAAAGCTAATTGTATCAACTAAAAGTCAAATGAATTCAACAAAGCTAATTAAATCAACTGAAACTCAAATGCGTTCAACAAAGCTAGTTTAATCAAATTAAAATAAAATGAAGTCAAACAAAGCGAATTGAATCAAATAAAATCTAACAAAGCTAATTGTATCTAATGAAAGTAAAATGAAGTCCAATAAAGATAATTGAATCAAATGAAACTCAAATGCAATCAATAAAGCTAATTGAATTAAATAAACTCAATTGCATCCAACAAAGTTAATTGAATCAAATGAAACTCAAATGCGTTCAACAAAACTAATTAAATCAAATTAAAGTAAAATGAAGTAAAAAAAAAGCTAATTGAATCAAATGAAAGTCAAATGAAGTCAAACACAACTAATAGAATCAAATGAAACTCAAATGTATTCAACAAAGCTAATTGAGTCAAATGAAACTCAAATACATTCTACAAAGCTAATTGAATCAAATTTAAGTCAAATGAAATCAAACAAAGCTAATTGAATCAAATGAAACTCAAATGCATTAAACAAAGCTAATTGAATCAAATGATAACTAATCAAATGAAACTCAAATGCATTAAACAAAGCTAATTGTATCAAATGAAAGTCAAATGAAGTCCAATAAAGATAATTGAATCAAATGAAACTCAAATGCATTCAGCAAAGCTAATTGAATTAAATAAACTCAATTGCATTCAACAAAGCTAATTAAATCATATGAAACTCAAATGCATTCAACAAAACTAATTGAATCAAATTAAAGTAAAATAAAGTCAAACAAAGCTATTTGAATCAAATGAAAGTCAAACAAAGTTAAACATAGCTAATAGAATCAAATGAAACTCAAATGCATGCAACAAAGCTAATTAAATCAAATGAAACTCAAATGCAATAAGCAAAGCTAATTGAATCAAATGAAACTCAAATGCATTCAACAATGATAATTGAATCAAATTCAAGTCAAATGAAGTCAAATAAAACTTATTGAATCAAATGAAACTTAAATGCATTCAGTAATGCTATTTGATTCAAATAAAACTCAAATGTATTGAATAAAGTTAATTGAATCAAATTAAAGTAAAATAAAGTCAAACAAAGCTAATTGAATCAAATGAAAGCCAAATGAAACTCAAATGTATTCAACAAAGCTAATTGAGTCAAATGAAACTCAAATGCATTAAACAAAGCTAATTGAATTAAATAAAAGTCAAATGAAGTCAAACATAGCTAATTAAATCAAATGGAACTCAAATGCATTCAACAAAGCTAATTGAATAAAATGAAACTCAAATGCATTCAATAAAGCTAATCGAATCAAATGAAAGTCAAATGAAGTCAATCAATGCTAATTGTATCAAATGAAAGTCAAATGAATTCAAATAAAGCTAATTGAATCAAATGAAACTCAAATGCATTCAACAAAGCTAATTGAATCAAATTAAAGTAAAATAAAGTCAAACAAAGCTAATTGAATCAAATGAAAGTCAAATGAAGTCAAACATAGCTAATAGATTCAAATGAAACTCAAATGCATTCAACAAAGCTAATTGAATCCAATGAAACTTTAATGCATTAAACAAAGCTAATTGAATCAAATGAAAGTCTAATGAAGTCAAACATAGCTAATTAAATCAAATGGAACTCAAATGCATTCAACAAAGCTAATTGAATCAAATGAAACTCAAATGCATTCAATAAAGCTAATTGAATCAAATTAAACTCAAATGCATTCAACAAAGCTAATTGAATCAAAAGAAAGTCAATTAAAGTCAAACATAGCTAATTGAATTAAATGAAACTCAAAGCATTCAACAAAGCAAATTAAATCAAATTAAAGTAAAATGAAGTCAAACAAAGCTAATTGAATCGAATGAAAGTCAAATGAAGTCAAACATAGCTAATAGAATCAAATGAAACTCAAATGTATTCAACAAAGATAATTGAGTCAAATGAAACTCAAATGCATTCTACAAAGCTAATTGAATCAAATTAAAGTCAAATGAAGTCAAACAAAGCTAATTGAATCAAATGAAAGTCAAATAAAGTCAAACATAGCTAAATGAATCAAATTAAAATCAAATGCATTCAACAAAACTAAATGAATCAAAAGAAATTCAAATGCATTCAACAAAGTTAATTGATTCAAATTAAAGTCAAACGAAGTGAAATAAAACTTATTGAATCAAATGAAACTCAATGCATTCAGTAAAGCTAATTGAATCAAATGAAACTCAAAAGCATTCACCAAAGTTAATTGAATTAAATTAAAGTAAAATGAAGTCAAACAAAGCTAATTGAATCAAATGAAAGTCAAATTAAGTCAAACATAGCTAATTGAATCAAATGGAACTCAAATGCATTTAACAAAACTAATTGTATCAAATGAAAGTCAAATGAAGTCAAATAAAGCGAATTGAATCAAATGAAACTCAATTGCATTCAACAATGCTAATTGATTCAAATAAAACTCAAATGAATTCAACAAAGCTAATTGAATCAACTGAAACTCAAATGCTTTCAACAAAACTAGTTGAATCAAATTAAAGTAAAATGAAGTCAAACAAAGCTAATTGAATCAAATAAAATCAAACAAAGCTAATTGTATCAAATGAAAGTCAAATGAAGTCCAATAAAGATAATTGAATCAAATGAAACTCAAATGCATTCAACAAAGCTAATTGAATTAAATAAACTCAATTGCATTCAACAAAGCTAATTGAATCAAATGAAAGTCCAATGCATTCAACAAAACTAATTGAATCAAATTAAAGTAAAATAAAGTCAAACAAAGCTAATTGAATCAAATGAAAGTCAAACAAAGTTAAACATAGCTAATAGAATCAAATGAAACTCAAATGCATGCAACAAAGGTAATTGAATCAAATGAAACTCAAATGCATTAAGCAAAGCTAATTGAATCAAATGAAAGTCAAATGAAGTCAAACATAGCTAATTGAATCAAATGGAACTCAAATTCATTCAACAAAGCTAACTGAATCAAATGAAACTCAAATGCATTCAACAAAGCTAATTGATTCAAATTAAAGTCAAACGAAGTCAAACAAAACTTATTGAATCAAATGAAACTCAAATGCATTTAGTAAAACTAGTTGAATCAAATGAAATCAAACAATGCTAATTCTATCAATTGAAAGTCAAGTGAAGTCCAATAAAGATAATTGAATCAAATGAAACTCAAATGCATTCAATAAAGCTAATTGAATTAAATAAACTCAAATGCATTCAACAAAGCTAATTGAAACAAATGAAACTCAAATGCATTAAACAATGCTAATTGAATCAAATCAAAGTCAAATGAAGTCAAACATAGCTAATTAAATCAATTGGAACTCAAATGCATTCAACAAAGTTAATTGAATCAAATGAAACTCAAATGCATTCAATAAAGCTAATTGAATCAAATTAAAGTCAAACAAAACTTATTGAATCAAATGAAACTCAAATGCATTCAAATTAAAACTAATTGAATCAAATGAAATCAAACAATGCTAATTCTATCAATTGAAAGTCAAGTGAAGTCCAATAAAGATAATTGAATCAAATGAAACACAAATGCATTCAATAAAGCAAATTGAATTAAATAAACTCAATTGCATTCAACAAAGATAATTGAATCAAATGAAACTCAAATGCCTTCAACAAACCTAATTGAATCAAATAAAAGTAAAATGAAGTCAAACAAAGCTAATTGAATCAAATGAAAGTCAAATGAAGTCAAACATAGCTAATAGAATCAAATGAAACTCAAATGCATTCAACAAAGCTAATTGAATCCAATGAAACTCTAATGCATTAAACAAAGCTAATTGAATCAAATGAAAGTTAAATGAAGTCAAACATAGCTAATTAAATCAAATGTAACTCTAATGCATTCAACAAAGCTAACTGAATCAAATGAAACTCAAATGCATTCAATAAAGCTAATTGAATCAAATTAAACTCAATTGCATTCAACAAAGCTAATTGAATCAAATGAAACTCAAATGCATTCAACAAAACTAATTGAATCAAATTAAAGTAAAATAAAGTCAAACAAAGCTAATTGAATCAAATGAAAGTCAAACAAAATCAAACATAGCTAATAGAATCAAATGAAACTCAAATGCATTCAACAAAGCTAATTGAATCAAATAAAATCTAACAAAGCTAATTGAATCAAATAAAATCTAACAAAGCTAATTGTATCAAATGAAAGTCAAATGAAGTCCAATAAAGATAAATGAATCAAATGAAACTCAAATGCATTCAACAAAGCTACTTGAATTAAATAAACTCAATTGCATTCAACAAAGCTAATTGAATCAAATGAAACTCAAATGCATTCAACAAAACTAATTGAATCAAATTAAAGTAAAATAAAGTCAAACAAAGCTAATTGAATCAAATGAAAGTCAAACAAAATCAAACATAGCTAATAGAATCAAATGAAACTCAAATGCATTCAACAAAGCTAATTGAATCAAATGAAACTCAAATGCATTAAACAAAGCTAATTAAATCAAATGAAACTTAAATGCATTCAGTAATGCTATTTGAATCAAATAAAACTCAAATGCATTGAACAAAGTTAATTGAATCAAATTAAAGTAAAATGAAGGTAAACAAAGCTAATTGAATCAAATGAAAGTCAAATGAAGTCAAACATAGCTAATAGAATCAAATGAAACTCAAATGTATTCAACAAAGCTAATTGAGTCAAATGAAACTCAAATACATTGTACAAAGCTAATTGAATCAAATTTAAGTCAAATGAAATCAAACAAAGCTAATTGAATCAAATGAAACTCAAATGCATTAAACAAAGCAAATTGAATCAAATGATAATTAATTAAATGAAACTCAAATGCATTAAACAAAGCTAATTGTATCAAATGAAAGTCAAATGAAGTCCAATAAAGATAATTGAATCAAATGAAACTCAAATGCATTCAACAAATCTAATTGAATTAAATAAACTCAATTGCATTCAACAAAGCTAATTGAATCAAATGAAAGTCAAATGAAGTCAAACATAGCTAATTAAATCAAATGGAACTCAAATGCATTCAACAAAGTTAATTGAATCAAATGAAACTCAAATGCATTCAATAAAGCTAATTGAATCAAATTAAACTCAAATGCATTCAACAAAACTAATTGAATCAAAAGAAATTCAAATGCATTCAACAAAGCTAATTGATTCAAATTAAAGTCAAACGAAGTCAAACAAAACTTATTGAATCAAATGAAACTCAAATGTATTCAGTAAAATTAATTGAATCAAATGAAATCAAACAACGCTAATTGTATCAAATGAAAGTCAAATGAAGTCCAATAATGATAATTGAATCAAATGAAACTCAAATGCATTCAATAAAGCTAATTGAATTAATTAAACTCAATTGCATTCAACAAAGATAATTGAATCAAATGAAACTCAAATGTCTTCAACAAACCTAATTGAATCAAATAAAACTCAAATGCATTGAACAAAGTTAATTGAATCTAATTAAAGTAAAATGAAGTCAAACAAAGCTAATTGAATCAAATGAAAGTCAAATGAAGTCAAACATAGCTAATAGAATCAAATGAAACTCAAATGTATTCAACAAAGCTAATTGAGTCAAATGAAACTCAAATACATTCTATAAAGCTAATTGAATCAAATTTAAGTCAAATGAAATCAAACAAAACTAATTGAATCAAATTAAAGTAAAATGAAGTCAAACAAAGCTAATTGAATCAAATGGAAGTCAAACAAAGTCAAACATAGCTAATAGAATCAATTGAAACTCAAATGCATTCAACAAAGCTAATTGAATCAAATGAAACTCAAATGCATTAAACAAAGCTAATTGAATCAAATGAAAGTCAAAGGAAGTCAAACATAGCTAATTGAATCAAATGGAGCTCTAATGCATTCATAAAAGCTAATTGAATCAAATGAAACTCAAATACATTTAACAATGATAATTGAATCAAATTCAAGTCAAATGAAGTCAAATAAAACTTATTGAATCAAATGAAACTCAAATGCATTCAGTAATGCTATTTGAATCAAATAAAACTCAAATGCATTGAACAAAGTTAATTGAATCAAATTAAAATAAATGAAGTCAAACAAAGCTAATTGAATCAAATGAAAGTCAAATGAAGTCAAACATAGCTAATAGAATCAAATGAAACTCAAATGTATTCAACAAAGCTAATTGAATCAAATGAAACTCAAATGCATTAAACAAAGCTAATTGAATCAAATGAAAGTCAAATGAAATCAAACAAAGCTAATTGAATCAAATTAAAGTTAAATGAAGTCAAACCAAGCTAATTGAATCAAATGAAAGTCAAATAAAGTCAAACATAGCTAAGAGAATCAAATGAAATTCAAATGCATTCAACAAAGCTAATTGAATCAAATGAAACTCAAATGCATTAAACAAAGCTAATTGAATCAAATGAAAGTCAAATGAAGTCAAACATAGCTAATTAAATCAAATGGAACTCAAATGCATTCAACAAAGCTAATTGAATCAAATGAAACTCAAATGCATTCAATAAAGCTAATTGAATCAAATGAAAGTCAAATGAAGTCAATCAAAGCTAATTGTATCAAATGAAAGTCAAATGAATTCAAATAAAGCAAATTGAATCAAATGAAACTCAAGTGCATTCAACAAAGCTAATTGAATCAAATGAAAGTAAAAATGAAGTCAAACAAAGCTAATTGAATTAAATAAACTCAATTGCATTCAATAAAGCTAATAGAATTAAATAAACTCAATTGCATTCAACAAAGATAATTGAATCAAATGAAACTCAAATGCGTTCAACAAAACTAATTAAATCAAATTAAAGTAAAATGAAGTAAAAAAAAAGCTAATTGAATCAAATGAAAGTCAAATGAAGTTAAACACAACTAATAGAATCAAATGAAACTCAAATGTATTCAACAAAGCTAATTGAGTCAAATGAAACTCAAATGCATTCTACAAAGCTAATTGAATCAAATTAAAGTCAAATGAAGTCAAACAAAGCTAATTGAATCAAATGAAAGTCAAATAAAGTCAAATGAAGTGAAACAAAGCTAATTGAATCAAATGAAACTTAAAAGCATTCAACAAAGTTAATTGAATCAAATTAAAGTAAAATGAAGTCAAACAAAGCTAATTGAAACAAATGAAAGTTAAATTAAGTCAAACGTAGCTAATTGAATCACATGAAACTCAAATGCATTCAACAAAGCTAATTGTATCAACTAAAAGTCAAATGAATTCAACAAAGCTAATTAAATCAACTGAAACTCAAATGCGTTCAACAAAGCTAGTTTAATCAAATTAAAATAAAATGAAGTCAAACAAAGCGAATTGAATCAAATAAAATCTAACAAAGCTAATTGTATCTAATGAAAGTAAAATGAAGTCCAATAAAGATAATTGAATCAAATGAAACTCAAATGCAATCAATAAAGCTAATTGAATTAAATAAACTCAATTGCATCCAACAAAGTTAATTGAATCAAATGAAACTCAAATGCGTTCAACAAAACTAATTAAATCAAATTAAAGTAAAATGAAGTAAAAAAAAGCTAATTGAATCAAATGAAAGTCAAATGAAGTCAAACACAACTAATAGAATCAAATGAAACTCAAATGTATTCAACAAAGCTAATTGAGTCAAATGAAACTCAAATGCATTCTACAAAGCTAATTGAATCAAATTAAAGTCAAATGAAGTCAAACAAAGCTAATTGAATCAAATGAAAGTCAAATAAAGTCAAACATAGTTAAATGAATCAAATGAAAATCAAATGCATTCAACAAAACTAATTGAATCAAAAGAAATTCAAATGCATTCAACAAAGCTAATTGATTGAAATTAAAGTCAAACGAAGTCAAACAAAACTTATTGAATCAAATGAAACTCAAATGCATTCAACAAAGCTAATTGAATCAAATGAAACTCAAAAGCATTCAACAAAGTTAATTGAATCAAATTAAAGTAAAATGAAGTCAAACAAAGTTAATTGAATCAAATGAAAGTCAAATTAAGTCAAACATAGCTAATTGAATCAAATGGAACTCAAATGCATTCAACAAAGCTAATTGTATCAAATGAAAGTCAAATGAAGTCAAATAAAGCGAATTGAATCAAATGAAACTCAAATGCATTCAACAAAGCTAACTGAATCAACTAAAACTCAAATGAATTCAACAAAGCTAATTGAATCAACTGAAACTCAAATGCGTTCAACAAAGCTAGTTGAATCAAATTAAAGTAAAATGAAGTCAAACAAAGCTAATTGAATCAAATAAAATCTAACAAAGCTAATTGTATCAAATGAAAGTCAAATGAAGTCCAATAAAGATAATTGAATCAAATGAAACTCAAATGCATTCAACAAAGCTAATTGAATTAAATAAACTCAATTGCATTCAACAAAGCTAATTGAATCAAATGAAACTCAAATGCATTCAACAAAACTAATTGAATCAAATTAAAGTAAAATAAAGTCAAACAAAGCTAATTGAATCAAATGAAAGTCAAACAAAGTCAAACATAGCTAATTGATTCAAATGAAACTCAAATGCATTCAACAAAGCTAATTGAATCAAATGAAACTCAAATGCATTAAACAAAGCTAATTGAATCAAATGAAACTTAAATGCATTCAATAATAATATTTGAATCAAATAAAACTAAAATGCATTGAACAAAGTTAATTGAATCAAATTAAAGTAAAATGAAGTCAAACAAAGCTAATTGAATCAAATGAAAGTCAAATGAAGTCAAACATAGCTAATAGAATCAAATGAAACTCAAATGTATTCAACAAAGCTAATTGAGTCAAATGAAACTCAAATACATTCTATAAAGCTAATTGAATCAAATTTAAGTCAAATGAAATCAAACAAAGCTAATTGAATCAAATGAAACTCAAATGCATTAAACAAAGCAAATTGAATCAAATGATAATTAATTAAATGAAACTCAAATGCATTAAACAAAGCTAATTGTATCAAATGAAAGACAAATGAAGTCCAATAAAGATAATTGAATCAAATGAAACTCAAATGCATTCAACAAATCTAATTGAATTAAATAAACTCAATTGCATTCAACAAAGCTAATTGAATCAAATGAAAGTCAAATGAAGTCAAACAAAGCTAATTGAATCAAATAAAATCTAACAAAGCTAATTGTATCAAATGAAAGTCAAATGAAGTCCAATTACGATAATTGAATCAAATGAAACTCAAATGCATTCAACAAAACTAATTGAATCAAAAGAAATTCAAATGCATTCAACAAAGCTAATTGTATCAAATGAAAGTCAAACGAAGTCAAACAAAACTTATGGAATCAAATGAAACTCAAATGCATTCAGTTTAACTAATTGAACCAAAAAAAACTCAAAAGCATTCAACAAAGTTAATTGAATCAAATTAAAGTAAAATGAAGTCAAACAAAGCTAATTGAATCAAATGAAAGTCAAATTAAGTCAAACGTAGCTAATTGAATCAAATGAAACTCAAATGCATTCAACAAAGCTAATTGTATCAAATGAAAGTCAAATGAAGTCAAATAAAGCGAATTGAATCAAATGAAACTGAAATGCATTCAACAAAGCTAATTGAATCAAATAAAACTCAAATGAATTCAACAAAGCTAATTGAATCAACTGAAAATCAAATGCGTTCAACAAAGCAAGTTGAATCAAATTAAAGTAAAATGAAGTCAGACAAAGCTAATTGAATCAAATAAAATCTAACAAAACTAATTGTATCTAATGAAAGTCAAATGAAGTCCAATAAAGAAAATTGAATCAAATGAAACTCAAATGCAATCAATAAAGCTAATTGAATTAAATAAACTCAATTGCATTCAACAAAGATAATTGAATCAAATGAAACTCAAATGCGTTCAACAAAACTAATTAAATCAAATTAAAGTAAAATGAAGTAAAAAAAAAGCTAATTGAATCAAATGAAAGTCAAATGAAGTCAAACACAACTAATAGAATTAAATGAAACTCAAATGTATTCAACAAAGCTAATTGAGTCAAATGAAACTCAAATGCATTCTACAAAGCTAATTGAATCAAATTAAAGTCAAATGAAGTCAAACAAGGCTAATTGAATCAAATGAAAGTCAAATAAAGTCAAACATAGCTAAATGAATCAAATGAAAATCAAATGCATTCAACAAAACTAATTGATTCAAAAGAAATTCAAATGCATTCAACAAAGCTAATTGATTCAAATTAAAGTCAAACGAAGTCAAACAAAACTTATTGAATCAAATGAAACTCAAATGCATTCAGTAAATCTAATTGAATCAAATGAAACTCAAAAGCATTCAACAAAGTTAATTGAATCAAATTAAAGTAAAATGAAGTCAAACAAAGTTAATTAAATCAAATGAAAGTCAAATTAAGTCAAACATAGCTAATTGAATCAAATTTAAGTCAAATGAAATCAAACAAAGCTAATTGAATCAAATGCAACTCAAATGCATTAAACAAATCTAATTGAATGAAATGATAACTAATCAAATGAAACTCAAATGCATTAAACAAAGCTAATTGTATCAAATGAAAGTCAAATGAAGTCAAATAAAGATAATTGAATCAAATGAAACTCAAATGCATTCAACAAAGCTAATTGAATTAAATAAACTCAATTGCATTCAATAAAGCTAATTGAATCAAATGAAAGTCAAATGCATTCAACAAAACTAATTGAATCAAATTAAATTAAAATAAAGTCAAACAAAGCTATTTGAATCAAATGAAAGTCAAACAAAGTTAAACATAGCTAATAGAATCAAATGAAACTCAAATGCATGCAACAAAGCTAATTAAATCAAATGAAACTCAAATGCAATAAGCAAAGCTAATTGAATCAAATGAAACTCAAATGCATTCAACAATGATAATTGAATCAAATTCAAGTCAAATGAAGTCAAATAAAACTTATTGAATCAAATGAAACTTAAATGCATTCAGTAATGCTATTTGATTCAAATAAAACTCAAATGTATTGAATAAAGTTAATTGAATCAAATTAAAGTAAAATAAAGTCAAACAAAGCTAATTGAATCAAATGAAAGCCAAATGAAACTCAAATGTATTCAACAAAGCTAATTGAGTCAAATGAAACTCAAATGCATTAAACAAAGCTAATTGAATTAAATAAAAGTCAAATGAAGTCAAACATAGCTAATTAAATCAAATGGAACTCAAATGCATTCAACAAAGCTAATTGAATAAAATGAAACTCAAATGCATTCAATAAAGCTAATCGAATCAAATGAAAGTCAAATGAAGTCAATCAATGCTAATTGTATCAAATGAAAGTCAAATGAATTCTAATAAAGCTAATTGAATCAAATGAAACTCAAATGCATTCAACAAAGCTAATTGAATCAAATTAAAGTAAAATAAAGTCAAACAAAGCTAATTGAATCAAATGAAAGTCAAATGAAGTCAAACATAGCTAATAGATTCAAATGAAACTCAAATGCATTCAACAAAGCTAATTGAATCCAATGAAACTTTAATGCATTAAACAAAGCTAATTGAATCAAATGAAAGTCTAATGAAGTCAAACATAGCTAATTAAATCAAATGGAACTCAAATGCATTCAACAAAGCTAATTGAATCAAATGAAACTCAAATGCATTCAATAAAGCTAATTGAATCAAATTAAACTCAAATGCATTCAACAAAGCTAATTGAATCAAAAGAAAGTCAATTAAAGTCAAACATAGCTAATTGAATTAAATGAAACTCAAAGCATTCAACAAAGCAAATTAAATCAAATTAAAGTAAAATGAAGTCAAACAAAGCTAATTGAATCGAATGAAAGTCAAATGAAGTCAAACATAGCTAATAGAATCAAATGAAACTCAAATGTATTCAACAAAGATAATTGAGTCAAATGAAACTCAAATGCATTCTACAAAGCTAATTGAATCAAATTAAAGTCAAATGAAGTCAAACAAAGCTAATTGAATCAAATGAAAGTCAAATAAAGTCAAACATAGCTAAATGAATCAAATTAAAATCAAATGCATTCAACAAAACTAAATGAATCAAAAGAAATTCAAATGCATTCAACAAAGTTAATTGATTCAAATTAAAGTCAAACGAAGTGAAATAAAACTTATTGAATCAAATGAAACTCAATGCATTCAGTAAAGCTAATTGAATCAAATGAAACTCAAAAGCATTCACCAAAGTTAATTGAATTAAATTAAAGTAAAATGAAGTCAAACAAAGCTAATTGAATCAAATGAAAGTCAAATTAAGTCAAACATAGCTAATTGAATCAAATGGAACTCAAATGCATTTAACAAAACTAATTGTATCAAATGAAAGTCAAATGAAGTCAAATAAAGCGAATTGAATCAAATGAAACTCAATTGCATTCAACAATGCTAATTGATTCAAATAAAACTCAAATGAATTCAACAAAGCTAATTGAATCAACTGAAACTCAAATGCTTTCAACAAAACTAGTTGAATCAAATTAAAGTAAAATGAAGTCAAACAAAGCTAATTGAATCAAATAAAATCAAACAAAGCTAATTGTATCAAATGAAAGTCAAATGAAGTCCAATAAAGATAATTGAATCAAATGAAACTCAAATGCATTCAACAAAGCTAATTGAATTAAATAAACTCAATTGCATTCAACAAAGCTAATTGAATCAAATGAAAGTCCAATGCATTCAACAAAACTAATTGAATCAAATTAAAGTAAAATAAAGTCAAACAAAGCTAATTGAATCAAATGAAAGTCAAACAAAGTTAAACATAGCTAATAGAATCAAATGAAACTCAAATGCATGCAACAAAGGTAATTGAATCAAATGAAACTCAAATGCATTAAGCAAAGCTAATTGAATCAAATGAAAGTCAAATGAAGTCAAACATAGCTAATTGAATCAAATGGAACTCAAATTCATTCAACAAAGCTAACTGAATCAAATGAAACTCAAATGCATTCAACAATGATAATTGAATCAAATTCAAGTCAAATGAAGTCAAATAAAACTTATTGAATCAAATGAAACTTAAATGCATTCAGTAATGCTATTTGAATCAAATAAAACTCAAATGCATTGACTAAAGTTAATTGAATCAAATTAAAGTAAAATGAAGTCAAACAAAGCTAATTGAATCAAATGAAAGTCAAATGAAGTCAAACATAGCAAATATAATCAAATGAAACTCAAATGTATTCAACAAAGCTAATTGAGTCCAATGAAACTCAAATGCATTCTACAAAGCTAATTGAATCAAATTAAAGTCAAATGAAATCAAACAAAGCTAATTGAATCAAATTAAAGTTAAATGAAGTCAAGCCAAGCTAATTGAATCAAATAATGAAAGTCAAATAAAGTCAAACATAGCTGATAGAATCAAATGAAACTCAAATGCATTCAACAAAGCTAATTGAATCAAATGAAACTCAAATGCATTAAACAAAGCTAATTGAATTAAATGAAAGTCAAATGAAGTCAAACATAGCTAATTAAATCAAATGGAACTCAAATGCATTCAACAAAGCTAATTGAATAAAATGAAACTCAAATGCATTCAATAAAGCTAATTGAATCAAATGAAAGTCAAATGAAGTCAATCAAAGCTAATTGTATCAAATGAAAGTCAAATGAATTCAAATAAAGTTAATTGAATCAAATGAAACTCAAATGCATTCAACAAAGCTAATTGAATCAAATTAAAGTAAAATAAAGTCAAATAAAGCTAATTGAATTAAATGAAAGTCAAATGATGTCAAACATAGCTAATAGATTCAAATGAAACTCAAATGCATTCAACAAAGCTAATTGAATCCAATGAAACTTTAATGCATTAAACAAAGCTAATTGAATCAAATGAAAGTCTAATGAAGTCACACATAGTTAATTAAATCAAATGGAACTCAAATGCATTCAACAAATCTAATTGAATCAAATGAAACTCAAATGCATTGAATAAAGCTAATTGAATCAAATTAAACTCAAATGCATTCAATAAAGCTAATTGAATCAAAAGAAAGTCAATTGACGTCAAACATAGCTAATTGAATCAAATGAAACTGAAAGCATTCAACAAAGCAAATTGAATCAAATTAAAGTAAAATGAAGTCAAACAAAGCTAATTGAATCAAATGAAAGTCAAATGAAGTCAAACATAGCTAATAGAATCAAATGAAACTCAAATGTATTCAACAAAGCTAATTGAGTCAAATGAAACTCAAATGCATTCTACAAAGCTAATTGAATCAAATTAAAGTCAAATGAAGTCAAACAAAGCTAATTGAATCAAATGAAAGTCAAATAAAGTCAAGCATAGGTAAATGAATCAAATGAAAATCAAATGCATTCAACAAAACTAATTGAATCAAAAGAAATTCAAATGCATTCAACAAAGTTAATTGATTCAAATTAAAGTCAAACGAAGTCAAACAAAACTTATTGAATCAAATGAAACTCAATGCATTCAGTAAAGCTAATTGAATCAAATGAAACTCAAAAGCATTCACCAAAGTTAATTGAATCAAATTAAAGTAAAATGAAGTCAAACAAAGCTAATTGAATCAAATGAAAGTCAAATTAAGTCAAACATAGCTAATTGAATCAAATGGAACTCAAATGCATTCAACAAAACTAATTGTATCAAATGAAAGTCAAATGAAGTCAAATAAAGCGAATTGAATCAAATGAAACTCAATAGCATTCAACAATGCTAATTGAATCAAATAAAACTCAAATGAATTCATCAAAGCTAATTGAATCAACTGAAACTCAAATGCTTTCAACAAAGCTAGTTGAATCAAATTAAAGTAAAATGAAGTCAAACAAAGTTAATTGAATCAAATAAAATCAAACAAAACTAATTGTATCAAATGAAAATCAAATGAAGTCCAATAAAGATAATTGAATCAAATGAAACTCAAATGCATTCAACAAAGTTAATTGAATTAAATAAACTCAATTGCATTCAACAAAGCTAATTGAATCAAATGAAAGTCAAATGCATTCAACAAAACTAATTGAATCAAATTAAAGTAAAATAAAGTCAAACAAAGCTAATTGAATCAAATGAAAGTCAAACAAAGTTAAACATAGCTAATAGAATCAAATGAAACTCAAATGCATGCAACAAAGCTAATTGAATCAAATGAAACTCAAATGCATTAAGCAAAGCTAATTGAATCAAATGAAAGTCAAATGAAGTCAAACATAGCTAATTGAATCAAATGGAACTCAAATGCATTCAACAAAGCTAATTGAATCAAATGAAACTCAAATGCATTCAACAATGATAATTGAATCAAATTCAAGTCAAATGAAGTTAAATAAAACTTATTGAATCAAATGAAACTTAAATGCATTCAGTAATGCTATATGAATCAAATAAAACTCAAATGCATTGAATAAAGTTAATTGAATCAAATTAAAGTAAAATGAAGTCAAACAAAGCTAATTGAATCAAATGAAAGTCAAATGAAGTCAAACATAGCTAATATAATCAAATGAAACTCAAATGTATTCAACAAAGCTAATTGAGTCAAATGAAACTCAAATGCATTCTACAAAGCTAATTGAATCAAATTAAAGTCAAATGAAATTAAACAAAGCTAATTGAATCAAATTAAAGTTAAATGAAGTCAAGCCAAGCTAATTGAATCAAATAATGAAAGTCAAATAAAGTCAAACATAGCTGATAGAATCAAATGAAACTCAAATGCATTCAACAAAGCTAATTGAATCAAATGAAACTCAAATGCATTAAACAAAGCTAATTGAATTAAATGAAAGTCAAATGAAGTCAAACATAGCTAATTAAATTAAATGGAACTCAAATGCATTCAACAAAGCTAATTGAATAAAATGAAACTCAAATGCATTCAATAAAGCTAATTGAAACAAATGAAAGTCAAATGAAGTCAATCAAAGCTAATTGTATCAAATTAAAGTCAAATGAATTCAAATAAAGCTAATTGAATCAAATGAAACTCAAATGCATTCAACAAAGCTAATTGAATCAAATTAAAGTAAAATAAAGTCAAACAAAGCTAATTGAATCAAATGAAAGTCAAATGAAGTCAAACATAGCTAATAGAATCAAATATTATTTTTTAAATGAGTTGGTGAAACTTGAAAAATACGATGCATTCTCTTTTTATGCCTTAGAATAATATACTGTTTTGCATATGCATTAAGCCACTATAAGGACAATCTTCCTTGTCTCATTAGCGCATATTCAATGCGTGAGGCCACCCCGGGGGGTTTGTGCTTTGTCTTTCCGAAAGCTTCCTGAGCGATAGTGTTGGATCTTAATCATAAGCAAACCTACCCAACCATGGCTTCCCATGTTCCTGACTTGAGAACTGGAGTGCGTCTTACACGTGGCCACCTTTTTAAGCAATGGTACAGAGCATGGGATCAATCTCTTAGTCATGGACCCTTTTCAGCCTTAACCTAAGCCTGACCATAGTTGAAACGTAGAACTGGACTTTTAGGTTGAAAACTTTTGCATCCATGTTATATGACATTTGCTTCTGAATGCAATTTTTGCCTATTATTGACTTTTCAAAACATTGATGTGTATTACACCTAAAATCGCGTCTAAAAAAATCGTCAAAATGATAAGTTGCATGCCGAGGGGCAATTCACCGAGCGCACCGTAATGCGCCTGGCGCACAACCCTTGCGCCAGACGCAAAGACCCCCGAGCCACGCGAAAAATTGTGTACATCCGTTTGGAGAGTTTTTATTAAAAGTCTACTAAGTTTAGAATTCTGAGGTCATTAGAAGTCTATCAAGTCTAGGATTCTAAAGTCAGTAGAATTTCATATCACCTTTGCATTGCATAGTCCATTGTTCATACACTTCATGATGCATAACTAGAGTTATTAGACATTTAGGAGTCTCATTGCATCCATACTCCTCATTTCATCTCATGCATTCCGCATTTAGTAGTCCTGAATTACAAGCGATCTAATTCCCTATTTGGGATATGTAGACAGGCTTTACAGGTTCGAACGCATAGAAAAACTCATACATACATCCATTAGGTCTAGGTGCATCTAAAAACTTCGTGCATACATGCATTAGGTCTATGTGCATCCAAGAGAGTCATGCATACATGTGTTAGGTTTAGGTGCATCCAAAAAAGAACAAAAAAAAATTCATTCATTTAAGATATGCTAATTTGTTCTCATAAGCTCAAACTTTTTTGAAAATCTACATTCCATCCACCTCTTATTTCTCTAAAAGTCTTCATTGATGATCCATGCAGAATTCAAGAGACATTGAAATGGGTAACCTATCGAATACTGATCGCCAATTCGCTGAAATGGCTAGAGCTTTAGCTAAGCTTTCTAGTATGATGGAAGAAATAGCTATAAGACTTGAGAAGGTCGAGTATGGTGAATCTCCTGGATTCAACAAGAAATTGGAGAGTGTTCTTCATAGGGAAACCAATACCAATTCTTATTTTGAGCGCATTGATGACACTAAAATGAAGGAAAAACTCCCCAAAAAATTCTCCGCAACTGACATCCCTAAATTCAAACCAACTGATAACCCAAAGTATCATGTAAGGAACTTGTGCAACCATGAGCATCAAATCAGTTGACCCTAAACTTTACCCAATGGTATTCCCGATGTCATTGGACCCAATTTGCTAAAATTCGCTCTATTCCCTGGACCCCAAGGAAACTCTAACTTGGGAAGATATTACTACTGCTTTCATGAAACAATATGAATCGAGCATACAACTGCAAACCTCCCTTAAAGAACTCGAGGTTCTTAAACAAGGTGAAATGATGGTTTTACTACTTATCTGAACAGATGGAGAGAGAAATCAACCCATATGGTATCAAAGCCTGCAGAAAAAGACTTGGTACGAATTAATATTTGTTTCTAACCTCCTCCCTAAATACAAAAACCACCTGAAATACTTGGGTCTCAATAGCTTTACAAGAGTTTATGATGTGGGTATCCAGATTGAGAATGCTTTGTTGTCAAATGACGAAGACAATGACCTCAATGCCATGGAAATAAACATATCTCCAAGCCCAATCACTCATTAATACATTTGGACTCGCTTAGGTCCAATAACCTTGGAAAAATATACACCTCCTCTCTTTTCATTTAGAAAGTTACCTCTTGATGACCGAAGCAACGAAGCCGTCTCGTCACTTGACGTAGGAGTCTAGACTTAGGATTTCATTGTGTTGTTTTATTTCTCTTATGTACCCAGTCTAATATAGGATTTTCCCTCTTATTGCATGTACTCATAATTTTCAATCAATAAATGAGTATTTACTTATTTATTCTCTAACCTTGCATTAATGAGCATCAATGAAAATCACGATTGTCGTCGTAAAAGAAATAAAATAAATAATAATTCTCATGACTGTTCTAATAAAGGCGATGAACATAATTGGCATAAAAGAGGCATCCTTCCTTTTCTCCAATTCTTATCATCCATTTCAACTTAAACACATAACATCCCCCTCCCTTTAACCTACCTCATGGGAAGTACATTTAACAACAATTCAATGTAAAGGGCAAGAAAAAAAAAAAAGAGCAGCAACAAAAACCAGAGCATAAAATAAAAAACAAAAAAATGAAAAAATGCAAGCAAAAGCAAAAAATAATGAAAGAAAAAAAAAGGGGGTGCAAAATATCAAAAAAAAAGAAGTGTTGCA
The DNA here is from genome assembly GCA_947648045.1 of Beta corolliflora. Classification (NCBI taxonomy): domain Eukaryota; kingdom Viridiplantae; phylum Streptophyta; class Magnoliopsida; order Caryophyllales; family Amaranthaceae; genus Beta; species Beta corolliflora. Next base: position 193,563 of record CANSZD010003181.1, read on the forward strand.
AATAAGCCCATCAATAGCTTTGTCCAATGTACTTCTTTCAAAACCTTTAACCTTTAACCCAAAACCTCCAACTTTAACCAAAAGGCCTTGACCTCCATAACCAAAAACCATTACACGCCAAAATCATACCTCTGTCACAAACCTTCTCGTAAACAACCCACAACCATGTTATAATAAGCTATAAAAGACAAACCAAAGCCCGCTAAGTCGAAAACCCTAAAGGGCGACTTAGGCAAAAGTTAGGGAATTTTCTCATTCTTTAGCCTGAACTACGAATGGTCTGATTCCGTTAAAGATACGTAGGAAACCTCACCATGAGGTTCGACTGCTTTAAACCAAACCAAACCTACATCATTATCCACCCTTGCTAAAGACCCCTTCCAAATCAATGCCACATTGCAAATGGCTCCAAGCAAAATGCTCGGCCACCGATTAAAGTGTTAAGAGTTACGACTGGCCTGATTTCATCATGAATACGTAGGCAACCTCTTTTGAGGCCCGTCCACTTTAATCCAAAACATATTTTTTTAAGGCTCGCCTAGGCCCATGAGAAAAGCGCGATCGCCCAAATCATGGATTTTCAATGCTCATCCCTATCATTAGTTCTAGACGGAGATTTGAACCTGCATCATTAGCCTACCTTATTGCGTGAGTCAATTCATTATGGCTCCGCCTTTTTCTTATTCTTATTCTTATCCCTTGCCGTTTTCTGAACTACATTATCACCTTCTAAGCCAACCTTAACATAACCTTTCAACACGCAGCGCTATGACCGCGCTTCATCCTTTGAGTGTTCCTTTATTTGGCCTTATTCTTTTCTCTTCTCACCTTAGAAACCCTATATGGAATCTTTGGTCGAAAATTCCACTTTACGTGACGAGATATTTTCGAAATCAAGCATTTAAGTCAAATACTTCATCAACTTCATCTTGCTGGGGGCTTCATCACAAATCCACACAGAAAGTCATAGGCTCCAAGCGTACCTTGCTAAAGACTTCATTACGAGTCCATACATGAAATCTTGGGTTTTAAACCCACACGGATACTAGATCGCACCTATTTATGGGCTCACTTAGGCCCTTGGCATACAAAACTTGAAGCATATACAACTCAAGCATTACGAAGACTCGTTCTATAATGTCTTTTGAATCCAACATAATCTATTAACTAAATGGATCATTTTTGGGGGCTTCCCATTTCTCCTCTTTCAGAAACAATTTTCTAAACGGAAAATGGAGCTTCTAGAGGAACAACAAAGCATCATATCATATCTCTGCATTAGTGTCATACCTCTGCATTTTGATTATATACCTGCATTTCGCATCATACACCGTGTCAAGCATTGTATGCATCCTTAGTCATAGGATCCTAGCATTAGTCATGGAGTCACACTCATCCATATATACACATACACACACATCTTATACACATTCTGCAGTCTAGTGTCACACAGTTGCACACTTACACTATATTCTCATAGTTTAGATCATCAGTATGTCCTATCCCTTCTCGCTTTTTAGCGAATGAAATTTTCGTAAGTTACGCTTTTCTCGCTCTCGAGCGAATGAACTTTTCGTAAGTTATATTTCTCGCTTTTTAGCAAATGGACTTTTCGTAAGTTATATTTCTCGCTTTTTAGAGAATGGACTTTTCGTAAGTTATATATCTCGCTTTTTAGCGAATGAACTTTTCACAAGTTATATTTCTCGCATTTTAGCGAATGAACTTTTCTTAAGTTATTCCTTCTCGCTTTCGAGCGAATGAGCTTTTCGCAAGCTATTATCTGTCTCGCTTTTGAGCGAATGAGCTTTTCGTAAGTTATTTCTCTCTCGCATTCGAGCGAATGAACTTTTCGTAAGTAATTTCCTTCTCGCTTTGAGCGAATGAACTTATTGCAAGTTATTCCTATTCCAGTCACTTTTAGCCCAAATCAATATACCTCGAATAATCCCTTTCATACGAATAAACTTTTCGTAAGTTATTCTTTTCTTCCTCGCTTTTAAGTGAATGAACTTTTTGTAAGTTATTATTTTCTTTCTCGCTTTTAAGCGAATGAACCTTTCGGAAGTTACTCCTTTCTTTCTGCATGTTTGTATTCGTTGCATTCTACAGGTATGAATACATCGATAACAGTAAATTCAGCGTTATCTCTAAGGACCAAGACAACGGAAAACCCAACGTTAATATGGTTCGTATCCCTGAAGACAACAACAACGGTCAAGTCCAACTCTCGTTTTCAGCCAAGCATAACTCACATCATCATCAGCCCTGGAGCGGAACGAAGCACTATACCGTCATGAGCCGGACATAGCCCATAAATTACCCTGGAGCGGGACGTATCTCTATACCATCATGAGCCGGACATAGTTCATAATATCCTTTTCATATATCCTTTTATTTTGCAAACTTATGCTTGTTTTGCAAATGTCTTTCATACAAATCTGTTTCCGTAAACTTATGCTTGTTTTGCAGGTACCGCTATCATTTCGCAAACTTGTGCTTGTCTTGCGAATTGATACTTTTCATATATGTCTGTTTCTGCAAACTTATACTTGTTTTGCAGGTATCGGTGTTAAAAGAGTGATCCTAGATTGCAGAGCATCAAGAATCATTCTCCGTCTCGACACGAATACCCCGCTCTAATTGGTCCGGATCGAGGAAAGAATAAAGAACAAGTGTAAAATAAAATATTTTAAGCCCAAAACCATATTCTAACTCTTTTTATTAACCCATTTTCGAAAACTTTTTTGTAAATAGTTTTACTAAGCCACTTTCTAAAACGTTTTAAAATAACTTTTTAAAAACCCATGTTTGAAAAACATTTTAAAAATAGTTTTTATGAAATCCCGATTTCTACAACTCCTTTTCTAGCCTAATTTAATTAATAGAATTAATTAATTAGTTTTATTGATAAAAGTATCTTTTACAAAAAAAATCATCTTTCTTCCGAGTGTTTTTTAAATATCCTTTATCTAACTATTTCCTAAAATCTTTTAAGGAAATCTATATAATTGTCTAAAGCAAAATACAAAGTCCTATGTGGCATCCTCACATTCATCAAGCAATTTTAGAGCTTTGAAAAATAAAAACTCTCCAAACGGGTGTCCATGTGGCACTTACACGTTGGATGGTTATTACAATTCCTGTGCATTCCTTTATTTTGGGTGTAATCTGGCTAATTGATTCATGCTTCATTTTGGGCGTAATTGTAGGATAAACATTAAAGGAAAGTTTTTAAAAATATTTCCTTTAATTGCTTGGATTCATAGCTAAGGAAAGTTAGCCTCAATTAACGTGCATCAATGCTGCTAAGGAAATGTAGCATATCTAGAAGATTATAAGAATCATTGTAGATTATAAGATACAATTACGCATGTGATCATCAATATATTTTGGTGGAATGATACTGGCAATAGTGAATCTTGCCTCTGTAACTTAAATTTCTATATCTATTTTTTGTTTGTACTCTTTTCTCATTTTTGCTTTTTGTTTTTTGTTTTTATAATTTTTGTGATTTTATTAATCATGAAATTCCTAGGATTACAAGTTCAAAATAGCAGAGAGAGAATTACTATTGTGAACTATTACACAAAAGAAATATGAAAGAGCCCTAAGCTTGTTGCGTTACTTTACTGATATATAGACCAGGAAAGTAAAAGAATATAGCAGCTTCAAGTTACAGATGAAGGGTGAATTTAAGGAAGCTCAACATCACAACCACGCTAAAAATTCAGATTGTTTATGGAGTCCTTGCTTGGCTAGAGCGTCGGCAACATGGTTGGAACTTCGAACATGATGATTGATTGAGAAGGAGATATTATTTTTCAAGGCATTTATGCTTTTTGTTAGGCTGGATTTGTAGCTAATTGGTGCTGTATTGTGCAGGAGAAATGATGCTATAGAACAGAGCAAAGGTGAAGTAGATTCATAGATAAGGAAAGTTAGCCTCAATTAACATGCTATAGAATAAAGCAAAGCTAATGTCTTAAATCTATGAGTAGTTGAATTATGCTAAAAATAGATTCTTTTATTGAACTGAGTAGATTTCGAATTTGTTGATTTTTAGGAGTTTAATATGTGGTGTGATATAATTTAATAGTTATTAGTATAAGTATGGGCATAACTAATATGATCAAAAATCATAATCATTAATATTCCTGCATCATAAAAAAATAATCGTTGCTATGTAATTTTTGTGGAGGGATAGAGTTTGGATTTTTTTTAGGGGAGAGTCTGGGTTCGTGTATCATTTTTTGAGTGGAATGAACACAATATGTTACAGTATGAATCTATTTACACTAGTCAGACACGCTTTCATTAATTTTGAATAACATGTGCAGGTATTAGTTGATTTGCCCTATGTACTTCATCCGCAAATATAATCGTGATATGAAAGTATTTTAAAATATCCATTGTTTGTGAACTTATATTAAGGATTTGAAGTTTGTAGGATTATTAAAAAATAAAGGGCCTAATTTTGAATTTTAGAATAGGGCCCCTAAAATCTTCGAGACGGCCCTGCTAATTGTGTTCAGTTACCTAACCTAAACCTATATAATCTCACGCCTCGTACAACTAATAACACACGACCAAAATACAAAATCCCTCGCCCAACTAATTATCACACCCATCTCGTACTCCTCCATACTACGTTTAAGATCACCTGCACCCATAAAAATCACACCTAAAAACAATTCTCTGCATCTTCCTAATCACTCCCCGCAAACACCATATCAAAAGTCAACGTCTACACGCATTCATCCTCTAATCATACAACATCATTATCTCATACTCATGCCATATATTACTCACTTACACTTAATTCAATAACATCACCTATTCATCATCATTAGCGCAATTCATCATCTGCAACATATTTTCGAGTGATGAATTTATGTGAACATTTGGAGAATGAGAGAAATGGTAGAGAGAGAAACTGAGAGAGAGCGAGGGAGTAGAGGTGAGTCTGTGAGGTTTCATGAAAATGGCAATCATGGCAACTGGACAAAAGTGAAACGGAGATCATCATCAAAAAAGCAACCCCACCAAGCCACCAAAACAGCGTTTATCAAATTCCTTCCCCCAAACTCAACCAAAGAAGACCTAGCTCAAATCTTTTACAGATATGGCCCCATCACTGACATTTCCATACCTCCACAATCTAACCTAAACCTAAACTACTGTTTTGCCTTCACAAAATTCATGGGAGCTCATTCCCTATTTCAAGCACTACATGGCGAAAATGGCAGGAAAATGGGCAGCAAACGCCTCAATGTGGAACATGCAAGATTTGATTCAAGATTCCCCACTGTAATCCATCCCCAGATGCCCCGAAATCAAAACCCCCAACCACAAAACCCATCCCACATCAACCAGAATGCGTTAAGAGACCATAGGTCTTACAAAGAAGTCTCCACCCAAAACCAGAATGCTCCCCCTCAACCCACTAAAAACCACAAAATATCATCCCAACCTGAACCAAACAACATCCAAGGAAACTTTGAAACCTCAAATCCTCCCCTCGACAACATAAAAACCTCATCCACCCATATCCATCAAATCCAACAGGAAATTGAACCGAACCCTAACTTCATTGAATACAGACCTAGTCGAGAAAGAGTAATGAGCAGCAGAATTCATGATGAAGAAGTGGAAAAAGCCCGTAATGAACTCGAAGTGGATATTTCTGATACTGAGCATGCTGTAATCATAATGGGTTCAAAGGATCTGGAGAGAACAAACTTCCTCAATAGAAGTTTAATTGGAGTTGCATACTCCTCCCTCTCAGTTGATACCATTATAAATCACATCATCGCTGAGGGGGTCAACTGGCTCAAAATATCCAACATGGGGGGACCCATGCTCCTCATCACCTTTGAATCTCAAGAGGAAAAGAAAGCAATGGTGGATAGTCAGTGGTTATTACGGTGGTATAGAGACCTGAGGAATGTCAACTACAAAATTGCTTCAAAATGGAGAGAAACATGGCTGAAAGTCTACGGAGTCCCTATTGGTGCATGAAGCTATGACAATTTCCGCAAGATAGGTTGCGTTTTTGGGAAGGTCATTTCAATCAACCACTCCTCCTTTGATCATGCAAAAATCCTAGTCCACACTGATTGTCTTTTTAGAATAAATTGTAAAATGGGGCTTGATGTTGAAGAAGTCAGACCAACAATATTCGAATGGGAAGATTGGTCAAATGTGTTAGTTGATGCCTTTGTTCAAAAGTCAAACAAAAAATCCAGTAATGAAATTCAATCATCTGATGAGGAGGATGATGATGACCATCCACAAAAATCATGTCAGAAATCCAGTAATGATTACGGTTCACATGATGGAAGGAACGTAGATGAACTCAATAACAAGTCTGAAGATATGTCTAATGATAGGGATGATGAAGTGTTCAATGATGTAATCAATGATCAGGATGATGATGTGATCAGTTCCAAGGATGGAAATCCATTCGACAAAGGCAGAGACATCAATCATCAAGTTGTCTCACATAGGTTGGGAAGCTCACTGGACGGGTGCTTCAACCTATGATATAATCAATCATCTTATACTGGGAACCCCTCTGGCAACTGCCCCTCTTCTGAAATTCCCAATGCAATTGATAATTGCGTCTCTGCCCCCAATATCCTGCCAATGCTCTCCAATAATTCCAAGGGCCCCCCTCTTTGAAAAGTCAAACTTTTCTCCGGGTCCACTTAACCATCAATCCTTTCTTGATCCAACTCCACCTTTTCAATTAACTTCAGGCCCATCACCCAATAAAATTCCTGACCAACCTGGGCCATCCCCAGAAAAAAACCTTTCACAGCCCACAAAATCCAGCCCAATCCTCACCTCCAATAGTATCGAAATTTTGCTGCGCCCAAAACAGCCATCCCTACCTACCTCCTAATCTTCCCAATCTAGCCGCTTTTTCCACCTGGTTTTGAGAAATTCATACCCACCCCTACCAAGCTGGCCCATGCTAAAAAAAGAAAACGAAAAGCCCAAACTAAAAAGAAACTAAACCTCAACACCAAAAATTCCTCCCCAAATCCCCAGCCAAGTCTCCTCCACTCACCTTCCAATGAATTTAGCCCAATCAACTCATTTGATGTTCTTGAAATTGCATCAAAGGTTGGAATGACTTTTTATGGATCTTCCTCTGAGCTTCAGGATAGGATTGATCGCATTCTTGCCAATCAAGAACTGAATTGGCGTGCCAATTGCAGTTAATCCTCCTCATCCTTCACAAAACCCCAAGTTTACAATGATTCTTTTATCTTGGAATTCAAGAGGACTGGGCGCTCGTATCAAAAGAAGCGCCTTACGTAAACTCATTGCAAAGCATGTTCCACTTTTTGTCTTCACCCAGGAAACAAAAACGGAAGATATCAACCTAAAAACCATCCGCACTATTAGAAAATCTGATGACAATGGATGGCTTTTCAGCCCATCAACTCGTAACTCATGAGGTCTCCTCTCCCTATGGCACACCCCTTCCTTCACTCTTTGTTCAAATCACATTGCCATGGAAACCTCGTCAATGGAAACTTTGAGTGTATCTTAATCAATATTTATAACCCTTGTGAGTTGTCTGCTAGATCTGTGGTGTGGAACGAGATTAAGATCTACTGGCTCTCCTAAAACCTCCCTTGTGTCATTATGGGTGACTTCATTGAAGTCCTAGAGGCCAATGAACGAGATATGCCTTCATCCTCTCAATCAGGAATTAACGATTTTCGTCAATTTATGCAGGATACGCTACTGAATGAAATACATCCTTCCAATGGTCGCTTCACTTGGTTCCGTGCAAACTCGAAAAGTAAACTGGATCGTTGTCTACTCAACTCAAATTGGCTATTCCTCTTCCCCAATCTGAGCCTTTCACTCCTGCACCGTGGTCTCTCTGACCACTGCCCAATGCTGATTCAATCAAAAGAACAAAATTGGGGAGCAAAGCCATTTCGCTTTCAAAATTGCTGGCTTCTTAACCCTAAATGTTTGAAGCTTATCCGACAATCATGGTCCTCTTCTGATTATCTCCCTATTGAAGGGAAATTGAAAGAGGTCAAAAAGGCCTTGAAAGAATGGAACCTATATGGCTTTGGCTCCATTAAGGCTAATATCAAGCTTGCTGAATTGACTATCCAAGGCTTCGATGATACTGCTAATCAAAGATCTCTCACTCAGGACGAGCTAGAAAGGAAAAAGGCTGCTCAGATTGATTTGTGGAATTGGGCAAAAAAGAGTGAAACTAATTGGGCTCAACAGTCCAGGATTCAATGGCTAAAGCAGGGCGATAGAAATACAAAATTCTTCCACATAACGGCAACAATCCGAAGACGGAAGAATCAGATTGATTCCATTCGTGTTAAGAACGTTGAGACTCGTGATCCGGAAGAAATTAAAAAAGAAGCAGTATCCTTTTTCAAAGGTATTTTCCGAGAAGAATATAATCAGAGGCCTACTTTTTCTAGACTTGATTTCAACACACTCTCACAGCAGCAAGGTTCCTTCCTCATTGCCGAATTCACACCAGAAGAAAATTGATGAGGTTGTGGCCTCGTGTAACTCCGATAAGGCCCCTGGGCCCGATGACTTCAATTTTAAATTTATCAAGAATGCATGGGAAGTGATAAAACAGGATATTTATGAAATGGTGCGTGAATTCTGGTCATCTTCAAGATTACCTCGCGGTTACAACACCGCCTTTATCGCCCTTATCCCAAAAATAGAAAACCCAACGGAGTTCAAAGACTTTCGACCAATAAGCATGGTCGGATGCCTTTATAAAATAGTTGCAAAGCTGCTGGCCCGAAGGCTTCAAAAAGTCATTGGCACACTCATAGGCCCACTGCAATCCTCTTTTGTGAAAGTTCGACAAATCCTCGATGGGGTATTAATTGCAGGAGAATTAATCCACTCGTGTAAACTCAAGCAGCTTCCTTTGGCTATGTTTAAGATCGACTTCCACAAAGCATTCGACTCGGTTTTATGGAGATTTCTTGATTGGTGCCTTGAGCAGATGAATTTCCCCCAAAAGTGGCGGGAATGGATCAATACATGCGTAATGTCGGCCTCTGCGTCTATTCTAATTAATGGTTCACCATCAAAACCATTCAAATTGCAACGTAGTCTCCGTCAAGGTGATCCCTTATCACCATTCTTATTTGTTCTAGTGGCAGAATCCCTCAATCTACTCATCAAAAAAGCCACGCATTTGTCCCGTTGGAGTGGCCTCGAGATTTGCAAGGAAGGTCCGAAAATCAAGCACTTACAATACGCGGATGATACGCTTATCTTCTGCCCACCGAAAGTTGAATTCTTGAAAAACATCAAAAAGATTCTTGTATTATTCCATCTGGCCTCTAGTCTTCAAGTTAATTTCCACAAAAGTTCTTTGATCGAGATCAACACTCACTCATCTTGGCTGGAAAACGCTGCTGCCTCTTTGTTTTGCAAAATCGGATCACTTTCCTTCTCATACTTGGGTCTTCCCGTTGGTGGTTCGTCCTCTAGATTAAGCACTTGGGATCCAATTATCTCTCATTTGCATAAGAAACTTACATCATGGAAGGGCCAATTACTCTCTAAGGCGGAAGAGTCACACTTATTAAATTCTCTCTCTCCAATCTACCGCTCTACTACATGTCAATGTTTCCTATCCCTAAGGGGATTATTGAAAAGATAAACAAAATACAGCGGTAATTTTTTTGGAGCGGGGGATTGGAGAAAAGATCCCTAGCTTTGGTTCCTTGGAGCACCGTGGAATTACCGAAGGATATTGGTGGCTTAAGTATTGGAGCACCGTGGAATTACCGAAGGATATCTGGGATGGTCTCCATTACGTGTGGAACTTTATGTGGTGTCGCCCCCTCAGACCTCAGGATATTGTGGAGCGTGACTCCCTTTTATCTCTTCTCAATCAAGCCTCTCTTCATCATGAAAGGAACGATTATCTCATATGGACTCGCCACAAGTCCGGAAATTTCTCTACAAATTCCTTTGGGCAGGAACTCGCCAAACTATCACCCTCCTCCTCCTGTGATGTTGTTAAAGGTTTTTGGGAGGGGCTAGTACCTCCCAAAATTGAAGTTTTTGGATGGGTTGCCATCCTTGATAAGATCAACACCAAAAGCAAGCTGGCTCGAATAGGCATTATTCCACCGTCGGAAACAATTTGTATCCTTTGTAACTCCCATGATGAAAGTTGTTCCCAATTGCTCCTTCACTGTCCCTTCTCATCTCACATATGGAATTGGTGGTTGAATTTATGGGGACTCTCATGGGCTCTCCCTGCTTCCCTATGGGATTTATTCGATCAGTGGAGGTTCCCATCCCCTCTCTCTTTCTTCAAAAAGGGGTGGGTCGCCATATTCTTTATTTATTATCATTTGGGCTATATGGAAGGAGCAGAATGTTCGAGTCTTCAAAAACTCCATAAGTTCACTATCGGAAATTCAAGACCTCATCCTTCTTCGTCTTAGATGGTGGATTTCGGGGTGGAATGTGCCTTTTCCTTACTCCCCGTGTGATATCCAAAGGAATCCCAACTGTTTGCTGTGGGATGGGGGATGTTCTCTTCGCACCAACATTGCTCCTAAACCATCTTCTGCTATTTGGGTTCCTCCCCCAACTCATTGTCTCAAATGAAACGTTGATGCGTCGGTCAACCCATCTTCGTCTTGTTCGGCCATTGGGGGAGTATTGGGGGATCACAATGGCATTTTTCGATGTATTTTCTCCTCTCCCATCCCCTTCATGGAGATCAATAGTGCGGAAGTGCTCACCATCCATAGAGTCATAAAGATCACATCATCAAGTCTTGCCCACTGCTTTGAAAAGGAATTGATCATAGAGTCCGATTCTGCGAATGCGGTTCAATGGCTTAACTCTCCCTCTGGTGGGCCTTGGAACCTTAATTTTCACCTGAATTTCGTTAGAGACTCCTGCTCTCGTTGGAAGACCTTATCTATCATTCACAAAGGCAGAGAATCTAATTTCATTGCAGACGCCTTGGCCAAGCAGGGTTTGACTAGGGAAAACTAATTCATTGCATGGATGTAAGTGTGTTGAATGATGTTATTGCAGGAATGTAAGTGTGTTGATTGATGTGGCTGAGGATGATTTCGTGATCTTTGTACTCTGTACTCCTGGGCTTTTATGCCAAATAATGCAATGAGAATCTAAATGAAAAAAAAAACATATTTCCGAGTGATTCGAACAACATAAAACAATCTTTTCAAGGCTCGTTCGATATTCGATCCATAATCAGTGCAAATAAATGACCCAGACAGAGATTGTTAATATATTATTGCGACTGTAAGTATTATATATTATACTAACTCCCTGTAATATTCTTTTATTTCCTTTTCATGAACATTATTTTTTATGTCTGATTGCAATATTTATAAACTTGTATATTATTGTTAATCAAGACCTAAATAGATGTTCTAACTAAATCATATTATATGGACAACCTGCTAGTAACCCAGTAATATAATTGCTAAATCACATGCCACCAAAAAAGTAGTCTTTTTTGTGTTTAATGAACCAACCTAGACTAATTATTTTAGGGTGTTAAAAATATTATTTGGTTATTCTTCTGCATAAAACTTGCTATGAATCGATATTTACTAGACGCCAACAATGGGCAAACGTGGTTCATGACCGTGTTCGTACCCTCACTCCCGAACTCAATTTTTGGTTCAAGACCATTAATGAAGTTATGACGGGGAAATCATTATTGGATAAGTCCATAAGTGTTCCCTACGATTTTCTAATATCCAATTAGTTTTATGAGTCTTCCTTTAAAGACTTGTTGGCGACTTCTATCTATTTCAAAACATTTTTCAATAAAACCTTTACAATGAGGTAGTCAAATACGTGCTCATCCTGCGAAGGCAAATAAAAACACGCCTACAATTTGGCGACTTCACTGGGGAGGATTTGAAAATATTATTTTTTAAATGAGTGGGTGAAACTTGAAAAATACGATGCATTCTCTTTTTATGCCTTAGAATAATATACTGTTTTGCATATGCATTAAGCCACTATAAGGACAATCTTCCTTGTCTCATTAGCGCATATTCAATGCGTGAGGCCACCCCGGGGGGTTTGTGCTTTGTCTTTCCGAAAGCTTCCTGAGCGATAGTGTTGGATCTTACTCATAAGCAAACCTACCCAACCATGGCATTGTTCCCATGTTCCTGACTTGAGAACTGGAGTGCGTCTTACACGTGGCCACCTTTTTAAGCAATGGTACAGAGCATGGGATCAATCTCTTAGTCATGGACCCTTTTCAGCCTTAACCTAAGCCTGACCATAGTTGAAACGTAGAACTGGACTTTTAGGTTGAAAACTTTTGCATCCATGTTATATGACATTTGCTTATGATTGCAATTTTTGCCTATTATTGACTTTTCAAAACATTGATGTGTATTACACCTAAAATCGCGTCTAAAAAAATCGTCAAAATGATAAGTTGCATGCAGAGGGGCAATGCACCGAGCGCACCGTAATGCACCTGGCGCACAACCCTTGCGCCAGACGCAAAGACCCCCGAGCCACGCGCAAAATTGTGGACATCCGTTTGGAGAGTTTTTATTAGAAGTCTACTAAGTTTAGAATTCTGAGGTCATTAGAAGTCTATCAAGTCTAGGATTCTAAAGTCAGTAGAATTTCATATCACCTTTGCATTGCATAGTCCATTGTTCATACACTTCATGATGCATAACTAGAGTTATTAGACATTTAGGAGTCTCATTGCATCCATACTCCTCATTTCATCTCATGCATTCCGCATTTAGTAGTCCTGAATTACAAGCGATCTAATTCCCTATTTGGGATATGTAGACAGGCTTTACAGGTTCGAACGCATAGAAAAACTCATACATACATCCATTAGGTCTAGGTGCATCTAAAAACTTCGTGCATACATGCATTAGGTCTATGTGCATCCAAGAGAGTCATGCATACATGTGTTAGGTTTAGGTGCATCCAAAAAAGAACAAAAAAAAATTCATTCATTTAAGATATGCTAATTTGTTCTCATAAGCTCAAACTTTTTTGAAAATCTACATTCCATCCACCTCTTATTTCTCTAAAAGTCTTCAGTGGTGATCCATGCAGAATTCAAGAGACATTGAAATGGGTAACCTATCGAATACTGATCACCAATTCGCTGAAATGGCTAGAGCTTTAGCTAAGCTTTCTAGTATGATGGAAGAAATAGCTATAAGACTTGAGAAGGTCGAGTATGGTGAATCTCCTGGATTCAACAAGAAATTGGAGAGTGTTCTTCATAGGGCAACCAATACCAATTCTTATTTTGAGCGCATTGATGACACTAAAATGAAGGAAAAACTCCCCAAAAAATTCTCCGCAACTGACATCCCTAAATTCAAACCAACTGATAACCCAAAGTATCATGTAAGGAACTTGAGCAACCATGAGCATCAAATCAGTTGACCCTAAACTTTACCCAATGGTATTTCCGATGTCATTGGACCCAATTTGCTAAAATTGGCTCTATTCCCTGGACCCCAAGCAAACTCTAACTTGGGAAGATATTACTACTGCTTTCATGAAACAATATGAATCGAGCATACAACTGCAAACCTCCCTTAAAGAACTCGAGGTTCTTAAACAAGGTGAAATGATGGTTTTACTAATGGAGAGAGAAATCAACCCATATGGTATCAAAGCCTGCAGAAAAAGACTTAATACGAATTAATATTTGTTTCTAACCTCCTCCCTAAATACAAAAACCACCTGAAATACTTGGGTCTCAATAGCTTTACAAGAGTTTATGATGTGGGTATCCAGATTGAGAATGCTTTGTTGTAAAATGACGAAGACAATGACCTCAATGCCATGGAAATAAACATATCTCCAAGCCCAATCACTCATTAATACATTTGGACTCGCTTAGGTCCAATAACCTTGGAAAAATATACACCTCCTCTCTTTTCATTTAGAAAGTTACCTCTTGATGACCGAAGCAACGAAGTCGTCTCGTCACTTGACGTAGGAGTCTAGACTTAGGATTTCATTGTGTTGTTTTATTTCTCTTATGTACCCAGTCTAATATAGGATTTTCCCTCTTATTGCATGTACTCATAATTTTCAATCAATAAATGAGTATTTACTTATTTATTCTCTAACCTTGCATTAATGAGCATCAATGAAAATCACGATTGTCGTCGTAAAAGAAATAAAATAAATAATAATTCTCATGACTGTTCTAATAAAGGCGATGAACATAATTGGCATAAAAGAGGCATCCTTCCTTTTCTCCAATTCTTATCATCCATTTCAACTTAAACACATAACATCTCCCTCCCTTTAACCTACCTCATGGGAAGTACATTTAACAACAATTCAATGTAAAGGGCAAGAAAAAAAAAAGAGAGCAGCAACAAAAACCAGAGCATAAAATACAAAACAATAAAATCAAAAAATGCAAGCCCATCAATAGCTTTGTCCAATGTACTTCTTTCAAAACCTTTAACCTTTAACCCAAAACCTCCAACTTTAACCAAAAGACCATGACCTCCATAACCAAAAACCATTACACGCCAAAATCATACCTCTGTCACAAACCTTCTCGTAAACAACCCACAACCATGTTATAATAAGCTATAAAAGACAAACCAAAGCCCGCTAGGTCGAAAACCCTAAAGGGCGACTTAGGCAAAAGTCAGGGCATTTTCTCATTCTTTAGCCTGAACTACGAATGGTCTGATTCCGTTAAAGATACGTAGGAAACCTCACCATGAGGTTCGACTGCTTTAAACCAAACCAAACCTACATCATTATCCACCCTTGCCAAAGACCCCTTCCAAATCAATGCCACATTGCAAATGGCTCCAAGCAAAATGCTCGGCCACCGATTAAAGTGTTAAGAGTTACGACTGGCCTGATTTCATCATGAATACGTAGGCAACCTCTTTTGAGGCCCGTCCACTTTAATCCAAAACATATTTTTTTAAGGCTCGCCTAGGCCCATGAGAAAAGCGCGATCGCCCAAATCATGGATTTTCAATGCTCATCCCTATCATTAGTTCTAGACGGAGATTTGAACCTGCATCATTAGCCTACCTTATTGCGTGAGTCAATTCATTATGGCTCCGCCTTTTTCTTATTCTTATTCTTATCCCTTGCCGTTTTCTGAACTACATTATCATCTTCTAAGCCAACCTTAACATAACCTTTCAACACGCAGCGCTATGACCGCGCTTCATCCTTTGAGTGTTCCTTTATTTGGCCTTATTCTTTTCTCTTCTCACCTTAGGAACCCTATATGGAATCTTTGGTCGAAAATTCCACTTTACGTGACGAGATATTTTCGAAATCAAGCATTTAAGTCAAATACTTCCTCAACTTCATCTTGCTGGGGGCTTCATCACAAATCCACACAGAAAGTCATAGGCTCCAAGCGTACCTTGCTAAAGACTTCATTACGAGTCCATACATGAAATCTTGGGTTTTAAACCCACACGGATACTAGATCGCACCTATTTATGGGCTCACTTAGGCCCTTGGCATACAAAACTTGAAGCATATACAACTCAAGCATTACGAAGACTCGTTCTATAATGTCTTTTGAATCCAACATAATCTATTAACTAAATGGATCATTTTTGGGGGCTTCCCATTTCTCCTCTTTCAGAAATATTTTCTAAACGGAAAATGGAGCTTCTAGAGGAACAACAAAGCATCATATCATATCTCTGCATTAGTGTCCTACCTCTGCATTTTGATTATATACCTGCATTTCGCATCATACACTGTGTCAAGCATTGCATGCATCCTTAGTCATTGGATCCTAGCATTAGTCTTGGAGTCACACACATCCATATATACACATACACACACATCTTATACACATTCTGCAGTCTAGTGTCACACAGTTGCACACTTACACTATATTCTCATAGTTTAGATCATCAGTATGTCCTATCCCTTCTCGCTTTTTAGCGAATGAAATTTTCGTAAGTTACGCTTTTCTCGCTCTCGAGCGAATGAACTTTTCGTAAGTTATATTTCTCGCTTTTTAGCAAATGGACTTTTCGTAAGTTATATTTCTCGCTTTTTAGCGAATGGACTTTTCGTAAGTTATATTTCTCGCTTTTTACCGAATGGACTTTTCGTAAGTTATATATCTCGCTTTTTAGCGAATGAACTTTTCGCAAGTTATATTTCTCGCATTTTAGCGAATGAACTTTTCATAAGTTATTCCTTCTCGCTTTCGAGCGAATGAGCTTTTCGCAAGCTATTATCTGTCTCGCTTTTGAGCGAATGAGCTTTTCGTAAGTTATTTCTCTCTCGCATTCGAGCGAATGAACTTTTCGTAAGTAATTTCCTTCTCGCTTTGAGCGAATGAACTTATTGCAAGTTATTCCTATTCCAGTCACTTTTAGCCCAAATAAATATACCTCGAATAATCCCTTTCATACGAATAAAATTTTCGTAAGTTATTCTTTTCTTCCTCGCTTTTAAGTGAATGAACTTTTTGTAAGTTATTATTTTCTTTCTCGCTTTTAAGCGAATGAACCTTTCGGAAGTTACTCCTTTCTTTCTGCATGTTTGTATTCGTTGCATTCTACAGGTATGAATACATCGATAACAGTAAATTCAGCATTATCTCTAAGGACCAAGACAACGGAAAACCCAACGTTAATATGGTTCGTATCCCTGAAGACAACAACAGCGGTCAAGTCCAACTCTCGTTTTCAGCCAAGCATAACTCACATCATCATCAGCCCTGGAGCGGAACGAAGCACTATACCGTCATGAGCCGGACATAGCCCATAAATTACCCTGGAGCGGGACGTATCTCTATACCATCATGAGCCGGACATAGTTCATAATATCCTTTTCATATATCCTTTTATTTTGCAAACTTATGCTTGTTTTGCAAATGTCTTTCATACAAATATGTTTCCGTAAACTTATGCTTGTTTTGCAGGTACCGCTATCATTTCGCAAACTTGTGCTTGTCTTGCGAATTGATACTTTTCATATATGTCTGTTTCTGCAAACTTATACTTGTTTTGCAGGTATCGGTGTTAAAAGAGTGATCCTAGATTGCAGAGCATCTAGAATCATTCTCCGTCTCGACACGAATACCCCGCTCTAATTGGTCCGGATCGAGGAAAGAATAAAGAACAAGTGTAAAATAAAATATTTTAAGCCCAAAACCATATTCTAACTCTTTTTATTAACCCATTTTCGAAAACTTTTTTGTTAATAGTTTTACTAAGCCACTTTCTAAAACGTTTTAAAATAACTTTTTAAAAACCCATGTTTGAAAAACATTTTAAAAATAGTTTTTATGAAATCCCGATTTCTACAGCTCCTTTTCTAGCCTAATTTAATTAATAGAATTAATTAATTAGTTTTATTGATAAAAGTATCTTTTACAAAAAAAATCATCTTTCTTCCGAGTGTTTTTTAAATATCCTTTATCTAACTATTTCCTAAAATCTTTTAAGGAAATCTATATAATTGTCTAATGCAAAATACAAAGTCCTATGTGGCATCCTCACATTCATCAAGCAATTTTAGAGCTTTGAAAAATAAAAACTCTCCAAACGGGTGTCCATGTGGCACTTACACGTTGGATGGTTATTACAATTCCTGTGCATTCCTTTATTTTGGGTGTAATCTGGCTAATTGATTCATGCTTCATTTTGGGCGTAATTGTAGGATAAACATTAAAGGAAAGTTTTTAAAAATATTTCCTTTAATTGCTTGGATTCATAGCTAAGGAAAGTTAGCCTCAATTAACATGCATCAATGCTGCTAAGGAAATGTAGCATATCTAGAAGATTATAAGAATCATTGTGGATTATAAGATACAATTACGCATGTGATCATCAATATATTTTGGTGGAATGATACTTGCAATAGTGAATCTTGCCTCTGTAACTTAAATTTCTATATCTATTTTTTGTTTGTACTCTTTTCTCATTTTTGCTTTTTGTTTTTTATTTTTATAATTTTTGTGATTTTATTAATCATGAAATTCCTAGGATTACAAGTTCAAAATAGCAGAGAGAGAGGTACTATTGTGAACTATTACACAAAAGAAATATGAAAGAGCCCTAAGCTTGTTGCGTTACTTTACTGATATATAGACCAGGAAAGTAAAATAATATAGCAGCTTCAAGTTACAGATGAAGGGTGAATTTAAGGAAGCTCAACATCACAACCACGCTAAAAATTCAGATTGTTTATGGAGTCCTTGCTTGGATAGAGCGTCGGCAACATGGTTGGAACTTCGAACATGATGATTGATTGAGAAGGAGATATTATTTTTCAAGGCATTTATGCTTTTTGTTAGGCTGGATTTGTAGCTAATTGGTGATGTATTGTGCAGGAGAAATGATGCTATAGAACAGAGCAAAGGTGAAGTAGATTCATAGATAAGGAAAGTTAGCCTCAATTAACATGCTATAGAATAAAGCAAAGCTAATGTCTTAAATCTATGAGTAGTTGAATTATGCTAAAAATAGATTCTTTTATTGAACTGAGTAGATTTCGAATTTGTTGATTTTTAGGAGTTTAATATGTGGTGTGATATAATTTAATAGTTATTAGTATAAGTATGGGCATAACTAATATGATCAAAAATCATAATCATTAATATTCCTGCATCATAAAAAAATAATCGTTGCTATGTAATTTTTGTGGAGGGATAGAGTTTGGATTTTTTTTAGGGGAGAGTCTGGGTTCGTGTATCATTTTTTGAGTGGAATGAACACAATATGTTACAGTATGAATCTATTTACACTAGTCAGACACGCTTTCATTAATTTTGAATAACATGTGCAGGTATTAGTTGATTTGCCCTATGTACTTCATCCGCAAATATAATCGTGATATGAAAGTATTTTGAAATATCCATTGTTTGTGAACTTATATTAAGGATTTGAAGTTTGTAGGATTATTAAAAAATAAAGGGCCTAATTTTGAATTTTAGAATAGGGCCCCTAAAATCTTCGAGACGGCCCTGCTAATTGTGTTCAGTTACCTAACCTAAACCTATATAATCTCACGCCTCGTACAACTAATAACACACGGCCAAAATACGAAATCCCTCGCCCAACTAATTATCACACCCATCTCGTACTCCTCCATACTACGTTTAAGATCACCTGCACCCATAAAAATCACACCTAAAAATAATTCTCTGCATCTTCCTAATCACTCCCCGCAAACACCATATCAAAAGTCAACGTCTACACGCATTCATCCTCTAATCATACAACATCATTATCTCATACTCATGCCATATATTACTCACGTACACTTAATTCAATAACATCACCTATTCATCATCATTAGCGCAATTCATCATCTGCAACATATTTTCGAGTGATGAATTTATGTGAACATTTGGAGAATGAGAGAAATGGTAGAGAGAAACCGAGAGAGAGAGCGAGGGAGTAGAGGTGAGTCTGTGAGGTTTCATGAAAATGGCAATCATGGCAACTGGACAAAAGTGAAACGGAGATCATCATCAAAAAAGCAACCCCACCAAGCCACCAAAACAGCCTTTATCAAATTCCTTCCCCCAAACTCAAGCAAAGAAGACCTAGCTCAAATCTTTTACAGATATGGCCCCATCACTGACATTTCCATACCTCCACAATCTAACCTAAACCGAAACTACTGTTTTGCCTTCACAAAATTCATGGGAGCTCATTCCCTATTTCAAGCAATACATGGCGAAAATGGCAGGAAAATGGGCAGCAAACGCCTCAATGTGGAACATGCAAGATTTGATTCAAGATTCCCCACTGTAATCCATCCCCAGATGCCCCGAAATCAAAACCCCCAACCACAAAACCCATCCCACATCAACCAGAATGCGTTAAGAGACCATAGGTCTTACAAAGAAGTCTCCACCCAAAACAAGAATGCTCCCCCTCAACCCACTAAAAACCACAAAATATCATCCCAACCTGAACCAAACAACATCCAAGGAAACTTTGAAACCTCAAATCCTCCCCTCGACAACATGAAAACCTCATCCACCCATATCCATCATATCCAACAGGAAATTGAACCGAACCCTAACTTCATTGAATACAGACCTAGTCGAGAAAGAGTAATGATTAGCAGAATTCTTGATGAAGAAGTGGAAAAAGCCCGTAATGAACTCGAAGTGGATATTTCTGATACTGAGCATGCTGGAATCATAATGGGTTCAAAAGATCTGGTGAGAACAAACTTCCTCAATAGAAGTTTAATTGGAGTTGCATACTCCTCCCTCTCAGTTGATACCATTATAAACCACATCATCGCTGAGGGGGTCAACTGGCTCAAAATATCCAACATGGGGGGACCCATGCACCTCATCACCTTTGAATCTCAAGAGGAAAAGAAAGCAATGGTGGATAGTCAGTGGTTATTACGGTGGTATAGAGACCTGAGGAATGTCAACTACAAAATTGCTTCAAAATGGAGAGAAACATGGCTGAAAGTCTACGGAGTCCCTATTGGTGCATGGAGCTATGACAATTTCCGCAAGATAGGTTGCGTTTTTGGGAAGGTCATTTCAATCAACCACTCCTCCTTTGATCATGCAAAAATCCTAGTCCACACTGATTGTCTTTTTAGAATAAATTGTAAAATGGGGCTTGATGTTGAAGAAGTCAGACCAACAATATTCGAATGGGAAGATGGGTCAAATGTGTTAGTTGATGCCTTTGTTCAAAAGTCAAACAAAAAATCCAGTAATGAAATTCAATCATCTGATGAGGAGGATGATGATGACCATCCACAAAAATCATGTCAGAAATCCAGTAATGATTACGGTTCACATGATGGAAGGAACGTAGATGAACTCAATAACAAGTCTGATGATATGTCCAATGATAGGGATGATGAAGTGTTCAATGATGTAATCAATGATCAGCATGATGATGTGATCAGTTCCAAGGATGGAAATCCATTCGACAAAGGCAGAGACATCAATCATCAAGTTGTCTCACATAGGTTGGGAAGCTCACTGGACGGGTGCTTCAACCTATGATATAATCAATCATCTTATACTGGGAACCCCTCTGGCAACTGCCCCTCTTCTGAAATTCCCAATGCAATTGATAATTGCGTCTCTGCCCCCAATATCCTGCCAATGCTCTCCAATAATTCCAAGGGCCCCCCTTTTTGAAAAGTCAAACTTTTCTCCGGGTCCACTTAACCATCAATCCTTTCTTGATCCAACTCCACCTTTTCAATTAACTTCAGGCCCATCACCCAATAAAATTCCTGACCAACCTGGGCCATCCCCAGAAAAAAACCTTTCACAGCCCACAAAATCCAGCCCAATCCTCACCTCCAATAGTATCGAAATTTTGCTGCGCCCAAAACAGCCATCCCTACCTACCTCCTACTCTTCCCAATCTAGCTGCTTTTTCCACCTGGTTTTGAGAAATTCATACCCACCCCTACCAAGCTGGCCCATGCTAAAAAAAGAAAACGGAAAGCCCAAACTAAAAAGAAACTAAACCTCAACACCAAAAATTCCTCCCCAAATCCCCAGCCAAGTCTCCTCCACTCACCTTCCAATGAATTTACCCCAATCAACTCATTTGATGTTCTTGAAATTGCATCAAAGGTTGGAATGACTTTTCATGGATCTTCCTCTGAGCTTCAGGATAGGATTGATCGCATTCTTGCCAATCAAGAACTGAATTGACGTGCCAATTGCAGTTAATCCTCCTCATCCTTCACAAAACCCCAAGTTTACAATGATTCTTTTATCTTGGAATTCAAGAGGACTGGGCGCTCGTATCAAAAGAAGCGCCTTACGTAAACTCATTGCAAAGCATGTTCCACTTTTTGTCTTCACCCAGGAAACAAAAATAGAAGATATCAACCTAAAAACCATCCGCACTATTTGAAAATCTGATGACAATGGATGGCTTTTCAGCCCATCAACTGGTAACTCATGAGGTCTCCTCTCCCTATGGCACACCCCTTCCTTCACTCTTTGTTCAAATCACATTGCCATGGAAACCTCGTCAATGGAAACTTTGAGTGTATCTTAATCAATATTTATAACCCTTATGAGTTGTCTGCTAGATCTGTGGTGTGGAACGAGATTAAGATCTACTGGCTCTCCTAAAACCTCCCTTGTGTCATTATGGGTGACTTCAATGAAGTCCTAGAGGCCAATGAACGAGATATGCCTTCATCCTCTCAATCAGGAATTAACGATTTTCGTCAATTTATGCAGCATCTGCTACTGAATGAAATACATCCTTCCAATGGTCGCTTCACTTGGTTCCGTGCAAACTCGAAAAGTAAACTGGATCGTTGTCTACTCAACTCAAATTGGCTATTCCTCTTCCCCAATCTGAGCCTTTCACTCCTGCACCGTGGTCTCTCTGACCACTGCCCAATGCTGATTCAATCAAAAGAACAAAATTGGGGAGCAAAGCCATTTCGCTTTCAAAATTGCTGGCTTCTTAACCCTAAATGTTTGAAGCTTATCCGACAATCATGGTCCTCTTCTGATTATCTCCCTATTGAAGGGAAATTGAAAGAGGTCAAAAAGGCCTTGAAAGAATGGAACCTATCTGGCTTTGGCTCCATTGAGGCTAATATCAAGCTTGCTGAATTGACTATCCAAGGCTTCGATGATACTGCTAATCAAAGATCTCTCACTCAGGACGAGCTAGAAAGGAAAAAGGCTGCTCAGATTGATTTGTGGAATTGGGCAAAAAAGAGTGAAACTAATTGGGCTCAACAGTCCAGGATTCAATGGCTAAAGCAGGGCGATAGAAATACAAAATTCTTCCACATAACGGCAACAATCCGAAGACGGAAGAATCAGATTGATTCCATTCGTGTTAAGAACGTTGAGACTCGTGATCCGGAAGAAATTAAAAAAGAAGCAGTATCCTTTTTCAAAGGTATTTTCCGAGAAGAATATAATCAGAGGCCTACTTTTTCTAGACTTGATTTCAACACACTCTCACAGCAGCAAGGTTCCTTCCTCATTGCCGAATTCACACCAGAAGAAATTGATGAGGCTGTGGCCTCGTGTAACTCCGATAAGGCCCCTGGGCCCGATGGCTTCAATTTTAAATTTCTCAAGAATGCATGGGAAGTGATAAAACAGGATATTTATGAAATGGTGCGTGAATTCTGGTCATCTTCAAGATTACCTCGCGGTTACAACACCGCCTTTATCGCCCTTATCCCGAAAATAGAAAACCCAACGGAGTTCAAAGACTTTCGACCAATAAGCATGGTCGGATGCCTTTATAAAATAGTTGCAAAGCTGCTGGCCCGAAGGCTTCAAAAAGTCATTGGCACACTCATAGGCCCACTGCAATCCTCTTTTGTGAAAGTTCGACAAATCCTCGATGGGGTATTAATTGCAGGAGAATTAATCCACTCGTGTAAACTCAAGCAGCTTCCTTTGGCTATGTTTAAGATCGACTTCCACAAAGCATTCGACTCGGTTTTATGGAGATTTCTTGATTGGTGCCTTGAGCAGATGAATTTCCCCCAAAAGTGGCGGGAATGGATCAATACATGCGTAATGTCGGCCTCTGCGTCTATTCTAATTAATGGTTCACCATCAAAACCATTCAAATTGCAACGTAGTCTCCGTCAAGGTGATCCCTTATCACCATTCTTATTTGTTCTAGTGGCAGAATCCCTCAATCTATTCATCAAAAAAGCCACGCATTTGTCCCGTTGGAGTGGCCTCGAGATTTGCAAGGAAGGTCCGAAAATCACGCACTTACAATACGCGGATGATACGCTTATCTTCTGCCCACCGAAAGTTGAATTCTTGAAAAACATCAAAAAGATTCTTGTATTATTCCATCTGGCCTCTAGTCTTCAAGTTAATTTCCACAAGAGTTCTTTGATCGAGATCAACACTCACTCATCTTGGCTGGAAAACGCTGCTGCCTCTTTGTTTTGCAAAATAGGATCACTTTCCTTCTCATACTTGGGTCTTCCCGTTGGTGGTTCCTCCTCTAGATTAAGCACTTGGGATCCAATTATCTCTCATTTGCATAAGAAACTTACATCATGGAAGGGCCAATTACTCTCTAAGGCGGAAGAGTCACACTTATTAAATTCTCTCTCTCCAATCTACCGCTCTACTACATGTCAATGTTTCCTATCCCTAAGGGGATTATTGAAAAGGTAAACAAAATACAGCGGTAATTTTTTTGGAGCGGGGGATTGGAGAAAAGATCCCTAGCTTTGGTTCCTTGGAGCACCGTGGAATTACCGAAGGATATTGGTGGCTTAAGTATTGGAGCACCGTGGAATTACCGAAGGATATCTGGGATGGTCTCCATTACGTATGGAACTTTATGTGGTGTCGCCTCCTCAGACCTCAGGATATTGTGGAGCGTGACTCCCTTTTATCTCTTCTCAATCAAGCCTCTCTTCATCATGAAAGGAACGATTATCTCATATGGACTCGCCACAAGTCCTGAAATTTCTCTACAAATTCCTTTGGGCAGGAACTCGCCAAACTATCACCCTCCTCCTCCTGTGATGTTGTTAAAGGTTTTTGGGAGGGGCTAGTACCTCCCAAAATTGAAGTTTTTGGATGGGTTGCCATCCTTGATAAGATCAACACCAAAAGCAAGCTGGCTCGAATAGGCTTTATTCCACCGTCGGAAACAATTTGTATCCTTTGTAACTCCCATGATGAAAGTTGTTCCCAATTGCTCCTTCACTGTCCCTTCTCATCTCACATATGGAATTGGTGGTTGAATTTATGGGGACTCTCATGGGCTCTCCCTGCTTCCCTATGGGATTTATTCGATCAGTGGAGGTTCCCATCCCCTCTCTCTTTCTTCAAAAAGGGGTGGGTCGCCATATTCTTTATTATCATTTGGGCTATATGGAAGGAGCGGAATGTTCGAGTCTTCAAAAACTCCACAAGTTCACTATCGGAAATTCAAGACCTCATCCTTCTTCGTCTTGGATGGTGGATTTCGGGGTGGAATGTGCCTTTTCCTTACTCCCCGTGTGATATCCAAAGGAATCCCAACTGTTTGCTGTGGGATGGGGGATGTTCTCTTCGCACCAACATTGCTCCTAAACCATCTTCTGCTATTTGGGTTGCTCCCCCAACTCATTGTCTCAAATGGAACGTTGATGCGTCGGTCAACCCATCTTCGTCTTGTTCGGCCATTGAGGGAGTATTGAGGGATCACAATGGCATTTTTCGATGTATTTTCTCCTCTCCCATCCCCTTCATGGAGATCAATAGTGCGGAAGTGCTCACCATCCATAGAGCCATAAAGATCACATCATCAAGTCTTGCCCACTGCTTTGAAAAGGAATTGATCATCGAGGCCGATTCTGCGAATGCGGTTCAATGGCTTAACTCTCCCTCTGGTGGGCCTTGGAACCTTAATTTTCACCTGAATTTCGTTAGAGACTCCTGCTCTCGTTGGAAGACCTTATCTATCATTCACAAAGGTAGAGAATCCAATTTCATTGCAGACGCCTTGGCCAAGCAGGGTTTGGCTAGGGAAAACTAATTCATTGCATGGATGTAAGTGTGTTGAATGATGTTATTGCAGGAATGTAAGTGTGTTGATTGATGTGGCTGAGGATGATTTCGTGATCTTTGTACTCTGTACTCCTGGGCTTTTATGCCAAATAATGCAATGAGAATCTAAATGAAAAAAAAAACATATTTCCGAGTGATTCGAACAACATAAAACAATCTTTTCAAGGCTCGTTCGATATTCGATCCATAATCAGTGCAAATAAATGACCCAGACAGAGATTGTTAATATATTATTGCGATTGTAAGTATTATATATTATACTAACTCCCTGTAATATTCTTTTTATTTCCTTTTCATGAACATTATTTTTTATGTCTGATTGCAATATTTATAACATTGTATATTATTGTTAATCAAGACCTAAATAGATGTTCTAACTAAATCATATTATATGGACAACCTGCTAGTAACCCAGTAATATAATTGCTAAATCACATGTCACCAAAAAAGTAGTCTTTTTGTGTTTAATGAACCAACCTAGACTAATTATTTTAGGGTGTTAAAAATATTATTTGGTTATTCTTCTGCATAAAACTTGCTATGAATCGATATTTACTAGACGCCAACAATGGGCAAACGTGGTTCATGACCGTGTTCGTACCCTCACCCCCGAACTCAATTTTTGGTTCAAGACCATTAATGAAGTTATGACGGGGAAATCATTATTGGATAAGTCCATAAGTGTTCCCTACGATTTTCTAATATCCAATTAGTTTTATGAGTCTTCCTTTAAAGACTTGTTGGCGACTTCTATCTATTTCAAAACATTTTTCAATAAAACCTTTACAATGAGGTAGTCAAATACGTGCTCATCCTGCGAAGGCAAATAAAAACACGCCTACAATTTGGCGACTTCACTGGGGAGGATTTGAAAATATTAGTTTTTAAATGAGTGGGTGAAACTTGAAAAATACGATGCATTCTCTTTTTATGCCTTAGAATAATATACTGTTTTGCATATGCATTAAGCCACTATAAGGACAATCTTCCTTGTCTCATTAGCGCATATTCAATGCGTGAGGCCACCCCGGGGGGTTTGTGCTTTGTCTTTCCGAAAGCTTCCTGAGCGATAGTGTTGGATCTTACTCATAAGCAAACCTACCCAACCATGGCATTGTTCCCATGTTCCTGACTTGAGAACTGGTGTGCGTCTTACACGTGGCCACCTTTTTAAGCAATGGTACAGAGCATGGGATCAATCTCTTAGTCAGGGACCCTTTTCAGTCTTAACCTAAGCCTGACCATAGTTGAAACGTAGAACTGGACTTTTAGGTTGAAAACTTTTGCATCCATGTTATATGACATTTGCTTCTGATTGCAATTTTTGCCTATTATTGACTTTTCAAAACATTGATGTGTATTACACCTAAAATCGCGTCTAAAAAAATCGTCAAAATGATAAGTTGCATGCCGAGGGGCAATGCACCGAGCGCATCGTAATGCGACTGGCGCACAACCCTTGCGCCAGACGCAAAGACCCCCGAGCCACGCGCAAAATTGTGGTGTGGAACGCAGCCAAGACAGTGCGCCAAACGCAGGCGCACCGCCTTGCGCTGAGCGCAACACTGTTGCGTGGACCGCAGCCTTTGTGTCTCATGCTATTGTCAATTTGGCTATCGTTTAAGTCAACAAAGTCTGTCATTAAGTCCGTCATAATATGTTCTTGTCGATTTAGTCGTCGTAATGGTCACTTTTGTATTTTTTTCGTCTACATTCATGTAGTGTCATGGTCGTTCTTAGAGTCCTTTCGTCAAAACGAATCTCACCTAATTCTAAAAGATAAAAATTAATATTTTTCTTTTAGTGTCTTATCACCATTGAGTCTCATTTAGGTCAACGATCATGACAACTTAGGATCATCTTCTTTTTTTTCTCTTTTTTTTTATCGTTTTTGGAGGAAAGTCGGATATTTCTATCCTCCAAACAAACTCATCATCAAAATCTCCCCATCCTTTTTTCAAAAATACTTATCTCTCATCTTTTTCATAACTTTACCCCATCTCCTATCACTTATCTTTTTCCAAAATTCATCATTGTTCTACCCTATCATTTTCATGTATATCATCTCACCTTTTTATGTACATTATTTAGGATTCCTTTTAGTGTCCATCTTGTTGTCGAAGTCTCACCCATTTAAGAATTCTAACTCCATTAGAAGTCCATCAAGCCCATATGTCTAGGTTCATCCAGTTTCACTCCATTTATAGTTCTGAACCTCACCTAACTCTATTCATGTTAGAAGTCTTAACCTCGTTTAGGTTCACTCATCTAAGAAACCTAAGTTCGTTAGAGTTCTTACCATCTCAGGAGTCTAAATTCACAACAATTCCATGCATGCATCTTAGAAGTTTAAAACTCATAGAAATCCGCACATAATAGGGTCTAAATCCATTAGAATTACATCCATCTTAGAAGGGTCTAGGCCCAGTAGAGTCTCATGCATATTAGGAATCTGACATCCTTAAAAGTCTACTAAGTTTAGAATTCTGAGGTCATTAGAAGTCTATCAAGTCTAGGATTCTAAAGTCAGTAGAATTTCATATCTATTAGGACTTTATTCACACTAGAATCCCTTTGCATTGCATAGTCCATTGTTCATACACTTCATGATGCATAACTAGAGTTATTAGACATTTAGGAGTCTCATTGCATCCATACTCCTCATTTCATCTCATGCATTCCGCATTTGGTAGTCCTGAATTACAAGCGATCTAATTCCCTATTTGGGATATGTAGACAGACTTTACAGGTTCGAACGCATAGAAAAAGTCATACATACATCCATTAGGTCTAGGTGCATCTAAAAACTTCGTGCATACATGCATTAGGTCTATGTGCATCCAAGAGAGTCATGCATACATGTGTTAGGTTTAGGTGCATCCAAAAAAGAACAAAAAAAAATTCATTCATTTAAGATATGCTAATTTGTTCTCATAAGCTCAAACTTTTTAGAAAATCTACATTCCATCCACCTCTTCTTTCTCTGAAAGTCTTCATTGATGATCTATGCAGAATTCAAGAGACATTGAAATGGGTAACCTATCGAATACTGATCACTAATTCGCTGAAATGGCTAGAGCTTTAGCTAAGCTTTCTAGTATGATGGAAGAAATAGCTATAAGACTTGAGAAGGTCGAGTATGGTGAATCTCCTAGATTCAACAAGAAATTGGAGAGTGTTCTGCATAGGGTAACCAATACCAATTCTTATTTTGAGCCCATTGATGACACTAAAATGAAGGAAAAACTCCCCAAAAAATTCTCCGCAACTGACATCCCTAAATTCAAACCAACTGATAACCCAAAGTATCATGTAAGGAACTTATGCAACCATGAGCAGCAAATTAGTTGACCCTAAACTTTACCCAATGGTATTCCCGATGTCATTGGACCCAATTTACCAAAATTGGCTCTATTCCCTAGACCCCAAGGAAACTCTAACTTGGGAAGATATTACTACTGCTTTCATGAAACAATATGAATCGAGCATACAACTGCAAACCTCCCTTAAAGAACTCGAGGTTCTTAAACAAGGTGAAATGAAGGTTTTACTACTTATCTGAACAGATGGAGAGAGAAATCAACCCATATAGTATCAAAGCCTGCAGAAAAAGACTTAGTACGAATTAATATTTGTTTCTAATAACCTCCTCCCTAAATACAAAAACCACCTGAAATACTTGGGTCTCGATAGCTTTACAAGAGTATATGATGTGGGTATCCAGATTGAGAATGCTTTGTTGTAAAATGACGAAGACAATGACCTCAATGCCATGGAAATAAACATATCTCCAAGCCCAATCACTCATTAATACATTTGGACTCGCTTAGGTCCAATAACCTTGGAAAAATATACACCTCCTCTCTTTTCATTTAGAAAGATACCGCTTGATGACCGAAGCAACGAAGCCGTCTCGTCACTTGACGTAGGAGTCTAGACTTAGGATTTCATTGTGCTGTTTTATTTCTCTTATGTACCCAGTCTAATATAGCATTTTCCCTCTTATTGCATGTACTCATAATTTTCAATCAATAAATGAGTATTTACTTATTTATTCTCTAACCTTGCACTAATGAGCATCAATGGAAATCACGTTTGTCGTCGTAAAAGAAATAAAATAAATTATAATTCTCATGACTGTTCTAATAAAGGCAATGAACATAATTGGCATAAAAGAGGCATCCTTCCTTTTCTCTAATCCTTATCATCTATTTCAACTTAAACACATAACATCCCCTCCCTTTAATCTACCTCAAGGGAAGTACATTTAACAACAATTCAATGTAAAGGGCAAGAAAAGAAAAAAAAGAGAGCAACAACAAAAACCAGAGCAAAAAATAAAAAATAAAAAAATGAAAAAAAGCAAGCAAAAGCAAAAAATAATGAAAGAAAAAAAAGGGGGTGCAAAATATTAAAAAAAAAAAGAAGTGTTGCAAATACGCCCATCAATAGCTTTGTCCAATGTACTTCTTTCAAAATCTTTAACCCAAAACCTCCAACTTTAACCAAAAGGCCTTGACCTCCATAACCAAAAACCATTACACGCCAAAATCATACCTCTGTGACAAACCTTCTCGTAAACAACCCACAACCATGTTATAATAAGCTATAAAAGACAAACCAAAGCCCGCTAGGTCGAAAACCCAAAAGGGCGACTTAGGCAAAAGTCAGGGCATTTTCTCATTCTTTAGCCTGAACTACGAATGGTCTGATTCTGTTAAAGATACGTAGGAAACCTCACCTTGAGGTTCGACTGCTTTAAACCAAACCAAACCTACATCATTATCCACCATTGCCAAAGATCCCTTCCAAATCAATGCCACATTGCAAATGGCTCCAAGTAAAATGCTCGGCCACCGATTAAAGTGTTAAGAGTTACGACTGGCCTGATTTCATCATGAATACGTAGGCAACCTCTTTTGAGGCCCGTCCACTTTAATCCAAAACATATTTTTTAAGGCTCGCCTAGGCCCATGAGAAAAGCGCGATCGCCCAAATAATATATTTTCAATGCTCATCCCTATCCTTAGTTCTAGACTGGGATTTGAACCTGCATCATTAGCCTACCTTATTGCGTGAGTCAATTCATTATGGCTCCGCCTTTTTCTTATTCTTATTCTTATCCCTTGCCGTTTTCTGAACTACATTATCACCTTCTAAGACAACCTTAACATAACCTTTCAACACGCAGCGCTATGACCGCGCTTCATCCTTTTAGTGTTCCTTTATTTGGCCTTATTCTTTTCTCTTCTCACCTTAGGAACCCTATATGGAATCTTTGGTCGAAAATTCCACTTAACGTGACGAGATATTTTCGAAATCAAGCATTTAAGTCAAATACTTTATCAACTTCATCTTGTTGGGGGCTTCATCACAAATCCACACAGAAAGTCATAGGCTCCAAGCGTACCTTGCTAAAGACTTCATTACGAGTCCATACATGAAATCTTGGGTTTTAAACCCACACGGATACTAGATCGCACCTATTTATGGGCTCACTTAGGCCCTTGGCATACAAAACTTGAAGCATATACAACTCAAGCATTACGAAGACTCGTTTTATAATGTCTTTTGAATCCAACATAATTTATTAACTAAATGGATCATTTTTGGGGGCTTCCCATTTCTCCTCTTTCAGAAACAATTTTCTAAACGGAAAATGGAGCTTCTAGAGGAACAACAAAGCATCATATCATATCTCTGCATTAGTGTCCTACCTCTGCATTTTGATTATATACCTACATTTTGCATCATACACTGTGTCAAGCATTGCATGCATCCTTAGTCATTGGATCCTAGCATTAGTCATGGAGTCACACACATCCATATATACACATACACACACATCTTATACACATTCTGCAGTCTAGTGTCACACAGTTGCACACTTACACTATATTCTCATAGTTTAGATCATCAGTATGTCCTATCCCTTCTCGCTTTTTAGCGAATGAACTTTTCGTAAGTTACGCTTTTCTCGCTCTCGAGCGAATGAACTTTTCTTAAGTTATATTTCTCGCTTTTTAGCGAATGGACTTTTCGTAAGTTATATTTCTCGCTTTTTAGCGAATGGACTTTTCGTAAGTTATATTTCTCGCTTTTTAGCGAATGGACTTTTCGTAAGTTATATTTCTCGCTTTTTAGCGAATGAACTTTTCGCAAGTTATATTTCTCGCATTTTAGCGAATGAACTTTTCATAAGTTATTCCTTCTCGCTTTCGAGCGAATGAGCTTTTCGCAAGCTATTATTTGTCTCGCTTTTGAGCGAATGAGCTTTTCGTAAGTTATTTCTCTCTCGCATTCGAGCGAATGAACTTTTCGTAAGTAAATTCCTTCTCGCTTTGAGCGAATGAACTTATTGCAAGTTATTCCTATTCCAGTCACTTTTAGCCCAAATCAATATACCTCAAATAATCCCTTTCATACGAATAAACTTTTCGTAAGTTATTCTTTTCTTCCTCGCTTTTAAGTGAATGAACTTTTTGTAAGTTATTATTTTCTGTCTCGCTTTTAAGCGAATGAACCTTTCGGAAGTTACTCCTTTCTTTCTGCATGTTTGTATTCGTTGCATTCTACATGTATGAATACATCGATAACAGTAAATTCAGCGTTATCTCTAAGGACCAAGACAACGGAAAACCCAACGTTAATATGGTTCGTATCCCTGAAGACAACAACAGCGGTCAAGTCCAACTCTCGTTTTCAGCAAAGCATAACTCACATCATCATCAGCCCTGGAGCGGAACGAAGCACTATACCGTCATGAGCCGGACATAGCCCATAAATTATCCTGGAGCGGGACGTATCTCTATACCATCATGAGCCGGACATAGTTCATAATATCCTTTTCATATATCCTTTTATTTTGCAAACTTATGCTTGTTTTGCAAATGTCATTCATACAAATCTGTTTCCGTAAACTTATGCTTGTTTTGCTGGTACCGCTATCATTTCGCAAACTTGTGCTTGTCTTGCGAATTGATACTTTTCATATATGTCTGTTTCTGCAAACTTATACTTGTTTTGCAGGTACCGGTGTTAAAAGAGTGATCCTAGATTGCAGAGCATCTAGAATCATTCTCCGTCTCGACATTAATACCCCGCTCTAATTGGTCCAGATCGAGGAAAGAATAAAGAACAAGTGTAAAATAAAATATTTTAAGTCCAAAACCATATTCCATTTTCGAAAACTTTTTTGTAAATAGTTTTACTAAGCCACTTTCTAAAACGTTTTAAAATAACTTTGTAAAAACCCATGTTTGAAAAACATTTTAAAAATAGTTTTTATGAAATCCCAATTTCTACAACTCCTTTTCTAGCCTAATTTAATTAATAGAATTAATTAATTAGTTTTATTGATAAAAGTATCTTTTACAAAAAAAATCATCTTTCTTTCGAGTGTTTTTTAAATATCCTTTATCTAACTATTTCCTAAAATCTTTTAAGGAAATCTATATAATTGTCTAAAGCAAAATATAAAGTCCTATGTGGCATCCTCACATTCATCAAGCAATTTTAGAGCTTTGAAAAATAAAAACTCTCCAAACGGATGTCCACGTGGCACTTACACGTTGGATGGTTATTACAATTCCTGTGAATCCCTTTATTTTGGGTGTAATCTGGCTAATTGATTCATGCTTCATTTTGGGCGTAATTGTAGGATAAACCTTACAGGAAAGTTTTTAAAAATATTTCCTTTAATTGCTTGGATTCATAGCTAAGGAAAGTTGGACTCAATTAACGTGCATCAATGCTGCTAAGGAAATGTAGCATATCTAGAAGATTATAAGAATAATTGTAGATTATAAGATACAATTACGCATGTGATCATCAATATATTTTGGTGGAATGATACTGGCAATAGTGAATCTTGCCTCTGTAACTTAAATTTCTCTATCTATTTTTTGTTTGTACTCTTTTCTCATTTTTGCTTTTTTGTTTTTTGTTTTTATAATTTTTGTGATTTTATTAATCATGAAATTCCTAGGATTACAAGTTCAAAATAGCAGAGAGCGAGGTACTATTGTGAACTATTACACAAAAGAAATATGAAAGAGCCCTAAGCTTGTTGCGTTATTTTACTGATATATAGACCAAGAAAGTAAAAGAATATAGCAGCTTTAAGTTACAGATGAAGGGTGAATTTAAGGAAGCTCAACATCACAACCACGCTAAAAATTCAGATTGTTTATGGAGTCCTTGCTTGGCTGGAGCGTCGGCAACATGGTTGGAACTTCGAACATGATGATTGATTGAGAAGGAGATACTATTTTTCAAGGCATTTATGTTTTTTGTTAGGCTGGATTTGAAGCTAATTGGTGATGTATTGTGCAGGAGAAATGATGCAATAGAACAGAGCAAAAGTGAAGTAGATTCATAGATAAGGAAAGTTAGCCTCAATTAACATGCTATAGAATAAAGCAAAGCTAATGTCTATAATGTTATTTTTCACAATTATTTAGTCAGCTTATATCTCCTAGGTTATCTCATATAGTTAGGTTTAGTTGACTGCTACGTATGTTGTATATATATATTGTACTCACTTAATGTAATACAAATAAGTTTTTTGTCGATAAGAACAATTAAGCGTTCCATAACTCTTATGCCCGAGGCTCATCATGAACTAATGTCGTAGGTTTTAAAAATATATTTTGTAAATAGGTTTCAGATTATTATAATCAATACTTTATATGATTAGTGAGCTTTTCATTATTAATAAATCATTTTCTTTTTTTTGTAGTGGAAGTAATATAAAAATATTTATGAGAGATGTAAAAAGTACATTATATGTACAAATAAATTTGTCCCTTTTCTTGATTGGTTTGGACGGATTTTTTATGGTAAATTGAATACTTGCCAAGAATAAATTGGTAACATCAAAATAATTAGAACCCAAATTTTTATCATTTTGCCCAAGAATTTCTCACTTTTTTTTATTGCTTTGGCTAGATTTTTTTATGGGAAATCATCTCCTATAATTTCGGAATACAATTTCCTCAAGATCGTTTAGATATTAACTATTATTTCCTATAATTTTAGAAGGTAATTAGAAATTTGATTTGACTTAAATTATGGAAAATAATATATAAAAATTAAGCATATCTGATTGACGTAATTGTAGTACATATGCCACAAATCATATGATTAATTAGAATACGTAAATTATGAAAATTTTAAAATGCACGTTGCCAGTTTGGATAGATTTTAAATCAATTGACCCAATGAATATCAATTACAAAAGTTACAAAGTAAGAACAAAATCTTCCCCTAAAAAAACATAATAACAAAATCTCTAATTAATTAATGATCTTTTTTATTTCTTATTTTCGTATGCTATTTTTCTGACCAAAAATCAAATAACGTGAAGTTTAGGATCTATTTCTTAAGTGGTAAGGGATTTAATTAGTTGGCTTTATAGTGCAGATCTCGAATATCATGGATTCACAATGAGGAATTAAATTCGATATTATTTTTATTTTTGGACAAAATTTAAATCAACTGACCACATTAATTCTCCTTCAGTTTTTATATAGATGCTTCATTTTGACTTTTGCATTATTTGCATACTTTACTTAGATCATATTTTTCTACATATGTATGTTGAATTTTCCTTGACGTATATTTTCATATAATTCAATTTATATATTTTTTTAATAATGGTTAACTAAAGATATTAATGATTGAAATTGTGTATCGGCAAGTTTACAAGTCAAAATGGAGCATCTATTTAAAAAATTGAGGGAGTATCAATTCAAAGAGGGTAAAATTTTAGTAAGTTCTTTTTCACAAAGTAAATTTTAGGAATTTTATTTTCAAAATTAAATTGTATGCAATCCACATATCATTTGCTTTGTCTGGAATCATCAGTAAATTAGCAAATTCAATATTATATGAGTTTAAAGTCTCGAATTTTTCATCACTAAACAAAAAAATAAATGAACTAATAGCAATACTCAACTAGGTGGGATGCTTTGGAATTTTTTTGTACCAACTTCTCTTAAGAATATTAATACAATAGAAAGTTGAGTACCCAATTCCTAACAATGTTGAAAGGTTTGATAGTTAAAGCGCTGAATATACAATAAATAAATTCTCATAATATAACTTACAATTTAGATAGTTTAAGAGCTGGCTATACATACAAATAAATTAAAAGTTCCATGCTAATATTTTTAAAGATATTTTACACCCATTACAAGAATAAAAAAAAGAAGATAGCCACAGATTTACGTAGGATTTCATTTCATCTACTAAAAATGAAATCAACTTGAATAGTCAAATTTTCGTAAAGCCTAACTTTTTTTTAAAAAAAAAAGAACGTACAACGGTTTTTTTTCCTCACAAAACAGCGCATAGGTTCAGATAAAGTGGAAAGCTTATAATGAACACAACTAATTAACAACTAAACAATGTATGATTATGGATACCTAAATCCTAGATAAAATCAAACAATAAAGCTTATGTTAAAACCTAATATTATATGTAAATCTATTTTATAAACATGTATGAGGTCTAATAATTCGTGAAAAGTTTCAGACAACTATGAGATTTTTCTTCCAATTCAACTCGACCAGCAGATGATAAATCTAAAAAGTGCTTTAATCTAATTCTAAATATAGAACAGGTTTGGGGGAATTCCTTACTTTATATTGGGGTTTATTATTTACCACCCGCATTTACTAAACAATGCCCATATTTCTATACGTATTTTGTACTATTATTTTTTACTTTATTTACCTCAAAAATATAAAAATTTTAGATTCTTTACGAGGAACCGAATCAATTTCGAGAGAGGTGGTAAGAAAAATGTTGTATAAATACGAGCGATATACAGTATATACGGACGATAAATAGCATGGAGGTTCATATTTTAAGGAATTGTTAATTGTCGAAAAAAAACATTTGATTGAATAATACAGATGAAGTAAAAAAAATTTATTAAAATGAAGTATAATGAAATTTTTAATAAAGGGAGAAGTAATAACCTAGGTGACTAAAAATATAGGGGCAAAATAAATCAAATCCTTGGTGCTGTAAATGAAGAATTGACAAGCAAGAAATATTTTTAAACTTGGACTCAATTGATTTCGTCCTTCTTCTCTATAATCACCTTTAGTTCTATCCCCATGCTCAAATATCAAATAAACTAAAGAAAAGCGACAAAGTCGGGAGATTGATTTCGAAATTCACTAAAATCTAATAAGATAGAGAAGGTTATTTGGTTTGCCTAAACCATCCAAAATTGATATTTTCCTATTTAAATTCAAGGAAGAAAGATTGAGATCAAGAATTTTGTTGGATGGTTTTTTTTCTAATGGATGAGGAAATTCAACGAAATAGAAGATGGGTGTGAGTCGTGAAGATAGCGTTTGGAGAGAAGGGGGTAACCCTTACCTATTTTTGTGTTGGAATAGGGTATGATTTAGGGAAATAACATGTGGGACCGGTTTAACGAGAAAACACATTTAGCAACAAATTGGCGAATTATCTAAAAGAATAAACCTAATCTAAATGTTAAAAATAAATATTAATTTTTTTTTACGAAGTTCATTGCACCATAAAGATAAAAAATATTAGTTAATACGTCCTCCATTCTAAAATAAATGAAACATGGGGGCATGGGGATAAAGGAGAGGAGAGAGATAGAGAGAAACATAAGAGGGATCCATGTGATGGAGATAGTGAAAAAGAAAGTAATTGTAAGAAAAGTATAAGTATTGCTTATTGAACAAAAAATTCTCGTGCATTATGCACAGGTCCAAGAGCTAGGTATTGATGAAAGCGAAGACGAGAGTAATTGTCAAAAAAGTATAAATATTGAAAGATGAGAGTCTGATGGAAGAACTTACAATTTGCCAACGACGTCAGAAGTTGCTGCCCTTGGAGATATTGATAGTGTCGATAAAAGAGATCAGATATAATAATAGAAACAAGGGGTGGAAAGTTAAGGCAAACTTCTGAGCTCCATCCATCGTACCTCCCAATGCAATATCCACTATTATTTCCATATGGAGTTGATGGATTTAGAACGGATATTATGCATAGAGATAAGGCTCCCTTTGTATTGGTATAGATATTTACGGATTTTTCACCATACACCCCCGACAAAATTTTTTATTCACCATATACCCTCGATGTTTTTTAAATTCACTACATAACCCTCAATTATCCTGATAATTCACCATGCACCCTTAATGATTTATGATTATCAAGTTTTTTGATCATTAACCCTTGATTCCATTATTAAATCTCAATTAATCCCTACTTCACTCATTTACCCTAACATATTAGCATTAAAACAACGCCTAAGGCCAAAGTAGAAGGAAGAGAGTTATAGAGGAAAAGTGATAAAAGAGGCCACTTGTGGTGTTTTATGGTGGGTCAATTAAGGTTAACGACTCAAATAAGGGTTAATTAGGGTTTGATAACGGAATTAGGGGTTAATAACTAAAAAAATTGACGGCCATTAGTCATTAAGGACATATGGTGAATTTTGAAGAAATTGAGGGGTGTATGGTGAATTTTGAAAAGTGCGAGGATATATGGTGAATAAATAAAATTTTCCGGGGTATATGGTGAAAAATCATTATCTATAATATGATTAGAAAACCTATTTTGTTGGTATTTGCATTTTTAGTGGTATATACAGTAGAATTTCAAAAGCGTGGTTTATCGCATGCTCATATATTATTGTTCTTACATCAAGAAGACAAATATCCCGTAGCTTCAGACATTGATAAGATTATTTGTGTTGAGTTACCTGATGAATGTGAAGATCTAGAACTATATCAAGCTGCACTAAGCTCATGATGCATGGTTCATGTGGTGCAGCAAACACAGAAGCACCGTGTATGAGTGACCAAATATGCAGTAAGCATTTTCCCAAGAGAGTTATTGATGACACTAAAGTGGATGATCAAGGATATCCTGTGTACAAGCAAAGAGATACCGGATCTACAGTTGAGAAGAGTGGAGTTCATCTTGATAATCGGTATGTTGTTCCATATAATCCCCAATCGCTTCGTAAATATCGAGCACATATCAATGTTGAACGGTGTAACCAGTCCAGATTAATTATATATCTATTAAAATATATAAACAAGGGGTATGATAGGGTTACTGTTGCGACTTATCAAGATATAAACAGAATACAGGTGAAGGCAAACAATTAGATGAGATAAAGATGTACTATGATTGCCTATACATTTCAGCATGTGAAGCAATTTGGAGGATTTTTGGATTCAACATCCATTATCGCACTCCTGCAGTGGAAATACTAAGTTTCCATCTACCAGGAGAGCAAACTGTTTTGTTTAATGACCATGCTTGTGTAGATACTGTACTAGAGAGACCTGATATCAACAATAAGGAAGATGGGTGAAATCGTATTGCCGGTAGCTTCGAGTGGAATTGCTTCTCTCCTCCTTCCACTAGGAAGAACAGCTCATTCGAGATTTGGAATCCCTTTAAATGTAACTGAGAATTCAACGTGTGCTGGCATTCGCCCAAGGACAGATTTGGCTGCTCTCATTATTAGAAAAAAACTTATTATTTGGGATGAAGCGCCCATGATCCATAAGTTTTATTTTGAAGCACTTGATAGAATTTGAAGGACATCATGAAGTCGGTTGATATTGCTAACTTGCATCGACCTTTTGGTGGCAAAGTACTGGTATTTGGTGGTGATCTCAGGCAAATATTACCAGTTGTACTAAAGGGAACCACGCAAGATATTGTGTTCGCGACCATTCATTCACCTTACGTGTGCGATTCATGTAAGGTCTTATGACTTACTCACAATATGAAACTACAAGTAGGTTCTTCAAAATCTGTTGTTGATGAATTACGAGAATTCTCAAAGTGGATATTAAGCGTAGAAGACGGAAAATCTGGGGGTCCTAATGATGGTGAAGCCGTAATTGAGGTTCCAAAATATATCATTATTGATCCTGGGGCAGATCCAATTTCAGCAATTGTTGAGAGCACATACCCTTACCTACAAGATCATATCTTGGAAGCTAAATGCTTTCAAGAAAGAGCTATTTTGGCGCCAACTAATGAGATAGTGGAGTGATCATGTTCTATCTACCATTCCTGGACAAGAGAAAGTGTACTTAAGTTCGGATGCAATCAGCAAAGAAGAAGACAATTTTCGAGTACATGAAATTTACTCCACTTAATTCCTAAATACAATAAGATGTTCAGGGGTCCCAAATCATAGCATACGATAAAGAGTTGGTGCATCAGTTATGCTTCTAAGGAATATTGATTAAACATCTGGATTATGTAATCGTGTTATTTAAGCGACTATTATTTCCGGAAGCAATGTCGGAGATAAAATATTCATCCCAAGAATGACACTGACCCTGTCTGACTCCATTAAATTTTCAGTCAGATTTCCGAGATGGCAGTTTCCTTTAATGGTTTGTTTTGCTATGACTATAAAAATAGTCAAGGACAATCTCTGTTTCATGAAGGTTTGTATCTCCCGATACCCGTTTTCAGCCATGATCAATTTGATGTTGCCATTTCCAGAGTGACGAGCAAAAAGGGTCTAAAGATCCTTTCATTTGATAAAGAACCCGGTGTGTATACAAGTACACCAAATGTATTTTACAAGGAAGTGTTTGAAAATATATAAATTGATTTGGAAATTACATTTGTAATTATTGTTCTTTAACCAATCTTACTTTATGATTTTATGATTTTGTGCAATACGGGAAGTTAAGTTATTGTTATTGTGTGACTTCTTAAATATATAATAAAGCCAAAAATACTCGTGCATTATGCACGGGACTAAAAGCTAGTATCTTTTATAAACCTAATTGTGTTCGGTTACCTATTGTTCCCTAAACACCTAAACCTATATAATCTCACGCCTCATACAACTAATAACACACGGCCAAAATACAAAATCCTTGCCCAACTAATCATCACACGCCATCTCGTGCTCCTCCATACTTCGCCTAAGATCACCTACTCCCATAAACATCACACCTAAGAACAATTCCTTGCATCTTCCTAATCACTCCCCGCAAACACTATATCAAAAGTCAGCAACGTCTACACACATTCATCCTCTAATCATACAACATCATTATCTCATACTCATGCCATGTATTACTCACTTACACTTAATTCAATAACATAACCTACTCATCATCATTGGTGCAATTCATCATCTGCAACATATTTCCGAGTGATTCGAACAACATAAACCAATCTTTTTAAGGCTCGTTCGATATTCGATCCATAATATGTGCAAATAAATGACCCAGACAGAGATTGTTAATATATTCTTGCGACTGTAAGTATTGTATATTATACTAACTCCCTGCAATATTATTTTTATTTCCTTTTCATGAACATTATTTTTTATGTCTGATTGCAATATTTATCACCTTGTATATTATTGTTAATCAAAACCTAAATAAATATTCCAACTAAATCAGATAATATGGACAACCTGCTAGGAACCCAGTAATATGATTGGCTAAATCACATGCCACGAAAAAAAGTAGTATTTTTTATGTTTAATGAACCAACCTAGACTAATCTTTGTTATGGTGTTAAAAATATTATTTGGTTATTCTTCTGCATAGAATTTGCTATGAATTGATATTTAGTAGAGGCCAATAATGGGTAAACGTGGTTCATGACCGTGTTCGTACCCTCACCCCCGAACTCAATTTTTGGTTCATGACCATTAATGAAGTTATGACGGGAAAATCTACATTGAATAAGTCCCTAAGTTGTCCCTATGATTTTCCAATATCCAACTAGGTTTATGAGTCTTCCTTTAAAGAGTTGTTGGCGACTTATCTCTATTTCAAAACATTTTTCAATAAAACCTTTACAATGAGGTATTCAAATACGCTCTCATCCCGCGTAGGCGAATAAAAACAAGCCTACAAAACCGGATCAGTTAATTTCTCTTAACCGCTCCGCCTCCAACCTTTCAGGCCCAAAACCATATATGTAACCCCTATTTTGACCGGATCCTTTGATGTTTTATCCACTAGTGAAAGTATGTAATGCATGTGCAAAAGGTAAGCATGTTGGATCTTCGTTTAAGAGTAAATAGTATAGGAGTACCACAAAGCCATTGGAACTCATTCATATGGATTTGTGTGGCCCTATGAGAGTCCAAAGTATAAA
The DNA here is from genome assembly GCA_947648045.1 of Beta corolliflora. Taxonomy (NCBI): domain Eukaryota; kingdom Viridiplantae; phylum Streptophyta; class Magnoliopsida; order Caryophyllales; family Amaranthaceae; genus Beta; species Beta corolliflora. The sequence continues at coordinate 235,291 of CANSZD010003181.1, forward strand.
TGGTAGGTTATCTGTCTTGGTGATAGTTGATGATTACTCAAGATTTACGTGGGTCGTGTTACTTCATAGCAAAGATGAAACATTTGATGAATTTGTAAATTTTGCTAAAAGGATACAAAAGGTAAGTGGTTATCAACTTATTCATTTGAGATCTGAAAATGGAAAGGAATTTGAAAATTCCAAGTTTGATGAGTTTTGCTAGGAACATGGTATGAATCATAATTTTTCTGCTCGTAGAATACCACAACAAAATGGTGTTGTGGAGAGGAAAAACAGGATACTTGAAGATATGGCAAGAACAATGCTTTTAGCAAGCAAACTCCCCAGGAACTTTTAAGCAGAAGTTGCCAACACAGCGTGCTACACTAGTCCATAAACCACGAATTGTGTCGGATCCCAGACCATCATTTGCGTCTGATCCGAGTCCGACGCTACAAGCCTCGACGTAAATTAATCGAAGATGATCTGCGTCGGATTAGGACACGACGCAATTCTCTAGCTATATGCGTCGGATGAAGAGCAAAGTGCGACGCAAATGCTTAGCCCAACACCACATGAAGCAGCAACCATGGGCCATTTGCGTCGCATGTCGAATGATGTACAATATGCGACGCAAAGGCTTTTTCGCGTCGAATTTGGCCCTTCATTCGACGCAAATTGCTCTCTTTTTATTAAAAAAAATTAATTTTATGAACCATCAGACCTACAACCATAAACAACATCCAAAAAAAAAGAAATTCATATCTGCAATTCAAAAACTAAACAGCACAAAAGAACAAACAACAAATAATAAACAAAGAATTTGTAGAAATCAAGGACGGAAAATCAAAGAAAACAAGTAAACCACAAAGCAAGAATTTGTAGATTCTCGATCTTCGAATTTCAGAACAAATATAATACAAAAACAGCCATTAAGAAATCATTAAGAAATACTTGGAATTCGTAAAAACAAATCTCTCAATAACTAATCAAGAAATATAAAGTTTGTGAACAACCTAACCGTTATCACCACCGTCAATTCTCGATAGGCAAACACCAAACGAAACCCCAGCCCACTCGTTTCTAGATTCTCAATCTTCGAATTTGAGAATTCTCTTCTTCAATTCTTGATCTTTCTTTTCGTTCTTGAAATTCGAACAAACATTTGCGTGAAAATCAAATCGTCAATGATTCGAAACACCAAAACCAACTCGTTAGTGATTCGAAACACCAAAGTAAATCCAAGATCTGATCTTAACAAAACTAAATCTTCAAAGAAAATTATAATTTCAGAACTGGAAGAGAAAATAGCAATGGAAATCGCAAGAAACCCTAGAAATTTGGGGAAAATGAATTAGGGATTGAGCGATGAGAAAGGAGGAGGAGAGCGAGGGAAGGAGATTTCACAAACTTCGACAGTGATGAATTTTCATATTGTGTTGATGAATTGCGATGCGTGAAGGAAGAAAGAGGAGAAGAAGTACTGGTAGGGTCTGAGAAAGAGAGAGGGAGAGAGGGGGAGAGAGAGAGGGAGAGAGAGAGAGAGAGGAGTGACAACGACGGGCATAGGAAGAAAGAGGAAGAGAAGTGTTAGTAGGGTTTGAAATAAAAAGGGGGAAGCGGGCCTAAAACCATTTGCGTCGGATGGGCTTATTAGGTCCGACCCAAATCATTCCAAAATAAGCGGGCCTGAAACCAATTTGCATTGGATGGGCTTATTAGATCCGACGCATATCGTAAGATACAACGATTTTCATCGCATATAACGTACCCTCAATGCACATTTATCCTTTGTTCATTTTATACTCATTAGCTTTAATTATTTGCGTCAAACATTAATTGGAGTCCAATGCACATGAATCTCGCACCCATTTGCTTTAATTTTTTGACTCGAATGCACCGTAAATCCGATGCATATAAAGCATGATTTACGTCGGACACCATGGGTCAGTTTACCAGTTGTGCGACGCAATTCAAGAGACACAGATCAACGTTTTTCTACTAGTGCAACATCATAAACCGTATCATGATTAGACCAATCACTAATAAAACTCCCTATGAATTGCTTAAAGAAAGAAAACCAAATATTTCTTATTTTAGAGCATTTGGTTGTAAGTATTTTGTTCATAACAATGGCAAAAGGAACTTAAGAAAGTTTGATGAAAGAAGTGATGAAGCTGTGTTCCTTGGCAATGCTTTAGATAGTAAAGCTTATAGAATAAACAACAAGAAAATAATGTGTGCCGAGGAAAGTGTACATATTATTTTTGATGAAACTGATAATTTTTTGGAGAATGTAAATGATGATTTGCATGAACAAGAAGATTTTCATATTGGGCTAGTGAGACCAGATCAAAAAGAAGAAGAGCACCTATCCAACAAGAAACACCCAAAAGTTCAAGAAGATCAAACTACTGTTGAAAGGGAAAATGACCAAGTTCCTGAAGATAATGCTGAAGTTTCAAACTGGGAAGAAAATGAAGGGAACTCCAGCAGAGAAGTTTAAGTTCCAAAAGAAGATGGATAAGGGTTTGTTCCTGTAAGAGACTTTCAACCAAAACCATGGAAATATCTGATTATAAGTAATATTGGGAAAGGAACTTAGACAAGATCACAATTGAGGAACTTCTGTGCTTACAATGCATTCTTATCCATTCTTGAGCCTCGAAATCACTTTGAAGCACTTGATGATGCTGATTGGGTCTTAGCAATGCAAGATGAGCTTAACCAATTTGAAAGGAACAAGGTATGGCACGTTAAAACCAAGCCGAAACACCAGAAAGTTATTGGTTTGAAATGGGCGTTCAAGCTTAAGCTGGATGGGTATGGAACCATCGTCAGGAACAAGGTCAAATTAGTTGTTAAAGGTCATAATCACTAGTAAAGAAAAGATGATTTGCGTCGGTTTCGGGACCCTCATTTGTGTCGGTTCCGGGTCCGACACTACAGGTCTTGACGCAAATGGCGCAGAAGTGATCTGCGTCGTTTTGGTGTTAGACGCACAATATTGGTCATTTGCGTCGTTTTAAGGTCAACATGCGACGCAAATGACTTTTTTTTTATTATGTAAAAACAGTTATTTGCTACGGTTCTTGCCTAACAACAGAAGTAACTAACTGTTTTCGCATAATAATAAAAAGTCATTTGCGTCACATGTTAGGAAACATCCGACGAAAATGAGCATTTTCTAAATTAAAAAAACATTTGTACTACCAAGCGTTTTCTACATATTTCTACAGATTTAGAAAACACCACCTTCGTAAATTATAAAACTATTTCAGATTGTAGTTAGGGTAGACTAAGATTCAGGATATATATTAGCTCAGAGATATCAAGTGATTGAAAAATGTGCATTCGGAACTCAGAAGGAAGTCAGAAATCAGAAGCTCGTCGAACTTAAATTAACACAGGAGGCAAGTAATAACTTTTTTTTGGGCAGGTAGTATTATCATCTGTATAAATCTCATCAACCCAGAACCTGAAAAAATATTTATGCAGTCTCAAGTAATCTCTAAATGCTAATATCTTAATTCACATCTTATTCTGTCATAGATAGTACCAAAATGTTTGCATCATTAAGCTTCTTAACATATCACTATTTAACGACACATCACTAACAAAAAGTGTTAATCACAGTGTTATCTTCCTGACTGGTCTGACAGGGTGTGACAGGATAAGTGATGACTACGTAGTTCAAATTTATAGTGATGGTTATGCTCCGTGGTCTCAGGTTCGCTTCACAAACTTTAAGAAAACTAAATATCCAATTTCAGTTCTACTTGTGCTCAACAATCTTATGGGTTCCCATTTACGCTTTTATGATCAACTATAAGATGTAACCTTACGGCACATTTTGCTTTCGTAGATGATGTTTTTTCAGATGTCATGAACTGATCTTCACAGCTATACTATAAAAGTGATCCTTATTGACTCCGATACAATAGTAAGAGTCAGCATTTCGGACAATCACAGACATGACATTCTCATCAAGGTAATTAACACATAAATGAATGTAGAAAAACTATATTTTTTTTTTTACTTTATAACAATCATGTTCTCTTATATCTGAATAAGTAAGCTAGTAGAAAGCCTCAACACAAGCTATGTAAAACATGCCAGATCCTATGTTGGCAAGGAGGTAAAATAAATTTTCTTTTTCCAGAAAAAGAAAGAAAAGAAGCAAAAGGACTAAGGCTAAACACATTTGGAGTAATCCAAAATGCAGTTAGTGCTTATACATTTGCCATTACTAAGTGTTGTAGCCTGAAATCTACGGTTCCTCTGATGACACTTGGGCTCATCTGAGCCGTACACGTGTCCTCTGATAAATGGAAGAAAAAAGATCTACTCTTTGGGCTAGGCTCAGTTGTTTAAAAGGCTGCTTTTCTGGCCCAAAAGGAAGTCAGAGGCCAGCCTTGTGAGGTGGCTGATGAGAGTGGTTGGTAAACTCTCCCAAATCATGGCCTGCCACGTGTCATGATCTGATTCTTCAGCCAATCAGAAGCCACTATTCTAGGTCAGATTTTAAGGTTAGCTGTCATCTTGCTATCACTATAAATACCCCTGAAATCAGGAGAAAGATCATTCAATGCAAACAGTGCAAAGTTACTCTGTAAAACTACTCTCTCACTTTCTCTCTCTATCTCTACTTTCTCTTACAACTCCTGATATCTGACTTAAGCATCGGAGGGAGAACCACCACCCAAACCTCCAGGGTGGGTCCCTTTTTGCAGGTTCGGGAACGAAGCTCAGGCTTGGACTTGGTTGATTCAGACATTGTTGCACAAGTCTCCAAAGAAGAACATCTAAGGGATACTAGTTTACTTGCTCGACAAGAAAGCACCATCTACAGCTTACTTGTTGGACAAGCGGACAAAACATTTGGCGCCGTCGTGGGGGAGACGCAACGATGACCGATTGTCAATCGTCCAACCTTGCCAGAACCGAAGTCTTCGGGTTAATGTCGAAGACACGGTAGAACACGAGAGACCGCCTCGGGAAAGGATAGACCCCCGTCCATCGTCCAAGTTCTTGGACCAAGCCAAAGAACTTGTCATTCAAGAGAATCTTGAACGTCCGAGTGATCGCCGCCCATCTAGAGAACGCCTTGAATGATTTCCAGTGCAAAGATGGTCTGACGATCGTCCGAGAACGTATCAAGAGCAATATGTTGTTTTTTCCGCTTAACCCCGAGCAGTGCTAACAATCCACCTCCCCCTAGGGGACGTTCCCAAGAAGATCGTCCAGGCCCTAGTCGGCCAGGTTCGTCGGGAACCCTCTAGGAGAACGGCAAGAGGAAAGCAAACGAGAGGATAATGATCGGCGAAGAAAGATGGACTGGAACCGGTGGTAAGGACCCGGGACCATGTTCGTCCAAGCGGGCACCGAATGGAAACAGATGCCGAGAATATCTAGAAGCAAAGAGAGCCGCAAAGCAATACAACGATCGGCGACGGGTTCTACATCATACCCGAGAGACCCTCCTTTGAGGTTGTCGTCCCGAGGGGAGGGACGAAGTTTAAGTCACTCTCTTGTTCATCCACGACAGGAGAAGACAGTGGCTCAGCCCATGGTCCATAGGCGTCCATTGCCTGCAAACACGTCGTCTGATCCGGTGTTAAAGGAATATCGTAAGGAGTACATACCCATTGAGGGATAGATGGGAGCCCTCCAGATTAACTGGCCCACTCCATTCTCGGTCAGGATAATGGAGGCGCCCCCCTTCCCAAAGGTTAAACTCCCTACTATAGAACCATTTGATGGAACAACAGATCCCGATGATCACTTATCTGCTTACAAACATCAGATGTACGTCCAAGGAGTAGATGATGCTACCTGGTGTAAGAACTTCCCAAAGAACTCGAAGGGAGTAGCTCGAAGTGGTTTAACAATCTTCCACCCAATTCAGTAAATAATTTCACGGAACTCAGTTTCTTATTCACTAGTCACTTTGTTGCCAACAAGCAAGAACAAAAAACAAGCATGCACCTAGGCAAGGTCGTCCAGGGACCTAAGGAGGCTCTTAGAAGTTTCGTTAAGAGATTCAACCTAGAAGCCCTTCAGATCCAAGATCTTAATGCTGGAGTGGCCTTTGACGCCTTCATTAGGGGTCTAAGGCCAGGGAGCTTTAAGTTTGATCTTGTTAAAAAGAAAATCTCCACTCTTGCCGAAGCCTTAAGGGAAGCTGAAGTGTTTATTCACGCCACCGAAGTGTGTGCTGAGGCAAAGCATCCCGAGTCTAAGAAGCCTGAAGAGGTTGCTCAGCCAAAGAAGAGCAACCCCAAGAAGGCCGAGACTTGGGCTATAACCTCCACCACCACTTCGTCCAGAAGGAGGAAGAGAAAAGAGGCTGAGCCATCCTCATGCAATCCTATTGAATTTAACAAGGACCAATACTCCATTCTCATGGAGATTAAGGATCAATATGAGTTGAAGGCACCAGCTGAGATGAAAACCCCTTATAGAAATAGGGATAAGAGCAAGTATTGCCACTTCCACAAGGATTGCGGTCACGAAACTAATGAATGTAAGCACCTTAAGAAGGCTTTGGAGGAGCTAGCTCGAAAGGGAAAGATGAACTCCTATATGCCTCAAGGGGGAAGGAAGTTTCAAAGGAAAGACAATTGGCAGACCAAGAAGAAGGAAAGTGAGAGCACAGACGAGGATGTTGTTCTCGTAATTTCTGGAGGGTTTGCTGCTGGAGGACCAACCAATAGAGGACACAAAAACTACCTTAGAGAGCTTGGCCAAGTTTTGTTAGCTGATCAGACAAAGGTTGGGCCCTTCCCAAGGGTGGTAGTTAGTGAGCAAGATCGGGGCAGGTTGAGGACTCCCCATGATGATCCTTTGGTTGTAGAAATGAAAATAGCAAACTTGAGAGTAAGAAGAATTTTGATCGACACTGGAAGCTCGACGGATATCATCAGTGCTGACTGCTTGTCCAGATTAAAATTTGATGAGAAGAACTTGGTTCCCGTTCACCATCCCATCATAGGGTTTGGGGGAGGAGTCGTCCACCCAATGGGAACTGTTACTTTGCCCGTTCGAGTGGGAGAAAAGGATGCCGCTAGAACTCTGTTTATCAAGTTCTTGGTAGTCCGAGATTTGACAGCCTACAATGTCATTCTTGGGCGACCAACTCTGAATCACGTCAGAGCCGTAATAGTTACTCACCTGATGTTGATGAAGTATGAGTGTGATGATGGCAAGATTGGCTCATTATATGGGGACCAGCAGGTGGCTAGGGAGTGTTATCTGACTACCCTCAAGCCGTCATCATGGAAGATATGCAATGAAGATCGGACGCGGAGTTCTTTGGTGAAAGGAAAACGTCTGAAATAGAGAAAGATAAGACGAAGGTGGTTAGCGAGAGGAAAACGTCCGGGATAGTCAAGGACCACTTGGCCTCATTGAAGACGGCCATTGAGAGCCCTCAGATGCCTCTCGCTCCCTCAAGGAAGGCGTCTGAGCATCTTCCCAAAGAAGAAGAGAAAATATGAAATCATCAAGGAAGAGCCTCCCTTGCTCGAAGAAGTGATGGCCATCATGGGACTAGCAATAGAGCGTCCGTAACCGGTCGAGGCCCCGGAAGACGTGCATGTCGGATGAGGCTCGTCCAGAACGAACCTTGAAAATTGGTTCTTCACTCTCTTTAGGCTTGAGAAACCTCTTAATCAGCTTGCTGAAAGAATTTCAAGACGTGTTTGCCTATTGTGTTGAAGAAATGCCTGGAATTGATCCAGAAGTAGCCGTCCATCGGCTAAATGTTGATCCAAAATTAAAGCCAATCCGTCAGAAGAAAAGGCATTTGGGGCCGGCTAGGAATCAAGCGATCGACCAGGAAGTTCAGAAGTTGTTGGAGTCAAAATTCATCAAAACAACTTATTATCCAGAATGGATAGCAAATGTGGTCATGGTGCCCAAGCCCAATGGCCCCTGGAGGATGTGTGTAGACTATACCGATCTCAACAAGGCTTGTCCCAAGGACAGTTTCCCGCTGCCGAAGATGGATCGTCTGGTGGACTCCACAGCCGGCCACGCTTTACTAAGCTTCATGGACGCCTATTCAGGTTTCCATCAAATTCCCATGTGGCCAAAGGATCAGGACAAAACGTCCTTCATTACTGAAAAAGGACTATATGGCTGGTTGAGAATGCCATTTGGTCTGCGCAATGCTCCGGCCACATTCCAAAGAATGATCAAATGTTTTCACACCAAGTTTATTTATAGAGGAGTAAGAAACATGTGGAGCCGGTCAAGAATGACCGAAGAAAGGGTCCAACGGTCGGTTATGACCGGTAAAACCCAGAAAAAGGCGGGTCCTTTCATTATTTCAAATAAAACTACCTTGGGTTAAAAAGTCTTAACTGTCAGATGGGCCTAATGAGGCTACCTTGGGTAAAAGGGCCTTAACCGTCAGATGGGCCAACAGTGAAAACCCTTTTAGGGGCAAATGTTGTAGCCTGAAATCTACGGTTCCTCTGATGACACTTGGGCTCATCTGAGCCCTACACGTGTCCTCTGATAAATGGAAGAAAAAAGATCTACCCTTTGGGCTAGGCTCAGTTGTTTAAAAGGCTGCTTTTCTGGCCCAAAAGGAAGTCAGAGGCCAGCCCTGTGAGGTGGTTGATGAGAGTGGTTGGTAAACTCTCCCAAATCATGGCCTGCCACGTGTCATGATCTGATTCTTCAGCCAATCGAAGCCACTATTCTAGGTCGATTTTAAGGTTAGCTGTCATCTTGCTATCACTATAAATACCCCTGAAATCAGGAGAAAGATCATTCAATGCAAACAGTGCAAAGTTACTCTGTAAAACTACTCTCTCACTTTCTCTCTCTATCTCTACTTTCTCTTACAACTCCTGATATCTGACTTAAGCATCGGAGGGGGAACCACCACCCAAACCTCCAGGGTGGGTCCCTTTTTGCAGGTTCGGGAACGAAGCTCAGGCTTGGACTTGGTTGATTCAGACATTGTTGCACAAGTCTCCAAAGAAGAACATCTAAGGGATACTAGTTTACTTGCTCGACAAGAAAGCACCATCTACAGCTTACTTGTTGGACAAGCGGACAAAACACTAAGTGCAGGACTTTAAGAAGTGAGCCCACCAATGATAGAATATGGTATCGTGTGTCAGTTTTCAAAGTGACATTAAACTCATAAAGTACACATTTCAAAAAAGTTTATACATATAAGTTTCGATAAAGTATTAAGGGAGTAATTTATCTGAGCTGATACCGGATCATATTCAGCCAATTCAGGCCAGTCTTTTTCGGATATTAGTTGTCGTGTATAGGGACGTGACAAGTTAATGCGATAGTACAAATCACCAAGCCAAATTATTCTCCTGAAAAATAAACATACATCTAATGTCATGTTCGGGACAACCAGAGAACTTTTAGCAGCCTTCTTAACAACAAGAGAAAGAAAACGATTAATTTCTGAAAATCAAGAAGTGTCAATAAACAGAGCTTACTCATGATCATAAATGCTCTTGGGAACTCCAAGACCTGATTCAGTGCAAAAATATGTCTTCCGGTGTATATCATTCACATCAGCATATCATTTTATTTACTCAGCTTCCTTTTCCCCAGATGTTAGATGCGTACATATGAAGCAGGAAATAGTCTGATATATATGCTGATCGAAACTGCTCCCTTAGAAATGATCATTTTTGAATTATCCCAGACAATGCAATATGAAGTATATATTGAGAAAAGGAGACATGATTAATGTAGATACAATTATATTGTTATGGTCAGATTTTTGCAGGCTAACGTTGACATAACGAGCACCGATGCGACGTTAAGACTAAGTCAAAGGAGTAACAAACCAGCAGAGATTGAGGATGACTCGGTCATCGTTTTTTCCGCTGGTTCAATATTCGAATATATGGGCAGAGGTCATGGCGTTGAAATAGGAAGATCATGCGAGGTTATTTGCAACTACCTCCGAGATTCTTAGGATGGCGTCAAATGCTGGAAATATATAAAGCTCATTGATCAGAGTGAAGAAACACAAGTTACAAGCCTCTACTGCTATTACTCACTGAATACTCAAGAGCACAGATCACTTTATTAAACATTATTTACAATTACATTCTTGTTTACATATTATCTATTGTACTTAGACTAATCATCCTAGGGTATATTGACTGTCGTTCACTCTGAGCGTCAGTTGCATATAGTGGATTGGTGGACTCATATCCACCCGTGGTTTTTTACCCATCTTCGTTGGGGTTTTTCCGCGTCACCATCTCATTGTGTCATTCCCTGTTAATCCCCCTCGCATTTATTCTCTTTGAATCATCATAATCTGGTTGTTGACGTCCCAATAGCAGCCTGTGACGTTAAGGCGAAAATCAGCATAAACAATTTGGCCCCCACCGTGGGGCCATCCGCCAGATCTTATATCCTTTTCTGTTAATGACTAAACGTCCATACTCTTCCCACGTCAATGGATCCCAGCGAAATGCAAGCCGCCTATGAGTAGATGAAATCTCGGATTGAGCAAATGAAAAAAGGGCAACGAGCGTCTGTCCTCCGAATTCACTACGTTAAAAAAGCAGGTTCAAAAGTTACAAGAAGAATTTGCATCAACAAAGGCATCCAAGCAACAACGTTCTCGCAACGTAAATAACATTTCCACCATGCAGCCTTACTCTGACGAAGAAAGCACTTACTTCGAAGACAAAGATGATGCAGGCAATGTAGAAGGTGAAGCAGATCGGGGCGACTGAACTCCTGAAAACGGTCCTCCCAAAGAAGGAGATGTCATGGCCAAGAGAATGGCCTTGATTGAAAAGCAAAATCATCAGATGATGCGGTTATTATCTCAACTGCCAGAAGCTCCAACCCCAAGCGTCGTCGAGCATCGCGATTGTTATGCAGCGTCACCATTCATTGAAGAGATCGCCAAAGCAGCATTGCCAAAGAAGCTCAATTTGCCCGTCCTGGCTGCCACCTATGACGGATCTACCAACCCAACAGAGCATATCGCCTAATACAAGCAGCGGATGTGGCAAGCATCCATGCCATGGCACCTAGTCGAATCGTGCATGTGTAAATCCTTCGAAGCGACACTGACCGGAACGGCTCTCAAATGGCTTAGATCTCTCAAGCCAGGAAGCATTGGCAACTTCTCAACCTTGGTCAACAAATTCTACAACAAGCTTGAAGGAAGTCGCAGCCTTGAAAAGCAGACCAGCGACTTATATGCTGTCATCCAAAAACCGGGAGAACCTATTCGTGATTATTATAATCGCTTTAATAAAGAAATGATTGGAATCAAAGATTTAGATACTAAAACTGCTATTGGATGTTTTAGGAAAGGACACGTCCTCAGGTCGAAGCTATACAATTGCCTCACCATGTATCCATGCACAATGTTCGAAGGAGTCAAGTCCAGAGCGCTAGCCCAAATGCGATTAGAAGAAGACGATGCGATCCTCAACACCATATCGACGCGTCATGTGTTAGAAGGCTCAAGTGATCGTAAGGCATTCACACCGAAGAGACACAACTGAAGGCCTCACCCTTATAGTTGGTCTAACCAGGTACACAATGTTAATGATGTGTCGGATTGTGCAGGTATAGACGCAAAGGCAGATCCTAACGCATACCCTGACATTGAGTCGTACGGCTTTTCGGTTGACGTTGGAGGCGCCGTGAACGCTCTAATGAAGATCGGTGCACCCGTTCGCTAGCCAAAAAAGAGCGACCGACCACACGCTCAGAAAGATCAAACCAAATGATGTTAGTTCCATCACAACCATGGCCACCAGACTGAAGATTGTATAGCACTCAGGAGAGAAGTCGCTTTCATGTTGAATAAGGGACATCTGCAAGACCTTCTCAGCGACAAAGGGAAAACGTCCTTCGATAAAAACCTGCCAAAGCAGAATTCACCTGCATCCGCTTCACATGTTAAGGTAATAATTAATGTAATTTATGGTGGATCTGACGTTTGTGGACTAACGTACTCAGCAGCCAAAAGGCTAGCAAGAGAGGGTTCCCCCTCGTCCAAAGTACCTAAAGATTGTAAGTCAGATGACGAAAAGAAATTAGAGGCGATGTCCATCACCTTTGACGACGACGAAGTCTGCGATGAAGAGCATCATGACGGACTGGTCATCTCCTTGACAGTCAGCAACTGCTTGTTACGACGAGTATTATTGATCGATGGCAGAAGCTCTACCAACATCTTGTTCAAAAGCACCTTATAAGGTATGGGTCTTGGTGACAGGGACATAACGAAGAAATCAATGGTCCTGGTCGGATTTAGAGGAGAGACGCATCAAATAGTTGGCGAGATCACTTTGCCTACCTACGCCAAGGGAGTCAACTTGCAGACCAAATTCAACATCCTTGATTGCCCATTAGCATACAACGTCGTCCTCGGCACACCTTGGATCCATAAGATGAAAGCAGTACCATCCAATTATCATCAGACGCTCAAATTTCCCACCAAATGGGGTGTACAATAAATCAAAGGAGAACAAAAGGATGCTCGAGAATGCTATAGCTCATCGCTCAAACCACCAAAGGCGACCATCTAGAAATTAACAAGCGGATCAGTACCAGATGAACCTAACGAGCTGCAAATTGATGAAGTGGTGCTTGATCCAGCTTTCCCAGATCATGTCGTACGAATCGGAGCGACCCTGTCGCTAAAGTTACAAAACCAGGTAATTAATTTTATAAAAGCTAACCAAGACTGTTTTACATGGTCCCATGAGTATATGACAAGTATAAGCCCCGACGTTATCACCCACAAATTAAACGTCGATCCGGAACATAAACCCGTCAAGCAGAAGAGTCCAAATTCGCTCCTGAGGTTCCGAAGCTGATTGACACAGGTAAAGTGCGAGAAGTTAAATATCCTGATTGGTTGGCTGACGTCGTTGTGGTCAGCAAGGAAAATGGCAAGTGGAGAGTATCTATCGACTTCATGGATTTGAACAAAGCTTACCCAAAAGACCCGTTCCCACTTCCGCACATAGACGCCATGGTCGACGCAACGGTGCGTCATGAGCTCCTCACGTTCATGGACGCATACTCTGGCTACAAGAAAATACTCATGCACCCCGACGATCAAGAAAAAATGACATTCGTCACCGACAATGGTATTTATTGTTATAAAGTTATACCCTTTGGACAAAAAAATGCAGGTGCAACGTATCAACGGTTGGTTAATCAAATGTTCAATGACCAACTTGGCGACATAATGGAAGTCTATATTGACGACATGCTGGTAAAATCCAAAAAAGCAGGCGAATATATCCAGTATCTATCAGAAGCGTTCGACGTCCTCAGGAAATATGGTATGAAACTTAACCCTACTAAATGTACATTCGGAGTTGCTGCAGGAAAATTCTTGGGTTACGTTGTGACACAAAGAAGAATCGAAGCAAGTCCTGACCAAATCAAAGCATTGATAAATATCCAATCACCAAGGACTGTCAAAGAAGTGTAGAAGCTGACAGGACATGTCGCTGCGCTCAACCGCTTCATATCAAGATCGTCCGACAAATGTCACTTGTTTTATGACGTCCAAAGGAAGCATGATTGGACAAAGGAGCATGAAGACGCTTTGCATATGCTCAAATAATATCTAGCTACTCCACCCTTGCTATCCAAGCCAAGCAATGGAGAGACGCTGCAACTTTATCTCGCTGTCAGCAACGCGTCAGTAAGTGTTGTTCTAACCAGAGAAGCAGAAAGTCAACAACTCCTGATCTATTACGTCAGTAAGTCTCTATTAGACGCAGAGACCAGGTTCTCCTCTCTTGAAAAGCTTGTACTAGCCTTAGTTACTGCTGTCAAAAAGTTGAGGCATTATTTTGAAACCAATACTGTCGTTGTTATGACTAACTACCCGATCAAGAGAAGGTCTTTATGTTGGGACAAACAGATTATTTTTCTAAGTGGATAGAGGCATAGTCGTTCCAACAAGTACGTGATAAAGAGGTAATTTCTTTTATACATACTAACATCATTTGCAGGTTTGGAGTACCGTCAGATTTTATATGCGATAATGGGTCGCAGTTTATAAGTGATAAAACCAAACGTTTCCGTGATGAATGGAATATCACATTGTTAACGTTGACGCCCATACATCCTCAAGCCAATGGACAAACTGAGTCCAGTAATAAGACTATCATAGATTCGCTGAAGAAGCGTCCCAAAGCTAGGAAAGGAAAATGGGCAGAAGAACTACCATCTATCCTATGGGTTAATCGCACGACGCCACGCACTGCGACCGGACAAACGCCTTTCTCATTGGTATATGGTTGCGATGCAGTCCAACCGTCTGAGATTAGCATCCCAACTACCAGGTATAGTCTAGTGAGAGTGCAGCAAAATCGCGACGAAAGGGCTAACGACCTCGATACCATAGAAGAGCTAAGAGACGCAGAGTTAGTACGAATGGTAGCGCAACAGCAGATTGTCGCAAGAAGTTTTAACAAAAATGTATAAGTTAAAATCTTCAGTGAAGGTGATTGGGTGTTAAGGAAAGTCTTCCAAAACACACAAGAGCTAAAAGCAGGTAAGCTAGGTCCTAAATGGGATGGTCCCTGCCAGATCAGCAAAAATTGTAACGACACGATGGAACTATGGTCCCACGAAGCTGGAACGTTGTCCATCTCAAAAGATACCATTTCTAGCTATGTTTTATAGTGTCATTTAGATTAGTTTATTTTTTCTAGTGTTTTCAATAAGTGATGTATATGTCTTCGTAACGTCGTTGAAATTGCAACGACAAAGAATTACTGTGCGTTTTTTTCCAGGTCTTTCACGTTTTGAACTCAATAACTTCGTTGCGTCCAGTTATAACGATCAGCGACAACATTCTCCAATAAGTTGGAGATTAACCAAGTTAATAAAGTCTGCGTACTGACGCGACACCAGCTCTGACGTTTACTAAAACAACACTTGTAATAATAAATGCAACAAGCTTGTGACAGCGGAAGTAATCAGAGAATGCCATCATAAACACACGATCTACAGTAGTCAAGTAAGTAGACTTATGTTGCTTTATGTGTATTTTTTCTAAAGATAAAAACGCAGAACAACTAAAGAGGTTTCAAGCACCTGTACTGTTTGCATGACACCAGAAAAACGGCACGGATAAAACACAAGATAACATATGCATAAGATTAACTGAAAGTTATGACCATTCCCCATGAATGGCCCAAAAGCACAAGTAAAACATAAGTTATGGTCACTCCCACGAGTGACCCAAAAGTATAACACGACAAAGAAGTTTTAAAACAAGAGACAAATGTTTTGAAGGCTTAAATGATTAAACATTGGGGACATCGGCAGACTTTTCAGACGCTGATATCTCATGCACACCCTCTTTCTCTAAGGGGCCAACGTCCTAGGTATCAGACGTGATGAAAGCAGCGCTGAACGGCATAGCTTCACCTTCCTCTGGACCAACGACCAAAGACGAATCATCGGTCGTTTTGGTTCCTTCATCAGCGTCCATCAGGTCCTTCATAGAACCAACCCATTCCAGGTAAAGGTCAATATCTTTTTTAGGTTCCTAGGAGGATGTGCGCCTCATCATGAATTGATACATCAGCTTCGCCTTCATCCGAGTTGTCACCTCAGCCTCAAGTCCATCTATTTCAGTCTTCATGCCAGCGCATGCAACGTCTCCACTTCCCCGTCGCGAACGCGTAGAGATTCCTCAGCGACCACGGTTTTCCCTTTCTCCAGTTGTAGCTCCTCCTCTTTTTTCTTTAGAACTTCCTTGGCAGTGGCTACCCTCATATTAGCTTTTTGAACTTCCAACTCTTTCTCCTTCACTGTCGTTCCACTTTTCTCCATCCTAACGTTCATGGCTTGATGACTCCTAAACAGAGACGACATTTCCTTTTCGCCATCTGAAAGTTTTGAGAAGCCTGGGGCACAAAGACAACGGTCAGAAATGATCTATTTCATAGTCAGACGAAGGAAGAGAATAATTGTCGTACTCGGAATATTAGCTCAATGCCATCTAACATCAGCCTTGGCATGGGACGTTCCCACGAACGTTCCTCAGCACAAGGAAAAAGAAAATTCTCAGTCTCATGCCAGATTGACCTGCTTAGCGACATGAAGTCGTTAGTGACAGCGACGGTAAAGGATGGATCCTCCTTGCTAGGAAGGGCAGAAAACTCAGACTATTGCATCTTTGCAAAAGGAGCTTCAATGTCATCATCGTCAATGTTGACGATGAAGTGCTCTTTTTTCTCAGATGTTGTCGGTGACGATAGCGCTGCCTTCACAGATGCCGACCGCTCGGCACGTTCTTTCTCTCTCTTCCTCTTCTTTAGTGCTTCAGTAATGGCCTTGTTGTCCATTGATCCTCTTTGTCTTGATTGAGTGGATCATGTCGCGACGATAAGAAAAACGTTAGAAACAACAGTGGAAGTGACAAGTGAAAGAAACTAGACGAAAGGATTACCTGATGCAATTGTGGAGCAGCTTGCCTGATCTGTAACGATAATTCTCTTGAATGTCTGTTCCTCTATGTCCACTTCTAAAAACTCTTCGCACTTTTATTCAGAGACTTCTCGGCACCCCAGCAATTTAGGGTTCAGATCTGCGAAAAAATGACGCAAGCACAGTGTTAACAACATGACGTTAAGAAAAATCAAAAGAAATTTACGAACCTTCTATGTTCCAGCCTCCATTCAAAAAACTTCATATGTTTCCCAAAGAAGATTTCTTGACGAAGATGTATCGATTTCTCCAGCCTCTATCATTAGGTCTTGGAGGGTGAATGGGACGGCCCATGACGCAGTTACTCTGTCAATAACGCTTAGGACTCTCCACACTTGGGGCATTAATTGCCCTGGACTCACTTTATAAATATGTAACTGGTCTCTGACCAAAGGGGAAAAGGGTAGCCTAAACCCAATTTTGAAGGGGTATTCATAAAGAATAACCCAGTCGTCATGATAGTCCTCAGGATGTTCGTCTGGCTCAGCATTCCTTAAAATCGTGTCAATTGGTAAGTTTTCTAAGTCTAAGAATTTCATCAAGTCTTCCTCAGACATGGTTAATTTTTCCTCATCAATGTCACTCTTCTCATCTACTACTTTCTCTTTGGTTTTCGCTTTTTCATGCGCCTTAGTGATATTTCTAATACTACGCCTACTTGGAGCCATCGATTCAAGTGCAAAGGAAATTTGTAAAAATCAAAACTAGAAGAAGTGGGATGTACCTGGTGGACGAATCGCTTTCGATGGAAGTGTCCGGAGAATTTTAGAGAAAGTGAAGATTAGAGAGTTTCTTGAGAAAGGAAGCTGAATTTTTGGCGTGTGGGAATGATCAAAGTGGCACGACTTTTTATACGACCACTGTGATTTTCGATAAGCAACGGATAGAAAATTGATTGCTACGCTCATGATTATCTTTGTTTGAAATTTTTTTCTTTCTAGCTGACCTTTGAGTTATCTTTTATCTAGTAAATATCTGGTCTTTATTTATCTTTTTGAATAAGTGTTATAACGTATGTAGACTTCCTTTGACATACGTTTCAAGTGTACAGGTTTTTGGCTGTTAGTCTTTCAATTGTCTCATGACTCTTTTTATATTCCTATTTTAACAATTGGGGGCAACCTGTTATGGTCAGATTTTTGCAGGCTAACGTTGACGTAACGAGCAGCGACGTGATGTTAAGATTGAAGATCACTCGGCATCGTTTTGTCCGTTGGTTTAATATTCGAATATATGGGAAGAGGTCATGGCGTTGAAATACACTAGTAGAAAAACGACGATTTGCGTCTCACCATCTGCGTCGCACAACAAGACAAACGTCGCAGAAGACTCATTTGCGTTGCATGCAATAGGGAATCGACGTAAAAGACGACCTATTTGCGTCGCACTTTTCTTTAGTGCGATGCAAAAAAATATTTGCGTCGGACTCTATAGCACATCCGACGCAGATGATTGCTTATCTGCGTCGCATGGGCTATATGTGCGACGCAGATAAGCAAGCCCACTCCTTATTTTCTAACAAGTATGTGCGTCGGACCCGAGGCCCATCCGACGCATATGGTTGTTGCCCAGCCTGGTTGCATACGAAGCACTATCCGCGTTGAACTTAACTCAGATGTAACGCACATGGGCCATGAGGCCCGCTTCCCCTTTTTATTTTCAAACCCAACAATTAGGTTTTTTCTCACTCATTCACTTATTCTCTACATCCGTTCTCTCTCTCACTCTCTCCGATTGCTTCAATGGTATCTCACTCGCCGATTGCCCTCTCACCTGGAGTTTCGCATCCTTATCTCAGGTTTACTCTCTTTCTCTCTCTCATTCTCCTGCAATAACTCCGTTTTCACATAATTATAGTTGCCCCGGCGACGACGAAACCATCCTTGTTTCTCCAATCTGGGTTTCTCAAACCCTCGTCGTTTCGCTCGTGGTCTTCACCATCTGCATCTTTCTTGCGGCGGAACATCATGGTGTTACTTGTTAGAGATGTGTATGGATATAACAGTGAGTAACAGGATATTAGATCTTCCAAGCACGTATTAGATACGCTTTCCTATAAGTTATTTACCGACCCACTAGGAACAATAGAGTATCACGGTAACACTTATGAGATACGAAGAAGAAACATTGAATCTTGGTTGTTAACAAGAAACAATCCCAACAAGAGTTTATAGATCGATTTTGTTTAGAGAAAACACAAGAGAATATCATTCTCTAAGCAAGTACCATGGAATGATTTCACACTTTAAGCAAGCATGAATAATCTCTCTCTCTACCCATTCCACATGTGATATGTCCCTATATATACTAGGGAAGACTTACAAAAGAAAAGACGCAACCATATACGAAAAGACACACACCATTTCACGAAAGAAATGCCTCGTCAGGAAAACTAACGAATAGGAGCTAGCGCTCCCCTGTGGAGCGGGCGCTCCAGCCAGGAGCCGGCGCTCCAGGCAGGAGCCGGCGCTCCTCAGCCCTATCAAGAAAATTGGTTCAAACTCCAATTCCCTGAGAATTCTGAGCGTGCGCTCTTCTGGAGAGCGAGCACTCTACTGACTTGCCTTCTCGTTTTTCCTTCTTACTCATCACATAACATCAACGGACACATTTAAACTATAAATGTTCCAACAATCCTCCTCCATTTATAGTATAAATGCTTTGAATCCGTACACTTGCAAATTACACAAAATCAACTAAACTTGTGCATAAATGAAAATGTCTTAATGATTGAATTTCCACTTAGTACAACACACTTTACAAACTTTCGATTGAAATGATTGACTAAGCATTGAATCACTCAACCATATGAAAATTTGAAGATGCTATACACACAAGCTTACACAAACAACATTGTCACCTTTGACTCAATTAAAGGCCTTGAGTCCATATCCACATTCATGAGTGTTCCTAGTTAAGCCCCAAACTAGGTGAAGCGGCCAAACTTCTTACTCATATAGGTAAACATTCTATAACATGCTCTCGCAACCGAGCAACTAACCAAAGGTTTATTAAGAAATTAATCAACCTCCGACATTGCGAAAAACAAGCACTAACCTTGGGATGTAATAAAAATATTATAGTGCTTCAAATTACAAATAAAGTGGGATCCTCATTGAATTCAAGATCTTGCGTTGTACAAGACGTGAATTGAGTTTTCTTCATTTGCAATTTACTTAATAAAGGCTTAAAACACATCCCTACTTTTATATAACATAACTTGACAACAACTTTGGCCAAATTCATCAAGTTAACAAAACATACAAAAGTTCATTAACACGACTCCATGTTTATAAAATCACAAACACCACAATGTCGCAGTCCAAAATATGTTGTGACTTTCCATTATAAACATTACAATATCATTAATCATATGTCATTGATACTCATTGAAGTATATCACAATAACTAGCGATATGATGCAAACACTTCAAACATCAATTATGAACAAATAACATGTTAATACTAAAACTAAACAAAGAAATTAATATTCTTCCCTATTTTAGTATTAACAAATGAACATCTTATCTATTTGAACCAAGACTTGTATATGAAAACAACCACATAAGTACACTTCTTGGATAACAAGGAATTAACCTCCTTCATGAAAAACCTCCTCCATGAAGTACCTCCTCCAAGAAGAAATATCATCTTCTTGTAAGAAACAAATCCCTAAACCAAGACTTAACTCACGCCAAATTATTCTTCTCAAACCGAAGAACATATTTAATTTCACATAACTCCGTCTAGTAAATAGATTAGATCAAAGACAATAAACCATTATCTTCCCAAGACATTTAATAATTCCAATTAAAACAAAATCGGTAAAAATCATATGTATACAACACCAAATTTAGACAAAATTTCATTGCCGCCAAAATTTAACACATAACTAATTTATACAACCGATTTCCTCAAAATCATGAACTTCACGATCTCATAAATTGAAATAATTAATTACCATGTCTATCAGTATACTTTACTCAAGTATAACACATGTCACTTTAAAAAGTGAAAAAACAATGAAATAATAACATTCCATAAATCATAATCAATTTCTAGTATAAATTTATAACATGTTAATACTAAAATAAACAATAAATTAATATCTTCCCCATTTTAGTATTAACAAACATATAAACACTTATACTAGTAATTACCACAAAATCATTGAAACAAATCCATATATTTTGATTTTTCAACTTGTAAATTATAAACATCACCCAACTATATAAAATTGAGAAGCACATTTAATAATCATTTTAACCCCATGTCTAAAATATAAATATTCTAAAGAACATAGAATCACATTTATAACATTTAGACAACACATGGTGTAAATGAAATTAAACACATAGCACATACAAGGATGTCCTACTAACAAATAACATGTTTATAATTTCCACAAGTTCATGTTCTTGTCAACAATTATATACTCAATAAATTATAATAAACACATTTACTTTAATAAAATAAAAATTATAACTTGTCCATGAGTATATAATCAAAAAACATAATTAGTGGTAGTAACCCATTAACTATAACATGATCAATAAAATAAACTTAATGATCATCATATAAATACTCAAATCAAAATCATGAAAAATAACATGTTAATACTAAAACTAAACAAATAAATTAATATTCTTCCCCTTTTTAGTATTAAGAAAAAAAAAATTAAAAAATTCAGGTTTTGGATTAGTTTAATATAACATGATATATCAATATCAATAAAATTCATCTACCCTTTTCATCATGGTTCAAGAATAAAATTCTTCTTCCAAACAAACATGGAAATCATAAAAGATAGGATGAAATTACTAACATTTCTTGACAAGAACAATATAGAAGATGGTGCCATTGACAACCTTTGACAAAACAAAAATGTCTTATGGAAATGCCTTGACCGTTTCTTATTCGAAACAAAATCTTGCAAAATTTAGAAAAATCAAAAATTGAAAGAGAAAATTCCCTTCTATTCCACCAATTGTCACACTTAGAGTTGAAAACAACCTACTGTCATTATGACTCATGTTTCATACCAAAACAATTTACTTTCATGGCGGAAGCAGGTTCCTTCAAACATTGCTCTATACTACAATCAAAATTCACCATAATTTGGTATTAAAAATGTCCATAGTATATCCAAATTTTGACAATCTTTGAAAGTCAAATTTCAAAACAAAAAGTTTTGTCAAAGTTTGAACCGAAATTAACAATAGTATCAACATACTATAACATGCAGGTTTACTATAACACATTCTCTTAAAGAGGAAAATATAGAACTTACAATACAACCCAAATTGAGTTTTGAGAAATCCATCATTCCCGGCCTCTTGTCTTGTAACATTCTTCTTCTCTTTCCATTGAAACAATGGCATTCCAAATTCAGAAAATTAGAAACATCTCACCCAAGGAAGATCCAATTACCCAAGGATTAAATAACTTATAGATTGTTAGAGATGTGTATGGATATAACAGTGAGTAACAGGATATTAGATCTTCCAAGCACGTATTAGATACGCTTTCCTATAAGTTATTTACCGACCCACTAGGAACAACAGAGTATCACGGTAACACTTATGAGATACGAAGAAGAAACATTGAATCTTGGTTGTTAACAAAAAACAATCCCAACAAGAGTTTGTAGATCGATTTTGTTTAGAGAAAACACAAGAGAATATCATTCTCTAAGCAAGTACCATGGAATGATTTCACACTTTAAGCAAGCATGAATAATCTCTCTCTCTACCCATTCCACATGTGATATGTCCCTATATATATACTAGGGAAGACTTACAGAAGAAAAGACGCAACCATATACGAAAAGACACACACCATTTCACGAAAGAAATGCCTCGTCAGGAAAACTGACGAATAGGAGCTGGCGCTCCCCTGTGGAGCGGGCGCTCCAAGCAGGAGCCGGCGCTCCAGGCAGGAGTCGGCGCTCCTCAGCCCTGTCAAGGAAATTGGTTCAAACTACAATTCCCTGACAATTCTGAGCGTGCGCTCTTCTGGAGAGCGAGCACTCTACTGACTTGCCTTCTCGTTTTTCCTTCTTTCTCATCACATAACATCAACGGACACATTTAAACTATAAATGTTCCAACATTACTCTCACTCGCTGGTGTTTTTCACGTCTCGCCGGTGTGCCGACAAGAGTTGATGGAGATTTGAGAGCGGTGACAAGAATGGAGATTTAGATTAGGGTTTGATTCTTAATACATCTTCAGATTTGAGGTTATGTTTTTATGTTTTTCCCCCAAATTAGTATTGTTAATTGCTCTAGATTTTAGTTTTTTTTTAATTGGATCTATGTATTTCAAGTTGTAAATTTGTAATTATAATTTTTTTTCCTCATAATTTATTGTAAATTGGTTCCTTTAATGGTTGGAGATGAATTTTTAGGTTTTTGTTTGTGTTGATCTGATTTTTTTAGGTTCCAATTTTTTAATTCCATTCGTTTTTTGTGTTAATCTGATTTGTAATGGGTTAGTTTTTGAGAGGAGGGTGCGAAACTCCAGTTTTCCCTCTCTCCAATTGCCTCAATAATGCGTGTCATGATTCATGAATCAGGACCCCATTTTTTAATTTGTAATATTACTGCCATTTGCGTCGCATATAGCCTCGGATGCGACGCAAATGTCTCCTGCCAATTACCTGTATGCTGGGCTGCCATGTGCGTCGGACGTATCCCATGATCCGACGCAAATGGTTCAAGAATTGCGTCGTCTGCCCGTCCGACGCAGATCCTGTATCCTGATCTGCGTCGAGACCTGTGCCGTCGGACCCATGTCCGACGCAAATCGTCCATTTTGTACTAGTGATAGGAAGATCATGCGAGGTTATTTGCAACTACCTCCGAGATTATTGGGATGGCGTCAAATCCTGGAAATATATAAAGCTCATTTATCAGAGTGAAGAAGTTACAAGCCTCTACTGCTATTACTCACTGAACACTCAAGAGCACGGATCACTTTGTTAAACATTATTTACAATTCCATTCTTGTTTACATAGTATCTATTGTACTTAGACTAATCATCCTATAGTGTATTGACTGTCGTTCACTCTGAGCGTCAGTTGCATATAGTGGATTGGTGGACTCATATCCATCAGCTGTTTTTTAACCCATCTTCATTGGGGTTTTTCTGCGTCACTATCTCATTGTGTCATTCCCTGTTGATCCTCCTCGCATTTATTCTCCTTGAATCATCATAATCTGGTTGTTGACGTCCAAATAGCAGCCTGTGACGTTAAGGCAAAAATCAGCATAAATATATATAAGACATGAAAGGCAAAGCATTCTTTTTTGCCTTTCGTAGGAAAAAAAATTTATCAATATACAAAATAAGTTTACGGCAAAAACAACCAAATAGAAATCTAAGATTATTTTATTTAAATTAAGAAGAGCGTGAGAAAGAATTACTATAAATGTTGAAACTATGAACATAATATAGCAACTAAAATACTAGATTATTCATGAGACAGCAGATTAGGGATGCTTAATGTCCAACCTCACATGGTTTGTCATCAGGATTTTCAATACTTTATTAAAATGGGGAAGACATTATAAAAAAAAGAGGGATTTCTATGTGGTACTGGTACCCCTTATGTTTTAACAATTTCTAAGCTGCACTTCCAATGTTTTTTCCATCCAAGTTGTACCCTTGAAAGAGTGGAAAAGGAAAATTTATTATCTCCATCGTGTCAGTTCCATCATCATTCTCAATACCCCATGAAGGCATAAACTATAATAATACAAACTTTCGACGGTTCGCTCG
This sequence comes from Beta corolliflora, assembly GCA_947648045.1. Lineage (NCBI taxonomy): Eukaryota > Viridiplantae > Streptophyta > Magnoliopsida > Caryophyllales > Amaranthaceae > Beta > Beta corolliflora. The sequence goes on from CANSZD010003181.1 coordinate 259,546, forward strand.
CAATAATACAACCTTTGGATTATTTTTGAATAATATAAACTTTACACCAAAATTCCTAGAGCAAGAGAAAATCGGATGTAACCTGATAAATAGGTCAAATGAGACACTTGTCACCATCTCATTGTTTGTTTTTAAAATTTGTTCAAATAAAAAAAAAACAATTTTATTTATCTTTTTCTCTCTCTTCCTCACTTCCCCAGTTCCCCTCCATGAACTTTCCCCCCACCCCCACCCCCACCGGCCACCCCACTGGCCACCCCCACCCCACCCCAACCACCGGAAACACTACGTCTCCCCTCCCCCACCCCTGAAAACACCATGTCTCACGCAGTCGCCAAACCACCACCCGTAACCCCAGCCCCACTTCACTCAAATTACCTCGATGCCGTCGCCACCCCCAGCCTCTCTCATCAAATCATCCCACAATTTTTTTTTTCAAAACCTCAATTTCTCTCTCTCTCTCTTCTCTACTACAATCCCACCTTTGAATTACAAGTCAATCTCATCTCAGTTGCTTAGGAAGAATACTCCGTTAGGTTTTTTTAAGACCAGTAATTAGGAGTTTTTTTTGCTATATCTCAAGGAGATAATAGCAAAACACTACATCGATTGCTGGATTGCAATCATGACAAGTTGTAAATTTGTATTTAATAATTAAATGCGAGGGATTTGTGCATAAGGCAACAAGTAGAAGTCCGGATTTGATATTTTTGGGAGAACGCTTCATAGATTTAATTTGGAGCTAACAAGGAGATATAACTAGGCCAAAGGAAGGAATCTAAGGGATGAGCGGGCAATTTTTTTCCAGAGTAAATCTTTTCGTAGGTTGCTTCCTTGAGGATCGTCTGGAAAGAAGCAAAGAAGATGAGCTCTTCGTTTGCCTGGGTTGATTCAATTTTTTGCTATTTTTTTGCATTTTCTCTCTCTAAAAAAGGAAACATCCTTTTGGTTTTCGGGGATGAGGTGGTGATTTTAGGGGAGGGGGAGGGTAGGGGTGGTCTCCGGTAGGCAGGGTGGCGGTGTGGTGGTGGCAGGGTGCTGCTCGGGATAGGGGTGGCAGGGTCTTCTTCGAGTTTGGTGGAGGAGTGGTTCAGGTGGGGGAGGTTTCGGGGTTAGGAGGGTGGTTCCCTGGTGGGGGAGGAGGTGAGGGTGGTTTTGTCAGTGGGGATGGAGGTGGGGGCAAGGCAGGGGTGATTTCAGTTGGTTGGGGGAGGGGGAGGAAAGAGGAAGAGATTTTGGTTTTTTTTTTAAAATATACCTGTTTTACAGGTTATAAGTCACATTGACCTATTCAAGGAATTTTGGTGTAAAATTTTATATTATTCAAAAATAATCCAAAAGTTGTATTATTGCGAGCGAACCGCCGAAAGTTTGTATTATTCTAGTTAAAAAATCCTATGTACACCTTAACAATATATACCGATAACATACACCCTAAAGCTTAGATATCATTTGCTTAATTGCTTCATGAACAACAAGAAGATACTGCACCTTCTGATCTGTGAACGTGAATAGTCATTGAATTTCGCAAGCCCGTAGAAAAGAAAAGGGAAGAGGACTTAATAGTAGCAAGCACATGTCACAAGAACAGAAAAACAAGGAGATATCTCATATCAAAAAACAAAGAAAATGATATTTAAATCCAATAAGAGTACATTGATTTCACCTTCGGCTGAGCAATACCAAGACTCTCAAACAATTCAGGGTGTTTGATTGGAAGCTCGATAATCTAAAATATTCAAAAAACGAATTAGGCTGCTCTGATTGTTTATCATAAGCAATCCACTCCTTTAACTATTGTTATAAAGTGGGTGAATAAAAACGGTTTGATGCCACTTGATATCCAATATTGGGCTTCCATACCTATTAAATGGTCGAGATTTAAGAAACCTAAAAGTCAGTTAGAAAAAGTATGAATAACCACCCAGAGAATTAAAAAAAAAGCGACAAGTAACACCACGAAGATAGCATGCTTACATGTGATCCTTAACCCAAATAGGTTGGGAAGATCGTAAATCATAGATCAGTACTTGTAAGAAGAATTAAAACAAACATTTATCATCAGACACTACCAATCACTTGACAATGGGACTTGTAGGTATTAACTTGACATCAAAGAAACATCATCTATAATTTATACTTCCTCCGTTTTTTAATAAGTGACACAGAGAGAAAGTGGGGGAATACCAACGAGTCTAGAGAGAGAAAATTGGGACCACTTGTTTAACCAATCAAATTTGAGTATTGGATAAAGTAGGTAGGTGAAACAATTAAATGAGGGCAAGATGTAATAAATAAGAAATATTCTTTACTACTTTAAGCTATGTGTCACTTATTGTGACATTTCCCTAAAAGGAAAACGTATCACTTATTAAAACATTGGGTGAAATGACACTATTCATTGATCAATTTTGACTCCAATTTATCGCTATTATATAAAGAAAAACATAGTCAAGTGGTATCTTGTTAGATTCATCTCGATGCATACTATCAAATTATAACTTTTTTACTTCATCCGTTCTGTTTTAAATGAAACGTTTACTTTTTCACGCAACCCGACGCACTTCTTTAATCATTAATATCTTTAGTTGTACACATGTAAAAAATATAAAAAAGTTATAATTTGATTGTATGCATCGAGACGAATCTAACAAGATCCCACTTGACTATGTTTTTTCTTTATATAATGGCGATAAATTGGAGTCAAAATTGATCAATGAATAGTGTTATTTCACCCAATGTTTCATTAAAAACAGAACGGAGGAAGTATATTTTTTACGTGTGCACAACTAAAGATATTAATGATTAAAGAAGTGTGTTGAGTTGCGTGAAAAAGCAAACGTTTCATTTAAAACAGAACGGAGAAAGTATAACAACATTTATCATCAAACACTACCAATCACTTTTGATTTGGTATCCATAGGACATATGTTATCTTTACATGCATAGTAAACCGTTTCAGAATAATACCAAGTTTTAGAATAATGCATATGTGGCAACTATAACCGGAACTCAAGTGGCATGAAGTTACCCCAATGTGAATATGACTCCAGTTATATAGTTGTGATACAATTCAAGTCTTAAATGCTCTTCTGCGCACCGTATTTAAGAAGTTCATTGAGAAACCAAAAACTTGAAATGGCAACATCTAAGGTGCATTCTCATATTCATGTTGCAAGTACCAAAATAAGGAGAAAGAATGCCTGCACAGTAGGATTTCTATATGTGTATACTAGTAGCACTCAAAACAGGAGGCTCAATGTTACCCTTTGGATATATTTTCCAGGTATGGTACCTTCTTCTTCCAATAAAACATAAAAATTCGCTTCAGAGAGGCAAAGAAGTCACTATGACAGGTCTCCATATCTTTCATGGACCCTTTCAATTAAATTGTTCACATAGATCTAATTAAGAGATAAACAACCCCATTGAACACATAAGCGACATCAAATAACTGTTTAATTACACTTTATAAAAAAAAAAAATAGCACAAAAAATCATCAACGCTAACCCCAAAATAATGATAATCATCCTCTCAATTAGGGGTGCTAATGAGCCAGGGTGGCTCGCAAACTGTTCGAGCTCGGCTCGGTCAAAGCTCGGTCAAAGCTCGGCTCGAGAGGGTTCGACTCGAGTTCGGGATCGGCTCGAGACCTTAACGAGCCGAGCCTGAGCTACCTTAAGCTCGGCTCGAAAGCTCGCGAACAGGCTCGATAATTTTTTTATTACTAAAAATATTTCATTAATGTTTAATATGAGATAAAAAATTATTTAATAATCATGGTTAAAAGCTGTCATGTTAGTAGTCATAATATTTTGAAAGTCGTGATTTTTTATTTGAATAACAAAGTTGAGATAGCCGCTAAATTCCCACTTGTATACTTTCTCGCTTCATGGTTTGGGACAACTAGGGGTGGAGGCGGATCCAATATTTTAAGTTTGAGGGTCTTGAACAAACCATCTAATAAGAACATATTGAGTATTTTGAGATATCAAACAATAATTTTATGACGCACATATCGATAATGAGAACCAAGTTAAACTCAAAGTTTATATTGTTCATGCCAGCTATTAGAAAATGCTTTCATTATATTATTTTTTCATCACACACCATCTATCTTTTTGATATATGTAGCACTTTTGCTTTATTCAAAAAATAGGAAAGTTTAACTTTAATACCTCAAACACACAATTTTGCCCATTAATTTCTTAATTACTTATTTATTAACTGAAAAACTATAAGGAGTTGATAATTAGATAGTATACAAAGCGAATAACAAGTAGTTCAACATACTACATAATAATTTTTGTACTTAGTCAAATTTAGTATATAAAAAGTGAATGTAGTCTAGTTATCGCATTTATTTAAGAGCAAATAAATTAATTGTTAGAAATGTATGATTGAAAAATCACTTGTTAAATACTTAGAGCACATAAAAAGAAATGAATATGTAGTCTTTAAGTTTTTCTTAAAAAAAAGGGATAAAAATCAGAAAGAAGAAAAAGGAAAGAAATATTAGAAATGAAAATAGAAAAAGAAAAAAAAAATAGAAAAAGAAAGACTAAAGCTGCATAAGAAATAGAAAAGGGAATAGCAAAGGTACAACTTCATCGTAAAAGAAGAATATGTGGCAGATGCATTATGCATCCCACATCGGTCGCTCAACGTGAGGAAAATGCCTTCATGCTCTATAAAAGCAAATCCTTCAGCTAGTATTTCCTTACAGCATGCTAGCTATTTGCTTGGGCTTTGCTAACAACAACTGTTTAGTAAATGGGCCCTTAAAATATCAAATATTTGGGCTCATGATACTATCCTTTGTTGAAAGTGAAAATGGGCCCTGCATAGTTACGAATTTTTGAAGGCAAGATCTCCTCTGACAAAAAGGAAAGCGAGTGGACAGACAATGCTTCAATCTCAAACTTCACACCTTTTTCCTGCATCCTCTCTAGTTCTAGTCTTAAATGAAAAGAAAATGCAATTCAGAAAACACTGAGCCATTAGTGTATCACGAATAGAAAGGGTGAAAATAAACCTCCAACGTGGATCATCATGCTGTAGATAACATCTATGTAACAGTGCTTCAATTCTCTTCTTATCTAATGGAACAAAATTAGTGTGAAGGCTGAACTCTTATGCAATTAATTTAAATAAGAAACAAGAGGGGGATAAACTTATTTCCTAATTGACAATACCATATGAAGTATTATTTCTATCTACCTTCAGTTGTCAAGGGAAGGAGACATTGTGAAGGAAGTGCATACTTCTCAGAGTCGGATATAAAAGCACCAAATGTATTTACAGTATGGCTGCTGTCCATAAGGTGTGGAGGCAGGTGGTGCACCATAGAAAAAGAAATAGCAAAGCTGTATAACAAATAAAAAAAGAAAGAGCAAAGTTTCACCTTGAAAAACAAAAATTTCGGCAGATGCACATCCCACATCGGTGGGATAGCTTGAGGAAATGCTTACAAGCTGTTATAAAATAAAGCCTTCACCTCCTATTTCTCTATAGCAGGCTGGCTATTTGCTTGGGCTTTGCTAATAACTGTTGACATTGGGCCATTAAATTATCAAATGTTTTGGCTCATAAAATCTAACCTTGGTTGTGTTGCGAGCTTCTCGAGCCTATCGAACTCGAGCCGAGCTGTAGGTTTTGGACTCGAGCTCGAGCTCGAGCCTAATATTTCAAGCTCGACGAGCTTCGAGCTCGAGCCGAGCCTAATAAAATAGGTTTTCGAGCCGAGCCGAGCCTTGTCAGGTTTGGTCTCGGTTCGGCTCGTTAACACCCCTACTCTCAATAAAGGAAACAGCCAGAAAAATCCTCAAGACGAAAAATAAAGAGACGAAACAATTATTTAAGGGTTTTGCTATTTGACGCCCTGAAATTTCCTACTAACGCCCTAAATACAGTATTTTTATACTGTATATGTATACCTCCATTTCTTTTCTCTCTTTCTCCCTTCCCCTTCCCCTTTCCCTACCACCACCACCACCACCACTGGAGCCGCCGCCACCAACACCGCCACCAATCCGGTGTCAACATAATGTTAAACTTTAAAGGATGCACACAAATCCTCCAGTTGACCATATCAAGGCAGAGAATAAATTATGGAATGAAGCTTAGGGCTCAACATAGTACAATGGTGAGTTAGTCACATATCAAGATCTAGTACTTTGAATGAAAATTTCTATGATACGAATACATATTAAGAAAAAGATGCAATTGAATATTGGAAGAAACTCACAATATATTATATATATGATGACATGGATGGCAGAGAACACAAATCCTCCATATTTCAAACCCTCCAGTTGACCATGAGTAGGCAGGAAGGTGAGACAACCAATGGCAAAACCATACATTCACACCAGTATTTACCACCGCCACCACCAACTCCTCCTGATTTTTTTTTAAAAAAAAAAATTGGTGAGGCGTCCACCATGGACGCCCCACCACAGGCACATGCGTTCATGGTAGGCGCTCCACCACTGGAAGAGGCGCCTGCCATGGACGCCTACACCGGTGGTGGGGCGTCCATGGCAGGCGCCTTTGTATTTTTTTCTCTAAAAAACACCAAAGCGCCTGACATGGACGCCCCACCACCGGTGTAGGCGTCCATGGCAGGCGCCTCTTCCTGTGGTGGAGCGCCAACCATGGACATCTACGCCGGTGGTGGGGCGTCCATGGCAGACGCCTCCCTCTTTTTTTTTTTTTTTTTTTTTTTAAAAGCACCATATATAGGTGGAAGATGGGGGTGGTGATGGGGCGTGAGATGGTGGTACGGTGGTGATGGGGTGTGAGATGGTGGTACGGTGGTGTTGCGTGGCCTTGTATGGTGCCAGAGACGAAAACGTGAAGTTTGGTAGAGTGCCAGTAGATAGTTTTGTTTAGTTTATTTTTTAGTTTTATGAAGTTATTTTTGTTGGCTTTTGGTTACTGTTCTTTTGATTTTTTGTTTATGGCTTTGTGCCTTGTTTGGGTTTTTTTGCCTTTTTTCTCACAAAAAAAAATGAGCATTATGGAAGGTGGTGGTGGTGGTGATGATGGGGGCGTGAAGGTGGTGGTGATGATGGGGGCGTGAAGGTGGTGGTGGTGTGGAAGAAGAAGGGGGAAGGGGATGTGAGGGAAGAGGAGAAAGTGAGAAAAGAAATGAAAAATATAAAAATACTGTATTTTATACGTATTTAGGGCGTTACTAGGAAATTATAGGGCGTCATTTAGCAACCCAGTTATATAACTCTAAAAGCAACAAAATCAGAAAAAAAAGGCAAAAAATTAAAAGGAGATTAGATTTTGAATACCTACCACGAAGCTGAAAAAACAAAAGCGAAGTTTCAGACGCTGGAGCACAAGGAAATTCACCGGAATACAAAGAAATTTTCGTCGGCGTACATTGACCGCATAAATCATATGATGAAGCAAATGTTAACCATATTTAACCACAAAAACTGAAGCTCGAAAACCTAGATCTCAATCGATTAAATAAAAAACAAATAACACCAGAAAAGATGCGAGAGATGAAGATAAATACTCGATTTCTGAGGTTTACCTTTCTCGGATTTGGAGATGGCAGAAGAGAAGCTCTAGAAGTTGGTGAAGACTTTCAACTCCCACCATTCTTTCTTTGGTGTCATTCGCTGGCGCTAATTCCAGTGCTTCCTCCATTGTTAGGGTTTCGAGGAGGAGATCTGGTGAGTTGGATCAGATATGAGTTCTAAGAGAGAGAAGCGCGAGGAGAGAGAGTCTCACCTCCCACAATTTTTCTTTGATATATTTCGTTGTTGATTTTCGCCTAAATAGACACTAGATTATGAAGAGGTTCGCCGGAGTTTAAGAAGGGGTGCGACGGAGTGAGAGTGGGAGTGGGGGAGAGGAGTGCGCCGACGGGAGTGAGGGAGAGGAATGGGCCGACAAGATTAACGAAAGAGGAGAATGAGAGAGTGATGAGTACGAAAATTCGAAAGCGGATTGCGCCGGCGACAGCGGGCCGGGGTGCACCGACAAGAGTCGATGGCATTCGTTCGTCGGAGAAGTGATAAGTGCGTTTCTAACGTACTTTATGAGCTCTTTTTGGTTTGGTTTGATCCTCTTTATACCCTTTTCTTCCCTCTTTCTTCCTCATTTCTCTCTCTCTTTCCTTCACTTGATCATTGTTGATCATTGTGACATTTCGCTAGATTTTCGGTCAATTTTGACTGGATTCCTAGTACATTTGCTTTCACCGTGTTTTCCCGTGCTTTGATTGCAGGTATGATCTTTTATAAGGTCAAGAGTTGGGAGATACGATAATAGGCGGGAGTTTTGAGGAGTTTGCACGAGCGAAAATGGAATGAAGGAAGCTTGACTTGAGCTCCATGGTGTGCCCGCACCCACTTAGCACTGCCCGCACCTCAAACTGGTGCGCCCGCACCGCCCACAGATTGGGTATCTTTATTATCAGTCAGTTAGGTGCGCCCGCACCAGATCATAGGTGCGCCCGCACCAATCTGGTGCACCCGCACCAATCTGGTGTGCCCGCACCAATCTGGTGCGCCCGCACCATCTCCATGGTGCGCCCGCACCTTCCCAGCGAAGATTGGCCATCTGAGTCAGTGGCCTTGGTGCGCCCGCACCTTCCCAGCGAAGATTGGCCATCTGAGTCAGTGGCCTTGGTGCGCCCGCACCAACTGTTTCCGCGAGAAAATTGTATTTCTCTTAGGCATTAAAAACAAGAGTTGATTAGTTTTTTAAAACTTATGCTTTATTTCTAGTTTTTAGAGAATATTATTAGGGTTCATTCTAGAGAGATAAACACTTGAGTTTTATTGGGATTTGATATTTATTAATCATACTTCGTGATTCCGATAACATTTAAGGTACTTTTCATTGAATTTAATTTGAAGTTTCAGTTTTTATTGCATGCTTTTCGTGTTTGTTCTTGTTCTTAGTTATTTTTAGATCTTCATTCTCATAATCTCATAATTGTCATTTCTATTAGTTTAATTATCTCTTAATCATGTTTAGCCTTAGATTGGTCATAGATTTTGTGTTTAATTGCCTAGAATCCATGATTAGTGAGTAGTTTCTTATCTAGGGTTAGGGTGAAAGTATGAATTAGGATTTTAAATGTTTTGTTGATGTGATTGTGATGTTTTAAAGAAATTCATGCATTGATCTTGGTGTTTTGAGGCCTTAGGATAGATATTGATCACATTTATGCTTGGGTATTTTGAATTCAAATGTTCTTAATCGAATTTTGAACTCTTTTATCATCCCCAAGAATCAACTTAATTTCTAGGCCAAGGATATTGGGTAGAAATTAAGGGGATCCTTTATTAGGGGTTTTCCGAATTTATTGGATCTCTTAATCAATTGACTAAAGACCATTCGAGAGAGGATTTAGTCGATTGATTAAGCGATCATTCTCGAGGACCATTCGAGAGAGGACTCGAGTATTTTAGAGGAAAACTAAACCTTGCATAATCTTCTCCGTTACTTCACAATCGCATTAACATTCATTGTCCATTCTTATTCATATTAGTAACCTCAACTCTAGTGTCTTCCTATCTGATTCATTAATTCGAGTTATTTGCTAGTTTTTGCTATTAGCTAGACATAGTTGTTACCAAATCTTTTCAAACCCCCAAATACCCTTCAATTAGGCAGTCTAGACTTGCTAGACTTTAATTAATCCCAATTTCCCTGTGGATCGACCCTTGACTTGCCTTTACTACGTTCTTAGTAATTGCTCGTTAGGTGTTATAAATATTGTTTGAGAAGCGATTTTTGGTGCCTTAACGACACACTAAAAACCTCTTATCAAAATGGCGCCGTTGCCGGGGAAACTGTGCTATTAATTGAAGTTTATTTTAGTTTAGCTTTGCTTAGTTGATTTTTCTTTTCTTTTTTACTGTGGTTGTTATTTGCTAATCCTCTACTTAGCTTTGTTGTTGTTACATGAGAAGAAGAGCTCACTGTTCACCCACCTTTCCTCTAGATCCAGAAATTGACCGTACATTGCGAAAGCTTCGGAAAAATTTGGAAGATTTGTCTTTGGGTTCCGAACCATCTTCACCAGCCTCAAGTACAACAAGTGAAGTTCAGTCAGAAATGGGTGAAGCAAATCCACAATTCTTTAGGGATTTCGGAAATCCGGGTTCCTATGTTCTTCAAGGTGGTATTCGACTCCCCACCACTACTACAAATTTCAGTATTCACCCTCAGTTCACTCGGATGGTGAAGGCGGAACAATTCGTGGAGGGTCGGATGAAGATCCTCTCGGACCATCTTGACGGGTTTCTTGAGATCTGTGCCATGATAATCACAAATGACGTCTCTCCAGACTACATCAAGATGCATTTGTTCCGGTCTTCTCTTACCGAAAAAGCAAAATCATGGCTCAAGAGTTTACCTGCTAACTCCCTCACTACATGGGAGGAAGTCACAATGGCTTTTCTGAAAAAGTACTTCCCGGAGTGAAAGACGGCAGACATAAGGAGGAAGATCTCCTCATTTGAGCAAGAGAACGATGAGACACTTGCGGAAGCTTGGGAGCGGTTCAAGGAGATGAGTCGTTCATGCCCACACCATGAGTTCACCAAGCATCTACTCATGCGATTCTTCTATGATGGCCTTGATCCTATATCACGTGCCAACCTTGATGCTGGAGCGGGAGGTGAACTTTCTAAGATCCCGCAAGATCAACTTGAGTCCACCATTGAAGAAGTAATTAAGAACTATTCATGGGGTGGACGTCGAAGAGGTGCTCCACCTAAGAAGAGTGGAAAGTTTGAATTAGATCCCATGGATCAAATTCAAGCTAAGATGGATCAACTTGACAAGAAGCTCTCCAAGATCAACCTCGCATCATCTACTCCATCACAGGTAAATTCTTTTTCTTGTGATATTTGTGGAGGTACTAATCATGATACATCTTATTGTGGAGGTACAAATTCGGAGCATGTGGCGGCAATCAACTCTAGAGGAGATGGTTATCAAGGAAACCAAGGGTATAGAAGCAATCAACAAGGAGGTTGGAAACAACCCCAACAAAACTACAATCAAGGCTTCAACCAACCTCAACAAGGATGGAATCAACCTCAACAAGGGTACAATCAAGGTCAACATCAAGGGTATGTGCAAGGGTATAACCCAAACTATAACCAAGGTGGTTCATCCTCACAAGGGTCTCATGTCTACCAAGCTCCACATCAAAGAGCCAATACCCAAAAACCTCCCTCTAACCCTCCGTTCCCTAAACAAAATCCCGAACCAACTCCATCTCCCGAGCCAACCTCTCTCCAAATTCTCCAACAACTTCAATCCATGAACCAAATCCTTTAAAACCATGAGCAAAGGTTTCAAGAGCTACAAGCCCATAATAAAATGCTTGAAACCCAAATTGCCCAAGTAGCCGAGAAAAATCCTTCTACTCCCACAAATCAACTTCCGGGCCAACCTATTCCTAACCCCAACCTCCATCAAGTCAAAGCCATTCATTTGAGGTCGGGAACAAGTTACGAGGGTCCCAAGATGCCAACCGAGGAGGTAGAGAAGGATGAAGAAGGTGGGGTTGTTGAGAAAGAAGTTGAAGTTGAGGAAGGCGAGAGAGAAGAAAACATGGAAAGAGATGAGACACAAGTCCAAGTTGGTGATAAAGCGCCACTGCCATCATCTCCACCAACTAAGACCTATGTGCCTCCGGTTCCCTATCCTCAGCGGTTGGTCGAGAGAAAATTAAGTGACAAGTTCACCAAATTTCTCAATGTGATGAAGAGCCTACGGATCAACATACCATTCCTTGAGGCTATGTCTCAAATACCGGCATATGCTAAATTTTTGAAGGAGATCCTCTCCAACAAACGGAAGCTTGAAGATGAGCTTATCACTTTGCCCTATCAAGTGAGTGCTCTTGTGCAACGTGCTATGCCTAAGAAGCAAAGAGACCCCGGGAGTTTCACCTTGCCGGTGAAAATAGGTAATCTAGAGCCCAAGGGTGCATTGGCCGATTTAGGAGCGAGTGTGAGTTTGATGCCACTGTCTATTGCTAAGCACCTTAATTTTCCTCTTCATCCGACACGGAAAACTATTCAATTGGCGGACCGCACTGTGAGAGTCCCCCATGGTGAGTTGGAGGATGTACCAATTCAAGTTGGGCATGTATTTGTGCCTTGTGATTTTGTGGTGATGGATATGGAGGAAGATCCGGAGACTCCTCTTATTCTTGGAAGAGAGGCTCTAAAGACGTTGGGAGCCGTGATCAATTGCAAAAATGATACTATCACGGTTGAGGTAGCCAATGAGCGGGTTGTATTTGAGTTCTCTAAGACTTTGAAGAGGCCCATGATAGAGAGAATTTGCCGGGTCAACCTAGTGGAGAATGAGATAGAGGATGCTGCGAGTGTGGTTCACACCGGGGATGAGTTGTATGCTTCTCTTACTGAAGCCCCTAGCTTGGACATGGAAGAGGTGAAAGAATTCTCATTGTTTCTTGACACTACTATTGAGGAGACAAAAGAGGAAGCATTTGAGGTTCTCGCGACATCCACTGACAAAGAGGAGTGTTCTAAGCCTCCTCCCAAGGTAGAATTCAAACCCCTTCCCTCTTCTCTTAAATATGTTTTTCTTGATGATGCATGTACTTATCCAGTTATTGTCAATTCGAGTCTTGATGACATCTCTATATCAAAATTGATTGAGATACTACAAAAATATAAAGATGTCATTGGGTACTCGATAGATGACCTTAAGGGGATAAGCCCTTCTCTTGCTATGCATCGTATCCATCTCATCGATAGTAATGCCTCATCCATAGAGCATAAGAGAAGGCTCAATCATAATCTCAAAGAGGTTGTAAAAAAGGAGATTATGAAATTGCGTGACGCGGGAATCATCTACGCTATCTCCGATAGCAAGTGGATGAGCCCGATTCACGTGGTTCCAAAAAAAGGAGGCATGACTATTGTTGAGAATGAGAAAGGAGAAACTATCTCAACTAGAACTGTTACCGGGTGGAGGGTTTGTATTGATTATCGGAAGTTACACAAATCCACCCGAAAGGACCATTTCCCTCTCCCCTTCATTGACCAAATGTTGGAGAGGCTTGCTCGTCATTCACACTTTTATTTTCTCGATGGTTATTCCGGATTCTTTCAAATCCCTATTCATCCGGATGACCAAGAGAAAACCACTTTTACTTGTCCGTATGGGACATTCGCATATCGAAGGATGCCCTTTGGTTTGTGTAATGCCCCATCCACTTTCCAAAGGTGTATGACAGTAATCTTCTCTGACATGCTAGAAGATTCTATTGAGGTGTTCATGGACGATTTTAGTGTGTGTGGTTCGTCTTTTGACACATGTCTAGTTAATCTTGAGTGTGTATTGAAAAGATGTCAAGAGACGAACCTCGTCCTGAATTGGGAGAAATGTCACTTTATGGTCGAGGAAGGCATTGTCCTTGGGCATAAAGTGTCAAAGAAGGGCATTGAAGTGGATCCGGCAAAGGTTTCGGTTATTGAGAAGCTTCCGCCACCGAATTCGGTGACGGGAGTTCGTGCTTTCCTTGGACATGCGGGTTTTTACCGGCGTTTCATCAAGGATTTTTCTCAGATAGCCAAACCATTGACGAATCTACTTCAAAAGGATGTAGATTTTGAGTTTGATGAGTCTTGTATTAAGGCTTTTGAAACTTTAAAAAAGGCCCTCACTTCTGCCCCCATTGTGCAAGCTTCGGATTGGAGCTTGCCTTTTGAACTGATGTGCGATGTTAGTGACTTTGCAGTGGGCGTTGTTCTTGGGCAATGCAAGGAAGGAAGGCTACATGTCATAGCCTATGCAAGCAGGACCTTGGATAATGCTCAACGGAATTATGCAACTACGGAGAAAGAAATGTTGGCCGTAGTTTTTGCATTTGACAAATTCCGGTCTTACTTGACCTGCAACAAAGCTATTGTGTATACGGATCATTCTGAGGTCCGTTATCTGATGAGTAAGAAAGATGCCAAGCCTTGGCTCATTAGGTGGGTGCTTCTTCTTCAAGAGTTTGATTTTGAGATGAAGGAGAAAAAGGGGACGGAGAATGTGGTAGCTGATCATCTTTCTCGTCTCCCTCTTAATGAGAAGGTCTCGGATCCTAACGAGACCCCTATTGAAGAAGATTTGAGAGAAGAAGCACTATTCGCCATTCTGAATAATGAGATTCCATGGTTCGCGGACTATGCGAACTACTTGGCTTGTGGGATTGAACCTCATGGTTTTAATTCTCAACAACGGAAGCGATTTTTCAAGGAGGCTTCGTGGTTCTATTGGGATGACCCTCTCTTGTTTAAAAAGTGCGCCGATGGTGTTTTTAGAAGGTGTGTACCCAATCATGAGATTAATTCGGTGTTGAATCATTGCCATACTTTGGCATGTGGAGGGCATGGTGGAGCAAGCAAAACTGTTGCTAAGGTGCTCCAATGTGGTATGTTTTGGCCATCATTGCAAAAAGATGCTCGTGAGTTTATTTTGAGCTGTGATAGATGTCAAAGGAGTGGCGGCATCACGAAGAGACATGAGATGCCTCAACAAAGCATTCTGGAGGTTGAGCCATTTGATGTATGGGGAGTTGACTTCATTGGCCCTTTTGTCCCTTCTTTGGGCAACATGTACATCCTTGTTGCGGTCGACTACGTAATTAAGTGGGTTGAAGCCATTGCCTCCCCCACCAATGACCACAAGGTTGTGACTAAACTCCTTAAGAAGATCATCTTCCCGAGGTTTGGAGTACCCCGAGTATTGATAAGTGATGGCGGTTCACACTTCGCCAAGAAGCAACTGGAGGCCCTCTTGAAGAAGTACGGGGTGACTCACAAAGTCGAACTTCCTTATCATCCCCAAACTCAAGGCCAAGTTGAAGTTTCTAATCGGGAAGTGAAGAACGTCCTTGAGAGAGTGGTAAATAAAACAAGGAAGGATTGGTCTTTGAAGCTAGATGATGCTCTTTGGGCTCTTCGCACAGCTTTCAAGACGCCTATAGGAACCACTCCCTACCGCCTCGTGTATGGCAAGGCTTGTCATTTGCCGGTGGAACTCGAGCACAAGGCTTGGTGGGCAATCAAAGAGCTCAACATGGATCTTCACTTGGCGGGAGATGCTCGGAAAGAGAAGCTAGCTGAGCTTGAAGAACTCCGCTTCGATGCATATGAGAGCTCGAGACTGTACAAGGAGCAAACAAAGAAATGGCACGATCACCGAATTCAGCAAAGAGACTTCCGGGTTGGAGACAAAGTCTTATTGTTTAACTCCAGGCTAAAGCTCTTCCCCGGAAAATTAAAGTCCAAGTGGTCGGGACCCTTCCAAGTGTTGAAGACTACGCCTTATGGAGCCTATGAGATTTTGGGCGAGAATGGTCCGTTTTTGGTGAACGGTCAGAGATTGAAGATCTACCACGATAATCAAGCTATCGGTTCTGTTGGTTGCTTGATCCTTCGATCGCCCGAGCGCTACTCTTGAAGAACGTATCCTTTTAGTAAAGCTAATGACTTAAAACAAGCGCTACACGGGAGGCAACCCATTTCTCTTTTTCTATTTTCATTTTTAGTCTAGATTTTTGTTTTACCGGCTAACAATGAGCATTCATTTGAGCTTGAGAGGTTTTTGGCAGTAGCATTGGTGCGCCCGCACCACATAAAGGTGCGCCCGCACCATTTTGTCTAAAGTGGGTGAAAAGAAACAGAAGCATTAGTGCGCCTGCACCTAATATGAGGTGCGCCCGCACCATTCAAAATTTTTTCGAAAATTTCGAATGGTGCGCCCGCACCACATATAGGTGCGCCCGCACCATTCAGTCTGCAGTTGGTAACAAAACACAGAAGCATTGGTGCGCCCGCACCGTTCAAAAATTTTTTCGGAAATTTTGAACGGTGCGCCCGCACCAATTACCCAGCAAATTTCAACAGAAGGCAGTAAGTTTGGTGCGCCCGCACCACTTAGAGGTGCGCCCGCACCAAACCCGTCTGAGGCTTAAAACACGGTTTTTTCTATTTTTTCGGCACTCTTACTTCTTTTCTCTCATATTTTCGAATTCTCTCTCTCACTCACTCACTTTCTCTCACTTCCACAACTCTAGATCCGGCGACCACCATGGCTTTCCGACGACCTCCGGCCACTTTCTCACCGGAAAACTCATCTATTTCCTCTCTACAACACTCAAGTGCATCAAATTTTGGGCTTTGGCAAGATTTGGATTTCTAGGGTTTCAAAATTGGGGATTTTCATCTCCAAGTTGGTAATCTCCTTCCAACCTCTTGTTTTTCATAGATAATCTTGTTATTTGGACTACAAGTTTGTTTTCTTTTTGATTGCATGCTTGTTTTTCTCCTAGCTTTGGTTTGTTCATGAATTTTGCCCAACTTTGTGATTGGTGTAGTGATGAACTAGTTTAATTAGTTGTTCTTTGTGGAAATTTCATAGTCTATGAGATTTTTGTGAACTTAATTGAACTATTTGAAGTGATTTGTTGAGCAAGTATTGATAAACATGTTGTTGGATTGTTGATTGTGTGAGTTGGAGAATTGTGTGAGTTTGCTTGAATTTTCGGATTAGAATCAAATTCTTGCTTGTTAGCAACTTCGTTGCTATTGATTGTGGGATTTATGTGCTGGTAGTTTTTCTTTTCCCTTTTTAGGTTTTTGTGTGTTATTAGTGTGGTGATTTGTTTGACCAAAGGTTTTGAAAAGTCCCTCTGTTACGGCCGCGCCCTTTGTTTTTCCCCGTTTCAAAGAAAATCTTTTTCACATTGTTTTTAAAACAACACAATGGGAAAAAAAAGTGGCGAAGGATCCTCCTCCAGGGCTAAGAGAGCTAAAACAGGGTCCTCCTCGCAAGGACCCTCTTCTAGCTCTAATCCCCCTCCTATCTACCCGCTCAAATTCTCAAATGCTGCACACCGTCAAATTTTTACTCAGCTTTCGAACCGAACTCTGCGACCCACGAAGTTCTATGACTCTGATACCTGCCTACACCTTAAAATCGACACGATAGTAAGGGAGATGGCAGGAAATCTGGGGTTGTCGAACTTCCTTCAAGTTCGGGAACCTACTTATGACCAACTAACTCTTGAGTTCGTTGAACATAAGTAGGGAGCAAGCATCCGGTGCTCTGACTATTCAATCTCGTCTATTTAATCAAGTCAGAACACTATCTTTTGACGAGTTATGTGAAGCATTTGAGACGGACTCCGCTGCCCCATGTGATGCCCCCTATTCAATAATTTGGGAGGGTTACAATGAACACGAGTGGTGGGGCAAGATCACTGATGGCACCACTCGGTTTCGGACGAACTCGTCCAAAGCTTCTGAGATTATCCATCCTGCTCTTCGCTACTTCCATAGGATTTTGGTTTACACCTTCTTTCCTAAGCAAGAAGTCGGGCAATTGAGGAAGGAAGAGCTGTTGGTTTTATGGTTGGCCATAGATGGGGCCCACCATAACGCCCGAATCAACTTTGCAGCTATCTTCCTTAAACGATTGCAAGAGATTAGGGGGGGTACTACGCTAGCTGGGGAAATCATTTGTGGTGGAATGATCACCCGGCTAGCGTCTTACCTCTCGTTGGACGATGACCTGGCCCGCTTAGAAGAAAGCGTGCCAACTGTTGGTCAGTCCAACTTATTGGATGGTGCGGCCCTTCAGTAGATGAAATTTCTGCGTGGTTTTTTTAAGACCAGTTGCATTTGGCTAGTGGGAGGGAGACCCTACTGTTATATGGACACCGAGTTCATTTGGAACCCCCCGCCTGAATGTAACCGATGACGGGTTCCCCCTTCCCCTATTGACCCAGATCACTGCGCTGATATGAATTACCTTCAGTCCACCACTGTGGAGAGGGTACCGGGGGTTCCCAGGGTTCCGAGGTTCGAGCACCGCATTCCCGTGAGTGATGCGGCCGAGACCTCTTCCTCCCAGTCCTTTGATATGGCCTCCGTCATGGCGGCCATAACCCAGATGCAGGCCACTCAAGCGGCCAACCACCGTGCGGTCACTGCTACCCTTGATGGTATCCGCACCGACCTTGACCATGTGTCTCAAGTGGCTTGGCGAACTCATCTCGCTAATGTCCACTCCGGACATGAGGCTCCCTTCCCTAACCACCCCTACTACCCTCCTGCTTTTGACCCTCGTAACGGGCCATTCGAGGAGGTACCTTTCCGCCCCTTCCCCCACTACCCGTCTTACTATCCAGACGGGTATCCAGGCGCGTTCTTCCCTTCTAACCCCGCTACTGATGGCGGCAATGATGGGAACTCTTAGGTGCTCCATTTGACCCCCCCTCCTCCTCCCACCTTTTGCAACTCCAAGCGCGGAGTTTCGCTTAAGCGTGGGGGCCCTTGCATGCATGTCTATGTTTTTGGGAGTTTGGGCTCTTAGGTGGTTATTTAGGCGGGGTTCTTTTGGTTGTGGGTTTGACTTGGTGATTGGTTATTCTTCTTGGTCTTCTTCCCCCACCCCTTTTTCATCCAAATCACCCTTGTATAGCTTGTTTTTAGAAGTTTATTTTTAGCTTAGTTTTGGTAGTTTGTTTTTGGTATTTTTGCATTGCATAAAAAAATAAAAATATTTTGCATTTAGGGAAGCTTAGTTGCATGTATGATTTGTGGCTAAGAGTGTTCATAACTTGATTGGAAGACATTCTTTGCATTTGACTTGATGATTTTGGAAGCCTCGTTGTGACGTTAGATGATCTTTGAGATCGGTGACTTTTGGTAGAGTCTCTTTGAAACTAGGCGAGTTGGTTGATTGGATTGCCTTGTCCCTTGTGCGGTGAACCTCGAAGGAGGGCCAAGAACCTCGTAAGACTCATCTACAACCCTCACCATTGATCACCTAACTTGTGACTTGCATTTTAGCTCCCCAAGATTGCATAAGACCGAGCCTATAGCAGAATGATTTAGGGCGTTTCTTTTTGCTAGAAATAGGAGCTAAAAAGCCAAAAAAGCTTTTATACCTGCATAATTGTCCGCTTCTCAAACCATTTGAGCCTTTCTATCCTATTCTTGCTTAACCCTCGTAATAAGTCATGGCCAAACTTTCCCCAAAGTGGAGTACATGTCTAGTTTGTTTGGAGTTGAGTTATTTTGATACTAAGTCTTTGGTTGAAAGTGAATTAATGTGCGTGTATAATTGCAAAAGTTGAGGAAAATTTTGAGAAAGGAAAGACAAAGGAAATAAAAGAAAGAAAGAATGCTCTTAGTGCTTCATTTGTATTTCTATTGAAAAGAAATAAAGAGCAAATTGTCGAGAAAAAAAAAATGTGTGATCAAAAAGTGAAAATCAATGTTTTAAAAAGCAAAATCAAAGTGATAATCAAAGATGTGTGAGATATCGATTTGAGTTGGTGTTCGGACTAGCTTGGGGGAGTTTTTACCCCCTATTGTGTACTCCACTTTACCCTTTTCGCACCACATTCCAAAATTATTATCCACACCCTTTAACCTAGCCCCGTTACAACCTAAACAAAGCCCCTTTTGACTTCTAGATTGGACTTGGTCAATTAGTAGTGGCGGGTGAGATTTTGTGCAAGTCATGATGAGGGTCATCAAAATGTGGTAGAGGCGAGCTATTATGGTTGAGCATCCCTAGGGGGGAGTTAAACTCGGGACTTGGAAGTGGAGAAGAGTGAGTAATCACTTTTAGAAAGCCTATTTTCAAGGTAACTCGGTTGATCGGTGGATTAGAACCTTTAAGTCACTCTTGTGCTTCCTAATCATCTTCCCTCTTGTGTTTGGTTGGTCTCCTAAATCTTGTTATGAACTCATTTAGCTTGCATGTCATATTTGTAGCTTTGCTTTTAGAGCATTTAGATTAGTTTGTTGCATGATTTTTCTTTTTCCTCTTTTTCACACCTCTCTTCTTTCTTTCTCATTCTTGGTTTACTTGAGGACAAGCAAAATGCTAAGCTTGGGGGAGTTTGATAAGTGCGTTTCTAACGTACTTTATGAGCTCTTTTTGGTTTGGTTTGATCCTCTTTATACCCTTTTCTTCCCTCTTTCTTCCTCATTTTTCTCTCTCTTTCCTTCACTTGATCATTGTTGATCATTGTGACATTTCGCTAGATTTTCGGTCAATTTTGACTGGATTCCTAGTACATTTGCTTTCACCGTGTTTTCCCGTGCTTTGATTGCAGGTATGATCTTTTATAAGGTCAAGAGTTGGGAGATACGGTAATAGGCGGGAGTTTTGAGGAGTTTGCACGCGCGAAAATGGAATGAAGTAAGCTTGACTTGAGCTCCATGGTGTGCCCGCACCCTCTTAGCACTGCCCGCACACATTGTATTTATTATCAGTCAGTTAGGTGCGCCCGCACCAGATCATAGGTGCGCCCGCACCTTCCCAGCGAAGATTGGCCATCTGAGTCAGTGGTCTTGGTGCGCCCGCACCACCTGTTTCCGCGAGAAAATTGTATTTCTCTTAGGCATTAAAAACAAGAGTTGATTAGTTTTTTAAAACTTATGTTTTATTTCTAGTTTTTAGAGAATATTATTAGGGTTCATTCTAGAGAGATAAACACTTGAGTTTTATTGGGATTTTATATTTATTAATCATACTTCGTGATTCCGATAACATTCAAGGTACTTTTCATTGAATTTAATTTGAAGTTTCAGTTTTTATTGCATGCTTTTCGTGTTTGTTCTTGTTCTTAGTTATTTTTAGATCTTCATTCTCATAATCTCATAATTGTTATTTCTATTAGTTTAATTATCTCTTAATCATGTTTAGCCTTAGATTGGTCATAGATTTTGTGTTTAATTGCCTAGAATCCATGATTAGTGAGTAGTTTCTTATCTAGGGTTAGGGTGAAAGTATGAATTAGGATTTTAAATGTTTTGTTGATGTGATTGTGATGTTTTAAAGAAATTCATGCATTGATCTTGGTGTTTTGAGGCCTTAGGATAGATATTGATCACATTTATGCTTGGGTATTTTGAATTCAAATGTTCTTAATCGAATTTTGAACTCTTTTATCATCCCCAAGAATCAACTTAATTTCTAGGCCAAGGATATTGGGTAGAAATTAAGGGGATCCTTTATTAGGGGTTTTCCGAATTTATTGGATCTCTTAATCAATTGACTAAAGACCATTCGAGAGAGGATTTAGTCGATTGATTAAGCGATCATTTTCGAGGACCATTCGAGAGAGGACTCGAGTATTTTAGAGGAAAACTAAACCTTGCATAATCTTCTCCGTTACTTCACAATCGCATTAACATTCATTGTCCATTCTTATTCATATTAGTAACCTCAACTCTAGTGTCTTCCTATCTGATTCATTAATTCGAGTTATTTGCTAGTTTTTGCTATTAGCTAGACATAGTTGTTACCAAAAATTTTCAAACCCCCAAATACCCTTCAATTAGGCAGTCTAGACTTGCTAGACTTTAATTAATCCCAATTTCCCTGTGGATCGACCCTTGACTTGCCTTTACTACGTTCTTAGTAATTGCTCGTTAGGTGTTATAAATATTGTTTGAGAAGCGATTTTTGGTGCCTTAACGACACACTAAAAACCTCTTATCAAGAAGTCGACGGCGTTCAAAGTGACGGGATTCGCCGGAGAGTGAGAGTGAGATGAGAGAGATGGAGTGAGATGAGAGTGACAAGAGAGAGAGAGAGAGAGTAAGTTAGGGCTAGAGAGTCGAAAAAAAGAAGAGGGGGAAAGGGCTGGTGCACTGGGTCGACGATTTGTGTCGGCTAACAAGCGTAGCCCGACGTAAATCGTTGGATGCTGAAGTTAATTTGCATCTATAATTTACGTTGAATGTTGCTTGTCATCCGACGGAAATCATTCTCGCAACCCAACTTCTTTAATTATTTGCGTCCAATGCATAGAAGAACTGACGCACATATTTCGTTATTTACGTCGAATGCCTCTTCCAACCGACGCAAAGGATCCGCCGTACTTCAACTGCATTTGTTTTCCTGTCGTTTGACGCAAATCATGAGACGCAAAATGACATTTTTCTACCAGTGAATCAATAAGAAGGTATTGATTCTGAAGAAACTTTTGTTGCAGTTGCGAGGTTCGAAGGTATGAGAATTTAGTTGCTTTTGCTTCTTACATGGGCTTGAAAGTACATCAAATAAATGTTAAATGAGCTTTTCTTAATGGTTATTTAATTGAAAATGTTTATGTGGAACAACCTCCGGGATTTGAAAACTCTGAATTTCCTAAACATGTCTATAAGCTTAACAAAGCTCTTTACAGGTTGAAGCAAGCTCCTAGAGCATGTTATTAAAGGTTGTCCAAGTTCATTTTGGAAAATGATTTTAAGAGAGGAAAAGTTGATAGAACTTTATTTTTGAAATCAAAAGGATATAATCTTCTTCTTGTTCAAATCTATGTGGATGACATTATATTTGGTGCTACTAATGAATCCTTGTGCGATGAATTTGCTAATCTTATGAGCAGGGAATTCGAGATGAGTATGATGGGGGAACTCAACTTCTTCCTTGGTTTGCAAATCAAGCAAACTGAGAAAGGATTCTCCCTTCACCAACAAAAATATAGCAAGGAACTTCTCAAGAAATTTGGAATGGAATCTTCAAAGATTAGTCACACTCCCATTGGAACTAACACCAAATTGGATGAGGATCCTAATTGAAAAAGTGTGTTTCAAACTCAATATAGAGGAATGATTGGTTCTCTGTTATATCTAACTGTTAGTAGACCATATATTGCTTTTAGTGTTGGTGTATGTGCCACGTTCCAAGCAAATCCAAACAAATCCCACTTGGTTGTTGTCAAGAGGATATTGAGATACCTGAAAGGAACCGATGATTTAACTATGTTCTATCCTCGAAGTGACACATTTTATTTGAAGTGATTTGCTGATGCTGATTATGCAGGTGACTTTGTCAATAGAAAGAGCACTTTAGGTATGGTACAGTTCCTTGGAACTTCTTTAGTTTATTGGAGTTCAAAGAAGCAAAACACGATTACTTTAGCCACGACATGACCTGAATATGTAGCTGTTGTTGCATGTTGTTCCCAACTGCTTTGGATAAAACAATTACTAAGGGACTTTGGTGTTGTGTATGATTGTGTTCCTACCTATTGTGATCATTGTAGACACATAATCGTGTCTCCCCATTTAGTACCCTATGATGACTAATACACCGCTCTAATTGGTCTGGATCGGGGAAAGAATAAATAATGAGTCTAAAATAAAATATTTTAAGCCTAAAACCATACTTTAACTTTTTTTATAAACCCTTTTCCGAAAACCCTTTTTTCATAAATAGTTTTACTAAACCTACTTTCTAAAACGTTTTAAAATAATTTTCTAAAAGCCCATGTTTGAAAAATCTTTTAAAAATAGTTTTATGAAAGCCCATTTTCTAAAACTCCTTTTCTAGCCCAATTTAATTAATAGAATTAATTAATAATATTAATTAGTTTTATTGATAAAAATATATTTTATAAAAAAAATCATATTTCTCCAATGTGTTTTCAAATATTTTTATTTAAAATATTTTCTAAAATCTTTTCAATAAAAATCTTTTAAAAACCTTATTGTGTTCGATTACCTAGTGCTTCTCAACTACCTAAATCTATATATATCACCCCTACCATCCTAATAATCTCTCAATCTCACGTCCAACTCTATTTTCCGTCTCTAGGCTAGTTCACCGCCACATCATACATCCTCATCTACAATTCCTATCACTAACCCCATGCTAATGCCATCACCGTGATCATCTGATCATCATCTCCAATCCTTTTAATTATTTATGAACAACACAACCTACACTAATTGATTCATGTTACGGGTCAATATAGCTGAATAAGCTAGGGTGTTAAAAAAATAGTGAAGTTGGCACCAAAAATAGTAAAGTTGGCACCAATTTCTGTTAAGCTGTTGTAACAACTTTCCTAGTTTCAAGGATTGTCTGTTTTGTGTATGTTGTCTATAAATACTAACTGAGGTTGTAATAAGAAGATATCAATGAAATCAGACACTTCCTACTCTTCTTCTATTCTACTTCTTCTCTTCTTTCTCTCTTCTATTCTGCAATCTTTCTCTCTCTCTATCCTTTTCTTTCTTCTAATTCTATCTGAACTATTCTAAAAATCATAGCAGGGAGCTAAGCTCCTGCATCAGTGGTATCAGAGCTCATATTCCTCTACTATTCTTCCGCCATTAAAGAGTGAAAAGTAAGCTGTTAAAAGTCAGTAGGACTTACTGCATTGAAGGTGTTTGTAGAAAAGCCTGACTCAAGAGATTTGTGTGATTCTTTGAGGAAAATTAAGTTGCATATGCCTGCAACAAGAAGGAATCAAGCTCAAATTATGGAGGAGCATGTTAAGAGCTTGGAAAGGAAATTGGAAGAACAAGCTAAAACTATGCAAGATTTGGTTCAGATGGTCAGGGAAATGAAGGAAACAAGTTCTTCAGATGCGAGCCCAAGAACTTTTGTCAATAATAATCTGAGAACTCAAGGTATGAATCCAAAGCTTGAGTTTCCTAAATTTGATGGGTCAAATACAAGGAATTGGATTAAAAAATGATGTAGATACTTTACATTATGTAGAATTCCTGATGAGCAGAAGGTTAATCTTACTTCACTTTACATGATAGATAGAGCTGAAAGTTGGGTCACAAGTTATCTGTCAGTAAGGGAAACTGTAGATTGGGATGATTTTATAATTGATCTTGTAGCAAGATTTAAAGATAGTAGAAGTTTGAATGTTGTAGAGCAATTTAATAAACTACAACAATCAGGGTCATTGGAAGATTACAGTGATGAATTTGAAGGTCTGAAAGCTATTATGGTGCAAAGTGGGCATATCTTACCTGATTCTTATTTGCTTGAGAGTTTTGTTGGTGGATTGAAGGGAACTAGCAAACCATTTATTAGAGCCTTTAAACCTAATAATATTTCTGAAGCAATTGAACATGCAAGGTTGTCTGAGGAGCAGTTTAACATGTTATCATCCCACAAATTATATACTAAACCTTCTTCAGCCAAACCATTACAATCTATACCCTATAATCCAAATGCAAATAAGCCACCCTTGTTACCTACACCTATAACCACAGATAAAACACTCACCAAATACCAGCCTAGACCTTTTAAACACATTCCTGCTGATGTAAGGGCAGAGAAAATTGCTAAGGGCTTGTGTTACTACTGTGATCAAGCCTATGAGATGGGTCATAAATGCCAATTTAAAGAACCACAGTTGTTTACAGTGGAATTTTTAGGAGAAGGAGATAGGCCATTGTTGAGTGAGAATGACAGTGATGAAGAGGATCAGATAAGTATTTCTTCAACTTCTGGAATTTCTCCCCAAATTTCAGTAAGTGCTTTGTCTGGTAATCAGAGTTATCACACTATGAGGGTCAAAGGTTTAGGGAAAGGAAAGCCTTTACATATACTCATTGATTCAGGAAGTACCCATAATTTTCTTGATTCTGGTGTAGCCAAGAAATTAGGCTGTTCTTTGAGTACCATAGACCCTCAAGCAGTTGCTGTGGCTGATGGGAATCACATAGCCTGCACACATATGTGTAAAGACTTTCAGTGGAATTTATTGGGGAAGAATTTCACAACTGATGCTCTTTTGATATCATTGGGGAGTTGTGATATGGTTTTAGGAGTTCAGTGGCTGAGCACTTTAGGCCCTATTAGTTGGGATTTTAAGAATCTGGTGATGAAGTTTGTTATGGGTAATGAGACGTTGCTGCTGCAGGGTATTCCACCACGCAAGTTAAAAATAGTGGAGGGGGAACCTGCTAGCAAGTTGTTTGCTACTGCTGCTCAGGTTTGTTTGTTACAAGTGCTGGAGGTTTCTTGCTGTTCAGTTAAGGTGACACATGATCAGATGGTGAACTATCCTGAGTAGGAGTGTTTGAAGCAGAAGTATGCAAAGATATTTGAAGATCCTGTAGAACTACCTCCTAGTAGAGGTGTATTTGATCATAGGGTTCCTTTAGAGGAAGGAAAAGGCCCTGTGAACATTAGACCATATAGATACCCTTTGAAGCAACGGGATGTTATTGAGTAACTTGTGCAAGAAATGCTGGACAGGGGAATAATTCAGAATAGTTTAAGCCCATTTGCATCTCCAGTAGTGCTTGTAGGGAAAAAAGATGGTACTTGGCGTTTATGTATAGACTACAGGGAGCTAAACAGAAGGACTATAAAGAATAAGTTCCCAATTCCAGTCATGGATGAACTTATTGATGAACTTTCAGGAGCAAAGGTGTTTACTAAGTTGGATTTAAGGGCTGGATATCATCAATTAAGGATGCATTCAGAGGATGTTTTTAAAACAGCCTTTAAGACACATACTGGGCATTATGAATTTCTAGTTATGCCATTTGGCTTGACTAATGCTCCAGCATCTTTTCAAGGATGGATGAATCAGGGTTTTAAACCTTTGTTAAGAAAGAGTGTTCTTGCATGTGTTCTTTGATGATATTTTAGTTTATAGTGGCACATTGAAGGATCATTAGATACATTTAGGTGAAGAATTCCAGCTTATGGAGCAACATCAAATGTACATTAAACCTAGTAAATGTACATTTGCAACTGCCAGGGTGGAATATTTAGGCCATTTCATTTCAAGCAAGGGAGTGGAGACAGATCCTCAAAATAGCAGTTATTTCCAGTTGGCCTACACCTAGTAATGTCAAGGAATTACGCAGCTTCCTAGGACTGGCAGGGTACTATAGAAAGTGTGTGAAAGGTTTTGCACTCCTTAGCAAACCTTTGACAAATTTACTTAAGAAGGGGGCTTTTCAGTGGAGTGAAGTAGCTTTGCAGGCTTTGGATAAATTGAAGTTGGCTTTAACTACAGCTCCTGTATTGGCTGTTCCCGATTTCAACAAGACTTTTGTAGTTGAAACAGATGCTTCAAAGTATGGGATTGGGGCTGTCTTAATGCAAGCAGATCATCCTATAACATTTATTAGCAGAACCTTGGGTCCTAGATGGCAAGCATTGTCTGTGTATGAGAAAGAATTATTAGCCATAGTTTTTTCAGTAACAAAATGGGAGCAGTACCTGATGGGAAATCATTTTGTGATCAAAACTGATCAAAAGAGTTTAAAATGGCTCTTACAGCAAAAGATTTCGACCCCTTTTCAACAATTCTGGTTATCCAAGTTGATGGGGTTCAATTATGAGATTCAATACAAGTGTGGCAAAGACAACCTTGCTGCTGATGCTTTGTCCAGAGTGCCAGGTACTAAAATCTTATGTATGGCCATTTCTTTAATTTCTTCTGATTTGAGTTCATTAATACAAGCCAGTTATCAACAAGATCCTCTCTTGAGTTCTATTGTTCATAAACTCCAGCTGGGAGAATCTGTGTCAGGGTATATATTGGTAGATGGATTGTTGAGGAAGGAAACTAAGATCATTATAGGCCCTGATCCTTTTCTAAAAGCTAAAATTTTATTTTGGCAACATTCATCCCCTGAGAGTGGTCACTCAGGTAGGGAAGCTACTCTGAAAAAACTTAAAAATATCTTCTACTGGAAGGGCATGACTCAGAGTGTTAAGCAGTATGTAAAGGATTACAAGGTTTGCCAAGCAGCAAAGTATGACAATGCAGCTAAACCAGGGCTGTTGCAACCTTTACCTGTGCCTGAGGAGGTGTGGATAGACATCTCTATGGACTTCATTACTGGATTACCTAATTCCATGGCCGGGCAAGGAGGTAATATTTGTAGTTGTGGATAGATTTAGTAAGGTTGTCCATTTTATGACTTTAAGCCACCCTTTTACAGCAATCCAAGTAGCTCAATCATACTTGGACAATGTATTTAAGCTGCATGGCTGGCCCAAATCAATTGTCAGTGATAGAGATTCTATATTCCTGAGCAATTTCTGGAAGGGATTATTTTCACTTCATGGTACTGAGTTCCTATTGTCTTCTGCATATCATCCTGAGACAGATGGTCAAACAGAGGTGGTTAACAGGTGTTTAGAGACATACTTGAGATGTACGTGTGGTGAGACACCTAAGGATTGGTGTATGTGGTTGCCAGTGGCTGAGTGGTGGTACAACACTCATTTCCACACTTCTGCACAGCTCACTCCATATGAGGTTGTTTATAATCAAGCCCCACCTACTCATCTACCTTATTTAGCTGGTGATTCTGCAAATAATGAGGTAGATAGAAGTTTGATCAGGAGAGAAGCCATGATTGCTAGGGTCAAGTTTCACTTGGCAAGAGCTCAATGTAGAATGAAGAATCTTGCTGACAAACATAGATCAGAGAGAAGTTTTTCTGTTGGAGATTGGGTTTGGCTCAAATTACAACCTTATAGGCAGGTTACAGTGAAGCCTAGGACAAACCAGAAGCTCAGTCCTAAGTATTATGGGCCATTTCAAGTGATAGCTCCAGTAGGAAAGGTGGCTTACAAGTTATAGTTACCAGCATCAGCAAAGATTCACAATGTGTGTCATGTTTCACAGTTAAAAACCTTTCAGGGTTCTCTTCCTTTAACTTCTCACATCCCTACTTGGTTGCAAGGCCAGGATCCCACCTCTCCTATTCTACCTGCTGCTATTTTGGATCAGAGGACTGTGAATGTTCAAGGACAAGACCAATTACAGTATTTGGTTCATTGGAAGGATTTTCCTTCTCATGAAGCTACTTGGGAAAATGCTGCTGATTTCATTTCCCAGTTCCCTACCTTTGTTGTGTAACTATGCTATGCTGTCATAGTAGACTTGGAGTCAAGTCTTTTTCAAGGGGAAGGGTATGTTACGGGTCAATATAGTTGAATAAGCTAGGGTGTTAAAAAAATAGTTAAGTTGGCACCAAAAATAGTTAAGTTGGCACCAAAAATAGTTAAGTTGGCACCAATTTCTGTTAAGCTGTTGTAACTACTTTCCTAGTTTCAAGGATTGTCTGTTTTGTGTATGTTGTCTATAAATACTAACTGAGGTTGTAATAAGAAGATATCAATGAAATCAGACACTTCCTACTCTTCTTCTATTCTACTTCTTCTCTTCTTTCTCTCTTCTATTCTGCAATCTTTCTCTCTCTCTATCCTTTTCTTTCTTCTTATTCTATCTGAACTATTCTAAAAATCATAGCAGGGAGCTAAGCTCCTGCATCAATTCATCACCTCACTACTTTTTTTTTCTTCACGTAGCATCATCATCACACCCCATCATCATTAATATACAAAAGTCAACCACACTATCCTACCATGAGTTGAAAGAGTCTCTCTCTAGCGTTGGTTAGGCTTTGAGTGGGGAGTCTCCTTTCTTGAGTTCGGTAGTCTCGATTTGCGAGTTTGGTTCCTCTCTTGGGATCGGAGTCCGCATTAATGGCTGATGAAATCGCACAAAAGTATTTGAACTTGAGAATAACAGCATATGAGGACGAAGTGGTGCTTTTTGAGGGATGTGCAGCTGATGAAAATTCTTCATCCCTTGACTTGGCAATTGTTGGGAAAGTTAGACTGAAAGGCCTTATAACTTTGAGGCTTTCAGAAGAACTATGAACCAGATTTAGACTATTTCTTAGAACGCTTTATTTCGCCCTATTGAAAACAATCTTTTCGTAGCCCAATTCGCTTCGAAACGTGATAGGGAAAAAGTTCTTGAAGGTCGACCGTGGACATTCGACCAACATCTTGTCATGATGAGTGAATCTAAAGGAGGAGTCCAGTCCTCCGAAATTATTTTGTCGCACTGCCCTTTCTGGGTTAGGCTTTATAACCTTCCATTAGATTGTCGATCTAGGAGTCATGTTGAGATGATTGGTGGAAAAATTAGAGATGTTTTGGAGGTGGAGTCTGATGGAGTAGTATGGGATAAGTCTGCTAGGGTGAAGTTGATGTTGAACGTCTCTAAACCCCTGCGTCGTGTCCAGAAGATCCGTAATACTCAAGGTCATGTAGTGATGATTGAGATCAAGTATGAGCATCTACCTACGATATGCTACTGTTGTGGTCGCCTAGGCCATATGGAGAGGGATTGTTCCTACGTGGCGGAGGAGGATAGAAGTGAAGAGAAACAGTGGGGCTCTTGGCTCAAAGCATCCCCGAGAAAAGGTCGATTGAAGATGGCAGAGGAAGCTAAATCTTTTCTCTCGTGTTCAAAGGCCCTAGCTTTTAACAGCCCCTCACGTGGAGATGTGGAAGGCGTGGAGTGTGGTTGTTTTTGTGCCTAATACCAGCCAAGTGGACGCGATTGTTAACAGTGATGGTGATAAACGCAAACTCCCTGATAACATGCTTATTAATGATGATGCTTTGTCTGATGAAGTTGTTAAAAAGAGAAGGGTTGATGACGTGATTGTTAACAGTGACTGTATGATTGATGTGGCGGAGGTTGGCGAGACCCAACCCCGCCAATCATTATGAATCTCCTGAGTTGGAACTGTTGGGGCTTGGGCAACCCCCGGGCAGTTCGAATGCTCCGTCACTGGAGTTCTGTACATAGCCTTGATGTTCTTTTTATTTCTGAAACTATGATTGATGGTCGTTGTGCGGAGGCAAAAAAAACCAGGTTGGGTTTTAATAATGCTTTTGCTGTGGATAGTATGGGTCTTTCTGGTGGATTATGTGTGTATTGGAAGGGGGACAACGTTAACTTTTCTCTGGTTTCTTATTCACATAATCATATTTGTGGAGATGTGTCTGTGGAGTCGGGGATGAGTTGGAGGTTTGTTGGTGTGTATGGTTGGCCGAATATTGCTCATAAACATAAGACTTAGGATCTCATGCGTTCTTTCAGCTCGTTTGATGGTCCGATGATTTTTGGAGGGGATTTTAACGAAGTTTTGTGTGTGAGTGAATTGGAGGGGGTGGCTCAAAATGAAAGGAGGGCTATGTTTGGGTTTAGAGAAGTGATGGAAGAGATGGAGCTTCGTGATTTGGGCTATTCCCGCTCTTGGTATACGTGGGAACGGGGGGAAAAATCCGAGGACCCGAGTGAGGGAAAGGTTGGATTGTTTTGTTGCTAACCCGCTTTGGTGTACAAACTTTATGTAGGCTGATGTTATTCACCTTCCTAGATACAAGTCCGACCACACTCCTCTCCTCCTTCGAGTGTGTGGCGAGCCTCGTCGGCGCCCAAAACGTCACAGACCTTTGCGTGTCGAGACCGCCTGGCTCTTGGATCCTGAGTGTGAGAACATTGTGCGTGCTGCCTAGGCAACGCATGGTGATCGAAATGTTTCTGAGACGGTTCGTGTGGTTGCTAATGATCTGGCAGGTTTGTGCAAAATTAAATTTGGTGAGCTTGGAAAGAAAATAAAAGATGTGGAGAAGCGCTTAGCCTTGATTCAGCTTGGGTCTTCGAGTGTTGATAGTGATGCGAATGAAGCTCTTCAAGCTGAGTTAGATGATTTATTAGAAAAACAGGAAGCTTACTAGCATATTAGATCTCGAATTTCTGAGCTGAAAGATGGTGACAAAAACACCAAATACTTTCACCATAAAGCTTCCCAGAGGGAAAGAAGAAATTATATTCGAGGGTTATTTGATGATAATGGTGTTTGGTGCGAAGATGATGATGATTTGGAGACGGTCATATGTGGTTACTATAAAAATCTTTTTTCCGCCAATAATCCGAATCCTGTTGATATTTCTAAGGTGCTTTCGATGGTGAATCCGATGGTTACTAGTGAGATGAATGATTCTCTTTCTAGGCCTTGCTCGAAAGATGAAGTGTGGTATGCTGATACGCTCATGTTATACGGTGTATGTACGTTATTTTAAATGCACTTCGCTAGAGGTTTTGATCATAATTGTTCACATTTGTATTATACTTAGCCCTTAGCGGAAGTTGGGAGTTATACGAGATAATTAGTGTTAGTCTCATGTGTTTCGAGATTTTGTGGTAAAATGGTTTTGAGCTATATACTTGGAAGTGTTCCTAGGTGTAGCTCAATAGCATTGCACCAACTCAACAACGAAGCAGCCCAAGCACACAGCATCATCGAAGCCCAACATCCAAGCCAGCACAGCAGTATCACCAAGCTCTCGTGCACCGCAAGCTCGGCATCATCGCCCAGCACTCTCGCGCATGCTCGCAGCAAGCAGGACCAAGGCAGGTCGCACCTCGCGAGCTAGGTCGCACCTCGCGACCTGCTTGCTCGCACCTCGCGAGTTCCTTCGCACCTCGCGACCTCTTGGCCCGCCTTGACTCTTCGGCTCGTGTTGGAGGCAGTAACTCATCGCACCTCGCGACCTGTGCCGCACCTCGCGACCCCTAGGTCGGTGTAATTGTCGGCTGATTTTTGAGCTTTAGTATAAATACTAAACTCTATTTTTGGACCTAGGGGGCAGCATCCACAAGGAGAGGGAGTCTCCAAAACTCCACTCCTCTCTTGTTGTCTTCTCTTTTTAGTTTTTATTTTCTAGTTTAGTTTTAGGAGATTTCAATTATGGGATTGGCTTATGCTATGCCGATTGTAGCTTGAACTGTTCTTGAACGAGATTATCATGGAGCTTCAAGCATTATTGTGAGATCTTTCCTCTCTATTTAGTTTCTTTGATTATGGTTTAATTTCTATGCTTGCTTTCTATGATTTTTGCATAATTATGCTAGGAACGTTACTAGTTTGATTGTGTAATTAATCTAATGCTAGATTTAAGAATAGAATCGGATTGTTTTATTCTTTTATCAATTGGTAGCAAACTAGGAAGTAACTTAGATGCAGATCGTCTTGGTTATTTCTTGGGGAAATTGAAAAATGAAAATGAAAAAAAAAAACGAAAAAAATAATATTAAAAAAAAAAAGAGTGATGAAGTGATTCCCGCTGAGTTGAAAACCCGCAAGGGCGGGCGACTCGGGCAAAATTGGGGGCTCGGATAGGTTAAAAACCCGGAAGGGCGGCCTATGCAAAAAAGGGCTAGTTGAGCGGGTGAGTTTTGTGAGCCGGAAAAAGAAGAGAGATGAAAAAAATGTGAGAAGCTAGGATGAAAACCCGAAAGGACTCCTAGGCAAAATGAGAGATTAAGAGAGAATTATGTATTTGGAAAACTCATTTGCCGGAGATGGTGTCATAAGGTGGAATGCGTTTTCGGGTTGGGTTGGTTATTTCATCCTTGATTTTGTGAAGATTTATTTTGGCTTTCACATTATTTTGGTTAATTGTTTGTTTTTGGGAGTAAGCATGGAATTTATCCCTTTTTGTCTTTGTTCCATGGCTTGCTATTCTAAGTTAGTAGTAGTAGTAGTAGTTTTAGATCATCTTTTGGAGGTTTGGGAGAGCTGGTAGTTTAGTGTGTCATGAGATGACATTTTGAAAATTTTTGGTGTTGCTGGTTATTATTGTTGTCGCGTCTTTGTATTTTTCAGGTGAGCTCGAATCTAAGTGTGGGGGAATCATCATCCCTTACGTTTAGTTTTTGAGCGGAGGTTGTTAAGATATGATGATGATGATGTAGTTGATGGAGAGTGTAGTTTGGTGTTGATAATTTGGGTGATGATTTAATTGGTATTTCTCATTTTTGAGTTTACTCGAGGTCGAGTAAAGTTCAAGTGTGGGGGTATTTGATACGCTCATGTTATACGGTGTATGTACGTTATTTTGGGTGCACTTCGCTAGAGGTTTTGATCATAATTGTTCACATTTGTATTATACTTAGCCCTTAGCGGAAGTTGGGAGTTATACGAGATAATTAGTGTTAGTGTCATGTGTTTCGAGATTTTGTGGTAAAATGGGTTTGAGCTATATACTTGGAAGTGTTCTTAGGTGTAGCTCAATAGCATTACACCATCTCAACAACGAAGCAGCCCAAGCACACAGCATCATCGAAGCCCAGCATCCAAGCCAGCGCAGCAGCATCACCAAGCTCTCGTGCACCGCAAGCTCGGCATCATCGCCCAGCTCTCTCGCGCATGCTCGCAGCAAGCAGGACCAAGGCAGGTCGCACCTCGCGAGCTAGGTCGCACCTCGCGACCTGCTTGCTCGCACCTCGCGAGTTCCTTCGCACCTCGCGACCTCTTGGCCTGCCCAGCTCTTCAGCTCGTGTTGGAGGCAGTAACTCATCGCACCTCGCGACTTGTGCCGCACCTCGCGACCCCTAGGTCGGTGTAATTGTCGGCTGATTTTTGAGCTTTAGTATAAATACTAAACTCTATTTTTGGACCTAGGGGGCAGCAGCCACAAGGAGAAGGAGTCTCCAAAACTCCACTCCTCTCTTGTTGTCTTCTCTTTTTAGTTTTTATTTTCTAGTTTAGTTTTAGGAGATTTCAATTATGGGATTGGCTTATGCTATGCCGATTGTAGCTTGAACTGTTCTTGAACGAGATTATCATGGAGCTTCAAGCATTATTGTGAGATCTTTCCTCTCTATTTAGTTTCTTTGATTATGGTTTAATTTCTATGCTTGCTTTCTATGATTTTTGCATAATTATGCTAGGAACGTTACTAGTTTGATTGTGTAATTAATCTAATGCTAGATTTATGAATAGAATCGGATTGTTTTATTCTTTTATCAATTGGTAGCAAACTAGGAAGTAACTTTGATGCAGATCGTCTTGGTTATTTCTTGGGGAAATTGAATCAACTGTTGAATGTTTATCGCTTCTATGACGTTAGCAGGTCTGTTGGTTCTCTGTGTTTATTGCTGCTATTGGATTGAACTTAGACGCTATCGGACTAGGTTATCCTTTAGTTAGGGTTTTATAGTCACGCTGATCGTGCTATTCAACTAAGAATAAGGAGAACACGAGATTAATTCTCAACAATAGATAATTATGGAAATAATTAGAGTGGAGGTTCAAGGGTCGATAATGAATTGAAGTGGATGTTAATCGGATTCAAGATCTTTCCATATTGATTTCTCATTTTATTTAATTATGCTAGTTAATTATAGTTTTTTTATAATCTACTTGAAACCCCCCTTATTATTAGGTTTCTCGGCCCTTAGCTTAATCTAGGTTTTGAATCCCGCTAAGTATTAAACTCGTCCCTGTTTCCCTGTGGATACGACCCCTACTTCCATTATACTAGCTTAGTGTAAAAGAGAGTAGGAGAAATTTTATCTTTGGCCGGGTGCGGTGCACAACGACACATCCGCGCCCGCCATATGCTCTTTCCCAGATGCATCCGTGCAAGGCTCTGGGGCCTGACGCTATGCATGCGATTTTTTATCAGAAGTTCTGGCATATTATTGGGGATGATGTTGCTCACACTGTTATCGGTATTGTACATGGTACTCGTCCTCCAGATAGTGTTAACAGTACTAATGTGGCCCTGATTCTAAAGGTGAAATCTCCTACACTTGTTTCTGAGTTCCGTCCTGTAAGTTTGTGTAACATTATCTATAAGCTTGTCTCGAAAGTTCTGGCAAACAGGCTTAAAGGTATTTTACCATCTATTGTGTCGGAAAATCAAAGTGCTTTTGTTCCTGGTCGACTTATTACTGATAATGCTCTTATAGCTCTTGAAATTTTTCATTCTATGAAGCATAGATTTTGGGGGCGCAGGGGTTATATTGCTATGAAGTTGGACATGAGCAAAGCCTATGATTGAGTGGAATGGGATTTTCTTAGATGTTTACTGCTGAAGTTGGGGTTTCTGGAGACATGGTTTAATTTGATTATTAGTTGTGTCTCTTCTGTCAGATACTCTTTTGTTATTAATGGTACTGTTTGTGGTTCTGTTACCCTTTCCCGGGGCCTCAGACAAGGAGATCCTATTTCTCCTTATCTTTTTTATTTTGGTGGCTGATGCCCTCTCGTCTCTGTTATCCAAGGCTTCTTTGGATAAGCAGGTTCATGGGGTTAAGGCGAGTCGAAATGGTCCTAAAATGTCTCACCTGTTGTTTAATGATGACAGTTTACTTTTTGCTAGAGCTACCCGACAGAAATGCAATACTATAGTTGATATTCTCAACAAATATGAGTCTGCATCTGGTCAAAAAATTAATATTGAAAAGTCGGAGGTTTCCTTTAGCAAAGGTGCAAGTGTTGTGCAGAGACAAGAGTTGATGGAGTTTTTGGCAATGAGACACGTTGATGGTCATCAAAAATATTTAGGGGTCCCAACTATGATGGGGCGCTCTAAAAAAGTGATTTTTGCAGAGATGAAAGATCGGGTGTGGAAAAAGCTCCAAGGTTGGAAGGAAAAACTTCTCTCTCGAGCGGGCAAGGAAGTGTTATTGAAAGCAGTTGTTCAAGCTATTCCCACGTATTTGATAAGTGTTTACAGGCTCCCTGTTACTGTGATACAAGCTATTAGTTCGGCTATGGCGCGCTTTTGGTGGGGGCAAAATGGGTCAGAACGTAAAATCCACTGGAAGAGTTGGGAGTATCTCTGTAGTCCGAAGTGCATTGGAGGTATGGGGTTCCGTGATTTAGGTGTCTATAATGAAGCCCTTCTAGGTCGTCAAGCTTGGAAACTAGTGCAGGCCCCGGACTCTCTCTTTGGACGAGTTATGAAAGCTAAGTATTTTCCTAATTCGTCTTTTGTGAAGTCTTATTTGGGTCCGGTTAGTGGCTACTCGTGGAGGAATATTTGGGGGGCTAAGGCTCTGCTGAAAGAAGGTTTGTCATGGAGAGTTGGTGACGGGAAGTGCATTAATGTGTGGAAGAATCCCTGGATCAATAACGAAGGTAGTAGGTTCATTGTTGGGGCACCGGTTGGGGGAATTGAATGGGTGAGTGATTTGTTGGATGAGTCGCGTAAAGAATGGCGGATTGATCTTGTGAGGGCTTCATTTGATGAGGCGGAAGCAAAGGCTATCCTCTCGATTCCGATCAGTGAGCGTTTGCCTTCGGATTCGCTTAGTTGGGCATTTACTAAGGATGGCAAGTACTCGGTAAAAGCCGCTTATATGGTCGGTAAGTCTTTTAATTTTGATGATTTTCATAAAGTGTGGGTTCAATTGTGGAGCTTGAACGTCTCTCCAAAGGTGCGACATTTTCTTTGGCGAGTGTGCACCAGAACATTGCCGGTTAGAGCTCTTCAAAAACATCGTCACTTGATTGAAAAGGAGGCATGTCCATTGTGCAACACTGTGCCTGAATCTTTGACCGATTTTTTATTCACCTGCCCTTTTGCTAAGGATGCGCTTGAGTTGGTAGGATTCTCGGATTTTTCCCCTGCTGAAGGTTTATCATCAATGTTGGATGTGATGGAGGGATGGGGTGATGTGGGGGCACGAAAAGCTTGTTGGGTGGAGTTATCTTGCGTGGTCTTTGTGGTATCGAAGGAACCAGGCGTTTTTGAAGGGAAAATCCTCCCTAATAACCTGCGTGTGGACCGTGCAAAGAAGTCCCAGGTTGATTACTCCAATTTCACGGAGCATGTTCATGGCCCTACAGCCCGCCAGGTGACTAGTTCTTCGAGAGTGTGGCGAGCTCCTGCTGTGGGTGTTGTTATAATTAACACGGATGCTGCGATTGGTGAAGGTTGGGTGGGAATGGAGGTGGTGGCTTGGGACAACAGCGGGGGTGTCTTATGGTCTGCTACCCATCGAGTCCAAGCTTGGTGGTCACCAGAAATTGCAGAGGGAAAAGCTCTATGTTTTGCAGTAAAGCGCGCTCGTGTGCACAATCTCACCAATGTTATTTTTGAAACAGACTGCCTTTCACTTGTCTCTCGTCTTTCCAAGGGAGCTTTCTATCTATCTGATCTTGATTCCATTATGGAGGATGTCTTATTGTTTAGTAAAAACTTTGTAGCTGTGTCTTGGTCTCATGTATGTAGGGATGGTAATAGTGTGGCGCTTACACAAATAGGAAAATATTGAGAAGATGAAGAGATCGTGAACGCTTGCCTGAATACCGACGCTCACCAAAATAGAATAACTGTATGAAAAATCAGAATAGTTGTTGGATCCTTCTTCCTCTATTTAGATGGTGCAGAGATTTTAGAATGAAGTGGATGCAGTGACCTTTTTCTGATTGAGATGAATAACATTATATAGGGATTGTGGTTGTGCCATCAACAACTGAATCCCTCCTTTTGTGTATACTAACTAACGTTATGGAAGATTTAGTGGAGTAAGTGGTGGGAAGTAGTTTTGGTTGACTCACTAATCCAAGGTGAGATAAAGATGGGCCAAATTAATTAATTAATTAATCAACAACTAATTAACTAATTAACTAATTACTAAAATTCCAACATTCTCCCACTTGGTCCACTTTATCTACAAGGTCTTCATATATGGATCATAGCGACAAATTCTCTTTAAATGAGAACTAATCTTCCATGTATCACAATATATATACATCCTTTCACCACTTACACTATTTAATGAGTAAACCCTATGCTTACTCTAGGTCAAACATAATGACATTTCTCAAATAACAAAAACAACATGTACGTACATAAACTCGAAAGAGAAATATCCGACTGAATGAAAAGTTACAATATAACATAAAATAATGTTTTAAATGATAAGACCAAGTCTCATGCTCTCTACATGACCCTTGAAAACATTAATTTGCATTCCTTTTATCAAGGGGTCAGCAATCATTAATCCAGTACTAATGTGTTCTATGATCACTTTCTTTTCTTGAACACGTTCTTTTATGGCTCGAAACTTAATGTCGATGTGCTTACTTCGACTTCCACTCTTATTGTTCTTAGCCATAAAAACAACAGCTGAATTATCACAAAACATTATTATCGGCCGACATATAGAATCAACGACTCTAAGTCCAGATTTGAAACTTTTCAGCCATACACCATGTGAGGTAGCCTCAAAACAAGAAATGAACTCAGCCTCCATAGTTGAAGTAGCAGTTAAGGTCTGTTTCGCACTCCTCCAAGAAATGGCACCATGGGCTAGCATAAACATATATCCTGAGGTGGATTTTCTTGAGTCAATGCAGCCACCGTAGTCGGAGTAAGAATAACCAACTACTTGGAGATTATCGGTCCGTCTATACATAAGCATGTAATCCTTAGTACCCAGAAGATATCTCAACACTTTCTTTGCAGTCTTCCAGTGATCAGGACTTGGATTACTCTGATATCTTCCCAATACTCCAACAACATATGCAATGTCAGGTCTAGTGCAAACCTGAGCATACATAATGCTTCCAACAGCTGAAGCATAAGGAACATTTTTCATTTGTTCCCTCTCAATATTATTCCTGGGGCACTGGTCCAAACTGAACCGGTCACCTTTTACAATGGGTGCTACACTCGGTGAACAATTTTTCATATGAAATCTATTAAGTACCTTGTTGATATAGGTCTCTTGAGATAAACCCAAAATGCCTCGGGATCTATCTCTATGGATCTTAATGCCAATGACATAAGATGCCTCACCCATATCTTTCATATCAAAGTTACTTGAAAGAAAATGTTTCACTTCATATAACAACCCTTTATCATTAGTTGCTAGCAAAATGTCGTCCACATACAACACAAGTAAGCAAATCTTACTCCCACCGACCTTATGGTATTGTGGTACCCGATTTTTGACTGTCTTAATTAACGGTCTGAATCCCACAAAAGTCTCTCATTGGACTAGGAGTTTTTAGAAAACTTTAAAGTCGTCACCCTATTAATATCTGAATAGGGACAGATTTATTTAATAAATCATTTTAAAATTAATTTCAAGAAATATCATTTAAAACGATGATGACTTCATATGGATAAGGCTTTTTTGAAAATTGGTCTTTCATACCATGAGATAGGGTTCGGGGTTTAGGTTAAGAGGTGCGAACATCTGGAACTCGTCTCCTCTTCCGTTCTACAGAACGGGCTCTTACTAAATGCTTTATTTTCCATTTTAACGTAATCATGGCTATTCAAAAGAAAGAAAAATCACATAATTTGCACATATACACATCAATCATTTTTAAGAGGGCCAATATATCATTTGTATATGGTAGGTTTGAGCACCGAAGTTGCACTACGTACCAATCATTGCGGGATTGGAATCCACTCATGGATCAAAACCATCGTAGTTCGATCTTATGTCTCACCCTAAATAGCCAATTCTATTGGGGGTAGAAAAGGAAAGAATAGATTATGAATAATTCACCTTTAGAATTAGACAAATCTATTAGGAATAAGGTAATCACTCCAATTAGTGATTGAAATGAGGTTAAGATAATTACTTTAATTAGTGATTAAATATAAAGGAGGATCAAGATAATCACCTTAATTAGTGATTAAATGAGAAGAAAAATAATCGCCCTAATTAACGATTATTCAAGGTTTAAGATAATCACACTAATTAGTGATTAAATAAGAAGGGTTAAATTAATCACCTTAATTAATGATTCAAAGAAAGTTAGGATAATCACCTCAATTACTGATTAAACTTAAAAGAAAAGATAATCACCTTGATTAGTGATTAAAAATGGTTTTAAGATAATCACCCTAATTAGTGATTAAATAGGAAAGGTTAAAGTAATCACCCTAATTGCTGATTATTCAAGGTTTAAGATAATCACCCTAATTAGTGAT
Source organism: Beta corolliflora (assembly GCA_947648045.1). Classification (NCBI taxonomy): domain Eukaryota; kingdom Viridiplantae; phylum Streptophyta; class Magnoliopsida; order Caryophyllales; family Amaranthaceae; genus Beta; species Beta corolliflora. Next base: position 299,930 of record CANSZD010003181.1, read on the forward strand.
TAAATGAAGAGTTTGAGCTAATCACCCTAATTAGTAATTAATCAAAGATTGGAGACAATCACCCTAATTAGTGATTAAATGAAAAGTTAAGTTAATCACCCAAATTAGTGATTAACCAAGGATAAGATAACCACCCTAATCAGTCATTAAAATGAAAGGTTAAGGTAATCACCCTAATTAGTGATTAACCAAGGATAAGATAACCACTCTAATTAGTGATTAAAATGAAGAGTTTGAGTTAATCGCCCTAATTAGCGATTAATCAAGGATTGAATTGACCACCTTAATTAGTGATCACGTTTATAATTTTCAAGAGGTCTTAGGAAAAGAGGTTTGCTTCCTAATTGAAGGCTTTTGAGAAATAATCTTAATTGAAGATTATTAAGTCATTTTGAGAAAAAACATCAATTTGAGATCAAATTTGGAGATTGTGTTTGGCTAATTGGAATTTGGCCATTTAAAGTGAGACACGTGAAATGGCCTAAAATCAATTCGGAGATCATAATTACCAATCTAATTATGTCAAATTATTTGATTGATTCATTTGAAGATGGAGAACAAATTTAAAATGTAAGATGGATCATCATACAATTTAACTTAGTTAGGTTTGTAATTTTTCCTCTTAATTTAGAGTGGGTCATTTAATTCATATACTATGATATATTGGGCCCAACATGCAAAATTTATAATATTGGTTGTTCATTTTAATTTGTTAAAAAGAATTGTGGAATTATTTATGAAAATTATGCATAAACATCTCCATGTTTTTCATTAATGAGTGATGTAATAACTATTTACGAAAACTATTATTACAACAATATGTACAAATTCTATGATGTATACAAATCTTCAATCTTGATCTTCACCATGATACTCTTTGATCTCCATCCTCTCGAATGGGCTTTGGAATTCATGTTTATTTGTAAACTTGTGAAAATTAGAGATTAATTAACCTCTTTGATTTTGATTTTTTATGAATTTTTTTATTGATTTTTATTTACATAATAAAAATGAATCATTTTAAGAGATACTTAAAATTTCATGATTTTTAATTAACATTTTCGTATGAAAAGAAAACATTTTTTTATGAAACTTGAGTTAATCACTTTATTTCATTTTCCAGATTACACTTTTATTCTTGTACTGACTTATAAAATTCATAACTTTCTGTATAAAACCTTAAATTGAGCATGTGATATACCTATGGATAGGTCAGTGAGTGATTTATGTTGTCTCAAACTTTCACAAGATTTTATTAACAACTCGAATTATCGAAAATTTTATGCTACAATTGGTCAAAACAGGACCTTTATCCAATTTGATCTTTAAAATACAACTTACTGAACTTAGTTTGAAGTGAATTTTGGTATGAACATTCTAGACACTTTGAAGGACTATATTGGAAATTTTCACTTGGATTGGATATTTGTAAAACCCTTAATTATTTATTTCCTTAACTGAAGAGAAAATTAGTATTCTGGAATTTAGTGATTTGTATGAACTTTTTTGTAAAAATGAGATGAAATTGTATAAAATTCACATTAACATGATTGTTATGCTTTTGGAAATCTAGTGATGTCTAATTTAAAGTTGATGTTTTTGGTTTTGTCTAAATGAGTTTATTTAAAACTTTAATGACAGAACAAGCTCATGTGGTACTGGACAAAATCAGTTTTGCACAATAATGTTTTATGATTTTTAATTTTCGGTAAAAAATTCGTTTTTTAGAAATTTCAAAGCCCAGTTTCTGGAAACATCTTGATATTCATATGAAAAATATTATATCCTAAAAACTATTTATATAATACAAACGAAAAATAAAATGAAGTACGAAATTAAAACTGACTATAATTACAGCATCACATTTTCTTTTTATGGAGATGTTTATGCACAACTCTACTTGACTTTTTTAATGAAAACATGTTTTTGTAAATAACAACTTGATTAACAAAAATCACATAAGCACATATTTCCTAAGAGTCTCCCCATTAGAGTTGACTATTCTAGGTTGGATGAAATAAGGTTGGGAAATAAGGTGGTGAATTACGATTTGAACAAGATAGAAAATCATATTTTTCACCCAAAAATATGATTTTTATCATCCCAAATTATCTTAATGACATCACACCAATGACATCACATTGATGACATCACTAAATCCTCTCAAATTTTCCTACATCATCAAATTTATGGGAAATGCCAATATTCTTATTCTCTTTAGATTTGATTTTGATCTTTACACTAATGAAGCAAAATCCGAATTTCAACACATTCTAATACGTAGAAATGCATCGAAAAACGTGAAAGAAATGCTGACTGGACCACTGTGCCAAACGCAGGAGCCTGGGCTAGGCACAACACCGTGTGCTAGGCGCACTGGCCTGCGTCTGGCGCAGGAACCTGTTGTGCGCTGGGCGCATGATCATGCGTCTGGCGCACGATCATGTGCCTAGCGGACAACTCGAATCTTCCGAAAAAAATCCGGATTCTTGGCTCTTACACTTTTGGTTTGATTCTTATTCTTTTTCTTTTTCATCATTCTTATTCCTTAACTAATTGATAAAAGAACGTGATTGGTGGTTAAAGAATATATTCTTATTCTTTATCCAATGAACAATGACTTGACCATCAAGAAAACTGATTACTACCGGTTTTGGGAGACGATTAAAATTTCGGCGCCTAATTGCGACTCGTTAATCTGTTTTTCGAAAAACTAACTTAAAACAATTAACGAAAATTCGTCAAATTAGTAAAGGCGAGCATGATTATACTACGAATCATTTTATTAAAGCGGTGGTTGTAGTTATTAACTACGACTTACGGAAAATTACATTTTTAAGCTAGAATTGTATGACTAACACGCGAAAAAAGGAAAACCATACGATGGAATGAAATTCGCGTTCCGGGACGAAACATGCCTTTGGCGGGGCGTGCGCTCCACAATACTTGACGGTTTTCATTTTTTTATATTTTAAAATCTTGATTTTAAAATTTTATGCACAACAGGGGTTCAAAATTTGGTGTCTACAGGTATATACATTGATCCATGATGTTTTCTTCAAAACCGAATGAAGTTATCACTTGATGGAACTTCATATACCATTGGCGAGAAGCTTGTTTCAGTCCGTATATGGATTTATTTAACTTACAAACCAAATGCTCACCTTTTCCAGAGGAAAATTCTTCAGGTTGTTTCATGTAAACCTCTTCCTCTAAATCACCATTGAGAAATGCCGTTTTCACATCCATTTGATGTAAATCATAATTAAAATGAGCTACTAAGGCCATAATCATTCGGAGAGAATCTACGGGAGAGAAAGTCTCTGTGTAATCGATTCCTTCTCTTTAAGTGAATCCTTTGGCAACAAGTCTAGCCTTATGTCTCTCGATGTTGCCTAATGAGTCTTTCTATGTCTTATAGACCCACTTACATCCAATGGCTTTTACACCATTGGGCAACTCGACGAGATCCCAAACTCGATTAGATGCCATAGAATCCATCTCATCATTCATGGCACTCATCCACAAGTTTGAATCCTTAGAACTTGTGGCTTGTGAAAATGTGATTGGATCATTGTAAATACACTTGATAATCATCAGAAATAGCTGATTTCCTCATTCTAACAGATCTTCTAAAAGGAACTGGATCAATGTTTTGATCATCTGGATGTTCCTCATTTTCTTCATGATCTATCAAATCATTATCAGCATTTTGTGGAATTTCCATCACTGGTTTTCTAACACCTGATCGAACTGGAGTGGTGTGAATGACAACCATCTTATCACTTGAATCAGAGGGTGGAACTTCAACATGATCGTGTTCAGGTACAATGTCCTTGAAATGATCACTCCCACTGACTAAGTCATTCTCAAGAAACTTAGCATTTCTTGATTCCACAATTCTGGTGCTGTGGGATGGACAATAGAATCTATAACCCTTAGATTTTTTGGGATATCCAATGAAATGCCCACTAATAGTCCTTGGGCCAAGCTTCTTATGTTGTGGCTTGTAAATTCTTACTTCTGACGGGCATCCCCAAATGCGCATATGGCGTAAACTCGGTTTCCATCCTTTGAATAACTCAAAAGGTGTCTTAGGGACAGCCTTGGAATGAACTCGGTTTAATATATGCACTGCCATCTTAAGAGCTTCAATCCACAAAAATTGTGGAAGTTTAGCATTACTCTGCATACTTCTCACCATGTCTATTAAGGTCCTATTTCTTCTTTCTACTACACCATTTTGGTCCGGAGAACCAGGCATAGTGTATTGGGCAACAATCCCATTCTCTTGAAGAAATTTTGCAAATGGACCACATGCTTGTCCATTCTCGGTGTATCTACCATAATACTCTCCACCTCTATCTGATCTCACGATCTTGATGTGCTTATCACATTGTTTCTCTACTTCAGCCTTAAACAACTTAAAGGCATCTAAAGCTTCGTCTTTGGAACGAAGTAAGTAAAGATACATATATCGTGAATAATCATTAATGAAGGTGATGAAGTATTTCGGATCATTAATTAGCGTTCATGTCCGAACAACAAATATTCGTATGTATGATCTCTGATAGGTTAGAACTCCTTTTAGCACCCTTTTTAGATTTATTAGTTTGCTTTCCCTTAATGCAACTAACACAAGTCTCAAAATCAGCAAAATCCAGACTATCAAGTACCCCTTCCTTTACTAATCTCTTGACTCTCTCAATGGAGATATGTCTCAATCTCCAGTGCCATAACATAGAGGATTCTTCATTCACAGTACAACGCTTAAAACCAGCATTAACATGCAGGGAATTATGAGCAATATCATTTTGCAATTCAAGATGATATAAACCATCAGACAAAATACCATAACCAACAATTTCAGAATTTCTTAATAAACTGAAACCATAATCTGAAAAGTTAAAGGAAAACTCCAAAGGTACAAGTCTTGAAACTGAAATCAAATTAAATTTCTAGAGAAATCAGGAACATAAAATGTTCTTTCTAAATGCAAAACAAAACCACTACTTAAAGTTAAGCTGCATGTCCCAACGGCTTCCACATGCGAACCCATCTTGTTGCCAGAATAGATGTGATGTTCACTGCCAACTGGTTTCCTTAGGTTTGTCATACCCTGCAAGGTATTCAAAACATGGATTGTAGTACCAGAGTCAATCCACCATGTATTATGATTAATATTAACCATATTAGATTCATAACAAACAAACGCAAGAAAATTACCTTTCTTCTTAAGCCAAGCCTTAAACTTCACGCAGTCTTTCTTCATGTGTCCCTTCATTTTACAGAAGAAACACGTAGACTCCTTTTTAATGGCTTAATTTGCTGGAATCTTCCCCTTTCCCTTATCCTTAGCGTGATCCTTCTTCTTTGCAGAAGTAGTAAGATTTGCCTTTTCACCTTCTTCCATCAACAATCTTCCCTCCTCTTGAACACACATGGTCATAAGCTGATTAATTGACCATTTATCCATATGTGTGTTGTAAGAGACCTTAAATGGGCCATATTGATGTGGAAGAGTGCATAAAATTTAATGTACAAGGAAAGAGTCAGATATGGTAACTTTCAAGTCCTTAAGCTGAGCTGCAATGTCCCTTATGCGTATGATGTGATCACACACTCCCTGAATCTTGGTAAGCCTTATGGATGAAAACTGCATAATTAAGGTGCTAGCAAGAGCTTTGTCAGAAGATGCAAACTGCTCATCGATGGCCTTAAGAAGACTTTTGACATTGATATGCTAATCGACGGAACCCCGAATACTGGCACTGATCTTGGTCTTTATGAACATAACGGAAAGGCGGTTAGACCTCTCCCACTTTTCATAAAGAGCAATTGCATCTGGAGTACTAGTCTCAATATTGCCAGTTGGTTCGTCTTTCCAAATAGCATAGTCAATGTCCATCCATCCTAACTGTAAGAGCACTCTTTCTCTCCACACCTTATAGTTATCACCCTTTAATTCAGGAATGTCACATTTGATATCAGAAATATTTCTAGGTAAAACTACTGCAAAGATAAAGTATAGACATAAGTAATCATGCTTATTGTCAAAATTTATGAGACTTTCAACATAATCATGTTTTACCAATGTAAATCATGCAAATTATGAATCTGATGACATAAAACTTGCATGTGGGCTAAAGTTCTACTCAATTAGATTTATAATAACCATATGGTGAAGCTATTAAACTGTATCAATTTCTTAATTCTTGTGAGATACTTAAGAAACAAAATTTAATATTTCACCCTAATTAATCGTTCAAATACAATAAAGTTCATGTGGGTAAGTTTTATCATATTGAATACAATTAATTGCAACAAAAGTCTAGTTTCCACATGTGATTCCAAAATAAAATTTTAATAATTAGAGGTGTTGTGGCTACTCCCTAACTGATAAAATTTTGAATCACTCAACTTTAACTTAATTTAATACACTCAAATATTATCTATACAAGTACTATATATATTTGACAAGAAAATTAATTGATCAAGAAAACAGACGCAAATTATTTGCAGATAACTAAACAAACAGTAGTAGTACTTAATAAATGGCAGGCGCAAGTTCAAACACTTATGTAGTAGTACTTATGAATTTCCCTTAAAAAACTTCTCTTTTACTGCAGCCAATTTTGTCAAACACAAACTCGACAAATTCAAACAGACGCAAATTCATAAGTGTTTGATGAAGGCTCCACATACATTATATAACCTTGCATATGGGACAAAATAAATAATATATGAATCATACAAATCATGGCAGCAAGATGATAAATGCACTATACTCCACTAATCCATGACTCTATTACGGCATCGCCATCAAACATCATACAATATCATAAATATCAAACATTAGTATTCCACGCAACAAATCAATATTATCAATATCAACAACATTATCACTTCACGCAGCAAAACCAACGGAAGATGAAAAAGAATAAATAAAATAAAGATAATACAATGCAGCCATGAAAGGTTCAACAGGAGTACACGGCATTAATATACAAGGCAGAGGCAAAACGTGGCTCTTGATACCAAATGTTATTTCAATTAATTCATACAAGATGACACTAGTGGAAAAAAACCTTATATAACACAACAAAACTGATCTGGTTCTTCCAAAACCAGATAAGTAAATCCACCAAATTATGGGCGCAAAATTTTGGGTCAATTAACTGATCCGGTTAGGAGGAAAACCGGATCAGTTTTTATTAACTGATCCGGTTCTTCCCAACCGGATCAGATACGCCCCAACATGGCAGGCCCAAACGAGCCGGTGATACACAGTTGAAGCCCAATATCCCATATGTCCTCTCTCCTTCTCACCCTACCCCATTTCACCCTCCTCCACTCATTCTCTCATTTCACCCTCCTCCTCTCATTCTCCCTCAAATCTTTCTCTCTCCTCAATTTTGATGGCATCCTCAGCAACTCACCCCTCTTGTCTCTGCTTCTCTCTCAACCCTTCCTCTACTAAACCATCCATTTTCAAATTAACCCCTCCTTCCATCAAACTGGGCTCTTTCCTTGAGCATTCGGGTTCAAATCGACTTGCAGTGAGTTTTACCCGTGTCAGATCGCCGATTCGTGCGAGTTCGACTAAGTTGACCCCTATCGAGTCAACACCGAGTAGTAGTAGTAGCAGCAGCAGCTTCAGTGAGATGTCTAGCTCATCTAGGGTTCCTACTATTGTGGAGTTTGATTTGGGGAATCGTAGTTACCCAATTTATATTGGGTCTAGTCTTCTTAATCAACCCGTTCTTCTTCAAAGGTTATTTCCAACTTTTTTTCTATTTAATTTTATGCTTGCAGTATGCAATTGTTAATTGGAAGGAAATTAGTGTCTTTTCAATATACATTTGTACTTTTGGAAAAAAAATTGACAGTTTTACTGAAAGGAGTGTTAGAATTTCTTTGGGTTATATTATCGAATCGCTGAAACTCTTCTCAAATAGGTTAGTTTTTCTCCACAATTTTGTTTTAAGAATTTTACATTGTTCAAATTCGTATTACAGTTTACAAGATCAAATAAAGTAATTCGCGATTCAACTGAAGTCGTGATTTTGCTGTTGTATTGCCCTAGAATTCCAATTTAGGATGATTTTGGTTTGTTGCTGGTGTTTGTTGATACTTTGAAGATTTTTTTCTTCTTCTTAAAAGCTGAATTTGCTAGTTATATGTTTTAGGGGGGGTTTCTAACGATTGATTTTAGGGTTTCTAGAGTGTGATTTTCGCTTGGATTTGCTTAATTGATTTACGAATTGTTGGATTGAAGTAGTTATTTGAGAGATTTGTTTGTGTTGGAGTTATAGTTTTCGTGTGTTTGTCATTTAGGGTTTCGGAGTCTATCATACCCAATTTTCATCAAATCACATTGATTCCAAATTTAATCATTCACTCCTATTCCTAATTCTTTCTCGCCAATTTTGATCTCTGTGTTTCATTCCTGTTATTCAGTAAACTGGTAAGAATTATGCTAATTCGTTAAGCCTAACATTTGCTTGAACATGAATTTCAGTTTCACAATCAATTGATTTTGTGATTGTAAGTGCTGCCCACAGCTAGCTGCTGCTGGTGAAAATTTCAGGTTTATTTGATTGATTTTCATGATCCACTTGCTTAGTTTTCTATCTTCAATTTTGATGTCTTCTTCGTAAATCCTTTTTAAGCAAGGTAATCATCTTAATTTAATTTTTTGGTCCTACTCTTTAATTACATGAAGTAGGTGAAGGAGGAACGGACTGCAGATTTGTAGCTTTTCCAACTTTTGGTCTAAAAGCCTATGACAACAAGTATGAACATGAAAGCAGTATTTCTTTTCTGACCCTTGGGTCAATTAATTTATTGATAAGTATAGTTCCACTTCTTGTGCAAATCTTTCATCTACTTATAATCATTTATGAATTTAAGATGGAAGATGTTATTAATGAAAACTATGTGTGATTAGAGTAGTGACTTTAACAGATATATATTGATTGGCAGGTTAAAGTAATCTTTTCAGCTCTCGAATGAATAGTCATATTTGCTGGTGCAATTTCCTTTATATTGATAGCATAGTATCTGAAAATTGTCATTGGCTTCTCACTTAATGATCATTAATTTAACCTTCATTATGTGTAGCTGAAAAGTTGGAGCAGGCTGAGAACCAAATGGCCCATACCCGCTTTGGGTCCATAATCACACCTTCACAAAGAAAGAAAGAGGTCAGTTCTGGTTTTATATTTCTTAGGAATTGAATGGGGTTCCAGATTTTCTGCTTGGTTTTCATAGTAATGCTCATTAGTTTGATCTCCAACTATGTTCTTAACTTCAATTTCTTTGGTTTGGGGGTGGGTGGATGGGATAGGGAATTCATACGTGGAATTCATCTATGATTGTGCTGTGCACTGGCCTCCTTTCTTGTCTTCATATACTCAAATATGAAATCTTACATAGGATTTTAGTTCAAATTAATAAAACCAACGTGTTACTCTTGTCAAGTCGTCTTGTGTTTGTTAACTCTTGTTCAATATCCTAGTGCATGGAGCTAATAATCCTCAATCATTTAATACTCAAAGACAGTAAGTGTTCAGCATGATGTGACATTGAAACTAATTAAACTAAACTCAACATCATCACAAAGAACTAACATGGCATCTGTTATGAGGGATATGGATTATCTCTAAGGGAGTGAGTCTGGAATATAGAGAATTTGATATAATGAGAGTTTTCATTGTTTAGTATGGTTTGGGAATAAGATTGAGATAAGACAAAAATTTATCAAGATAACTCTCCCTCCACTTCTCTTTCTTCCTCTTCACTAAGGATAAAATTGTCTTCTCCTCCCTCTTATATCATCTCCACTCCCCAAATAGACACTCCGTTTCTTATATCCCCACCCCCCCTATCCCTATCCCACCCTGCTTATGCCCCTAAACAAATACCCCGTAAAGCAAAGAAAAATAAAACTTCCAGACTAAGAGCCAAGTCCCTTTTAAGCTTTATATTTCATTTGACATATCTTATTTAATATGGCATTTGCAGGGAACTACAGTAAGGGTAGAGTATGGTGACCGAACCACTGCTATTGATCCTTCAGATGCCCATGCCATCAGTCGGTACTTCCCCCTCACATATGGTCAACCCGTGGCTTGAGCACCCAACTATCAGGTTTGTGTTCTCTATTTTATTTGCTTTTCTCTTAGTGTCATTATCAGACACTTTTTGGTGGTTATCAGAGTGGTAACTCTTTATACTGCCTGCTTTTAGAATAAGAACGAGTAATAATTCTTTTTAAGATTAATCATGCTGCTAGTTTAAGCCTATCTTGTGCCACTATACAATACGTCTGCCGCAATCGCCTACAACTAAGATGTCTAGTTTCTTAAAAGTCACTTTTATCCCATTTATAGATATGTGCGTCGACCCTTGCAATAATTCTCTTTAAACTTGATAATATAGTGTGATATTGGCAGATTAAATACCTTGCTCTGTTGCTCTTTTTTGTCTTTTGTTTTCTTTTGAAGGTGTAACATCAAACACTGATGCAGCTCATCTTACTGAAACATTTTCAGAGGCAAAATGCCCAACAAAGGTGTCCTACCTTTTTGGTGTTTCTCCCTTGTGCTAATTTAATACCAGCATCTTTCTTATCATAGTATGATGTAGTTAATAGTAGATGCCTCTACAAGAGAAAGCTTTAAGTTTTGAAGTTACAGCTATATTTTATTTTCAGTTCTTCACTTCCTCGTTCTACGTTGTCATCCCAATCTTATCCTTTTCTTCAATTAACGAGTCAAACATATGCAAGTGGTTGGAGTTCCAGTTACCTTGAATGGAGATCTGAAGAACCAGTTTGTTGAAGCTGATGTTGGGTTTGATACTGAAGAGCTCTATCATTCATTGGAACCAAAGGACCATGCTCTTGAAGCACAATTCAACAATCACCTTTGGAGAAGGAACAGATATATATAATAATTGTCAATCAGTTCTGCAAGGCTACACATGTTCTTAGGTTTACTTGATTGGGTCCTAGATGTTATAAATTAGATAAACAATGTATCTAGTTATAGTTGAGTATGATGTTAAAATTATAGTTGTTAATATTTTTATGTATCTAATTAATTGTGTTTATGCTTCAATTGAGCATAGTATGCTTAATAAAATGAGTATTGATATATATTATTGATTTTGTATTGATTAATAATAAAAAAAAATGCAAAAAAAATAAAAAAAAAATTTTTTGCTTATTGGGGTGGTCAACTGCTCCGGTTTTGGGTCAAAACCGGAGCAGTTAACTTGCTTAACTGCTCCGGTTTTCACCCAAAACCGGATCGGTAAATGATTAACTAATTCGGTTCAGAACCGGATCAGTTAATCATTGTGAACTGCTGCGAGCCCACCCGATCCGGACCAAAACTGGATCAATAAGCCCGATTTTGACCGGATCGGATGGGCTTTTTTCCACTAGTGTGCATATATAAATGCGGAAACTTAAAGAATCATGAAATACCTCCAGCCATTGCACAAATAGGAAAATATTGAGAAGATGAAGAGATCGTGAACGCTTGCCTGAATACCGACGCTTACCAAATGGAATAACTGTATGAAAAATTCAAAATAGTTGTTGGATCCTTCTTCCTCTATTTAGATGGTGTAGAGAATTTAGAATGAAGTGGATGCAGTGACCTTTTTCTGAATGAGATGAATAACGTTACATAGGGATTATGGTTGTGCCATCAACAACTGAATCCCTCCTTTTGTGTATACAGACTGACATTATGGAAGATTTAGTGGAGTAAGTGGTGGGAAGTAGTTTTGGTTGACTCGGTAATCCAAGCTGAGATAAAGATGGGCCAAATTAATTAATTAATTAGTCAACAACTAATTAACTAATTACTAAAATTCCAACATTAACATATTCCTCCGACTGTAAGTATTGTATATTATACTAACTTCTTGCAGTATTTTTTTTTATTTTTCATGAATATTTTTTTTTATGTTTGATTGCTATATTTATCACCTTGTATATTATTGTTAATCAAGACCTAAATAAATGTTCTAACTAAATCAGATAATATGGACAACTTGCTAGGAACCCAGTAATATGATTGCTAAATCACATGCCACCAAAAAAAAGTAGTCTTTTGTGTGTTTAATGAACCAACCTAGACTAATCTTTGTTAGGGTGTTAAAAATATTATTTGGTTATCTTCTGCATATAATCTGCTATGAAACGATATTTAGTAGAGGCCTGCAATGGGCGAACGTGGTTCCTGATCGTGTTCGTACCCTCACCCCGAACTCACTTTTTGGTTCATGACCATTAATGAAGTTATGACGGGGAAATCTACATTGGATAAGTCCCAAAGTTGTTCCTAAGATTTCCCAATATCCAATTTGGTTTATGAGTCTTCCTCTAAAGACTTGATGGCGACTTCAAAAATGTTTTTTTTATAAAACCATAACAATGGGGTAGTCAAATACGCGCTCACACTGCGTAGGCGAAATAAAATGACGCCTACAATAATACTAGTGTCATATGCATCTCAAAGGATTCAGTGCATCATTCACGTGTAAAGCATATTCACATTCACCATCATTTCTTAAAAGACAATATTGAGAAAGGCATGATAAAGTTAGACTTTTGTCCAACTGAAAATCAACTTGCTGACATTTTAACTAAGCCTTTAAACAGGGACAAGCATGGGAGGATGCGTATGGAACTTGGAATGGTCAAGATGAAATGATTGCCAAAGGATCCCTCAAATTAAGTCTGTACATATTGTTAAGTTCTGAACTAGTTGTCTTATGATTACAATCCATATACGCAAGCATGTTCCCGGTAGAACTTAGTAGAATAACTGGTTAATGTCTCATCATATTACCCCTATATCAGTGGAAAACTTCAAGTCTACTACTTTGTGAAATTTTAGTGATAATTTGAGATACGTTGAAATTACCCATGTTTAGTCCACATTAACTTAAAATCCAAAAAGATCCACTTTGTTTTTTGCTTTTATATTTTTCCTTTATTTTTATCTTTCATATTTCCAAATTAAATTTAAAAGCAAAAAATATTATCAGTTGTCCTTTCATGTTCCTCCCATATTATGCTCAGTGTAAATAGCGTGAGATTTTAATGAAACGTCACTAAATGAAACATCATTTTTCACCTTAAAACCCTCCAAATTCCATCAAGATTTATACCCTCCAAAACCGAAACTACCATTATATATACCCTCGAAAATCTCAACAACCTCCATCACATCAAACAACTTCTGTCTCCTAAAAGCCCAAAACCCATCTTTTCCTTTGAACTTGAATTCTTCAAAACCCTTGTCTTAGCAATGGAAACTCCAAAAACAACCCAAACTCCATCTGAAATTCCGACTACTGGTGTTTCTTTGACATCACAAGCTTCATCAACCACCACATAAACACCCACAACTACAATTGCACCAAACCCTACTCCAATGGAAGCCGATGATCAACCCTTGACCGTCGAACCTCTAAACACTGTTTATCCATCACCTCCACCACCAAGTTCCAAACCAATCGTCCCTCCTAACAAGAACCTTTATGTTCCATCAGGATCAGAACAACCATCTTCTACCCGAATTTCAAGAAAGCACAAGACCATTTGTGAGATTGATGAGCCATAAACTGAAGTAAAGGAGGGAGAAGAAGTGGCTAAAGAAGATCTAGAACTCAGGGCTGGAATTCAGGGGAAACAGAGGAAAAGAAAAAGATCGAAAAACAAGCTGGTAGGTATATTCATGGGTTTGCTTTAAATCTGGTGTGGTGCAACACCATTGGGTTGAGCGAGTTGTTGGAGTGTTTGGAAGCCCAAAAGTGGGTTCATTTGTTGAGTGATTGCTTTAATCACCCAATGTACCCTAAGGCACTTGATGAATTTGGTAAAAAAATTCATTTTCAGAAGGGCACAGTTTCTAGTGAGGTGAATGGGGTCAAGTTCAGTTTTGATGCTGAGTTCCTTTCAGATCTTTTCAAAGTTCCGAATCAGGGTTATGAGAACTATTTCAAGAGGAAGTACAATTTAATGATTGGTAAGGAATCCAAGAATGATATCCTTGTTTCTTTGGGTGGAAAGGATGGGATCAACAAGATTGACCACAATGATCCCACGTCCTTTAACAACTACTTTACAATGTTGTTAGGAGAGCTTTTCTGCCAAGAACACGAAAGAGGAGTGAGGCAACTTTACTTATTGTGCAGTGATTTTCTGTGATTTTCTATTAAATAAGCTGCATGTTAACTAACATGCTTTAATGCTTGCTCACTTGGAACACACTTTTCCAATTGGTTACAAAGTATGGTATGGAACTTTGCTCACTGCTGTGTTCAGGCCTTATAAGTTCCTTTGGATTCTTACACTCCATTGGAGATGAAAAAAGGTCCAGAAATCCACCTTGACAAATCTGGATTTTGAAGTGAAAAATTTGCAACAGGAACTGCAAGGTCATATGATCTCAATGGAACTTACTCTGAAGTCCATTGTGGCCATTTTGCAAAAAGACAAAGCAGAAATCCTCTAGAATATTCAAATCATTATAACTAAGGAGGTGATTGAAGATGAAGTTCTTGAAGAAACTGCAGAATAGACCTAATCTACCCTACCCTAGCCTAACCTCTCTGTTCCTTTAATCCTGGTGTTCTTTTGATAATGTTTTGTTACTTTCTTTATATTTTTGTTCATTTTCATTTCATTTTGTAATTCTTCTATTAGAAATGGGATTGGAACTTTTCTTTTCTTGCAACACATTGTGCAATGGAACTCTGTCTCTCTTTATTTTCTTTTATGATCCTAACTGTGACTTGATGGTTAATATTTTGAGATTAAAACTTGAGAATTTTACTTTGTTTATAACCATGTTCTAACCATTTAACATGTCTAAATGGTGTAATAGTGTTGTGATGGTCCAAAAAACTTTACTGGAACTTACTTATGTTTAATGATGCCAAAAGGGGGAAGATTAGGCAAACATTTGTTTATCTGATTTGCATAAGTTTCCGGAAGTAATTACTCATGAGTTACAATCTAATTAAAAAGTCAAGTTTAGTTTCATAAAGTTGTATATATTTAGTTTATATTTTGGTTAGTTTATATTTTGTTTTCTGCTAGTACTTGGTTTCTTTTAAGTTCCTAGTAGGTCTACAATTTTTATACTTTTTTTTGTCCAAGTTTATTTGCCTTGTTTGTCATCGTCAAAAAGGGGGAAAATTGTTGATCTATAAGTTTTGATGATGACTTGCACACAAACAAACTTGCCTAATGAAGCTTTGACTTCCTATGAAGTTTCACAGGTTCTTAAAGTCTCATATGCTGCTGGAAGGAACTTGTGGAGTAACAAGTTTTCTAAAGCACAAATAAATGGAGTTCCAACTGAAAGAAGGTCTTGGACTATCTAAACAAGGAATCCAGAGAATATCAAGGATTTCTAGAGCAAAAATTACTTGATGGAACAAGGGATGATACAAGTTGAGTTCCAGAGCAGGAGCAAAGATGGTTATTGCCAAGTTCCAATCAGAGTTCAGAATAAAGAGTTCCAAATAAGGAGCATCTTGAAGAGTACATAAGTCTAAAAAATAGGAGCTTAATTTTCTAAAGTTTTTGTACATACACCGGAGTCTGGAGTCTGATTGGAGCATGAGTCATGTTTTAAGTGGAACTTAAGTGTTTATGAGTCTACTAAGTTTACGTCTAAGTATGATTTATAAGTAGTAATTAACTGAATTAATGGAGTCAAATTAGAGTCCATATTGTTCATGCCATGATTTTAGGGAATTAGTTAAGGTTTTAGTTAAATAAATAATCTAGGTTGAAAACCGGATTTGTTAGAGTATTTTTGGGAATAAAATAAGTAGAATAATAAGGCATGTGTTCTAATTCAGTTAGTGGGCTAAAATGTAGGAAGCTTAAGCTGCAAGTACTAAAGAACTTGCAAGTTTCGATCCTATTAGTGGGGAAAGTGGATGTTAGCTAGTTAAGTGGACATCATGGGTTCTAAGAGCAGTTTAGTTACATCTATAACTTAGTATAAATAGCTAATCACTTGTCATAATTTGTTGGACGACTGAGAGTAACAAGAGTTTAGAGTTAAATTCTGTTAAGTGTTTGACAGAGTTCTAGTTGTTCCTATTCAGTTACTCTAAGTTCCAGTATACTAGAGTCTTTCAAAAGAGTTGTAATTTTCATAGTACAAGGGGAATGAACTTGAGTGAGTTCAAATTATGTGTGATAGTAAAGAGAAGAGAGAGGAGAGCTTCAGCAGTTAGAGGGAACTGTTTATTGGGAGAGTTGAAGTTCCTAGTGGAACAAAGAGGGTCCGAGTAGAGAATGGGTTGTAACAGAGGTGTTGGCCTATTATAAAAGTGGAGTTGTTCTTCCTATTGGGCCTAGGAAGTTTTTCTCATAAAATCTCTCGTGTATTTGGAATCTTTACATTAGTTCCTTTAAAATTCCGCAAAAAGTGCTAAGAGTTCCACACAAGCAATTCAACCCTCCCCCTCCCCTCCCCCTCCCCCCCTCCCCCCGAGGTGTTCCATTCGAGTCAACAAAGTTCAAAGCCTTGTCCTCCTTATATTTGAGTCTTCATGTAAGTTCAAAGCCTGAATATTCGAGTGCAGTCCTCCCAGTCTTTGAGTCTAGTTTACATTTTCATGTAAATCCAAAGTCTACCTACTCCTTATACTTCCATACAAGCCCAATATTGAGTATGGTCTGCTGGCATTTTTATGTAGGTCCATTTATAGTCTAATCCATATCTGCATATTCATGTAGTTAGGCCCATGTCTCCATGATGGTCAAGCTCATCCTATTCTCAAACCCATATCATTTCAAATCATCCATCTCAAAATCTTTTTCTCATTTCCAAAAGTATTTCTAAAATTTACAAGTGAGGTACATTCAATTTCTATTCAGGATCGGTCGAGAGATTACAACTTAGGAACGCCTAATAGAGAGAAAAAGGTTAACCCACTCCAAGACTCATTAAACACACTATCACCATTTTCGACGAATCATTTGAAACTTCTAAATCATCATCTGATATGGGAGATACTATGAATAACTCAATGCCATCGTGGCGCAACTTCAACTGATGAACTCTTGTCTTGAGGAACAAGATAAAGAGATCAAAACACTGAAAAGCAACCTCGTGAAGAAGAGTTCGATTAGACTCCACCGCCACCTCCTCCCGAGAAATCTGAAGTCGATCTAAGGTTTGAAAAACTCGAGCAATTGATGATGTCAATTCCCGCAGTCAAGTGTCAGGCTCCTAGCTATGACATAATTCATCCTGAACTAAGGGAAAGCTTCCTAAAAAAGGTAGCATTGGGTGACCTCCTAAATTTAAGGGGGTCGAAGACCCAGAAGATCATCTGGGAGCTTTCTCCATCTCTATTGTTCTCAAAGGAATGAGCAAAGACCTGTTTGCTTATGTATTTCACTTAACTTTGGATGCACATCCACTAGTGGAAAAAAGCCCATCCGATCCGGTCAAAATCGGGCTTACTGATCCGATTTTGGTCCGGATCTGATGGGC
Organism: Beta corolliflora; assembly: GCA_947648045.1. Classification (NCBI taxonomy): domain Eukaryota; kingdom Viridiplantae; phylum Streptophyta; class Magnoliopsida; order Caryophyllales; family Amaranthaceae; genus Beta; species Beta corolliflora. Next base: position 317,479 of record CANSZD010003181.1, read on the forward strand.
TCGCAGCAGCTATGAGGGACAAACTGATCCGGTCCAAAACCGGATCAGTTTGTCACTAACTGATCCAGTCCAAAACCGGATCAGTTTGTCACTAACTGATCCGGTTTTGGGTGAAAACTGGATCAGTTAACTTGATCGGATCAGTTAACACCCCCCACCCCAAAAAAAACCAAATTTTTTTTTTCATTTTTTCATTATTAATCAATACAAAATCAATAATATATATAAATACGCATTTTATAAAGCATATTATGCTCAATTGAAGCATAAATAATTAGATACATAAAAATATTAACAAATATAATTTTAACATCATACTCACTACCCATGGAAGACCAAATGGCATAATTCTTATAGTGGGCCTTTGGGAATTTAAGCCCTCTAAGGTGTTAATGCTAATGTAACGAGGAACAGCTCGTACTCTAGTCAAGGAACTCCTGGTTGTGAAGATATCAGGGTAGCCAAGAAGATGCATCGTCTGCAACCGCTCTGGCCACACCCAGAACTGGGTGTCTTCTGGCCAGTTGTTGTACTCGCCAAAGATCGGTTGGGCTCGAGTGACCCCATTCTCGTTTTACCGGCCGGCTCGCAGCGGCTTTCAAGCTGCTGTCCATGTACTGCATACAAATAAGCCAAACAAATAAGGAAAAAATATCATTACATTCATATGGTAAATGCTATTCGATTTCACCGGACCACGTTAAAAAAGTACAGTAACATTCTTACTCTTTCTAGCACCATGATTACTGCATATGGTAACAATGTCAATATATCATGGCTTATAGTATAAAGTTCATAGCACTTACTCAAAAACCACAACGAAGGACTTGAAAGAACAAGGGAAAAGGAGGACTAAAGTTTACCTTGTCAAAACACTGAAAATCTTCGATTCCTAACCCCATTACACAAATATAAAAATATTTCTGCTCAGCTGCAAGTGTGAACCTTTTACCGTATTTTATACATTGCCTCCATTTCCTTCATCTCAATCACTTTGTACAACTAAATCCATTCCTCCATTTCCCTTCCCTTCTTCCAAATCTTTCAATCTAAATAAAGTGTTACACAATCACTAAGGGAATTAATGTTGACATCAAAGATAAGTAGTCACGAGTAGAGATTAACATTTATATCAAAGATGAACACTAACTGATCGATGGAGTTACTAAATATGTGGGACATATGTACTAGCACAATGTTCTCAGATTTAATGTATGCAAGTTTGTAAATCACAAAATCATACCATCAATCCAAAGGATGTTTTCTCTTCTGACATGCTAGTGATAATAGTTTATAAAATTAAAAGGTCAGTTTTAGCTGCCATAATTCCTTTAGTGATATTTTGAAATACTAAGGAAGTCATTTAGCAGCAGATATAAGATATTTACTGCTTTCGTCATACCCCCATGATGATATGGATCCAAAATTAATTATCTGTCAAAACTTTCTAAAACCTATAACTTAGGATTAACATGGTTTGAAGCAATTTTACACCATTAAAATGGCTTCAGTGTCAAGCACAAGAAGGATAACATATCAAACATCGTGGACTCAGACTTATGAAGAACATCAACACATGAATACATAACACTGAGTCCTGAAAAGAGCAACTAAGATTTAAAAAAAAACAATATAAAGCACATGTCAAGAGGGTTCAGTACATGATGAACTTCATAGAGGTCCAACGTAAATTGTTTTACTTACCGGCAGCAATGTGACTTGTGCAGAAAGAGTAGTTGCTTCGTCTACAGTGTATGTACCCTTCTCTCTAACTCCCCAGTGTATCTGATTTTCTTTTCCTTTGATCGGGCAGTAGATTGTCTGTTCGCAAGAATCCTATATAGAAAAAGATAAGAGAAAACAGGCAATGATGTAGTTGATCAGAAAAATCTTATATACAAGCACGAGGAAAAATGTTGAAAGCATTCTAAAATCATTTTATAACTAGAAAATAAGTCAGGAAAAGGTTCTAAAAGAAACTAGTTGATGGCAAAGCGTATGGAAAATAATAAGCACAAACAGAAGCTCGGTATCCAATCTGAAAAAGAAATATAATTTTTGCAGTGCAAGTTATGGTCATTTCTTCCTAGTCAAGGTATAAGGTACCAACAAGTAAAATACGCACTCATCTAACTTATTGAATAAAAAGATCTCCATCTCCATGCCAACATCTCTTTCTCATCAAAACTAGATTGAGTACTACAGGTTTCCATTAACCACAAAGATATCCCACCAATATATCCTACAGGAGCTCACATCCTTGTAAACTAACCCTAGAGATGGTGATGTGTGTTCGTGGTGGTTGGCTGAGACAGATTTGAAATCGAGGCGATTGATCTCCTCTCATCTAGCCACATAATGTAGCTTTTGCTAAAAACAAGTAATTTCTCAAAGCCATAATAATAATTTCAATTTGCCACTCCAAAAAGAATGTATAATCCTCAATCCATCCAAAAAAGTAATGGATCATAGACCAATCATTTAACAGAGAAAATCCATAGAGAGTGTTCAGAATTCCATAGTCATACCACAAAGCAAAAAACACAGCAAAAAACACAACTTCACTAATTAAGCATAAGTGCATAATGCGACTAAAGCTAGCTTCATGTTTGCTTTAAATATCACCAAGAAAAGGCTAAATAGAATACTCCTACACAATGCCATAAAAAGTTTTAGTTCTAATTTCTACTCACTACCAAGGCAGATTAAACTCAATTCTTCGAATATGAAATCAGAAATTACATACAGATAAAACTCGATAATAAACAATTTCAATGATCCTAGTCCTTAAGAGCAAAGCTTTTACGGGTTCAATAAAACATCGACATTTCCAATTCCATAAAAATACAAACTATAATGGGTTCACGTAATTTCAATTCCAGAAACCAAAATAAGAAATTGAAAACTACAAATGAATGAAAAAACAAAACTAACTAGTAATTAGAAGTAACCCAGATGAGAGTTGCTTCAAAAACACAACTCGTTTTCCCTTAAACCTCCCAGCTAGTACAATCAACACTGTCCCAGGTGTGATACTTGCCCTGCACATTTCCCAATAAAATCAAAATTATTACTAAAAAAACGAAAACAAAAAATTCAACCGAAATAAGAAAAATTGAGAAAACATGAGCTTGGTTGGTTTGGGTTTGCGCTTGTTGATCAAAGGCTTCTTTGTTGGTTTGGGTTCTTCGCGAAATGGATTGGTGGTTGCAGAGAATCATTCGGAGTTGATGATGGAAGATGAGGGTTTAGATTGTGGGGAGTTGGGAAGCTTGGGATTGGCGCAGGTTAGGATGAATTGAGTGAGGAGAGAGAAGAGAAACTGAAGAATGGCGATGAGGAGAGAGAGAGAGGATGGAGATGATACTGAGGAGTGAGAGAGAGGAGGGAGATGGAGTTGAAGGAGGAGTTGAGGATGTCGCTGATGGAGTGAGAGAGAGGAGGGAGATGAGTTAGGGTTGAAATGAGGTGGGAAGGCTTAGGGGTTTATATGCACGCTGTCCCATATATGCACACTAGCCGTGCCCAAGTATATTATATGGCCCATAAAAGGAAACGTGGGGTTCACAAAATGGGTTTTGAGGCTGATTAACCGCTTCGGTTATGAGAACCGGAGCGGTTAATAGAAAACCAGATAAGTTTTCTATTAACTGATCCGGTTCTCTTAAAAACCGGAGCAGTTAATTTTTCATATTTCCCACCCAAATTTTCGAAGATTTACCGATCCGGTTCTCTTAAGGACCGCAGCGGTTGTGTTGTGACATATAACGTTTTTTCCACTAGTGATCCATCCAAATGGTTGAGATCATTGAACAAGACAAAGTTGAATAACTGGGACTACATCAAAGAAGAGTTCCACAAATATTATTGCTACAATCTTAAGGAAAATGACTAATAGGCCATCTGAAAAAGATCAATTCCTACTAGTGATTCGTAACTTGCAGTCCAAATACAGAGACCGCATCAGATTCCAACCTATATAATCCTTCTCCAAGCTCTACAAGGTTGGTTTACTAATAAAAAAAGAGGTTCAAGCCTCTAAAAACAAGGGTCACAACAACTTCTCCAAGAACAAGAATAACAACCCTTCTAGCTCTAAGAGCAATCAGATCAATGTCTTGAACACTGAAAATAGGGTTATCAGACTCGAAAGCTCCAAAGAACCTTTACTCCCTTAGGCATGTCACTAGAAAAAGCTTTCAATAGGCTTAATGCAATAGGAGAACTCCTCCCTCTTGTCTCTACTCCAGACCCTGCTCCGGAAAGATGTCTAAGAAATAGAATCTTAACTCCTACTACAAATACAACTAAGAAAATGGGCATCTAACATCTAAGTGTTGGACCTTAAAGCACGCCCTGTATGACATGGATGAATATGGTAGACTTCTCGTTCCTCCTGCAGTAAAAGTCAGCATCAACAGCAACCCCTTGGGTAGTATCTCAACAGTGCAAAGTGCTGAGTCCTTTGTTTTCGTTTTTCTAGGTGGAGTTGGAGAGTCCCTCCCCTAGCTCTTTCTTTCCTTCCTTGTCAACTCTATGTCATCTAGGATTTTTTATCTGTCTTGTATTGATTTTCATTGATAAAATAATCACATTTTCCTTTTCAGTAGCCTCCCATCATTTATGCTTCGAATTCAATTATGAGACTAATTAATTTGAAAATTAAATGACCTTTAATTAATAAAAAAAATTGAAAATGTAAAAAATAAAAATAAATAAATGGACATACTTTGAATTGGGAGTTCATTTCTGTCTTCCCTCCATCATTCAAAAAGCCATCACCTCCATAAGTCATCTTCATGTGAAAAAAGATGCTTAAGCCATCTTCATGAAAAAAATCCTTTAAACCATAATCCTCGTGATCTTTAGCCAAAAATCCTTTTAAATAAAGCTCCACAAAAGCTTTCAAACCTTCCAATACTCCAAACCGAAACTTTGTGCAAGCCTCTGTATATATAAAAAAAAAAAATCAATGTCGGCCAAAATAAAAAATAAAAACTTCAAAATGCAAAAAAGCAAAAGCAAAAGAAAAAAGAAAAAGCACAATGCAAGAAGCAAAAGAAAAAGAAAAAAAGAGCCAAAGGCAAAGAGTTAGAAAAACAAAAGGTAGGGGGCTTGCACACAAGTTTCATCCCTCATTTCAAACCTTTCAATTCATCAAAATCTCAATCTACCTTTAACTTAATCTTTTCCATCCAATAAAAAAGAGTCATATGCCTGACCTTGAACTTTCCTATTCAACCCATGTAATCCATAAAAGTCATAACCCCTACCTTGTCCCATCCAATTAAACCTTCATCCAAACCACAAACCTCGAACCTTTCATATCAATCCTAACTCCTTCTTCAAGGTATATCCAAGCTTGCTAGGTTGAAAACTCGAACAGGCCGGGCTGCCTAGCCAAAAGTTAGGGTATATAATAAAAATATAAAAAATCAGCTCAGGAACTACAAAATGGTCTGATTTCGCAAGGATACATAGGAATCCTCATCTAGAGATCCGACCGCTTCAATAAAATTAATTAATCAAGGTCTCATGATTTAACTTTTTATAATTCATAATCATACTCTTTCGAGATCCCGACATAGACTAGAGTTTGAACCTAGCCACGTCAAAGTCTTTTCCACCTAAATCTATTTCACTCACAAATTAAACTTTTTGTTTTCAATCCCAACTCTCCTTGTCCCTGAAGGACTCTTCGATACTTTCATGATCTCTGGCGATATCTGAGTTTGCTTTAATGCTGATCAAGTGTCATTCAAATCAATAGCTCCAAATGCTAAATTCGAGACAACTATTATTCAAATCCAAGCTCCACGTTTCTCTTTCAATTCAAGCTTTCCCAAAGTGGGGGATTCCTACATTTGTGGTGGTATATTCATTCCTCCAAATTAAACTCCGAGTTGGAATCTGTGGACCTTGGTTTTCATTAAAAAAACAATTTTCAAAATCAATCTATCTCCTTTCTTCAATCTATTTGTCTCAACTTTGCATAACCCTGACCTTGCATAGCATCTCATGCATACTTATAGAAGTCTAAGTTTGCATCATGTTCATCACTTGCATCATCATGCATTTCGTCCTCCTTGCATTATCCAATGATCTGTGTGAATTATTTGAGTTGTTTGCACCTATCTACTAACATCTTCTTTTGCAAGCTAATCAAATTGCTTGTGTTTATCGTATTGCAGACCAATTTTGTGTTGCAGAAATTTGCAACATATAGATCGATTTCAGATTGCAGAACGTCTAGAATTGTTCTTCGTCCTAACACAGAATACTTTGACTTTTGATTTCTCAATCTGAGTCAAAGTGGGTGATAAGAGGTTTTTAGTGTGTCGTTAAGGCACCAAAAATCGTTTTTCAAACAATATTTGTAACCCCTAACAAGCAATTACTAAGAATGTAGTGAAGGCAAGTAAAGGGTCAATCCACAGGGAAATTGGGATTAATCAAAGTCTAACAAGTCTAAATTACCTAATTGAAGAATTTTTAGGGGTTTTGAATGGTTTTGTAACAATTGATGATTAACTCTTATCAAAGAACTAGTAAATAATACGAGATGAAAATATCAATAAGGAAGACACTAGAGTTAAGGTTACTAGAATGAATTAAAGCAGAACAACGATCATTAATGCAATTGTGATTCAAAGGTGACAATTATGCAAGGTTTAGTTTTCCTCTAAAATACTCGAGTCCTCTCTCGAATGGTCCTCAAGAATAATCGCTTAATCAATCAACTAAATCCTCTCTCGAATGGTCTTTAGTCCATTGATTAAGAGATTCAATAAATACGGAAAACCCCTAATACAAGGATCCCCTTAGTTTCTACCCAATATCTTGGACTAGAAATTAATAAGTTGATTCAAGGGGATGATAAAAGAGTTTAAAATTCGATTAACATTTGAAATCAAAATACCAAAGCATAAATGTGATCAATATCTATCCTAAGGCCTCAAAACACCAAGATCAATGCATAATCATCTTTAGATCATCACAATCACATTAAAAATACATGAAAACCTTAATTCATACTTTCACTCTAAGCCTAGATATGAGACTACTGACTAATCATGGAATCTAAACATAAAAATATAAAATTTATAACTAATCTAGGGCTAAACATGATTAAGGGATGATCAATCTAATAGCAATAAGCAATTATGAAACTATAATATAAGAGATCTAATACTATAGAAGAAGAGAGATTCACAATAACAAAGATGAATAAAACTGAAAACTTGCAATTCATAAAAGATACCTTCAATCTGTAGAAATCAACAAATTTCGATCTATAAATCCGAAATCTAAGACAAACCAATGTGTTTTTCTCTCTAATATGGAACCCTAATAAGTTCTCTAATCTCTAGAATAAAAGCATAATAAAACATAACATTGTTTTAATAGGCACGAGGCCTTACAAATTTTTAACGGAAATAAAAGGTGCGGCGCACCGCACAAACAGGTGCGGGCGCACCAACCTTACTAATCTCAAAGTGATTCCATCCATCGAAAGGTGCGGGCGCACCATTGTAAGTGGTGCGGGCGCATCTCTGGTTCTACTCTGGTCGGTCAGTTCAACTTAAAACGAGCATAATTTCTTCTTTTTATATCCAAATCAAGCTTATGACCAGTCGTTGGAAAGCTATCAAAACTAGCTTTCACTGCCAACCAGAATTACTTTCATCCGATTTGTGGTTTGAAAGTTATGTCTATTTGAAGCTCTCCATACAAGATTTTATTGAGCTATGTGCTCCTTTGTGCGAGCGGACATGGGGCATGGTGCAAGCACACCATTTCTCAACGTGTGCTCTATTTTCATTGCTTCCTTTGCCGACTCTACAACTCGTAGCCGTCTTTGGTAGTTCAACCTATATTAAGAAAATGGCAAAACAAGGTGAAAGCAAATGTACTAGAAATTCGGTCAAAATGACTAAAAATCTAGCAAAATGTCACTATGATCAAGAATGATCAAGTGAATGAAATAGAAGAGGAAAGGGAGAAGAAAGAGGGAAGAAAGGGGAGAAATAGGATCAAAATAAGCTTAAAAGAGTCCATAAAGTGCGTTAGAAATGCACTTATCAGTGGAGAACATCTATAGACATATAAACCTGTCTCCCCTTCTAACACCCAAGGATGGAACATAACATTGTCCTACTTGGTCCGGACAAAAGAGGAGCAATCAAATGTCTAAGTCCGAAATATATTTGAAAGTCCATTTCAATAGAAGGCCATTTTCCAAACTCAATTAATTATTCTTAATGCCAATAGTACCGAAGGCAGAGCCACCGAGGACGTTGTCCCCCATCAGAAGGTGACATATAATGCCATAATGCGGGTGCCACCGAGGACGTTGTCCCCCATCAGAATGTGGCGTTGCCGCCAGAAGGTACGTGCACGACCCGACATAACAGAATACTCTCTCACTTAACTCGACCGTGTTTTGTTTCTTTCACGTATCATAGTTACATTACATAATCGTAATCATAATCATACTTTCGTAACATCAAAGTCGTCATACTTCATAGCATTAGATCATTTAATAAACATCATTTGCATAGACACCCATTTCATATCCCGCACACCGTAAATATCGCATAATCATCGTATAAAACACCATAAAACATAGTTGGAAGGGGAGTGCGGGTGTTAGCAGTAGACGTGACCTGGTTTGGTAGTTTCCTGGTAGCCGGAGGAGGCTTGTAATATTCCTTCCTTTAATCTAATCAAGAATTAGATAATGAAATCTATTATTGTTTGCTTAGACTTGGATTTTTCATAAACATTCTTTCATTAGGCTGTTATAGAACTTTATAATTCATTTTATTAATCTTAACATCATTTAAACATAATAGCTACATTGAGGTGATAATAATAAATAAATAATCTTGATTTATAATTCATGTTTAATGACTTGTAATCATGACCTTTATAATCCAATTATTTCTGGTTTTAATAAACTACAAGTTAAATGTTACTAAAATAATACATTTTAACAACACTCGCATTATAACAACATTATTATTCCAACTATAATATGTTTTACCAATCTGACTAATGAGTGACATCTATTAGTACTATCAAATTACTCGTTTACTTCATAACTAAACATAGATGTAGTTATCGCTAAACTTGAATCATTATTATCATTAACCTAATAATCTAAAACGTGGTCACTAATATACTATAATAGCTATCAATAAACTTATGAACTAAACATGAAGTCATTTTTACAAACCAAAGCGTTCTTAATATTCATTCATAAATTCGGTTTACAAGTTTTAGTTCATCATAATAGCTTTGGTTTAATTTTTAATACAAGAGTAGACCAAACTAGTCAAAGGTATAAGTTTTAGTTCATCATAATATGTTTTACCATTATAAAGTAACAATTTAAAATCAAAAGGCTTAATAAGAAACTAAATCAGTTTAGTATCTTCATGCTTAGCCCAACATAGTACTAAATAACTTTAATTAACTAAATCTGACTCAAGCCCATCAACATATTTAACTAGAATATCTTGGTGGAGAAGTTTAAATCAGCTTTTTAATTGGTCTTTATTAGCCTAACAAATGGAATTAACAACTTCAATTGAATGGTTCAACTCAACAAATCAGGTTTGGGCCCAAACTTAAACCAACTAACAAAGGTAATTAACTTGGGCTTTTTTTTCTAAAATAAAAGATTAGAGAGTTGCAATATGGGGCATGTTATACCTCAATCCGTCGATGGTGTGCATGGGTCAAAACGCAGATTCATTAAACCAACGACGCACGGAATGAACATATGTTGATCTCCAATGAACACCGAAAAACATAGAACCTATTTTTTGAATTCATTACTTTCATTTTCCCACACAAATTTTCAGAGACTTTCTCTCTCTTCTTCCCAAATCCTCCAATATCTATCTAACTTCTCTCTAACCTTTCTCATCAAACTCTTCAAATTCTTCATTTTCTTGCACAATTTTCGTACATGAATATGAACACAATGAGTTGCAAAGCGAAATCGACAACATAAGGTATTAGATGTATGCATTTGATAAGAAAAGATAACATTATTTACATTTTGCACTTACGTTTCTTATTTTTTTTCTCTCTTTTATGGTGAAAATCTTGATGGTGGTTTGTGAAAAAATGAAAACAACCTTGCAAGAGATGCCCCAATGAACGAAGGAGAGAGCCCAGTGAATGAAGGGGATGAACGAGTTTGACATCAGGAAAAAAAAGGCAGCAAAAATCAGGTAATGTTCATTGTACTGTAAATATATGTTCGTTGTATTATTATAATGTATTCATTGAATTCGTGTTGGTCATATGTTTATTATAGGAAAATTTGCCAAAAAAAAACCTTTTACAAGTTCATTTTTGCGAAAAAAAACCTTATAAAGCATTCTTAGCGAAAACAAACCAAAAAGTTAATTATTTTTGCAAGATGAAACCTGAGACCATTTTCCGGCGTTGACCATCTCAATTCCAGCGTTGACCACTTCTATTTCCCTTCTTCCTCCATAATCACCACCTAGCCACCACTACCACCACCTGCCGCCACCCCCCCACCCACCCCCGCAGCCCCCCACTTCACCCCCCACCCCCCCCCACCCACTGCACCCCACCCCACCCCCACCAGTAGCCCCCAACCCCTCCCTCCACCCCCCTCAGCGGCATCCCTCCACCCCCCCCCTTCGCCCCTACCCTTTGTCCTCTCCCTTCTTCCCTCCTCACCCCTCCCCCTCTCCTCTCCCTTCGTCCATCCCCCAACCGATGCACCACCCGAACCCCCCCCCGCAACCCCTTCCCATCGCAGCTCCCCCCTCCCACCCGACCATGGTTTTTCTAGGCGCCCTAAAGCATAAAGATAGGAGAGAGAGTAATAGATAACGAAAATGGCGTCCATCTCCTTCTTTGAATCACTTCCGGCGCCTTCGCTCTCTTCTTCTTTACCTACCACCAATACTTCCATACTTCAAACGCCGTCATTGGGTGGGAGGGAGGAGGCTGGGGGGGAGGGGGTTGCGGAGGGGGGTTTTGGGTGGCGCGGCGGTGGGGGGTGATGGACGAAGGGAGAGGAGGGGGAGGAGGAGAGAGGGTAGGGATGAAGGGGGGGGGGGCCGCCACCCGAGGGGGTGAAGGGGGGGGGTTGGGGGCCGCTGGGGGGGGGTGGGGGTGGGGTTGGGTGGGCGGCGCAGTGGTGGGGCCGGGCTGGGGGGTGGGTGGGGGGCTGGCGGCAGGTGTTGATAGTGGTGGCTAGGTGCTGATTGTGGAGGAAGAAAGGAAATAAAAGTGGTCAACGCCGGAAAGTCTATGGTCAACACCGAAAAATGAGATTAGGTTTCATATTGCAAAAATAATTTACTTTTTGGTTTGTTTTCGCAAAGAATGCTTTATAAGGTTTTTTTTTTCGCAAAAATGAACCTTTAAAAGGTTTTTTTGGCAAATTTTCCTTTATTATATTTAGCCATATGTTTATTATGTGTTTGTTCAGATGTTAGGTATACTTATTCATATGTTCATTGTGTGTTTAACACATATTAATTGCATTAATAACTTGAATTATGACATATGTTCATTGTCCAATTAGCATATGTTTGCTGAAACACATGTTAGTTAGATGTTTGTTGCATTCCAGTCATATGTTCATTATGTGTTTGTAATATATTCAATGAAATGATATGAATTAGTGATGGGTTAATTATCATATATTTGTCTATAAATGTGTGATATTTGTTCAAATGTTCTTTGTATGATTATGTGATGTTTATTGTACTATTTACAAGTACAAAGTGCACATTTTTAGGTCGATGTTCATTGTATTACTAACATGTTCATTTTAGTCACATGCTCGTTATATTTGGTCATATATTTATTATGTGTCTAGGAGCATGTTTATTGTATTATTAAAATGTGTTAATTGTATGTTTGAAAGATTATGTTTATTGTATTATAAACTTTAATATTTTAACTACTGCTCTTTCCTTTCTTGTATCAGTTCAATTCGACTAGTTCAGACAACTAATGATACGTTACGGTGTCGAGATCTCACAAATCAAATCAATCGAAAATGGGAGGAAGCTCAGAAGCAAGAATATCTTCTTAATGAACTCAATAGTGTTTAGTTAGCAATACATGTTCTTTTGTAAGACCCTGGTGTTCTTATGGGACATATTGTATTATTTTCGTTATATTTCTACCTTTGGGTACATACTACATTTTGAATTAGGCATCTTTTGTAATTACTTATTTTTTTGATGATTATATAACTATTCAGTTGGGTTATTCATTATAGATAGTATGTTGTTCATTGCAGAATCATATTTGTACATTACAAAGTATAATAATGACAACATAAATATTCATCACAATGAACATATAAGTAATTTGACAGAACATTTTGAAGAACTTGGATGAACAAACTAATAATTTTAATCAACATGATGCTAAATGAAGTGAGAAATGAACAATAGTAAATTGGCAACATATTTTGAAATTTGAATTTTGAAAATCATCGGTAATTTTGAATTTTGAAAATTCGTAAACATACTGAATTTTGGAATAAGTCGAAAATGTTCAATCTAAAATTGCAATTGTTCATTCAACAGAAAGAATGTGTTTATTACACTAAATTTTCATAAATGTTCATTTCGAAATTGCAAATGTTCAATCAACAATTGCGTGTGTTCATTATACAACAATGTCCATTGGAATAAACTAGATGTTTATTGGTTTACAATGCACATTGGGTGAAACAGTTGAGGAAAGAGAAATTGAGGTGGGTCCCACAAATGTTCATTCCAAAATTGCAAATGTTCATTGGCATAACAAAACGGTGTCGTTTTGTACCGTGCACACCTAGAGGAAGGTCCAACTGTGCGTACCTTCAAATTTGAGTGTTATACCTCTGCTTCAAGAGCAGGGAAGAACAGGGGTGATAGCCGACAGGGGGGTTCGACGAGGTCCGACGAGACTGGTCGACTGGTGGTGCGGCGCAGGTCCGACGAGGCCACGGCAGCAGGCGGGTGGTGCGATCGAGGGCAGCAGCGACAGAGCAGGCGAAGCGGATAAGAGAGCGAAGGAAAGGGGGAGCTGGCGTCGGTGCTGCGAGAGTTCACCGGCGAGAGGACTGGTGGTTGGAGAAGCAAGCAGGCGGGGAAGAGAGGTGCAAGTGAGAGAAGAGGAAATACCAGGATTGGGGTTTGGGGTCTTGATGAGAGATGACGAGCGAGAAAAAATTTGGGTTGGGGTGGTTTTGTTTCCTCCCAAATTAAACCGACAAAGGGAGTAGAGTTTTGGGGTTTCCAAAATTGGTAGGAAAAAGTATTAGAAGAGTAAACCAGCTCTGTTTTCCATTTTGGCCAAATACCACTTAATTAATTGCACATAAAACCCAAAATATAAGATAATAATAACTTTATAACATTAAATTAATACAACGAACTTAAAATAACTTATTATCCTACTTCATAAGTTTAATTTCTTTTTTAATAACACAAAATTCATAAAATGATTATTTAACTAATAATTATTATTAAGCAAAAAAATTGAACCTTCTTAATTACTTAATTAGTCAAGTTCATAATTTCGGGATATTACGATAAGGGCATATTGCATTAAAGGATTCTGATATCATATAATTGTAGGAATTTTACTCAAAAGGTCCATATTTCCCTTTTTGCAACTATTTTGATTATATCTTTTTGTTTCTAATTGACATGGAAATGAACATGAATCCAATAAAATGTCATTGTGACATTTGTCACTTTTAATTTAAATGAGACACATGGCACTATGGTCTTTGCTTTAGTTAGTGTAATATATAGATATATAAATTTCAAATAAAAAAATTAGATTTTTGGGCATGATGTTAGAATACATGGTCTCTAATTGAGATAGACACAAGTGGAATATATATTTGTATTATTGAAATTCCAATGTTTGTATTTTTGTGTATATAATATTTAGTTTAATTGCTACTTTTCAAAATTTAAGTGTGTGATATTCATCCACATCAATTAATATTTGGGTTTGATTCTGTGCAGGTCTTTCTTGTGTAATTTCATGCCGGTTTGGAATAAGGACATAGTCCGCACTCCAACCTCGGTCTATAGCATAAGAACCTTAACCCCTATAACAAGGAAATTGTATCAATTACTACCTTTTGAGTAAATAAGCATAATCACCTGAATAGGTTGAAAAATTAATTATACTTCATTATGACATCAATTTGGGCAACACAAATCCACCAAAAATCTATAAGTTAGAATAATAAATTAAACTGTTTAGGAAGTTAGAATTTACAACTTTTTGAAAAGATTGTAAGTAAAAAAAAAGATATATTACTTCCTCCGTTTCATAATATTTGCAACACTTTTCAAATTGCGGACTCCGAGGCAATTTTTCTTAAGGGGTGATTAAAGATTTGGAGAGAGAATTAGTTAAGTGGTGGGGACCTAAAGTAATGGTATAGTTGGATGGAGAATTTTGGGACCACCAAAATTTTGAGGGGGAAACAAAAGTAGCTGACCCACGTGCCCATGTTTTTTTGGTGGGTCAACTCTGCTGGTGGTGGGAGGGATGATTTCCCTCCAAAAACCAACCCAAAAGTTCAATTGTACCCCAAAAAAGCGTTAAAGCTGCGTGGGAAAAATTAGAGGAGGGAAATTTTACCTTCAAAACATAAAACAACTGAAAATGCACAACACACCAAAAAATTAAGGAGGGAAATTTTACCTCCAAAAATTAAGTTTGTTCCACCATAACATACAATTGCTCATTAAGTTAACACCACTATATAAGCACCAACCCAAAGGAGGCAGCCATTAATGTTCACCAACCACAAAAATCACCAACAATTAAGATGAGATTGTAGACCAAAAAATTAACCTCCATAATTACACAGCACACACAGCACTAATTTGTTCATTACCATCCCTAAATCAGCAAAAAAAAGCAAAAAATCATCTTCTTCATTTCCAGATCTGCTTGGGGCAAAATGCAGAATCAGCAAGATGATGGGTTCTTCAGTGTTGATCAGTTGTTAGAGGAGGGATGGCATGTTTTGCTTGATGAGACCTCTGATTCAGATGATGTGGCAGCAGATATGCAACAACATGCAACAGAAGAAACAACAGAGGTAGCAGTTAGTGGCCCAACACTGAAAGAAAAATTAACTCTAAGGAAGAGAAGACACTTAGTGGAGAAGCTACTTCAACTACAAAATGGTGATAAGCTACCTTAAGGCACACAAAGAAAATTGTCTAGAGAATTTGGTATTCATAGAACCACTCTTCACAGAATTTGGAAACTTACACAAAAATGCAAGGATCAAGGTGTTCCACTGGATGTGACCTCAAAGAGAAAAGGCAATTGTGGAAGAAAGACCATAAATTATGCTGGGGAATGGCTTCTGTCATGTCCCCTAAGCTACAGGTCAACTGTGAGGGTATTTACAGGATACCTTAAGGTTCCTCCAAGCACTATATACAGGCTACTTAAGAAGGAGAAGCTTAGATCTCACACTGTCAGCAACCATCCAGCCCTCACAGAGGCACATAAGCTTGCAAGGATGAAGTGGGTTCTTTCCCACATAATACCAGCCACTGCAACTGAACCAGCAGTGTTTGAACCCATGGAGAATGTCATTCACATTGATGAAAAATGGTTTTATTTAAACCCAGACATGAGAAGGTTTTACTTACTGCCCATGGAAGATGACCCATACAAATGCACACAGTCAAAGAGGTTCAAGATCAAGGCTATGTTTATGGCTGTCAATTCAAGGCCATTATGACAAAAAAGGTGTGATGATCCATGATGGAAAATTTGGTATCTATCCTTTTATGGAAAGGGTTGCAGCCAAAAAAACAAGCAAAAACAGAGTTGCAGGCACTATTGAGACCAAACCAATAGAGAGAATCACCCAAGTGGTCATCAGGGATGTGATTATCAACCAAGTCATACCAGCAATCATGAGGAAATGGCCTGCTCATCTCTCAAAAAACATTATCATCCAACAAGATATTGCAAGGCCACACATTAGTCCAACTGATCCAGCTTTCATGGAAGCAGCCACAAGGAATGGGTTCAACATCCAACTGGTATGTCAGCCCCCCTAGTCCCCTGATCTAAACATTTTAGACCTAGGTTTCTTTAATGCCATACAAGCATTGCAGTACAGGTCATTTCCTAAGAACATTGATGAGTTGATTGAAAAAGTGCAAGCATCATATGAGTTATTTGATCCTGAGTTGTTAAAGTTCACATGGTTACAACTCCAATACTGCATGGTTGAAATTTTAAAAGTCAAAGGGGGAAACAACTACAAGAACCCTCACCATGGGAAGTTGAGATTAGAAAGGTTGGGGCTGCTACCAAAGAATGTGACAGTGGATCAGGAACTTATTGATGATGCAGTGGACTACTTGGATGACAAGTTGAAGTTGGTTGAAGATGATCCAATGGAGTTTTTTGAAGTGGATGCAGACTAGTGGGAGTGTGTGGGAGGGTGTGATGCATGGAAGAAGAAGGTAGATGTAAGTTTTTGTTTTCACTGCTACATTACAAGGTTGACTGCTACACAAACCTTATTCTTAGTGTCAAAATTGATATGCAATTTTTTGTGTAAACTGAAATAGGATGGACATCAACTTTTTGTGTTTCTAAATGGTTTAGGTTGATGCATACCAACTTTTGTGTTGTTAATTGGTATGCATCTAAAATTAGGTAAGGAAAAAACTTTTGTATAGATTACAGGTATGCATATCAACTTAGGTTTGTAGACGCCGTCAAGTTTATGCAGTGAATTTTATTTTCATTTTGTGTTGTATGAAAAACGTTTGCTCAAGTTTAGTCCTACATTAATCCATCAGGGATATGGTGATTTTACTCATAAAAAATAGGGTATGTTACCTCAACAGAGTTAACTCTTGAGCAAATCAAACCTTATTTTGAGAGTAAATGAGTCCCTTTATCATTTGGATTTAGTGGTGAACAGGGACTCAATACTACAACTCTAAACATCCAACAAGGCAGGGGGCTAACCAAATTCACATCATAGATCATTGAATACAAGGTTTGGTATCTCAACATAGCTCATCATTTGACCTCTAATAATCCATCAGGGGTATTATAATTTAACTCATGGAATACAAGGTTTGGTACATCAACAGAGTGAACTCTGGAGCAAATCAAACCTTGTTTCAGAGTTTTGAGTCCCTTCATCATATGGATTGGGTGGCTATAAGGGACTCTAAACTAGTGCATGCATTAGGGACAGTAAAAAATCAACCATTAACATCATTAGCCAATAACCTCAGCATACTAACATGGGTCAATCAACCTCAGCACACAATTGAGGGACTCATCACAATTGGGCCATAGAAATTAGGGACAGTCAATAATCAACCTTTAACATCATTAGCCAACAACCTCAGCATACTAACATGGGTCAATCAACACAGTGAGGCACAAGGTTCAGGGACTCATCACAATTAGGCCACAGAAATTAGGGACAGTAAAAAATCAACCATTAACATCATTAGCCAACAACCTCAGCATACTAACATGGGTCAATCAACACAGTGAGGCACAAAGTTCAGGGACTCATCACAATTAAGCCACAGAAATTAGGATTGCAAGCAACAACAAAAATGATCAAAAGAGTTAAAGGAGTAAGAAATAACCAAATTATGTTGTGGGCAGATGTGCACTAGTGGAATAAAGTCCAACCGCTGCGGTCAAAACCGGGCTTACCGCTGCGGTTTTGGCCCACAACGGTTGGACGCGCAGTAGTATCCCTAAAATAACTGATGCGGTTGTGGACCGCATCAGTTAAGCACAAACTGATGCGGTTTCAAGGGAAAACCACAGTGGTTAAAAGGAAAAACCGCTGCGGTTTTCCGTTGAAACCGCATCAGTTTGTGCTTTGCCGCCAACATCTTTGTATGCATTGGAACATTAACTGATGAGGTTCTCTTAGTAAACCGCATCAGTTAATGTTATATATATATAATATATATATTTGTATATATATATATAATATATATATATATATATTATATTTGTATATATATAATAATTTATTATATCTAACCTGCTATAGTTGGCACAAATCCCACAAGCGCGTCGTATACAAGTCAAATTAATATAATATATATAAATATAAAATTTGGAGAATGTACTACAAATGAAGTTGTACTAAGTACTAAAATCCAAAATAAACATCAATTATATTATTGTACCTAAATAACTAGCAAGTAACACAATAAGAACAAATAAACTCAAAGTCGCGGCATCATCTTCACATGCAAACTTCGGTAAGGTAGTGTGCTAGCAAATCTCGAACCTCATTTATCTCGGTTGTGGTGAAAGAACTCTCCCTTTGGTTGAATACCTTAAACATAAGGAAACACACATAATATCATTTTTAGTTTGAGTAAGACTTTAGTTAACTCTAAAGAGATTAAAGAAATCGAGCTTCAAAAGCCAAAATCGGCCAAAAATGACAATCATTTACCCAAAATGGGTTTCATAGCATGTGAGTGGACTTTAGTTGCTTAAATACTTACATATGTACTTATTGGAACTATATATGACCTAACATGTGGCTAAATGCGGGAAACTAAGTGAAATAAGCTTCGAAGGCCAAAATCGGCCCGAAATGGCCTTCATTTACCCAAAATGGGTTTCAAAGCATATGAGTGAACTTTAATTGACTCTTATAGTTATATATGTACCTATTAGAACTATATATGACCTAACATGTGGCTAAATACGGGAAACTAAGTGAAATGAGCTTCGAAGGCCAAAATCAGCCCGAAATGGCCTTCATTTACCCAAAATGGGTTTCAAAGCATATGAGTGAAGTTTAATTGACTCTTATAGTTATATATGTACCTATTGGAACTATATATGACCTAACATGTGGCTAAATGCGGGAAACTAAGTGAAATGAGCTTCCAAGGCCAAAATAGGCCCGAAATGGCCTTCATTTACCAAAAATGGGTTTCAAATCATATTAGTGAACTTTAATTGACTCTTATAGTTATATATGTACCTATTAGAACTATATATGACCTAATATGTGGCTAAATACGGGAAACTAAGCCAAAATGATCTTCGAAGACCAAAATCGGCCCGAAATGGCGTTAATTTACCCAAAATGGGTTTCAAAGCATATGAGTGAACTTTAATTGACTCTTATAGTTATATATGTACCTATTGGAAGTATATATGACCTAACATGTGGCTAAATGCGGGAAACAAAGTGAAATGAGCTTCGAAGGCCAAAATGGGCCCGAAATGGCCTTCATTTATAGTTATATATGTACCTATTGGAACTATATATGACCTAACATGTGGCTAAATGCGGGAAACTAAGTGAAATGAGCTTCAAAGGCCAAAATCGGCCCGAAATGGCCTTCATTTACCCAAAATGGGTTTCAAAGCATATGAGTGGAGTTTAAATGACTCTTATAGTTATATATGTACCAATTGGAACTATATATGACTTAACATGCGGCTAAATGCGGAAAGAAAACAAAACTATGTGAATTGAGCTTTAAAGGCTAAAATCGGCCCTAAATGACATACATTTACCCAAAATGGGTTTCAACGCATATGAGTGGAGTTTAATTGATTCTAATAGTTATATATGTACTTGTTAGAAGTGTAGATGACCTAACATGTTGTTAAATGCGGGAAACTAAAGAAATTGAGCTTAAGAGGCCAAAATCGACTTTAAATTAAGCTACATATATTAGTTATGTATATACCTTCTCAATATCCTCGACTTCCTTGCAACTTGAGGTTATATCGAACATGAACCTCAACACATAGTAGCCACACTCGGTTCCCCGCGGTTGCTGAGCACACTAATCATAGAATTACATAAAAAAATCATGTAATTAAGAAACATACATGGTTGTTTTTTGCTAAAAGAAAGAAGTAGCTTAACTAATATGTATTACCTTCATTGCTTTCCATTCAGGTATTTTTCCCGTGCTCTTAAATTTCTTCAAAGAACTGTAGTTAAGTTAATTTCATGTGAGAAGTGGCCAAAGAATGAAATTAGTAAAAAGTGTAATGCTAAGCATTTTAAATAACAAATATACCTATTTATGCATGATTTGAGGAATAACTGTCGTGGTGGATCTTGAGCTATAGAATCAAAATGATATACTGTGTTGTTTGAAGGATAAATCACAACGAGCGACCAATGGAGACTAAAATGCCAAAAAAGTTAGGAAGCAATCATGTGAGTACTTCTATTATTGTATATATAATGATAATTAAAGTGGTAAAAATAGATACAAGGTTAAGAACTATACTCTTCAAAACAAGGGGCAAGTATGAACTTATGTTGTGCACGTAGAGATGTTTTGATACATAGCCAACTATACTCCTTCACCTCATTTGTGTTTTGAAAACAATTGTCGGCTCGGGTGAAATTTGGACATAACCACCCAAATTGCTCTTGTATGCAATTGTGTCCACAACGATCATCTTGGAGTAATCTTTAAAGCACAACCAACTTCGTAACATAAATATATTATTGTATATTGCAAAGCATTTTTATTTACTTCAAAAGTACAAATGTTTTACCTCATGAAGACTTGAATCAAGGAAACATTCAACATCTCTCCGCAAAGGAACTCTTTCAAATCACCCTTAGACACCCATGTCGATGTATCCTCAAAGTAGTTGAATTGTGTGGTACCCAAATTCACCTCGAGAGGTGTATCATCCGACATATCACGCGCATTTGCATGTAGCCATATGCATGCCTTAGTGAGACACTCGATCTTTGGTTTCTCGATCCAAGTATCTTTAGTTGGTTTTTCTTGGTGACTTGAAACTTTGGAATCTTGCATTCCTTTACCCAAAATGGCCTTCTTTGGCCCGCTTGAACCCTTCTTCGCCTTCTCTAGAGGAGGTGAGTCCGCCTTGCTTTCCTTGGGCTTGTTTATTCTCTCCAAAACCTAATAATTCAACGGTAAAAACATTCAACTTAGTTAGTTAATAGGTATGAAACAAATCATTATGAATATGGATTTAAGTTGCTTCAATTTACCTCGTCTGAAAACCTCATCCATACTGATGGCCACAACACATAACCACCACGAGCGTCGGTCAAGACACTTATATCAATTGACGGTTTAGGCAGCGGAAGAGCAAAGTCTTCGTAACTAGGAGTAATGGTGACTACACTAACCGCCAAGTGCTCATTGTCCACAGGCTCATGATGGACTATTGCTCGTTCACTTCTTGGTTGTGCATTTCCTACAGCCACCACAATCAAACCCTCATCTTTTACATCTAGTAAAAGCTGGCAAGGCGTTTCTTCCTTCAAAAAGTAAATGAAATTGAGGTTACAAACATGCAATTACAGAATATAACATGTTACTTAGTTTTAAAAATTATAAGGATAATAGTTACCTCTAACTCAAGTATAGATGGTGGGGATTTTTGTGTGTTAGGATGGCTAGCTTTGTCCTCCTAAAGACGATCCAGTTTAGGTTGATGTATCGCCGGTAAACCAAACTGTGAGAGGACCGCGTTGAAACTTTCCGTGATTTTCTCCGTGACTTTCTCCATCACTTTCTCCGTGACTTTCTCCGTAATTTCCTCCGTAAGCTTCTCCCGAATAGCTTGTGTCATAGCTTCCATATCATGTGGATGAGAGCGTGATTTTGTACCCACGGAGAAATCTTTAGAATACGCTTTTGTCACACCTAGACGAATACCACCAAAACCCCTCAAACGTCCACTGTGGTCCTTTCCCAAAGTCTCATAAAGGGCATCTTTGTTGCCTTCGGGAGTGAACTCGCCGCTAACCTCTTTTTGCTTGAGCCCCATCTATAGAGAAATTAACAACGGTAAGTTTTAAAAAAAATAATTCAACATCATAAGCGGCAACAACGGGGGGTGGGCAAAGACTGTGCGAGGAGGAGCAGGGGGGGGGGGAGTGTGCGGGGGGGTGGGGGTAGTGTGCGGGGGGGAGCAAGAGGTGGGGGCGGTGTGCGGTGTGCGGGGGCGGTGTGCGGGGGGGGGTTGTGTGTAGGGGGTGGGGGATTGTGCGGGGGGAGCAAGGGGTGGGGGGAGTGTGCGGGGGTGGGGGGATTGTTAGGGGTGTGGGCGGTGTGCGGGGGCGGTGTGCGGGGGAGTATGCGGGGGGTGTGCGGGGGCGGTGTGTAGGGGGGGGTGTGTAGGGGGGCAATGTGCGAGGGGGTGGGGGCGGTGTGCGGGGGAGTGTGCAGGGGGCGGTGTGCGGGGGTGGGGGGTGTGTGCGGGGGTGGGGGGGGATTGTGCACGGGGGGAGCAAGGGGTGGGTGCTGTGCAGTGGTGGGGGCAGCAGGGTTGGGGGCAGTAAGGCGGGGGCTGTGCAGTGGTGGATTGGTAGTCCATGTAATAGAAGCTAGATTGGTAGTGCATGTACTTACAACGGCATTGGCTATCTTCAAGGTTCCCGGATCTGAAATGGTCATTTGATTGTTGATATCACGCCTATGCAAGGAGCACCACCAATCAGCGACACGATCAACTTTGACAGACGTCGCGACCTTAGAGCTAGAAGACGGCGTTGTAGTTGTATCGGTAGAAGGGTAAAATTTCTCGTCAATCCACAACTTTCTCGCGCTTGCATAAGTTTGGGAACCCATATGATGGTAGTGCTTCCTCTGTCTTGCACTGTGTGAATGTTTTTCACGCTTAGCCTATAAATTCACATGGGTAATTAGAAAACACATCTAATTGTATTAAAAGTGAACATGCAAAGTCGAATATATATAGTTTAAAGTGCAATACTTACCACCATCTCCGGTGTAGTATTTTGGGCAACAAATGCCTCCCAATCTTCTGGTTTTATATGTCCCCAAATCTGATGAGGCAAAGAATCCGGTTGAAATGTCTCTTCCTCTCCCCCTTCCTTTTCTGTTTCTTTTTCGGCCTCCTTGTCCGTCTCACCCTCATTTTGCTTTGATTTTTGAATTTTCCTCCTCTTTATAGTCCTCTTTCTCCGTTTCGTGATCCACCCACTCACTAGTTTGCTTTTGAAAGCTCTAAATCTTTCGGCCACCGCGGATAGAAACGCCGCCGTATTTGCCTCATTAGGAGTAATATGGAACGTATTCTATAAAAACAAGAAACAAACAAATAGTTATTTCCATATACATATATATCAATGAAAACATGTGGCTAAATGCGGAAAGGAAAGAAAATTAAGTAAATTGAGGTTTAAAGGCCAAAATCGGCCCGAAATGGCATTCATTTACCCAAAATGTGTTTCAAAGCATATAAGTGGAGTTTAATTGACTCTTATAGTTATATATGTACCTATTGGAACTATATATGACCTAACATGCGGCTAAATGCAAAAACCTAAGTGAATTGAACTTTAAAGGCCAAAATCGGCCCGAAATGGCATTCATTTTACCCAAAATGTGTTTCAAAGCATATAAGTGGAGTTTAATTGACTCTTATAGTTATATATGTACCTATTGGAACTATATATGACCTAACATGCGGCTAAATGCAAAAAACTAAGTGAATTGAACTTTAAAGGCCAAAATCGGCCCGAAATGGCATTCATTTACCCAAAATGTGTTTCAAAGCATATAAGTGGAGTTTAATTGACTCTTATAGTTATATATGTACCTATTGGAACTATATATGACCTAACATGCGGCTAAATGCGAAAAACTAAGTGAATTGAACTTCGAAGGCCAAAATCGGCCCGAAATGGCATTCATTTACCCAAAATGTGTTTCAAAGCATATAAGTGGAGTTTAATTGACTCTTATAGTTATATATGTACCTATTGGAACTATATATGACCTAACATGCGGCTAAATGCGAAAAACTAAGTGAATTGAACTTCGAAGGCCAAAATCGGCCCAAAATGGCCATCATTTACCCAGAATGTGTTTCAAAGCATATGAGTGGAGTTTATAGTTATATATGTACCTATTAGAACTATAGATTACCTAACATGGCCCTTAATGCGGGAAATAAAAGTAATTCAGTTAAAAAATAAACTTACACAAGTGTCTTCCCATAATGATTTCTTCATTCCATCGGGCACATCTTTCCACCCCACCAAAATGCTCAGTTTGCGCACACATAACCCGATATGCTGCCCATACTTTTTACGCCATTGACGACAAGGTTGACCCATATCATCATACTCGAGGGTCATAGGGGTGTTATAATTCAATCCCTTGGTCGCACCCCTTCCTTTCCGCTTCTTTGTTGCAACTTTGCTTGGAGTTTTGGTGGTACTAAGAACCTCTTTCCCCGCATTATTTTGTGGCACAATGACGGATGAAATACAAGGATAATCTTCCCTAGCATTGTTGTCAATGGGGGGAGCCTTATCGGCTAGCTCCTCATTTATTTCAGCCAAGCGAAGTTCCCTATCACGCAAGCGCTTCTCCTCATCATGCGCTATGTCTTCCGGTTCACCTTTATCGTCCTCCTTCTCCGCATCATACTCATCATCATCATCATCCAATGACTTATCATAATCATCATCGGTTTCTTCCTCCACAATCACATCATCTCGGACCATGTTTGAAAGTCCTGAAATTTATAAAAACGATATTAGAAACGTGCAAGATTAAACAAAAATATGAAAGAAATTAGAAACGTGCCCCCTACACTCCCCCCCCTTCACTCGCCCACCCCGCACTCCCCCCACCCCTTCACCGCACTCCCCCCTTTGCCCCCCCCCCCGCACAGTAGACCCCCCTGCACCCCCCCTTCACAACCCCACCCCCCTTCACCGCCCCCCCCACCGCACGCGGACCCCCTACACTCCCCCCCGCACTCCCCCACCCTACACTCCCCCCTTCACCGCCCCCAATGCGGACCCCCTGTTGTCCCCCCCCCGCACCCCCCTTGTTGCCCCACCCCCTTGCACAAACACCCCGCACACAGTCCCCCTCCAAAAAAACAATCCATAATTACGCCCTAAACGACATTCGTCTACCCAATTCGGTTTTCAAATCATGTGACCCGACTTTAAGTGACTCTAATGGTGATACATATACTAATAAGAACTATACGTAACCTATAATGAGACTAAAAGCGAGAAATTAAGTTAATTGAACTATAAAAGTCGAAATGGGCCCGAAATGACATTCACTTACCCAAAATAGGTTTCAATACATGTGAAGCGAGTTTAGTTGATTGTAATACATATATATATACTAATAAGAACTATACATGACACTACATGCGGCTAAAAGCGAGAAATTAAGTTAATTGAGCTTGAAAAGCCGAAATAGGCCCAAAATGA
This sequence comes from Beta corolliflora, assembly GCA_947648045.1. Taxonomy (NCBI): domain Eukaryota; kingdom Viridiplantae; phylum Streptophyta; class Magnoliopsida; order Caryophyllales; family Amaranthaceae; genus Beta; species Beta corolliflora. The sequence continues at coordinate 342,770 of CANSZD010003181.1, forward strand.
CATTCACTTACCCAAAATAGTTTTCAATACATGTATAGCGAGTTTAGTTGATTGTAATACATATATATACACTAATAAGAACTATACATGACACTACATGTGGCTAAAAGCGAGAAATTAAGTTAATTGAGCTTGAAAAGCCGAAATTGGCCCGAAATGACATTCACTTACCCAAAATGGGTTTCAATGCATGTTAAGCGAGTTTAGTTGATTGTAATACATATATATATACTAATAAGAACTATACATGACACTACATGCGGCTAAAAGCGAGAAATTAAGTTAATTGAGCTTGAAAAGCCGAAATTGGCCCGAAATGACATTCACTTACCCAAAATAGGTTTCAATACATGTGAAGCGAGTTTAGTTGATTGTAATACATATATATATACTAATAAGAACTATACATGACACTACATGCGGCTAAAAGCGAGAAATTAAGTTAATTGAGCTTGAAAAGCCGAAATTGGCCCGAAATGACATTCACTTACCCAAAATGGGTTTCAATACATGTGAAGCGAGATTATTTGATTGTAATACATATATATATACTAATAAGAACAATACATGACACTACATGCGGCTAAAAGCGAGAAATTAAGTTAATTGAGTTTGAAAAGTCGAAATTTGCCCGAAATGACATTCACTTACCCAAAATGGGTTTCAATACATGTGAAGCGAGTTTAGTTGATTGTAATACATATATATATACTAATAAGAACTATACATGACACTACATGCGGCTAAAAGCGAGAAATTAAGTTAATTGAGCTTGAAAAGCCGAAATTGGCCTGAAATGACATTCACTTACCCAAAATAGGTTTCAATACATGTGAAGCGAGTTTAGTTGATTGTAATACATATATATATATATACTAATAAGAATTATACATGACACTACATACGGCTAAAAGCGAGAAATTAAGTTAATTGAGCTTGAAAAGCCGAAATTGGCCCGAAATGACATTCACTTACCCAAAATGGGTTTCAATACATGTGAAGCGAGTTTATTTGATTGTAATACATATATATATATATATACTAATAAGAACTATATATGACACTACATGCGGCTAAAAGCGAGAAATTTGAGCTTGAAAAGCCGAAATAGGCCCGAAATGACATTCACTTACCCAAAATGGGTTTCAATACATGAAGCGAGTTTAGTTGATTGAAATACATATATATATAGTAATAAGAGCTATACATGACACTACATGCGGCTAAAAGTGAAAAATAAAGTAAAATGACCTTGCAAAGCCGAAAGCCGAAATTGGAACCAAAGAAGTCGAGCCTATTGTTTACTTTTGCCACCTTCATTTGAAGTTTCAACCATTATCCCTTCCCCGTGATCTGCACGCATGTAACTTGTCGCTAACTCCGCATCAGTGACATCGGAGCTGGGAATGGTGAAAGGCGGGGTGTCTTCAAACGCATCATACTCCTCCTCGTCCTCAACATCACCAACTCCAAGTATACTTCTTTTTCCCGGGACAACAATTGACCACTTGTTATCAGAAGGGTCAGTTACGTAGAATCCTTGCTTAACTTGTGATGCAAGCACGAATGGCTCTTCACTATCACGCAACCGACCCAAGTCTACAAGAGTAAATCCACAAGGGTCATCTTTTCTTATGTAATGTCGGTTATAATCAACCCACTTGCATCGAAATAAGCAGACCGTGAAACCAGAGTAGTCAAGCTCCCATATATCTTAAACTCGCCCATAGTATAACAATCTAGCATCAATAGGAGACTTGTCTTTGGCACTTGTATACTGTGTAGATGATGCCTCTACTGAAACATCACTATTATGGAGAGATCTCGACTTTTGATCTTGACGATCTGTCCAATACATATATCCGTTAACATCATAACCCTCATATATAGGAGTGCACAGCTTCTCGAGGACCAAATGCTAGCCACTTCAGAGTTTCAGAAACATTGGAATCTACTTCATGCATTATTCAGTTATGGAACCAATCAATAAACGTCTTATTATGCAACTGCATCAATGCTCTAGTCCCTTTACCTGGATTATGGTCACGTAACTCCTCCAAATGCTCATCCAAGTAAGGATGCACCTGTACCATATGCTGCAATACAAATAAGTGTACTTGTATGCGCCTTTCAACAGGAGGTACGATCATTTTGGAGCCAAGTGTACCTTTACCCGCGAGTCTGCCCTCGTGTCGAGATGTAGGAAGTCCGATAGGATCAACATTAGTTAAGAACTCAGCCACAAAATTACCAACCTCTTCACTCACAATCCCCTGAATTATACTTCCTTCTAGTTGCGCTGGATTCCTTACTTTATCTTTCAAAGAGCCCATATGTCTCTCAAAGGGATAGCACTACCTCAAAAACACCGGACCACATAGCTTAATTTCTCGAACTTGATGTACAACCAAATGGACCATAATGTCGAAGAAAGCAGGTGGGAAGTACATCTCAAACTTGCACAAAGTCTGTATCACGCTAGCCTGGAGAGCATCAAGCTTCGAGGGTTGTAACATTTTGCTACATATAGTATTGAAAAAAGAACACAGCTCTGTTATGGTATTGTCTCACGTGTTTCGGCAATATCCCTCGAATTGCAATCGGTAAGAATACTTGCATCATCTCATGACAATCATGAGACTTCATGCTCGATAATTTCAACTCACCGTCTAAGATAACAAATCTTTTCATGTTCGATGAGTACCCTGATGGAACCTTAATGTTGTACAAACACTCGCAAAAAAGACGCTTCTCAGCTCTAGATAGAGTGTAGCAAGCCGGAGGTAAATAGTTCCTATCATCATCCTTCACCGTTTTCTTTCCTTTTCTTTCAATTCCTGCAGGCGACCCTTCTTCATGTTCCTTTTCTTTTCCCTTTCCTTTTCCTTTTCCAGACACTTTCTCTTTTTTCTTTCTTTTCTTAGTGTCCCTCTTTTGAGCCCATTGTTCTGGTCGAAGCCCTTCACTTTCCAGATACAGTCGCACCCCTTTGTTATCCTTTGTCTTATGTGAAATATTCATAAGTGTCCCCAGAATGGCGTCACAAACATTTTTCTCTATGTGCATGACGTCGAGACAATGTCTAACCTCTAAATCTATCCAATATGGAAGTTTCCACAGAATAGACTCCTTTTTCCAAAGTCCCTTAGCACCATCACTCGCTCCTTTGCCGAATATCGTTGCAATACCCTTGACCTGATCAAAAACCTCAATACCAGTCAATGGCCTACGAGCAACCCATTCCTCAATTGTTCCATCGAATGCCTTCTTCTTATTACGATAAGGATGGTCGCGTCGAAGGAACCTTCGGGTCCGCATATAAACTTCTTTGTGACAAGTAGTAATGTATTTAGATGCTGTGTCGTCCATGCAAATCGGGCATGCTTTCTTCGCTTTGTTCTTGTACTCGGATAAGTTCCCATAAGCAGGATAGTCATTAAGAGTCCATAAAAGCATGGCACGCAATGTGAATACCTCATCAGCATGTGCGTCATACACAGAAACTCCATCATCCCACATTTTTCTCAAATCATCAACAAGTGACTGGAGGTAGACATCTATGTCGTTTCCAGGCTGTTTCGGTCCTGAAATAAAAATCAACAACATGATGTATTTGCATTTCATGCACAACCAAGGAGGCAAGTTGTATATAACTAGAAGAACCGGCCACGTACTATGTTGAGAACTAAGAGTGCCAAATGGGTTCATTCCATCCGTGCATAGGCCAAGCCTCAAATTTTTGTCCTCGGCACCAAAGGTCTTATGAAAATGATTGATACCTTTCCACTCAGGAGAATCAGCCGGATGTTTGAGAAAACCGTCCTTTTTCCTTCGTTCTGCATGCCACCTCAAGTTCTTAGCATCTTTTTTGATTGAAAACATGCGCTTGAATCGTGGTATAATCGGAAGATACCACATCACCTTTGCTGAAGGACATTTCTTATCACTAACTCCTGTGCACCTGTAACGTGACTTCCCACATCGAGGACACTCATCCATATTTTCATATTCATTTCGATATAGCACACAATCGTTTGGACAAGCATGTATCCTCTGGTACTCTAAACCGAAGGGACACATCAGTTTCTTAGCATAGTAGTTCGACGAAGGTAGTTCATGGTCGTCCGGCAACATATCACCAAATGCTTGCAACAAGGAAGTGAAACAAGAGTCACTTATACCGGCTTTCGTCTTGATATTAAAGAGTGTTATCACGGCCGTGAGCTTGGTGTACCTCGTACAACCGGGATACAACGGTTTCCGAGATGCCTCGTCCATGCACTTAAAAATACGAGGCCGTTTGCCAGAATGATCTACCCCCGCCATCATCTCCTTGATATGATCCCCTTCATCATCATCATCCTCTACTTCAATATCCTCATATTCATCCTCGATGTTGTCATTCTCAATGACATCAAACTCACCTTCTTCATGCACATCGTTAACAATGGCATTTCGACCATCATATATACCCTCCTCACCGTGCCAAACCCATACATAGTAGTCTTGTCTAAACCCGCGACGAAAGATATGCTCCCTAAGCGACTCAATGCTACTAACGATGCTCACATTACCACAATCAACACAAGGACAATAAAACCCCTCGGTTCCCTTTGCAGCCTGATGACTTAATGCAGTATCACAAAATTCAAAGACCCCATCCACGAATTCACACGTGTCACGACTACCATACATCCATGCACGATTCATTTCAACCAAACCTAGCTCTAATTAAACACAAGCAACAAGTACCCCATGTCAATGACGAACATCACTACATTATTAGAGCTTATACACGATATATATTTAATGAAATTAGGCATGCTTTCCAAGGGTCCTTATCACTCCAACCTAACCCATCCTTAGATGTCTAATCTCACTAGTGAATGTATTGCCTTCTGTTCGAATCTACGGAAAATCCGGCATCATTTCCCTACAGTTCTCCAAGTACACGATGTAGATATGTAGTTATTTATATCTACACATGTACGCAGAGAACAAAAGTAGGGAAACGACGAGCCAAGATTTTCCTCTAGAATCGAACTAAAGACATACATTCACCACCTAAGTGAGATTAAACATCTAAGAATAGTCCCAAACCGGGGACTATTCAAGACTTACTCCTAATGAGTAAGTCTCGAACGGGTATCTAGGCATATGATATGATGATGCAAACATAGGTTTTTAAAAACAACAAAACATTTTACATCTAATCTCAATTCAACGATAAATATATACATATTTGCACATATAAACCAATTTACTATGAAAGAAAGTTAAATATGAGTGATAACATACCAATATCAAGGTTGTGAATAGAGAAACCGAGCTCAACACTACCACTACCACTACCACCACCACCACCACCACCACTACCACCACCACCACCACCACCACCACCACCACCACCACCACCACCACCACCACCACCACCACCACCACCACCACCACCACCACCACCACCACCACCACCACCACCACCACCACCACCACCACCACCACCACCACCACCACCACCACCACCACCACTACCACTACCACTACCACTACCACTACCACTACCACTACCACTACCACTACCACTACCACTACCACTACCACTACCACTACCACTACCACTACCACTACGACTACTACCACTACCACTACCACCACCACTACCACTACTACTACTACCACCACCACCACCACCACCACCACCACCACCACTACTACTACTACTACCACTACCACCACTACCACGACTACCACCACCACCACCACTACTACCACGACCACGACTACCACCACCACTACCACCACTACCACTACCACCACTACCACTACCACTACCACTACTACCACTACCACCACTACCACTACCACCTACCACTACCACTACTACCACTACCACTACCACCACCACTACTACCACCACTACCACCACTACCACCACCACTACCACCACTACCACCACTACTACCACTACTACCACCACTACCACCACTACCACCACTACTACCACCACTACCACCACTACCACCACTACCACCACTACTACCACTACTACTACTACTACTACTACTACTACTACTACTACTACTACTACTACTACTACTACTACTACTACTACTACTACTACCACCACCACCACAACAAAGCCCTAGTTTTGTAACCTAAAAATCAAACTAACTACTTTAAATAAAATCAAATAAACTCAAATTAATCAAATTTACACCCTTTAACAATAATACAACCTAATTTCACTGACAATTATTCATAAAACTACAATTAATTATAAAACTTGAAGCTTCAAATATGAGATTCAATAAAAGTTGAGAAATTTTAGGTACCTAAGAAGAGGAGGAGGAATGTAGGTGTTTAGGGCACGGTGGAGGTGCGGCGGTGGAGCTGCTAGGGCACGGTGCAGCCGCGGAGGAGGACGCACGGTGCAGCCGCGGAGGAGGACCACCGCTATTACTGTTGTTCATGAAAATAAATACCACAGCTTCTAGGGTTTGTTGTTGATGAAGCGTGGAGGTGCGGCGGTGGAGGTGCGGCGGTGGTGCTGCTAGTGGCATCGGCAGTGAGCTATTGAGAAGGAAGGAGGGAGTTCGTTTTTGAAATTTCGAAGCTAAGGAAGGAGGGAGTCAAGGAGTGCGCACAGAAATGGAATGAGACTCGACCATTTCACGCGGGTTTTAGGTAAAAAGAAAACAAAATAAACCGCTGCGGTTCAGAAAACCACAATGGTGAAGTGACAACCGCAGCAGTTTCTTTTAACCGTTGTGGTTTTCTGAAGACCGCAGCGGTTTATGTTCCCACTTTTCCCCCTAAATTTTTCGACGATTTACCGATGCGGTTCTCTTAAGGACCGCAGCGGTTTTCTTGTGACATTTAGCGTTTTTTCCACTAGTGGTGGGACTCAATCACATGTACTGCTTCCTGAATGCAGGGACATGTCCCTTCATGAATTGCAACAAATCAGGATCCCATTTATCATCATCAATTTACGTCCACGGCCCAACCCTATTCTTCCTCGCCTCACTGTGTTTCACAGGAGGGAGTGGAGTGGCGCTCCACTCCATTTCTTCTTCTGGCAAAGAAGCTAAAGTCAGCTTCCTCTTCCCTCTACCCCTTTTGATCACTGGCTGGACTGTTGGCAATGCAAACACCACTACCCTTCTCCCACCATCCTCTTTAAGCCCCTTCCCTTTATCCACAGCAACCTCCTTCCCTTTATCCACAGCAACCTCCTTCCCTTTACCCTCATTCTCACCCCCCTTTTTCAGTAACTTGCAGATCTCACTGCAAGACCTCAGCATATAGGGCCTACGAATAGAAGAACTTCCCTGTTTCTTCTCCTCCACCACATCACGCATCACATAATCCTCCGCAATTTTTTCTAACTTCACCATCATCTCCAAAAACCCTAATTTTTCTTGCTCCTCCTCACTATCGATTTCAATAATCTCCCTCTCACCCTTAAACGACGAGTCATCGGAAAAAGTAAAATCCTCCAAGATCTGACAGTCACTATCCTCTTTAACGTTTTCCGCAGCCAATTTGGGTGGTAATTTGGGCCTCGGCTCCCCCAATTGAAACGCCTCCATATCCCCCAACTGCTCATCCAACACAGATTCAAGCGCCTTCTTTGTGCTGGGACCCATATGATGTTCCGCACCCCCAGTTTCATAAAAACGACGGGGCCAAGGAGATCTACGCTCGAAGGAGTCACAGATGTCCTTGATTAACAGTGTTTCACCATCGTCATCAGTCAAGGGACTCAAATTGGGGATGAATTTTTCAGCCATAATTTCAATTCGCTGTTTAAGAATCAAGATGAGAGAAGGAGATCTGGGTTTGACTCGCAAATTCTAAGGTTTCTGTGTTCGGGTTCAAGAACAGGGAGGAGAGAAGAGGAGAGAGAGAGGAGAAAAAGTTGAAAGTTCGAGAAATGTGGGGGGTTAGGTTGATTTAATTTTGGGGTGTTTTTAATTTGGGGGGTTTGAATCTGAAAAGTGGTTGGGTTTAATGAATTATGGTGGGAATCATTAAATTGGGGTAGTGTGTTTAGAGATTTAATTAGGGGCCACAAATCAGTTTTTATTTTTGAAGTAAGGGTAGTGTTGTCTTTTCACCCCCCTAAACTTACTAAATAAGGAAAGAAAAAAAAGTGTTGCAAATATTTTAAAACATCCCTAAATGGAAAGTGTTGCAAATATTATGAAACGGAGGAAGTATAAAAGTGACAAATTTGAGATATACTGACTATGAAGCTTGATTGTTCAATTACTGGCAAGAAACAGAGTCTACATATTTTACCAAACAAAAATAATGTACGATGCTAGTATACATTTTTCACCCATAATTTGCAGCCCAAGAAATCACAATTAAATGAAATTAGTAACAAAAGTCATACAGGTTTCTTATTACTGAATACATGTATGCTGTACAATTTCGTGCCGTACTTCAGAAAGACTTGAGATAGTCATCTATCACGAGTTAATTTGCAGATGGGAAGCAGAATCCCACAAAGTCACAGAGCTGGCCCTGGAAGATCAGTTAAGAATTACAGACATCAATGATGAAACGGAGCTTCCAACTCTACATTTATCTATACAATTCCAAAACCCAAGTCAAAAGAGGGGTCACAAGTTTTATTTGTAGCAAGTGTTGTACAAGATTTTTTTTACTTGCAACGTTTCCTATACCTTGTTCTGAATATAAATGAACTGGTAAAAATTCCCTAAATTCCAAAATTAGCTCAAATGCAGGTTTCAAAAGTAACCATCATCGATAGATAACCGATCAAAAGCATCAAAGTTTGCCTTCAGACCAACAAACTGGCTTCCAATCTGAGCACAACCTGCTTCAGGCCACCTACATCGACCATCTGGTGAATGTAATGGGCAGAGGGATTCACATATCCGAGTAAAAGAATCAGTCGGAAGATCATCATCAGGCATGAGCCCGATGGAGATTGAGAGATCTGACTTTTCATCAGAAGGCAGCTTTCTGACAGATTGTTGTTTGGAAAGAGAGTAGAATGATTTATGAGGAGACTCTGTTTCATAGTGTTCAACATCAATAGTGGTATCCCCACTACTTGAGAAGTGAATCTTGCAGCCTAATGACTGGATTGCACGCTTAATAGCAGCATTTTCCTTGCTGGCATTTTTAGCCAAGTGCACCGCAGAGCTACTGAGTTGCTTCTCATTTCTCAACTCTGAGGCTAGAGACTCCATGGCGGCTGTAACTTCCCAAGTCTTCCTTTCTGCTGCATCTTTAGCCTGCAAGCACAGAGGGGGTACTCAGCAACTAGCCAATAGTTTTCAGATGAGAAATATAAAACGGACAATGCAATTGACATCTTTGACTGACCTAGTTATACCGAGTGAATTTTAATGACAATCTTAATTTTAGCATGAGATGGGTTCCTTGGACTCAAGAATACAGATCAGATACAAATACAAATCCAAGTATCAAGTCCAAGTGTTACAAGACGAGAGAAAACCACTTCACATTATCTTCAATATTTCAAGACACTTGTGCAGTTGTTCTCTGCATTTTCATTTAATTTCATCATGACATCATCCCCTCCCCTCACCCTCAACCCTCACCCCAAATCAAAACTAGATTCTTACAGCCACATACATTCACCAATTCTGGTTCTGTAGTCAAAGCAGCTTCGTCACTTTCGTGTACCCATCGAACGGCAGCCCTTTTGGGGGTTCTTTAGGAACCGATTCACCCTGCGTAGATTGACTGAACACAGAAAGCCTTCCACCCTACCTCTCCCTTCCCCCTTTCTCTGGTTGTGGCCCATCTTCTACTTAGGTTTGGGCATTAAGCAGTAAAGTCATGATGTTCATATAAAGCACAAGACACCAGTTACCTTCTGCAAATCAGATAATTTGCGATCCATGCTTCTACATTTAGCTTCAATGTCACCAGCCTCGACTTCTTTAGGACAGGCCCAGCGAAGGTGGAACTGTGGCCATAATGTAGGAGCAAGAGCTGCTGCCGGAGGTAGCAGTGGACCATCATGTTTCATTGGATCATAAAAAAGATTGAAGTGAACATGTGATTGACCATCAGAGGAATGCAATTCAGCCAAGTAGCTCCACAAGCATCCACATGCATCAGAAACCCTAAATTGTTCTCTTTCCCTTTCACTACAAATAATAATAAAAATAATCGATCACAATTCAAGTTTCATGGTACAAACTAGGTAAGTGTAAGGAACTCCATCGCTTTCGCTCGTCCACAGAGACATATTTTATAGACTTAAAAAAAACTGCAAATCACATCACATAAAATTCCAATGAAGGCACATACAATGATTATAATGATGCCAACCATCATAAAAAAATATATTCACTATTCAGGTTGTATGACATTGCTATGATCATTGTGGTAACATAACTCATTAGACATTACTCAGTCCCAAATTCTTCTTCATATAAGGAATTGGCACGGAACATAAGAATAGTAGTTGAACGTATAAAATTTTGAAAACTGGTAGGGAGAAAAAATAGTAAGAGAAAGTGTAGGGAGAAAGTGAGAAAGACTGATGGGATGGACAGAGAAATGGGAAACGTGAGACGGAAGTATCAAGATATTGGATCAATAGATCTGAATAAGCTACAAATTCATTCACACAGAAGAAATTCGCTGGATACTTTGAATAAAACAACACACAACACTGAGAACCTAACTGGTTAGTAAGAATCCTACCATTATTTACAGTGTTTTCACAGATCTAGATATACACAACCATACTCTAGCAATAAAAACTCATAGAAAGACTGTTTTCCAAAGATTAAAGTAACAGAGCAACATCCCTGAGGGGCGTCATTGTGCAACAATATCATACCAGTATTCTGGGTTGTACCCTGTGTTGCATTAAGTTGCCACAAAATAAACCCCCAGTATTCCAAGTCATAATAACAGATGTTTCCTGATTGCTGCACTAAATTAGAAAAAAAGGTATTTCCCTACATACAGAAAGAAAAGAAGTTTCCAAAAGGAGTAAGTGGGTTAGCAACAGCATTTTTGAGGCTCTTCCCTGCATAAAGTAACCAACATTCCGTCAACTATGTACACCACAAGAAATTTTTGACATCTTCTGCTGCAACTGCTTAGATATAATGATTTGAGTAGTTCGAAAACATACATTCCAACACTTTAGTAAGGCAGCACTTTGAAAGGATAATTTGTTCCACATTCATTCCACATCTGTAAATTTGTTCCACTTTCATTCTTAGTTTTAAAAAGCGCGCCTAGGGACAAGGTGAGCCAAGGCATCGAGTAAAACGCATCCATCGGCCCAGGTGAGGCGCACAACGATAGGCGCACGGAGGGGCGCGCTTTAGAGCGCCTTGTCTCGAGGCGCATTTGGCTGCCGCTTTTGGGGTTGAGGCGCCATGTAATACACCGCCCCCTTTTTTAAAAAATATTTCCACGTTTTTGCTCGGCACTTTGCTTTTCTTTCGCGTGGGGTTGAAACCCTAGATCTGGAAACACCAGAGACACTTGACCTCGACCCTCTGCTCGATGTTGGACCTTGCCGGTGGTCGCCAATGTTAGCCCATTGCTTGCCGATAAGTTTTCTGTCTCTTCTTTACTTTATTTTCTTTGTCTGTTCACTTCTCTTCTTCTTTCGTCTCTCTTTCTTTGCCGTCTCTGGCGGATGCCGGTAAATTTCTCTGCCTTCTTTATTTTATTTTCTTCGTCTGTTCTCTTCTCTTTTTCTTCGTGTTTGTTTTTTTCTTTCTTCAGCTCACTGCATGGTTCTTATTATTTTCAGCAGGTTCTTTTTTTCATTTTGAAATATTTTTTTATTAAAAAAAACTTTGATGAGGCAGTGAGTTAGTGACTAGTAATTTTTGGAATATCTCTTAACTGCCAAGTCATTTTTTCCCCAAGGCAGTGACTAATTATTTCTTTTTAATCCATTTACACGGTTCTTTATTTAATTAATATTTGAATATCATTTAAATTCTAATCTTGAAAACTTTGCTTGCTTTTCTTTCTATCTAGTACTTTGACTTGTTCCGATATTCTAGCGAATGATCAACTCCATCTATAGTCTGTTCTGTTACCAAAAACCACTTTTACTGATCCAATTTGTATAGTAAGAATTCCATTTCAGAAATAAAACAATATTTGTGACAACATGTTGAGGCCTATAGCATTAAAGGCTTGATCTTCGCCATTGTTTTGTAATGAACCGACCTAATGAGGTCACTCTTGGTAGAGGACATTAGGGAGAGGGAGACCATGCTAAAAATATTGGAGAGTTTAGTGGTTAAGTACTGGGAGAGAAAAGCCTCTCAAAAGCTTGTTACTATCTTTGTTTTGCTGTAATTATCCAGATTGTCAGTTACAGACCAGTTTAATTTCTTAATCTTCTTCATTAATCTGCTTTAGAGATGTCAGTTCATTACATGCTTATACTTGAAATTTGATGATACAAATGAAAGAGAAGGACTAACTAAATCATGACACAGTTATAACATATTTTTTTCAATCGTATGCCACTAGCCCAAAAAATGAACTTACCCAAAACAGATAATTATGTCTTCAACTCCTACTTTTTCTATGGCCATTTGCCATTAGACCCAAACAGACAACTTACTTTGTAAGCAAATGAGACCAGACAACACAGAAGGGAAATAGTACCTTTATCCACTGAATCCAATTGCTGAATCAAATGAAATTTTGCAAATCACGAAGTTCAGACTATGTACATTTTCAGAGATTGTTTACGCAGTCAGGTAGTTCTCAGCATGAATGATACAATCGAAGTATATAACCATTAGGCTACAAGATCAATGTCCTTTGATGAAAAAGGTAATACTCCCACCATTCAAAAGTTGCTTTGGCACCATTCATTAAGAAAACATTTATTCAGTTCATTCATTTGGGAAATATATATATTTTCAATGTACTTCCTCCTTTCTCTATTAATCACTACGTTTCCCTTTGATTGTAGTCCACTATAAATCACTACATAACCAGTTTTTTAGTAACTCGTCTCTCTCATGTATCTACTTTTACACATGGCATTGGGGACCACATGTTACTACATCTATCTTTACCATAATATGCGTTCCCAAGGGATATGTAGTCACTACTAACAAAGAACGGAAGAAAATATTTTCCAGATTAAGTTCATATAATTTCGATAATGTTTTATCCAAACTTTCAGTTTACACAGTTTATACAGAAAGTATTATTAATTAACCATGAAAATTCTCATCAAAAAGATGGAGGTGATTACAGAAGCAGGAAAAGTTTCAGAAAAGCATTTCAAGGGGGGTGGGGTGAGGGTAAAAACGAAATGTCAAATGGAAAAGGTGTCTACAAATTTGGCACAATTTTTCTACAAGAAATCAATAATCTAAGCTCTATACTATCTCCAAACTATGAAGTTTTTAACATTGGAATATTTAAAATATAAAAAGAACTACAAAAACTGAAGTATGGTTTACTGCCTTATAAGAGTCTACTAAATAGACACATGTTATTTATAAATGTGTCTCACAAGCACAAGTTCCCCTCATCACTACCCTCACCCTCGTCTTTCAAAGTTAGGGTTTACTCAGCATATTGTGGTCCCACTCTCTTGCACCCCTAGCCAAACACCACCATTAGAACAGAATGTGCCATGGCAGTCAGCTCTCTAAATCGATCAAATTCCTAAGCTTTGCTGCTTTGTCACAATAGTCTTTCAATCGACATTGCAAGTCACATACCTTAGAGTTAGATATCCTGGGACTCAATATTTACAGGGGTACATGATTGTGAAATGAGAGTGGGGATTAGTAGCTGGGTGTTTTAAGAGAATCAAGAACAATCTCAATGTTATTCCTTTCAATTTTATTCGTTCATTCACTTTTTGAGGCTTGCAATAATTCAAACACCAACAGTTCAGGCGTATCAACCAGATATAATGTCTGGTAGCCATGATTCTCATTCTGATCTGATCGTACTTTGAGGTGATATTGGCATTTTGATATCTGAAATATTTTGAGTATTACGGAATGCTACTCCTCAGTATTACATTCTTCATAAGATCCATTACTTTAGCAAAAGAAATAACCACAAATTACATGGAGCAAAGAAACAAGTAATATAGAAATCTCAACAGAATATTCACAAAGGTCTTTTGAATAGGTTGTAATATATGAAGAGGGGATTGTTTTTAGAGACCACCAAAATAGTCTTCTAGCTAGTTATTTATCGAACGTGCACCAAAAATAGTCTTCTAGCTAGATATTTATCGAACATGGTGATATACATGACTACACTGACAGTAGCAGGCAAGGACCAGCACAAAAAAAGGATATATACAGATTTAGCTAGTTATCTATTATAGGGGTAGTATATATGATTGTACAGACAATTGTCATAAGAGGCAGCACAAAATTTATAAACAAATTTTCAGCATGGGATACCATATATGACCCACCCCAATGTACAACATCACTCATTTAAGAAATACATAAGATTGAAGAATACCTGTTACACAGGAAGTTTCCAAAGCGACAAGAGAGCACGCAATCCAAGAACTCAACCAAAAATGTCTACAGTTCACAAAGGAATTAAAATAACATATCAGCTTTTCGGCAGTTCAGCATTAAACTATACCACGCAAGAGGACAGCCGGACCTACCGAGGAAAATTCAAAAGCGAACGGATACATTCTTAATAACTGTGAAACACAATCAACCCACTGCAACAAATAAAATCAAGATTTAGGTCACTGAAAATGCTTGCAACACCACAGCATATTGACATCCTTCACAATAAGATAATAAGGGGAAAAAATGAACAAAATAAAGAAACGGAAAAGGAAAAGGGAAGTAAAGCGTTAAAGAGAAGAGATCTAGAATGATGTGCGGAAGGGGGGCGGGGGGTGGTTCCTTGCCGAAGGATTCAAGATGAACTAATGCTGCGCTGCACTGAAAATGCGATTATTTTACCTTAATTGAATGTAATATCAGCATCTATGAAAAAAAAAGAGATGGATTTCTACAGAACTGTACTCCTTAAATTGTATTCCCCATGTCCCAGCAGGCATAATCCAATCTTACCCAACCAGTAGAATTTTTTTACAGGACAATCTTGATACACTCACTTTTCCCTAGATACTCCAGAGTCCAGATGCACACAGATATACTTCGAACTGCAAATTATCAGCATCAACTAATTTGGAAAAAAAAGTACTTCTAAGAAAATGATATATATATATTCTTGCCCAACTGAGATATGATCTCCCATGTTCCAACAGGCACCAATACCAGACAGAGTAGCGCAACCAGTAGAAAGTTCAACATACAATTGATACGCACATTTGCCTCTAGACAGTACAACATGCACAGTCATATCCAGCATGCTAAGTACAACTGTGTAAGAAGAGGTTTAGATTGATTGTACACAGGCATCATACAAAAGAAAGGGGACAAGTGACTACTACAGCTTTTATGAGATACTTTCTTCAATCAGAAATTGAAATGATTCTAATGTTCTATTTCTGCCAAATCAGACAAGTAAAACTATGAGCCAGGATTCAGCACAATGACCAACTGTTCCACTCGTAAGACAAACATTGGAGTCTGGAGCGGGAACAATGTATAGGCCCTCACATAGAATCCACATGCTAGTCCAGGAAAAGTAGAATTACAATTTCTAACAACAGAGGTCAGTCGGAGAATGGGAGAAGACTTACCTGCAAAAAGATAGGAGAATAGTTGTTCGAACTGTGTGTGTGTGAAGAGCCAGATGGCTGTGTAAACGATCCAGACTGCTGACGTATTGGAGATGAATGGAAACTACCGGTGGTAGACTGTCGTGACAATTCTATAGGCGTATTACCACTTCCAGATAAAGTAGGGAGCCCAATACGGTCAGAAAACGGATGACCAAAAGCAAGCCAATCTTTCTCAACAAGTGCCTGAACATGAAAAAACATAATTAACAAAGTCAGACCCACGTATGTAGAAACTCTTACAAACCTAATGAACACTTGGTATAGATTTAAAGTCTTGAGTCGATCTATGACTTTCACTTAAACATTTAAGTATTACCAGCGGCAGAAAGGCCCCTAATATCTCAGCTTTTGGCCATAGACAATGTTGGAAAAGATAGACACAGAACTCCAAGGCTTGCTTTCTCCCAATTACTAAATATTGTAGCACACATACACAACACAAGCTCACTTAATCCCTTATTATTTTTGGGAGGAAGGTCTAATACTTCTTCCTCCCTCACTTGTTTAGGTTTGTTGGGGACTTGGGGCTCTAATAACCTTTTAATTTTCTAGTAATCTCTTTTAAATGATTGTTATTTAGAGATTACATTCTGTCAAATTTGAACATCTTCAAAGTAGTGTGTTTGTGCAATCAATATTGTCGTACCCCAGAACATAACACACATCATGCTCCTAAGTCACAGTTTTTCAACATGTCTGTAAATTTTTTTGAACACACAAATAAAGTTTCTTACAACATAGGACACAACTTTTGAACATAGCAAAATTTTTGAACATCAAGGTAATAGTTCTTAGCATGGATAAACTTTAGTCAAGATTTAAAATCTATATGTTGGTTTTTCAAAAAATTCTCGATTGTAATTTAAAGTTTTATATTTCATCAAAATTAATTAATTCTTCTCTATGTTCAAAATGTGTTACTGCACGCTCAAGATCTATTTGTTGCTATTTGTTGTTAAAGTGTTTTAATAAGTTTCATACATCAGATGTCTTTTGTTATAATTTTCCTTCGTTGCGCCTCACTTCAATGAGGTGCACCAAGGCGTTTCTAGGCGCACCAGCATCCTATTGTTGGAATGCGCCTTGAACTTTTTCATACATCAATTCTTATCATAGAGAATGTAAACAGGTCGTCTTCTATGTTACATGGACTTGAGTACGAGTATTCAATAGATCTGAGTGCAAGGAAATTCTGGAAATTTTGGGGTCAGGGCAACTATCCTAAATACACAAGCATGCAAATACAACATCTGCAAAATAATACTCCTAATATCTTAAATTTTCCACATAAATCTCAATTGATATTTTCTCAAATGATAAGATCTCTTTATTACTCCCTTTGTTTTTTGGTATGTTTCTTTTAATCTACACACTGTTGCCTTTTCTATTCTTGGTAACTGCTATGAATTAACATAGCTTGGACACCACTAATGGTAGAGATTAAGCAAGAAAGAGAAGACTTAATTCATAAACTAAAATTACAGCAACATAAAGGATAATTACAAGTTTTCGAGAGACTTGTTCTCTCCCATTGAACTCTTAAAAGCTCACCCAATTTCTTATCAATATTCAACATGCTTTCTTCTTTCTCATTACCACTATATATAGACTTCTTTCCCTAACAAACTACTAACTTATTCCTCAAGTTAACTAATAAAAAGACCCCCTAAAATACCCTTACCTCCTAAATATCGATTCATAGCAGTAACATGTCCCATCTACTTTCACCTCTTTTTCCACCCATGTCATCTACTTTTTAATATTTTAACCCGCTTTTTAGTTTATCTCTCATTTTTCAATTTCCCTCTCCACCTTTTCAGTTTCTCTCTCATACTTTTGTACTTCCTCCTTGGCTCTCCCCTTAAGTGAAGTGAGTGAACTAAAACAAAAAAGAAGGGAGTAGTAGATAATGCATGAATCTCTAGTTTGAAGAAGTGAAAAACAGGGAGTCTAAAAGTAAAAAGCTTTACTTAACTAGTTAAAGTGAAAAAAACAAAAAAAAAAAACAGATGAAGTTTATAAAACGAAGTAAAATCAGCAATCTCTCCCATGATTCAGATTATAAAAAAAAAAAAAAAAAAAAGAGAATTGTGAAAGATTTAGAGATGCATCACTACATTCACATGGATCTTTTACCCCCCTACCTAGCACAGATTTTTTAATTTTCAAAAAAAAAACAAAAAGGAAGAGGATAGAACAAAAAAATCAAGTTTCCAGTATCATTCAGAATTCTCACTTGAATACCTTCGCTGCAGAAATAGCTGGCAAAATTAGCAACAGGAGACACAGAAAATTTCCTATAATTGCACAAGACTCAACCTACCAAGCAAAGGCTCCAACATCTCAAGAAAGAATTTTGAGAACTTCCATTGGTTTCTCTCTTCCCAGATTTTGCTGTATGTGAATGCCAATTCATGTGTAAAACCCCCATTTAATACCTGATTCAGTGTTGTGATTCAGTGTTGGGTCGTATCAGCACCATTATGTTCTCTAAAGAGCTAGGTCCGAGTAACATAGGTCGTGATGTAGAATTCATTCTATTGAATTAAATGACTAAAAGTGCAAAGTTTGTCGATATGTGCTTATAAGGGGGTGGGGGGTCATTCATAATTGAGGTCCTCCAATGCCATCAAGCTTTTGTTTAGGGTTGCAGGTATTGTTTTATGGCATTCCTAAATCTCATGTTTCCAATTTCTACAGAATTCCCATTGCCAAATCTGCATGTTAGCATGAAAGATGAAACTGTACTGGCAACATCAAAAGACAAGAACGTCACAATTCACATGTATCAAAAGTAAAATCAGGAACCTTAGTGAGCCCACATTACCTGAAAACCCTTGATTGTCCGATAGTATGGATCAAGTAGCAAACTTGTAAGTGAGACCAACTGAGTTGTTCTATCCCAACCATCACTGAGAAAATTCTCCACAAATTGTCAGCAATCAGCATACCCAATAAACCAATAGAAAGCAAAACCACTACACTTTCACTCACCATCATCATACACAAACAGCAACACTAAAAAGTAAAACACTAGTACATAATCAACATCCTGTGTCCTCATCTTTACACAGGGGAGGGGGGGACTTGTCCCAGAAAGTATCATCCTGTTTAACTTGGATTCCCTTCGCTTTTCTAAGACCCCTCATGGAAAGAATACCCAAACACTAGACCTCAGAACTTTTAGATAAGACAAGCAACCCTTGATACTTTTCCATAGACAGAATTTGATATACAAAACTACTTATACTCTCCAAATCAAAACTGACACCAATTTGGGATAGGGGAAAACTGAAAGGACATCAGTTTAAAAACATTATTTAATACTCCCTCCGTCCCTTATTAGTTTCTAATTTGGGCACTATTCAAAGGTAAAGAAAATCCTAAAAAAGAATTCCAATATATGAGAGAAAAAATAGTAATGTGGGGTCTTGTTTGATCCGTCTCATTGTGTACATTAGGAAAATCAAACTTTTTATAATTTTTACTAATATGTAATTAAAGATATTAACAATACAAACGTGCATTGGAGAAATGAGAAATCTATTGGGGGACGGATGGAGTATAATACAATATTTATCACTCAAATACAAATTAGATGTGTAACACAATCAAATTAAGCTGTTTTCTAGGATAGCTAAAGTTTTTATTAAAATTTTACCTGATTTCAGGACATAAAGCAATATGCTACTTTTAATGGAACAATGTGACGAAGGACCAAGTGAAAGACGAATGTGAATCTAAAAAGGCACAAGAGACGTATTTATGGTGGATCAGTTTCAAGTGATAATGCAAGACGTGTGTGAATTTTGGAAGGCTGAAGGGCCAGATAAAAGACATGTCGAAAAGAAAGACAAAAATATCTTCCAAAATTGGTGCCATTTCGACATAATCTGTGCTAAAAACAATTTTTCTAACCTGCAATGAACAAGAACTGATGCAGATTCCTTGGCTACGCGTGCAGCAATCCAGGCAGCACCAGCCAAAACATTTTGGACATGTATTAACCACCCACTGTCACCAAGGGTTGACACTGAAGTAGACATACTGCTGAGATTACCTCCTCCCCAACTTGATCCACCATGCCTCTATCAATAAAAATTGAACAAGCATACAGACTATAGGCTAAGATAATCATAATCAGCGTATATTGCATTTTTGTTTATAAAGGCATTGACATCGGCGTCACATTAATTAAAAGTAAAGATTGTCAATCTAGCAACATTTCAGAGAAAATATTGTCATGTAAAAATACAGCTCAACATCTTTTCATGTTGACACGATCCAACATTAGATCCAGAATAGGGAACCGACAATGGGAGAGTAATATAAGTATATAATACAACCCTCTGATATTTTTCTATAGGCCAAAAATAATACACTTTACGTGTCACCTCCACTCTCTTCCGTGCAAAATGGCTTTGCCATCAACAGTTGTTTGAAGCTCCCACAGCCAAACCTAGAACCGGTAACATTCTCCAGGGAAGCATTGACAATGGATGAGCATCAGAACCTTGCCAATTACCACTGCCACATCAAAAAAGAGGGCACAAGACTCTCACTGGGTACAGAAGGAGAGAGGAGAGAGAAATGAAGATATTATGACTTACAACTGGTAACTACTAAGTACTACCTCCGGGTTTTTTTATTGTTACACTTTCCTTTTTAGACCTTTTTTATTTAATTGTTACACTTTACTTTATCAATATATGGTAACATGTCACACCACATTTACTCCCTTTTCCACCTCATTTGGTCCACCACCCATTTATTAACCCACTACAAACCATTCCACCTACCCCACTTTTTGTCTCCTCCAATAATGTATTTTTTGTACATTTCCCAAAACAAAATCAGCTTTTGGTGCACTTTTGTCATGCTTTTTTGTGCCTTACCTTGATATCCCCCAAAGTAAAGTGTAACAATTAAAAACAAACGGAGGTAGTATGAAACAGCAATACAGTTGAGATTTTCCATTTGAAAAGAAAATCATTTTTACTTGATGAATTAAGTGGATGGCAGTGTAAGGGGAAAAAACACAGCCAAACCAATAGCACCGATTAGAAAGCGCCGCCAATCATATACCCTCTTGGATGATCTTGTTGAGGCATCAGAAATGCTCGCCACATGCCCACTTAATATATGACAAGTAGCCTGCTGAAAAGATGGACATCTGGCCTCCCAAGAGGCCACACATGTCCTTCCCAGTCTTAGAGCTGTTTCATTGAGCAATGGGGCTTAATTCAGTCACCCCATGATACTTTTCATTTCCCTATTATCCAGCCAATCATTGGCTGGAATTCACTAAGGTATTCCAAGGTTAATAAGAACCTATATACCTATCAATCTCATCAAAGGAGACATATCACACGATACAAAGGAAAAAGCTCCCACTTCTCTCTACTTTCTCTCCCTCAAAGTCATTATCTTGCTTACTCATTAATTAACTACGCCATTGAAGAGAAAATTATCCACCGAAACTATAATTATAATTACTTTGCAGGCTTGAAAGAAGTAAGCGAGCAACCAACCTGTGGCATACACATGTTGTCTCACAACTAACGTCCAGCTCATCAAGAATCTCGTTTAAGATACAACATATTTCACTTAAGCGAAAAGGTTAAGAGATAAGGAAAATTATACAGGCCAAACCGCCAAACATCCATAAAGGAAATTAGAGCCTTCAACCTCTTTCCTTAAATACCGCCTTACCAGAGAGCTCTATGAAATACTAATTTTCCTTTCTCCTTTTGGTTTCTCTCCAATTTGAATAATTTTTTTTTTTTTTTTTTTTTTCTAATATTTTTGAAGATGCTAGCCCCCCCCGGAACAAAAAAAAGAAAGATGATTTAACCCTATATTTATCTACACTATCCTAGTATCTTACGTTTATCGTATATATTTATTTTACTCATTATCTTGGGATATCGAATCTTCATCTTAGTTTAGGCAGTGCGCCTAGGCAAGGGGTGAATACAGGCCCTAAGAAAAATGCATTTGAAAAGCTGGAGCAGCGACCTACAACAGGTGGTAGGAGGCACACACCTCAACCTACCTCCAGAGGGGCGTCAAGCCAAAGCCTTGGCCTTTTTGTGTTTTGTGTAGAAAAGTAAGACAAAGATGGGATATTCAAGGAATAAAAGTGACATATTCAACCAATTATTTCTCGAATTAAATCTTTCGAAAGGTGATAAGCTTGCCCAAACCCCCCCCCACCCATCCTGCCCTGGGCCAACAAGGAGAAGGTAAGTCACGAGATGTGCAACTGAGCAGCCAAGAATCAAACCTGGACTCAAGGGTCCTCTGGCCTTTTCCATTGGCTTTTTAAAGCTTGCCCTTTGCCACTGCACGTCCGCACCATATACCTCGTGGGGCTTTTCACTTTTGAATTAAGTCTTACCTGACTTTAAAACTCTAATTCGACACAAACCCATGCATGATTTTGGGCCCTAATCAACAAGCCCTAACTTGTGAGTCCGTCAGAATTGGACGTTATTGACCCACATGAACTATGACAAAGATTGCCATAATGTCGCCAGTATTCTGACCTTCAGTGGCTGTCATCGGAAGGTTCTTCATCAGATTTTCTTGAGAACTCTTGCTTATCTCTCTCTTTCTTCGCTGTTCAATTTTATATAATTTTTACATGTCTAGTTGTATTGCATCATCTAAGGGCTAGTTTTACAAACTCACGTGTTTAAAGTATTATGTTGACCTTTTCTTTACCCTTTCAACAGTTGAATTGTCACTTTACTTTCTGTTGTCACTTTTGTTTTCCCTACTCCATAGTAATTCTTTTTCATTTGAATTCCCTTCATAACTTTTATACTCCCTCCGTTTTTTAATTGTTACGCTTTCCTTTTTTAGCCGCTTTTTTTAATAGTTACACTTTCATTTTTTCCTTATATGGTAACCTATTACATCAACTTTTTACACTTTTCTACCTCATATACCCCACTACACATTTTAATAATCCACCCAAAACCTTCCCACCTACCTTTTTTTTCTCTCACCTACAATATTTTAATGCTTCTTTTACATTTCCCAAAACAAATATTCTTTTTTTGTACTTCTTCCTTGTTTTTGCACAATTACCTTCGTTCTCCCCCAAAGTGACGTGTAACATTTAAGAAAAAAGGTGGGAGTACATAATTTCAAGGCTCTTCATTTTGAATAGAAAAAAGGAGAAGAAAAACTTAGAAAAAAGTAAAGGTGGGCCTAGCCAACAACTCAGAGAAAAAGTAAAGATGGGCCTAGCCTACAGGATGTGCACGCATTAAGCCTAGGCTCCAATGACCCTAGTGCCTAGGCGCAACACCTTATAAAATTAAGATCTGTATATCGTGAACTTAGACTAGAAGAAGCCATATCACATACATATTCTCAAGTCTGAGTAACATAAATCAAGAAAAGTATTAATCCATTGGTCACCCGCCACCTCCAACTTTCTTTTCCCTTGAGTACTCTAGTTATGGCTTTAGCTTTCTCTTATATGAGCTATAAATGGACCTATAAGGCATCAAAGCAAGCGTGCTTATGGCTTGGAAATAGAGGACAAAGATGGGTCTCAAGCTGGAAGCTGATCCCCTCAACAACCTGGTGGTGCACAGGAAAGCAATCAAAACAATGAATCTCTCTAAGGCCCAACTTCCTATCAAGGAATGAATTCTCTCCCTTTCTCCCCACCCCCCCCGTTTCCCCCCCCAACCACCCCCTCTCTCTCCCCACCCCCCCCTCTCTCTCTCCCCCCAACCCCCCTCTCTCTCCCCAACCCCCCTTCTCTCCCCAACCATCCCCCCGTTCTCTCTCACTCTAAAGTGTTGCATGGTTGAGCCACGAGTTCACGGGAAGTCACCTGTCTTTCTCTTTATTCAGCAGATTTAAGGACATTAAGAAAAGGGAATTCCTGCATGGTTTGTAACAGTTTGACAATTTGATATCCAAAGTATAATTGCATTTTCTCAGCCGTCCTTTCATCAAGCACTTTCAACTCCAAAGTCCCTAACTAAGCAATTTCAAATTCTTCTCTCCAACAAGCCAGCTTACTCGCCTAATTAATTATATTTTTTTTTTTTTTGGGGGGGGGGAAGACTGTTGTTTTATACTTTGTCATTTGATTACAACAAAGCACATAAGTGCTATGATGCTCGGACTCGGGTACGGGTGTCCAATACGAGTACAAAACAAAATGTTTGATCCTTTAAATCTCTGAATCAAGGATTCGAGGA
This sequence comes from Beta corolliflora, assembly GCA_947648045.1. NCBI lineage: Eukaryota > Viridiplantae > Streptophyta > Magnoliopsida > Caryophyllales > Amaranthaceae > Beta > Beta corolliflora. Next base: position 366,758 of record CANSZD010003181.1, read on the forward strand.
CACATTTCAGAAGAATCGAAAATTGGAATTTGTCGTTTCAAATAAAAAAATATTTACATATTTTTGAAATATTATTTTAGATACTTTTGAGACTTTAGAAGAAATAGGAGATTATTAAGTATAGCTGGTAAAATATTATATTTTATCAGTCAAAGTCAACCTCCCTACTTTTTTAACATTTATGCATTCATTAGAGGGAATAAGAAAAGCTGGTAGATGGAGAATAGCTGGCAAGTGTAATGAAATAAATATTCTAAAAGAGAGGGTCAGGACAGGGAATATGACTGGTCACAGGGGTCCTACCACACTTATATATTTTATTTCCCCACAAAAGCATATGACTTCGAACGTTATTTACTTCATCTCCAAAGCCTCTCAACTGCTCACTACCCGACGGTCCCTTTCCTTTTTCTGTACATCTCAGCGGCCGCCAGAACTTGTTGCGATACCATAGCAAGGGTCGTCTATCGGCTATCACCGACGACTTAAACCCCTTAGTTTTTGTTCCTTTCTACTTTGTTTGATGCTTCGATTAATAGATCTAGGGTTATTTGAAAGCCTAGATATGAGAAATAGCCGTGTCCATTTAACCTCCGGCGAGTCCGGCCGATATCCCATGTCTGCACCTGAGTGAGGTCAGGCCTTGTCGATACAGGTACAGCGGGGGAAAATGCCGAGTCCGAGCATCACAGTACAAGTGTATGCATGTCAGTTTGTTTAATATTAAACTCCCTCCATTTGTATTGGTGGTCCAATATAGGGATAAAATAGGGGAACAATATTTACTTAATACATTTCTCCTACCACCTTTTTTACTTTCAATAAATCATCTTTTAGATTCATGGAAGTTTCAAATCTTGACAAAAGAGTAAAATTCGGCAACTAATATGCGGAGAAAGTCATAATCCACTCCTTCCATTCCATATCAATTATCATGTAAGGTCATGCACAAGTTATTAGCATGTGTTGGTTATCGCATTGATAATATAACTAACATGTGAGTGCATTTGATCCGAAACCAACAAATAACAAAGCATTGATTATTTTTAAATGACAAATTATACAGATTAAGTGGTTAGATAACATTAGGAAGGAGTAAGGAGAAACAATATAACGTCTCATGCCATGAAGATAAACCCACGATTATAACTTACAAGATATGAAGACATTCCATCAGATGAAGTGGTCCCATAAGTATCCAAGTATTCTCTAAGACGAGAAAGGCTCTCTCTCATGGCATGAATATTGTCTATGCCAAAGAAAACTATCTGATCAGAAATCGTTAGCATCAGAAATCAGCAATCGGGAGTGTCAAAAAATTCATCAACTGAAAGACGAATCAGTTACATTCAGACAAACCTCTGACTGGAAGTAATTAGCAGCTGACTCGGAACCACCTCCCATTGCTCCATTTGCTAAAGCGTTTTTTCTTGGTCTTGCATCAGCAATATATAACTTCCTAAAAATCAAATTCACACCTCAATTAGATAAAATTTAAAAGAAAAATTGACATATTCCCTTAAAAAAACAGACAAGTGACTGGCAGCAAGAAAACACATTAAAGCTAATGTAGGAATACAACAACAAAGTTAAGGTCAAACATTCATATTTGATCGTGAAATTAAAAAGTCTATTAACAAATGACATTTGCCACTCCTCATACAGCACAGAAAATGAATCAACCAAACATCATTAAACCAAATCTCATAGCCATCCCTAAGCCCCTATCCAGATTTCCTTAACTGAATGAGATTACTTAAAGATCTATATCCACTGTTCTGCTAGACCAACATAGTTTCCTGGATTGCTGGTAAATATTTCTGCTAGTCTCAGCGTCTTCACTAACTCATTCACCACGCTTTTTCCCTCATGAATCTGGCCTTCATACCACGACAACCAATGCCTAAATAGATATTTGTGTTATGAAATATGATTCGAGTCCAAGGTCCTCCACCTTTGGAATCCTTTTTAACTAATGTCAAGCACAGAGTCCAAGATAATACTGATTCAGGTCATCACTTCACATTTGAGGGAATCACAGGTGGGGTCAATTTGGTTTTGTGTAAGAAATCCAAGCCTCTGATGAAAAAAATTCAACTCAACAGGCGAATTATTCATCTCCCTCACCAACTATAACGCTATAAGAAGCAATGATATGACATTTTTTTCCACCTACATTGAATTAGAATGATATTCTTACCCGGAATATTATACAACAAATAGACGGTTACATATTCTTTGCTCTTTCCAACACTTCATGTGTTTCATTTAGAGTCGATATAAATGACATTAATTGCTTCTACCAATACTTAATGTAACAAAAAAAAACAAATCAGAAGGCATGGGACCAGATTATACAATCAAGGAAGATACATATAACATCGAAACTAAGACATGATTATCACAAAGATTTATCACAATCTCAGATAAGCAGATGCACCGTCTCCCCTCCTTTCCACTAGCAAATTGTGTGCAAAGTGCAGCCACTAGCTTCTCATCAGCATTGCTGTGGACAAAAGATAGCAACCATCAGTAGAAATCAAAATAAAGTAAGTTCAATTAACCTAAAACCATAAGTCAAAAATAAAATTACCTCCTCATGTTCATCATGAGACCAACTAATGGCTGGGATGAACGTGCTAGAACTGCTCCAGTTCCTATGGTATCACATGACTAAAGTCGGTAAGAGACATCAACTGCAAAGAGCATTAAATCATCTTAAGTAACAAAAAAAATATATTAAAAAAAAGCCTACCGGGATGACACCATGAAATTACAGGCAACCGACATCTAGCCCGAAATGTTGAGGCCTGTAGTACTTCCTCGTCACTAGCATTAGTAGCAAGATGAAAATATGGATCACTATATTCTTGAAGGACACACTTTGTATACAAGTCTTAGAATAAGTAGCCAAACCATGATTCTTACGTGATGGATTTTGGAAAAATCAAAGCGAAGGGGTAAGTTGCAGACAATGTGTAGTTGGAATTTATACTGCTTATTCTCCACCATATATTGGACAACGTAAATGATCCTTCATCAATCATATGAACCGATGGTCGTAAGTATGAACTTATTCCAAGAAGCCGAAAATATTCATCTAACAGTCGCGCCTTTGGATTATTGCCATTGTATTTAGAAGGGCCACATATAAAAGCATAAAGATCCCATAATCTTGCCGGTCTTGTACAGCTCAAAAGTGCTTCGTAGACCGCACGTCTCTGTTATATTCCACAGTTTAGAGACAACATTACAAGAAAAAAATAGCAGCACTGAATCTACTTGAAAGACACAAAATTTATAATGCTCAAGAGTTCGCTTCAGGAACATCTCATTCACAGAATCCCAAACTGAACAAGTAGGTGATAATATTTTAATATAACTATTTTCCAGTGATAATCACGCTTCATAAATCAGAGCAGAAGCCCATCTAAACTCTAAAGTATTTGTTCTTCCAAAATTTTAGTTGAATCATCTAGATGTCTTAGTTTTAAAGGCACGAGGCGCAAGACGCGAAGCGAAGGGAGGCGCAAGGCGAAGGAGCACGCATTTCATATGTGAGGCGCACCTTGGTGCCAAAAACCATTAAGATCAATTATCTCTTATCATATAAGGGAAGAGGGGAGGACATGTGTCCACCCTAAATTACAAATATACAAGCAAATAAAAAAATATCAAAATCATCTTCATCACTTTTTTCCCAAAAAAAAAAAAATAGACAGAGACAAATTAGACGGCAGTTCTTTCAAATTTAAGGTCAGTTTATCATCTTAATTGGCATATATTTTTTTTACCGGAACTTTGCGAACAAATTTGCTTACATGTTATTTCAGGTTATTAGATGTAATTTCACAATTAACTTTCTATTTGCTTTCTTGCGCATCGCGTGCATATAAGACTAGTAGAACATATTAATACTCAAAACAACGTAACAATTACCTTGAAGATGCATAAAAGAACATATTAATTGTAAATTATTTATTTCACCCAAAAAAACTGATCAGAGGAAAAAATAACTTTGGCCATGGCCCAGAACCATACAATACAGTCAGTCTCAATATAGACGAAGAAAACTTACAAATGATAAGAAAATTCCACCTCAAAGAAAATGAAAAGAAAAAATTGAAAAGAGGACACTTTACTCCGAACCATTTTAGTGGAATTGTACTGCTATTGGGGACCACAGGGACAAAAGAAAAAGTGATAAGGGCAGAAACAGATCGAAGAGGAAGAACACAAGAGAAAGAGAGTAGATTAAAGCCCCGCCGTAAATACCTTTACCGATGACGGCTACTAGAGGACTAAAGCACCGGTAAGGCGTTAACCATGGGAAAAGTCCAGTGGCACTCTTTGTCATGAACATGGTGTCAAAACAAGGCCGCATCGTATCGTATCACCCGTGTCGTAAAGGTTTTTAAATCTACCGAGCCGATATTACCCGCATCGTAAAGGTGTAAAAAAACCGCATTCTAGGCGGGTTCTAGGGATATCTCATGGTTTAAGCCGATATTTGGCGGTACGACAACCGCATCATCCCCGTTCCCGCATCACCGTGACCGTTACCGCGATCGTGACCGTAACCGCATTTTCGAACTATGGTCATGAATATCAACACCTGGTTGTCAATTTTACCAAATTTTGGGAATTAGAATTTCACCAAATTAAGGCTTTTCATTTATGATTCAAATTATAGCGCCTGTCGATTGTCATAGGCCGCTTCGCCTAGATCTTCGATGCGATTTTGCTCGCGCCTGGACTCGCCCTTTGCTTGGGCACGCCTTGAGCGCGCTTTTTAAAACTAAGCTAGCTGTCAATGAGCAGTGTAGCTTTGGATATAAGATGTCAACAGAATATCAAAGTGTCAGCACATGGAGCCAGACCATATCTGAAGCAAGGCGCAACCCACTCAAGATCATAGCTATTGAAGTGAGGGCCAACACACGAAATTTTAATAAATCTGATGTAACTAAATTTGATAATGGCCTTAGGTTTGCCTCGGTGCATTTTTCTGAGTGCCTTTTTGCGCCTCAAGTACGCCTCATTAAAATCACTTCGCTTAGCACAAAAAGGCCCTTGAACCAAAACACCCTGGGCCTCAAGCACGCTTTTATATACACTGCTGCAGTAAGTTTCATTTATGGTGAATTGAGGTGGCGACATGGAGAAGACCAACAGAGCAGGTATCAGAGGCAATGCTTAATGAGAGCAGACTGAGTGCTTATGGAGAAACATCTAGAAGATGAAGCGAGGGCCAAATTCAATGCATTAATAACTAGGAAGGAGGCATGGCACGTTTCTGTGCTCTCTTTTTGAAATCCTATTATCAAGGCTTTCAACTATAATTACTCACTCCAGGTCCACTTTCTTAGCCCAGAGTTTCACCCCACCCCTAACCTATCAACCCAACCCATTTTCTATTAACCCCGCAAAGTTTTCACATGAAATCCTACTTATTCCTCCAACCCACTCAAGACAAATGGTGAAGGGCCCGTGCCTATACCAACACAAGGCCTATAATAAATTAATTGTTAAACACCCATTAGTTAGTCAACCTCCCAACTCACCAGGTAGGCAATAATCTATTACCAAACTACGCCAAGAGGAAGAATGTAACAAGCAGGAATAACCACAATAATGACAGCACAAATGTACCAGAAAAAAATGTTCATTCCAAATAAAGAGTTTTACCTGCTTTGTTCGAGCTCGAAAACCAAAGACTATTATCCTTAAATCCTTGCCTGTAAAGACGATAAAGAAAAGCATTAACATCTTCTATTAGCAAATACATGAATGAAGCTAAGCAGCTCGATTTTCAGAGTTAGAAACCTATATATTCAAACAAAATTGTCATGCAAAATTACCATAAGAAACCAACCATACATAATATCCACCATGACAAGAAGGCTTCATATTCAATTATCCATCTAGGTCCTTCAAATTTTACTTTTCTTGTCCAAACTGATTTTTACTGAATAGAATTGTTTTTTGCGAATCAAAACTTTTACTTATTATTTTTTCTAAGTTGAAGAGAACAGAACCTAGGTATGTCAAGTGGGAGGTTCAAATCCCTTTCCATTGTTGTATGCATAATATTGTTTTCGCCTTTCCTACAGAGACATATATATATACACACCAGGGCAGAAAACTGCAGTGACCATCGCGTTCAGATTAACGGTCGCGTCATGGCGGGAACGGCTTGTAACAACAGTAATGGAACGGGTGGCTGCCTTTGCAGCATGAATTTTGTAAAACTAACTTACATTACCTAAATTTAAGCTTCTATTTGCATTTTTTTTAATTTTGGCAAGCATATTTACAGCATAATATGCCCAAAAACTGTAAAACTACACTATATGTTATAGATATAGTAAATAAATCGCTTTTTTTAATTATATTTTTTTCTCATATAAAGAAATAGAATATTAATTCAGAAACCACACATCCTCTCTCCCTCCCTCCCTCCCTCCCTCCCTCCCTCTCTCTCTCGAACACACAACAGCATCTCCTCTCCCTTTCTTCAAGCACAGCCAGCAAAGAAGCCGGTAAGCTCACATCAACACGCTAAAGCCCCAAACTTTCTCTATTTCTTCCGAATTAAAGGACTCAATTCTCAGAACAAGGGTTTTTAAATCCCAACATATGCTGAGTCCATCACAGGGATAATTTCGGGGAGAACAAGTAAAAGATCTACTATTCTGGTGTTTTTCCCCTTCCCTTATGAAGCTGAGCATGACTAAATTGAATGAAATTCTAAGAGATCTACTATTATGGCCTTTGCCTGAAAAAAAAATGGACGTTTACCTATTGTCACGATGACAAACGCCCGTTATCCGTTACGTAAGGGAATAACAGCGAGTTTTGTGTGAATTTTGAAATGCCATAACAGGAAGCTATTTAAGGGTTCGCCCTCTCACAAACCCAATACGGAACATCCGTGACATTATATAATGACCGAGTTTTTATTCATTCCCTGATACACACAGATATGGACGTATACATCTATAGTGTATATACACACACACGTGTATCTGGAGTCAGTAATTTAAATCCGATTGTGGTTGCGATCGCAGTAATAATTGTATAGAGTTGTTGCTGTCACAGCCGACTATAACTATCACAGAAAGTTCAAAAGCATTTGCATAGGCTGGTCAATGACAAAGATTTATGCACTCAAAATAAGCCATTCTCCAATCATTCCTAATTTCAGTGCATCTTTGCAGACACGTTAACATAGATTTTGACAATATAGGGAATGCTGCAGCCAAGACTCATCAAAAATCATATATTGATGTCTTAAGAAGGTATCAACTTACTGCAAACTCAAGCAAAACAACAGACAGATAGATGGATTCAGCGGTATCTTATCATATTGAACAGATGAGGATAAACACCGAAGCAGCATCTCAGTTGAAATAAAAAAAAATAAAAAAATTCTCATCTTAAGAATATAAATATGAAATACTAAGGCTAGTGACCATCGAATTAAAACTTTCCCGTTCCGTTACAGAACGGTCGTTCTGTAACGGATTTTGGATTTGCCGTTCCGTGAAATCCCGTTACAGAACGCCATAATAAAAATCACGTACTTCTCGCCGCGTTGTCCGTTCCGTAACGCGAACTCTCCGCGTCAGAACATTTTTATCCCCGTTACATCCGTTCTTTTCACACATTGGCCAAAAAAAATTTATGAATTAATTATAAAGCTGATGAAACATGATATTCTAATAGATTTGATTATATTATGTTGTAATAATGATTCATAAACTAAAAAATGCAGATAAGGTTAGAACATATTAATGTCAATTTTTAAAAAAAATTCACGCCGCATTGGCCGCGATCCGTTCCATTCATCCCTTACAAGTCGCTTCCGCGACAACGCAAATCGCAACCGAATCCGCGATTTTTTTCCTTGCTAGTGACAGGCTTGTACTTCAAAATAAACAGATATTAGACGCTGATTCATTTCTATCTTTAATTTCTCTTCCATGTGTTCAATTAAATATCTTGTCTGATTATAGTGTAAGTTAGCCTCATCTCAACAAAATATTCCTTTCAACACAAACTTGGCCATATTAGACAAACCCAACAATTAAGAATAAAAAATATGTAAGGCATACTTACCAAAAACGTGAAGAAGGCGCCGTACTGGAGGCTTATCTGCATGACGTAATCCTGATGTTTGCTTAACAGCCTATATTTTCACAGAGCAAACATATATCAGTAGTTCAGAACAAACAAGTAAGCTTCCTTTAACACCTAACCGCACCCAACAAAGAAACAAAAAGCGAGATCAAAGGTAGACTCCAAATCACACTGTCTTCCACATGTACAACTGAATGATGCTGAATAAAGACAACTATATGGAAGGAGCCTCAACTTAAGATGGCTGTAGTTCATTATATAGTCTTCCTTATTGCCAATTGGCTGCTCTAAATACCAAGAGTACAGGCAACAAAATAGAGAGTAATTTCATACTAGAGACAGAGATTGTGACCTGAAGATGTTCAACAATCAGAAATTGCACAAATTGCTCTTTTCTAGTAAAATCTAGCTCGAAGGAAATATCTATCTGAGCAGCAGTATGTTTCAATTAATGGAATTTCATAAGCAGAGAAAACTAAGCTGGAAATGTTTGTGATTATCTGGAGTGTTAGACACGAGATACTTTTATAACTAATTCTCGATAATAATGCATTCTTTCTGATTAAACTAAAGGCAAAACTAGATAGATAAACAGCAAACAAAGATGGGGTTTATAAATACATGTTAAAACAGAACCAGAAAGAAGGTGACACATACTAGTTTGTTGAACTTCTCAATTACTGCCAACGGTATCGTTCCAAGTGCAATTATGTCTCTGGTCTTCTCACTCTTGTAAATGCAAATAAGAAAGCATATGTCAGTGCATAATATCAAAGCAATTCAAGTGTAGTTGCCAAATACTAAGCCGAGCAATAAGCCACGTACAAGACATATAAATCTGATCCACAAAAGTTCAAACTAAGATCACAATTGGGAGTAAATGTTAATGTACTACGTGAACTCTCACAATTGGGACTAAATGGTAACGTACTACATGAACTCTGATGATCATATGCATAAAAGATCAAATTACTTACAAGTCAACGATCATATACTTTATATCACCATTTAGATCACACAGATTGAAACTATTTTCATGATCTCTCACTTAAGTACAACCTGATTATTGTTAAAAGATCAGATAGGAAGACACTTGAAAACCCCACCAACAGCTTAACTATGAGGCCCACAGATTTCGTAAGATACTTCATACTTCCTCATTTTTTTAATTGTGACATCTAGGTTAGGTTGGGCACTCTATTTAAGAATTAAACTAGTTTTTAGGCTCGGGTAATGCCCTGGTAATTATAATTTTTATTTATTAATATTTTACTTTGAAATTATAACACCAAACATTACCTGGTTTGGTGGTTAAGACATTAATATAGTAACTTGAAGTCATGGGATCAAATCTTATACCATGCATTTTCTAATTTTATGTGGAGTACATGAAGTAAACACTCTAAAGGACAGCGGCTAGCGCCACGTGGCATAGTTCCTTGTTTAGGAACGCCTTTTAGTATATTAGTATAGATTAGAGAAGGTAAGCAAACATATTAATTGAAAAGTTTGAACATCGGTTAAAGGGAAGGTTTGGGTTATCAAGATTAGGATTATAGAAAATAATGTGTGTTTATCATCTCTAATCTCTTCCTTAAGATGTATGCACAACTTAGATATTGCAAGTTAATAAAAAAACCGGAGGAGGTATATTTAGTATATTTTGTCGACTAGTAAGTTATTTGCCACATCATATTATAAGTGTTTGTTTCTTGTCATGCCTCTAATCTCTTCGACCTCTCATTGTGAGCCAGAATTGCAATGACTATAATGAAGCATACCGCATTTGTGAGCATGAAGCATATGGCACTTGCGAGCAAGGGAAATGATTTGTGGCTGCTGCGCCTAATATCAGGATCAGAGTGAGCTCAAGACCCTTGTGATGAGGTCACAATGCGATGATGACACTAAACCTAGGTTGTCTATATGTAATTTGATCTGACTAAAACTTCCTCACATTTCGTTCTTTCCCAAGGATATACATACCACAATGCCAAAGTTCTAACCCCAAAAGAAGAGTCGGCTACTTGAACCACAAATTTATTTCCTGTGATCGCTAACAAAGATCTTTTCTATCCATTCTTATATGGCATCGTCACTGTAGTAAAATGAAGGACAACAAATGTACCTAAACTTCAGAAAAGATCTTGAAACCCCTGGAAATTTACAAATTCTGATATAACCAATGTCACTATGGCCTTCATTCTTCAAAACTTAAAAGTTTCAAGAATTTATGTGAACTTGAGATCGATGTGTTGTCCTTCATTTTGAAGGCCATAGTGACGACAATGATATCACAGAATTCACAATTATCTTTCCTAGGTGATGAGCTAAACGGGTGTGGACTTCATTTTTTCTCAAGGAAATCTAAGGCAGTACGCCTTGAAACAAAGAGCAATTGCTAACCAAACACCATCCTGATTATGGTCTTCAAAATTTATGGACTCGACTTCAAAACGAGGCACGACAGAACTTTTGGAATAAAGAAATGTAACACATCATCTACCTCTATAAATAAAAGATATGAACAGGTTGCACCTAAGAACAAAATATTATATAAAATAAAAGAAACGAACTATTAAAAAAAGAATTAGGCAACATCTAAAATGAGATAAGGAAGAAGAATTGAAAACACACCTAAAATAAAGTGGAAAACATATAAAGAGTATTCCTCTTTTGACAAATATTCTAGGGTTGAACATGTATAAAGAGATACACATATATGTGGGTGTTGAATCATATTGGATAACTAAAATAAGAATGAAAAGAGACGCAAGGGGAATAAAGCATAAAGTCATCACAAAAAAAAAAGATAGAAAAAATTTACCCACAAACAAAAATTTACATAGTACATTATCGAAGACAATGAGCATAATGCCAAAATTCCCCTTCTAGTAAGCAACAATCAGTTCGATCAAATTGGAAATGTCACTTACTACGAAGAGTAGCCGGTAGTTGGTGACAAGCAAGGTGCCGGCTTCATCGGTGTTCACAAGAACAACACCGTATCCCTAAAAATCATCAAAATTTACAAAATGAAAAATATATAAATAAAAAAAAATCTGAGGAAGAATTCTCAATTCTGAACCGAATGAAACAAACAAGAATTCAAACTCACAACTAATAACTAATAACAATATACGAGAATAATTAAACAGAAACGTTACAAAATAGAATGAAAAACAAATACTCAGAAAAAGCACAAACCTCCCTAATAACTTCTTCAGCTTCAAGCAAAAATCTGGAGAATCCATGAGAAATAGTGCGACCAAGAGACTAAAAATTTTTACAAAAATCAAGATAGTTCAAGAAAATTCGAGACTGAATTTAAGAATTATGTACGTATATGATCGAAATTTAATCAAGAAAATAATTCTAGGGTTCTTGTAGGAAGAGAGAGATCGAGATTGACCTCATTCTTAGTCCATTCAATGGCTTCCCAACTACCAGTACCATCCATCTTCTCTGTATCGGAAAGACGAGAGTGTGGAAGAGACGCGGAAGGCGGAGTTCGTGCGGTCATGCGGCGGGCCGCCGATGACAGGAGAGAATAACGGTTGGTGAAAGACAGACAAATGACGGGGCAAGTATTAAGAGTTTACCACCTGACAGCCGTTGGTTCTCGACAGACTAGCCTTATGTCCCGGATCCTCTCTGACTTTTACCCTGTCTTTTAAATGTTGCTACATTTACTTTTCAAACATACTAAGGAATTGGTTGGTGGGGTTCCACTATACAGAGCAAAATTAAGGACAAAGGATTATTGTTAATGACATGGTGAAAAGTAGAGTAAATTGTCATTAAAAAGGAAAGTTGGCCCACTATTTTCAAAACTGGCGGAACTTTTTGGGTGGAAAAATGTGGGTCCTTCACCAAATTGTAAAAAGGGAGCCAAACTAACTTTTTATTTAATTTCAGTTACCTTTCCATACAACAGGGGATTCAAAATTTTCCCTCCAAAATTTCAGTCTAACCAAATGACATTTCATACAACAGGGGTTGAAATTTTCCCCCAAAAAATTTACTACACCAAAAATTCGAACTGAAATGGGATTTGAAATTTCCCCCTTAATATTTCATACTTTAACAATATTGTATATATACAGGGGGCCTTGAAATTTTCCCCCAAAAAACAACAAGCCCCATTTCACCAACCAGCAGTTGAGCACCCAACTCATCAAACAGAGAAACCAACCACCAGCAAGTTTTGGGGGGATTTGGGGTAGATTCACTCTCAATTCAACATCATTGAGTGATTGTCATTGTTAACCTTTTTTTTTAAGCTTCACCTGAGGAAGGTGTTGAAAAATTCTCAGCTTGAACATGTCTGGCATCCATTGCAAAGATATGGCCCCCCTAGACAGTTCTACTAATAAAATATCAACACCTTCAACATCAAATGCTCAACTCATACAACAAATTCATCCCACATTTGATCTTAATGATCCACTACCAAAACCAGAGGTCTTTGATCTCAACAGACCCCCAACAGATGCATCTCCAGAGGAAGAACAAGATGAAATCTTCACTGAAATGCAAGGAAATGAAGATGAAGAATTAGTTGCTATATGGTTAAATAATGATTCAGATGTCCAAGTCACATAGTATGACTGGACAGATGATGAATCAGACAATGAACAACAACAACAACCACAAGAAGTCTTAGGGAAGAGGAAAAGCCATGTACTGGATAATTATAGCAGAGCAAATGTTGCAGACAAGCTACAACAACTTGTACAAATAGATCAATATGGGCAGTACAAGTTACCTCATGGAACTCTCAACAAATTAGCACGTGATTTGAAGACTTCAAGGTGCACATTGGCTAGAATATGGAAGAATGTTGCACAACAACTCCAATCTAATGCAAACATAGAGGTCAATCACAAGAGAACAGGTAGAATTGGAAGAAAGAGAATTCAGTTGGATCCTCAACAATTAATATCAATTTCATTAAGGAAGAAGACAAGTATAAGAGCAACAGCAGCAGCATTAGGAATGCACATATCGACATTGCACAGGTTGGTTAAAAGGGGTGCCATAAAGAAACACACAAATGCCATAAAACCTCACCTCACCTCAGCACACAAGGTTGCTAGGGTGTTGTGGTGTTTGGATTCTATCATACCAAACACCATCCATACAATACCAAAATTTAGCAATATGTACAATGTGGTTCATATGGATGAGAAATGGTTTTGTATGAGCAAAATCAGTCAGAGGTAGTATGTTGCCCCAAGTGAAACGGAGCCATACAGAAGATGCAAAAGTAAAAGTCATGTTCATGGGTGCACTAGCAAGACTAATCATATCAATTAATGGGGAGGTCATATTTGATGGAAAGATAGGCATCTTCCCATTCATAGAAGAAGTGGCAGCGAAAAGATGGAGTGTAAACAGAGATGCATGTGTGGTGGAAACCAAACCTCTACTTAGCATCACAAAAGAGGCCATAAGAGAGAAACTGATAAAGCATATATTGCCAGCTATTAGAGAAAAATGGCCAGAGGGGGATGCAAGCAAATCTGGATTGTCCAAGACAATGCAAGGCCACACATATCAGGTGATGATCCTGAATTTAACTTAGAGGCAACAAAAGGGGGATTGGACATAAGATTAATCAATCAGCCAGCACAATCTCCTGATATGAATGCGTTGGATCTTAGTTTTTTCAATGCAATTCAAACACTCAAAGACAGAATTGCACCAAGAAGTGTAAAGCACTTGCAGTCAAGAGAGCATATAACAAATATGACCCAAAACTATGCAATCACATATGGTTAAGTCTAGAACAATGCATGAAGGAGACTCTAATAGTGAGGGGTAGCAACAACTACCACATTCCTCATATGGGCAAGAAAGCACTACAAAAGGAGAGGGGAGTTACCAACAGCCATAACACTTAGTCCACAACTAGTACAAGAGAGCAAACAATGGGCAGAGGAAGGCCATTTTGAAGAACAACATGAAGAACCAAACTATGCAACAAGTGGGGAATCAGATTCAGATGATGGTATTGGCATAATATGAAACATAAGAAATCATACCATTTTTTGGGCATTAGAGTGCATAACAAGTAAACTTTTTGTACGTAAAAGGTACCACATATAGGTTAAACTTTTTGTACTTGTACATGAAAACATTTTGTATGTAAATTTGCATTTATATAAACAAATCCATTTCAGAACAGGTAGTTATTAATTGCACTTATTAGAAAAAATTTAATCAAATAAATGAGTGACAAAAAGAGGAAATCAAATTACACATACAACAACAAATGTTGCTTATTCAATCAGATTTCCTAATCTTGTCACTCATTTTTTAGAATCAATGAAAATTAGATTACACATAGCCATCATTAACAGCAAGCACTCAACAAATTGTCACAACATCATGAGGCACGATTAACATATCAATTTTTGTTGGTGAATCCTCTCAGGAAGTCCCCACTCGTCCATTTAACTTAACACATGCATTCAAACAAGTTGTCACATTGAAAAGGAGAACATAAGCCGCTGGTGGCAATTAGAGGTCAATGATATCCAGTTGCCTAATGTCTAAGATAACTATCAGCAGACCCCATTCATCAATGAGGATTACAATAATCCTCTCATGTAAACATATTTGAATTCATATATACACTTTGGACAGGCTATATGACACCATAAATAACACTCACATGCCTCATCAGTTTGTCACATTCAATCCTAGTCAATGAGCACTGAATAAATGCAACATGAAGTGTATTATTGGATGTTTCATCCCATATCATCATTGAGGTTCACACCAACACACACACAAACAACAAGAACATGATTGAGGCATGATTAACAACAAGAAACTCTTGAATAACATAGGTAAATAACATTAATAACAGATGGGCATGAATAACAGAGGGGACAACAAATAAAAGCAACAACAACAACATGATTAACAGCAACAAATAACAGCGAAAATTATACAGGGGAACATAGGTGATTAACATAAACAACAACAATTGTACAGGGGAACATGGATAACAGAGTTGAAGAACACCAATCCTAACAAAAATGTCTTGAATAACAAAAGGGACAACAACAATATTATGAGGCATGATTAGCAGCAACAACATGAACATGATTAATAATAGAGCGCAATTATACATGAGAACGTGTATAATAGAGGGGACAACAAATAAAAGCAACAACAACTTGATTAACAGCAACAAATAACAGCAATTATTGTACAGGGGTGAACATATGCATGATTAACATAAACAACAACAACTATACAGAGGAACATGGATAACAGATGTGAATTCATGGATAACATTAATCATAGAGGGCAATTACACCAACAACATCAAGAATGGGCATGAATAACAGAGGGGACAACAAATAAAATCGACAACAACAATTTGATTAACAGCAACAAATAACAACAATTGTACAGTGGAATATGGATAACATATGTAAATTCATGAATTCATGGATAACATCAATCATAGAGGGATCTTACACCAACATCATCAAGAATGGGCATGAATAACAGAGGGGACAACAAATAACAGCAACAACAACAACATGATTAACAGCAACAACAACATTATGATTACCAACAACAAATAACAACAACAACTGGCTGACAGCAACAACTGAATAACACGGGTGAATAACAACAAGAAATAACAGCAACAAAAACTGAATAACATAGGTAATATAAGAGCTAAAACAAACTAAACATCACTAGATTTACCATAAAAAATCATGAACATCAATATTCCCAACAAATATCACCTTAATAACAAGATCAAACACAAACAAAGGTTATATAAGAGGCAAAACAACCTAAACAACACATAAATAATAAGATCTAGTAAAAACCCTAATAAAAAGAGCAATAACTTAACACTAACATGAAGCACAACAACCAAAGAGCACAAACTAACCAATAAACCTCAACCTCAACCAACATGAATCACGTAAATCAACAAGATCATAACCCTAAACAGTAGGTAAAATCACATCAACTAAAATCAAAGTAAATCATAACCATAAACAGGAATAAAATCAACTAAAATCATAACCCTAAACATGCAAATTAAAACGCAAATAAATTCATGCTTCCAAACTCAAACCCACAAGTAATTCATTCAAAAAAAATAAAAATAAAAACAGAGGATAAAGTTAAGGAGTGGGTCGATCTTCCGTAAAAAAATTAGGCGGACTTTGAAAAACCATTTCTTGATGGCTTTTAAACCAAAAGAGGTAAGATTGCCATGAATCAAAGCCTTCAGGTGGGGGATCTTCATTTTTTTTCGTTTTTTGTTGCGTTCAAAAACCCATATTTGGTGGTTTTTTTAAAGGAGCACCGCAAGAAATTCCCAACGTCGAGCTTCTTTTTTGCAACCCTCGCCATTTTTGCTTCACAATCAAACTCGTCAAGCAAGTTAAAGAGACGCTTCTTCGAGTTTGGCGTTAATTCGTCCATGGAAAAACCCAGAAGAACAGGGGACTCAAAAATGAAACAAATTCAAAAAATCACAAATTTGGTTTCAGAATAATCGCAAGAACGCAAAGATTATTAATCTCAAGTTTTTTTTGAGAGATTTGAAGTAAGAAATCCTAGATTTGAGGATTTGAGGATTTGAGGAAGAACAAGAGAGAGAAAAGTGAGAGTTAGAGAAAAGAATGCCCTCAGAGGGAAAGAGAGAAAAGTGAGGTGGATGGGTGACTAGGGTTTTGGAGGGAGTTTTAATACGGGTGGTTGGGTGAGTTAAGGGGGGGGGGAGGTGGGTATTAAATGAGGTTAGGTGGGGGGTGTTGGGTTTTAATTGGGCCTAAGTAAGTGAGTGGATTGTGAATGAGTAGGTACTTTTTACTATATGTAGTAATTTATGTAAATGTAGCAACTAAAGAGAGACACACCTAAATGGTAAAATGTAGCAACAATTAAAAGACGGAGAGAGTAATAAAACTCTACAAGGTAGAGTTGTATCTGAAGCATACATTTTAAAATCAAGGGCTAATATTGGTAGGAGGGAAAAACTAGGGGGTGGATTTGGATGAGAAAAAATAGGGGGAGTTTTGGAAAGAGTGTATGAGCATTGATTTTTTATTCAATAGTTGATATTGCTCAAACTCTACCTTGTAGAGTTATTTTAGAACTCTAGAGGATCCAAACACGACGGTTGCACTAGGGTGGACATCAAAGTACTCCAGAGTTTTCATATATAATAGAGATTGTTATATGAAAAACTCTAAACAACAAACATTTTAGTGGTGAAAGAATGGGGCCCACATGTCATAAAGCAAAGTAACTGTGGTTAGAAAATGTAATTATTAAATCTTTTATATTATAAATTAAAGTCAAAAGTTGGGTTATTTTACTAAAGTAAATGTCATTAATAATTAGTGGAGGGAAGTAAGTGTTTTGTTTTCAACATCTATCTCCCACCCCCCCACCCAAAAAAAATTCTCTCTCCTCCCAAATATTATGGCATTGTTTGGTAAAGAAGGGTTTGGGGCAAAATTAGTGGTTTTAGCTCATATTAGAGGATTAGACTAGTCAATCCTTTAATTTGAGTGTTTGGTAAAAGAGGTTTCAATTAGCTTATTGAGCCCAAAAAACTCTTTTTGAAAAAGTTAAGGGGATGAGCTTTTTAACATTAGAGGTTTGGGAATGAATGGACCAATTACATTTAAGTCCTAAAGTTGTTAAAAATTACATTAACAAATAATAAAAAGTACAACAATAGATTATGCATATGTCCTTATTGGTAAGTTTACATAATAATGTAGCTATCAGCTACTTATCAAACACCTTTATACAAACAACTAATACAATCAGCTAGTCAAATCAGCTAATACAATCAGCTAACATCTACCAGCTAATACAATCAGCTAACAAATATCCGTTAATTGCCAAATAGGGCCTATATCCCTCGAAAAATTAGGGTTTATGAACTGAGGTTGAAGTCGACGAAGTTGATGCACCGACTCTAAAATCGAAGTAATATTGTTGTAAATAATGACCACCGATGTACGTGAAGCAATAATTGAAGCTAAATGTGGTGAATGTGTTGGAAAAAGTATTAGAATGAAGAAGTTCAATGGTAGTGTGAAATGGTAAAAAATTGTGGAAGGGAAATTGAATTCTGATTTGGGAAGGAGGTAAGTATTTATTGTACAATTAATTTGTTAGTGCGTTATAATATAGTCCCTGAATTCAGTGAATTATATAACTTGGGATTCCACATAATTTTCCATTTTTGTTAGAAATTGGGTTGTCAAAAATCTTTATTTTAGGAAGTCGAGAATATTATTTATTCCTGAATGAGTAACATTATGGAGCAAATTGGGGAAAAAACTCCTGAAGTGAATGGACGCCAAATATCCATTAATGAGATCAAGTAATGGATGGTGAGAATGGTTTAGGTTTTGAAACACCCCCGAATCTGAATCCAAATTTGTCTAATTCACAAGTACGTAGTGGTGGCACACCTAGAAAAGGTATGAACTTTGATTCTTTCGAAGGCGTTGATGAATTTTACGCAATATATGGTAGGTCAATGGGATTGAGTATAACTCGGTGTGGAAAGGCAAGGGATAGTGTGACGAAGGAGAAAAAGTTCTAGTATTGTCACTGTGAGTGTGATCCGGCACGTAAGAAGAGAGATGATGTTGAAGTTATTAAGGTAGATTGTAGAAGGAGGAAATCAAAAAAATGTGGGTGTGAGGTTGGGTTGTCTGCGGTATTGAACAAGGAGAGTGTGTGGGAAATTTTAAATGTTGAACTGACGCATAAAAATCATGTGCCCACCCCGAGTAAGTCGAGTTTTATTCCATCTTATAGAGACATTCCCAAATTTGTTCTAAGACTTGCTAAAGACTTGATAAAAGCAGGTGTTAAGCAGACACAAGTTTATTCTGCTTTAGCTAATCAACTTAGGTTGTGTTTGGATACCATAATTTCATTTCAAATAGTGGAATTCAATTCCATAATTTGAATTACTAGAATTCAATTTCAAGTCTTGTGTTTGGGAAAATTGAGAATTTCAAATTTGGAATTTCAAGTCCTGTTCCTTGAAATTAGATGTGTAGTGCCAGACCATCAATTCTTAAGCCATTCAAACTATTCAACAACTTGTAAACAAAATAGTGCTTCCTTTTCACTCGAATTGCAATTTGTTTTTTTTACAAATCAAAATCAAAGTTTTTACTTGGAATTATAAACCCTTATTTTTACCCCAATTGATTATTTAGAATGAAAAATTATGATTTTACCTTACCAAACTGTCAAAATTGTTAAATTCAGATGAAATTGAAGCTTTAAAACTTGAAACTTGCTTCAAATCAAGCAAAAACAGTTGCAAACACCCAAATTTATTTCCAAATTGCTCAAAATTGAGATATTTTGCGGTGGTGCAATTGAAGAATCACGACCTTAAGAATTGAGAAGCCGATGACAATGGTGAAAAACGAGAATCATGGTGGCAGCGCAATGATGGTAACAGAGGAGAGAGAGAGTTGTGGTGGTTAGGGGCGTTGGTGGAGAGAGAAAAAGATCTATGGATGATGAACACAGTAGAAGTGGCAGATGAAGGAATTAAAATGACGTAAAACTAGGTGTAATTTGAAATTCATAAAGTTGTACTCATTTTTGTAATGGTTTGGATTTGGGCTAAATACAAATCCAAATTCTTAAGTTATCCAAACAATACATTTGATCCAATTTCAGGATTTCAAATGAACTCCATTAATCCAAACAGGCCATTAATGGATTTGGTAACATTTCCTTTTTACTGAAGGATGTGAACAATGTTGTAAGCAAGGTTCGTAGTAAGAACTTTGATGAAGTTGATTGTAGGGCAATGTTTGCGTACTTTGGTAAAATATAAGAAGCAACTGATGATTTCTTCTTCTCATGGAGGGTTGATGATGAAAATCGATTGAAAGATGTTGTGTGGGTTGATGCTCGTAGTAGAGCTGCATATGTGGACTTTAGTGATGTGGTATGTTTTGATACTACATATATCACGAACAATTATGAACTGCCTTTTGCAAACTTTGTGGGAGTCAATCAGCATGGGCAGACTATCTTGCTGGGTTGTGCATTACTCCGTAATGAGGATACGAAGTCCTATAAGTGGGTTATGTGTGAGTGGCTAGGGTGCATGGGTGGTGTCCAACCGGGGGGGGGGAGGGGATAATAACTTACCAGAGTGTTCCTATGGCGAAGGCCATTGAATCAATTTTGCCGGGAAGTAGACATAGACTGTGTGTTCGGCAATATATTGAGCAAAGTTCCCCGTAAGTTGTTGTCTATGAAAAATATTGGGGATTTTCATAAGAAGATGAAAGAAGTTGTTTATGATTCTCTTTTTCCCGAGGAACTTGAGAGTAGGTGGGTTGATTTGATTAAAGAGTATGAAGTGGTGGAAGATGAATGGCTACAAGGGCTGTGGGAACTTAGGGAATGATGGATACTTACGAATGTGAAGGACTTCTTCTGGGCTGGTAAGTAACTATTGTTGAAAATTTTAAATTTATGGGAGATGGAATATCTTTGTACTTCTTGGATTGGTGTGTTATTGTAGGTAGGTTGATTTAGCAATCATGAGTGACAAAATATTTGTAATTGTTGGTAATTTTGTTGCTGATAGTGTATGTAAGTTGATCAAGCAATCGTCTTTGAAATAGGTACCCTTGTATATTTTCATATGTTTCTTAGTTAAGTTTAGTATGAAACTATTCTTAAGTTTGTTATTCGATATATGTATATGCATTTGGTTTGGTGAAAGTGGTTGATGTAATAAAGTATGTATGAGTTAGAACATGTTTACCCTGGTTGTGTCCATTGGCCTAAATGAGGAATTTGAAATAGAGGCAAAATGTTGAAGTGTTTGTCCGTTTGTTATATGGCTGTCCACAACTCAAAATGTGGAGAGTATACATCTTTTTCAAGGGGTTCATGAATGCTAAAACGTCCCTTAGGGAAAAGTACACCCGAGCAATAGACCACTGAGTTAACCCTGAGAAGGTTGCTACTGCGAACGACGAACGCCGTAAGTTAAAATTGAAATCCTTCTTAATGGCTGAGCTTCCGGAAGGTATATACGGACGCTAAGTTTATGGAAGTCTAGAATGAGTGTTTTGCGTTGATCTACTGCTTCCCTTCGGGTGAGAAATGTATTTCTGGGGATATAACCCAATACACCATTCTTGATAGGATACAGCTTGCTGATCCTGTAGAGCATGTGTCACATGAATGAATGTGTGGCATGATAGAAGCGTTGATACACTGAAATGTGATTGTCGGTTGTTTGACCATAAAGGCATCCTGTGTAGACATATGATAAGGGTAATGTAAATGATGAATATGCCTCTTGTACCAGAGAAATATGTCCTTGACATATGGATTTAAAGATATTAAAAGGAAGCATTTGGACATAAAAGTGGCTTTCAATGACCCAGACAAGACAGAGGAGGATGCGCGTTATGGACACCTACAGTATGAATTTGAGGTTGTCTTCAATGTTGCCCAGACATCGGATCAGCTATGTGAGTATGTTGTAGATGTTGCGCGACGTGTTACAATGGAGTTGGAGGAGTTGAAGGAAGGAACATCTAATGTGGCCACAACGACCGACACCAACACATTTAAAGGAGCGAGCAATCAAGACTCGACTAATGTCGCTGGTATCCCTGTGCCTTGTCCGGACGAGGGTGTTAGGAACCCTCCTCCGGGTAAGAGGGTTGGTAGACCTCCAAAAAAAGACACCTTACGGGGCCGGATACAAGAAAAGTCGAACCACTTCGACTAGCAAGCAGAGTACGGAGGGAACCGTTACAAAATCGGGTCAAATGTGCAGGTTTTGGTTTAAATGTTATTTTTTATTTGTTGTTCCGAAGTGGAATGATTGTTTATGGTTGTACATTTGACCACTTATTCTATGCAATAATGGTAGGTTGTTGTAATTAAATAACCTTATTTCAAAAAGTAATTTTGTGTTCCTATAGTAATATATGGAAATTTTCGTGGCAAACTTATTCCCAAGGAACAAGAAAAGGGAACACATAAATTGTGGATCTTGATCTTGTTCCTAAAAAGAACTTGACATGTCTTAGTGTTATTGAAGATGATCCACTCTTATGGCATAAGCGTCTAGGACATGCTAGCTTTTCATTACTTGATAAACTTCGATCAAAAGATCTTGTCTTGGGATTACCATCTATAAAATTTCATATTGATCAAGTTTGTGATGCATGTGCCAAAGGGAAGCATATTAGATCCTCTTTCAAGTCTAAAGCTGTTGTGAGCACCACAAAGCCATTGGAATTAATTCACATGGATTTGTGTGGCCCCATGAGAATTCAAAGTAGAAGTGGTAAGAGGTATGTGCTAGTTATTGTTGATGACTACTCAAGATACACTTGGGTTATTTTTCTCTCTAGTAAAGATGAGACTTATGATGAGTTCCTTGTCTTTGCAAAAAAAGTTTAAAATTTGAGTGGTCACAAATTGATGCATATTAGATCCGATCATGGTAAAGAATTTGAAAATTATAAATTTGATGACTTAAGTAGAGACCATGGCCTAGATCATAATTTTTCTGCCCCTAGGACACCACAACAAAATGGTGTTGTAGAAAGGAAAAATAGGACTTTGGAGGAAATGGCTAGGACTATGCTAATAGCTAGTGAAATTCCAAGGAACTTTTGTGCTGAGGCTGTTAATACTGCTTGTCACATAATAAATCGTGCCATGATGAGACATATCATTAACAAAACTCCTTATGAGCTTTATTTTGGTAAGAAACCCAATATTACACATTTCAGAACATTTGGTTGTAAATGTTTTGTTCATAATAATGGGAAAGATAATCTTAGAAAATTTGATGCAAGGAGTGATGAAGCAATATTTCTAGGATATTCATCACATAGTAAGGCTTATAGAGTTTACAATAAAATAACTATGTGTGTTGAAGAAAGTGTACATATAATCTTTAATGAATCTGGCAACTTTAATTCAAGCAAGCAGGTTGATGACTTTGAAATAGGCTTAGTTCGATTAAATGAAAAAGATGCAGATTCAATTGAGGAAGAAGGAATAAAAGAGGAAAGGAACGAAGAAGATGAAAACCTTCATAACAATGATGTTCCTATTCCTCAAAATGATGGAGTTGTTCCTGTTCCCACTAAGAACGAAAATGTTGAAGGAATTGATTCAACAATTGCTGAGAGAGGAACAAATGAACAAGGCTCCTCATCCTCTCATGAAAATCAAGAGGAACAACCTGTTCCTATAAGGGAGTTTCAACCAAAACCTTGGAGACATCAAAAATCACATCCAATGGAACTCATAATAAGTGACATATCCAAAGGTACGCAAACTAGATCTCAGTTAAGGAATTTTTGTGCATTTCATGCGTTCTTATCAATGATGGAACCAAGAAATCATGAAGAAGCCTTAACTGATTCTGATTGGATCACTGCTATGCAAGATGAGTTAAATGAATTTCAAAAAAATAAGGTATGGCATCTAGTTCCCTCTTTTAAACAACAAAAAGTGATTGGATTAAAATGGGTGTTTAGAAACAAACTAGATGAGTATGGAACAATTATAAGGAACAAAGTTAGACTTGTAGTAAAAGGTTATAATCAACAATAAGGAATTGACTATTAAGAAACCTTTGCTCCTGTTGCTAGACTTGAGGCAATTAGAATACTAATTGCATTTACTGCATATATGGGGTTTAAACTGTATCAAATGGATGTCAAATGTGCGTTTCTTAATGGCTATTTAAATGAAGATGTATATGTTGAACAACCCCCTGGATTTGAATGTAATGATTTGCCAAACCATGTCTACAAGTTTGACAAGACTCTTTATGGGTTAAAACAAGCGTCTAGGTCATGGTATGAGAGATTATCCAAGTCCCTTTTAGAAAACAATTTTAAAAGAGGAAAAGTTGATAAAATTTTGTTTCTAAAATCGAAAGGAACTGATATACTTCTTGTTCAAATATGTGTTGATGACATTATCTTTGGAGCAACTAATGAGTCATTATGCAAAGAATTCTCAAACCCTATGAGTAATGAATTTTAGATGAGTATGATGGGTGAATTAAATTTCTTTCTTGGGTTACAAATTAAGCAAACATAAAAAGGAAAATTTATTCACCAAAAAAAATACATAAAGGAACTGTTAAAGAAATATGGCCTCGAAAATTCAAAGATAAATCACACTCCTATGGGAACTTCAACTAGATTAGATGAAGATTCCATAGGAACAAGTGTTGTTCAAACAAAATATAGAGGCATGATTGGTTCTCTTTTGTATCTAACTGCTAGTCGTCCAGACATAGCTTTTAGATTTGGTTTGTGTGCTAGATTTCAAGCAAATCCCAAGGAGTCTCATCTAACAGCAGTAAAGAGAATTCTTAGATATTTTAAAGGAACAGATGATCTTGGACTTTTCTATCCAATAAGTGACACATTTGAGTTAAGAGGATATGATGATGCTGACTATGCTGGAGATCTTGTAAATAGGAAAAGCACGTCAGGTATGGTTCAATTTCTTAGTCATAGTTTAGTTTCTTGGAGCACCAAGAAACAAAACACAGTTGCTTTATCCACTGTTGAAGCAGAATATGTAGCTGCTGTTGCATGTTGCTCTCAAATTCTTTGGATAAAACAACAACTTTGTGACTATGGAATAATCTTTAATTGTGTTCCTATTTATTGTGATAATACAAGTGCCATTAGTATTTCAAAAAATCCAGTGCATCATTCAAGAGTTAAGCATATATATATCAGACATCACTTTCTAAAAGAAAATGTGGAAAAAGGTTTGATTAAACTTGAGTTTTGTCAAACTGAAAATCAGATTGCTGATATACTAACCAAGCCTCTACAAAGAGATAGATATGAAAAATTAAGGCTTGGGTTAGGTTTTATAAAACATAAGTAATTGTTCCTATTCCAATCTCCCATGTCTGAATTGATTTATCTTACTCTATGTGATATTAAGTGACTGTGATTAATTGCCTAATACCATTGCAAATTAAGATGTACAAAACATAAACATGGATTTAAAGGAATAAAGCTACTCACAAATGTCACATAATACTCCCCTTATTGTTCCTAAGTGATAGAAACATGCATGATTTGATGAATGTTGATAATTAGTAAAAGTTGTTCCTATAGCACAAGTTCCTTATTTTTTCTTTTCTTTCCAAAAATTAAAAAGTCCATAAAAATCCAATAATCCAAAAAATCCAAAAATATATGAATCAAATTTATCAAGTATTGATTCAATTTTTATCTTTTCTTTTCTTTAATTTTATTTTTATCTTTTTAATTTTACGCGTGTAACTCTTCGTTTACTGTTACATGCATCTTCTCTCTTTAATTTTCTTTCTTCCCTTCCAAAACTGTGTTCCTTAAACGCTTCAACTTCAAAAGTTGTTCCTATAGCACAAGTTCCTTATTTTTTCTTTTCTTTCCAAAAATTAAAAAGTCCATAAAAATCCAAAAATCCAAAAAATCCAAAAATATATGAATCAAATTTATCAAGTATTGATTCAATTTTTATCTTTTCTTTTCTTTAATTTTATTTTTATCTTTTTAATTTTACGCGTGTAACTCTTCGTTTACTGTTACATGCATCTTCTCTCTTTAATTTTCTTTCTTCCCTTCCAAAACTGTGTTCCTTAAACGCTTCAACTTCACCATTGTTCATCTACTTCACACCTCTTCACACCACATAAAACCTTACATTCTCTTCACCAAATGGCAAAAACCTCTCTCAATTCACCTTTTCCAGAAGCAAAAAACTCCCACAAACTCTCAAATGGAAAACCCCTCTTCTCCTTCCAAAACTCTAGAAATCGAAAATTCTCAAGAAACAAAAATGGATGTAGTAGAGAAAAAATTGGAGTCACCATGGAGAAGTGTGAGAAGAAGGAAACTGATTGGGGAAGATGATGAAGAAGAAACCCCAAAATCAGTTGAGGGGGAAGAAGAAGCTACGCCTGTTCCTTCCAAAGGAACTGCTGCTTCTTCCTCCAAGAAAAGAGTGGAACGAAGTGATTCAAGGTATGTTTTAGGATTTTGTGTAGATCTAGAATGGGCCAAGAAAGTTCAATTCAATGAACTATTTGACATTCTAAAGGAACAAGGTATGGAATACCTGTTTGATACCGCATATAATAATGCCTTAGTTCCTTTAGCCATGGATGAGTTTTGTGCAAACTTCATCAATACTGATGGGGTATGTACTACTGAAGTTAGGGGGAAGAAAATAAAGTTTTCCCAAGAAACTTTAAGAAAAATATGGGAAGTTCCTTGCAAAGGAACTGATCTGTATTTTAAGAGGAAAGGAACTGGTACCTGTCCAAATTTCTCCCAAGATGACATTGTCAAATCTTTTGGGGGAACTGCTGGCCAAATTAAGATCAATCACAACCTTCTCTCTCCAGTTCATAAAATCTTGTTTAATCTAGTTTGGAGGGCACTAATTCCTCAAACTGAAAAGAGGAAGGAGGTGGGTCTCCTAGACATGTGTTATATGTTCTGCCTTGACCACCACATTCAAATAAACTTCCCTTCTCTCTTTATCCAACATCTAACACACTGTATTGAAAATCATTGTGTTGTTGGGTATGGAGCACTCATCACATCTCTTCTCTCCCATTTCAAAGTTAAAACTACTGGTTGGCCTACCTTGGGAATTAAGCACGGTAATAATTAAATGAAAAGACTTTGTATGGATTGGACCTCTCTGTTCAAGATGGGGTTTTGACTCAAGGGAGGATTGCTTCTAGTTCCTCACACAAGAGAAAACTACCTAAGGCAGTAGAGGAGGAACCAGTGGAAGTGATCTTGGAGGAACAAGTTCCTAAGCCTACTGAACCAAAGGAACAGCCACCCAAGAAACGAAAGAAGCCTACCAAACCTGTTCCTAAACAAGTTAGGCAAAGTTCTAGGTTAAAAATTGCAAAAACTACCCATGTTCCTTCTAATGAGGACTCTCCTTTAGTCCTATCCGACACAGAGGAACAAGAACATAACTCACCTAAGGAACCTACTCCTCCTTCCTCACCAAAAATGCCGATCACTCTCAAAACCATCCCTTCCATCTCTCCCTCATCCTTTACAGTTCCTTCCAGTTATGAACATATGAAGATTGCTATAAATGAGCCTAACCCTTTCTCCTCTACATCTACTGACCTACCACCACAACCTCCATTTCTTCCTTCACTTTACACCACCACTTCACCTTCTGTTTCTCTCACAGGAACAACAGGACCATCCCAAGCCAACACTCCAGTTCCTCCACCTAAACCACTCACTGACTTTGGTTCAAAGGGAAAGGAACAAGTTTCTTCGGATGATTATGGATGGGTAAATGAGGTATGTCTCCCTACTTAACATATGATCAAGTTCTACAATTACCTTAACTGGACTTTGGATGATAAAACTGATAAGATGATGGGTCTCATGAAAGTCCTTAGTGATACGGTGATAGAGCAACAAAAGAATATGGAGATGATGGCCCAAGCAATTAACTCCTTGAAACAGCAACTGGATGGGCATCATGGAGAGGTTATGAAGAAATTAGAGGAAGTGGTTGAAGAAGAAGTAGTAGAGGAACATAACTCCCCTTCCCTTCCTAATGTCTAGTTCCTATTTTTCTTAAAGGAACAGGAACTCTTAGCTTTTGTTCTTTTCTTTTCTTTTCTTCCTTTTTATTTTGTACTTTTGAGGAACAAGTGCTATAATATAATGACTTTTGCTACATATTGTATTCGTTTATGATTTGATTGCATAATTTCTTACTTGGAATGGCTAGTATTATGGGATTTATGTTTGAGCAAGTCTAACCTTTGCAATTCCTAACTTAACCATTTTTTTGTGCTTGTTAATGGTCTAAAGGTCTTGTAAATATCAGTCTTCCCAAAATCACCAAGAATTTGATCTTTTTGACGATGACAAAGGGGGAAAAGATACCAGGAACAAACTAAGTTGAAAAATTGAAAAACTGAAAAAATTTAAAAATTTGCCTTAATAAAATTATATAAATTACTATTTTATCTTTTTTATTCTCTTATATTATTTGTTGTTTTCCTTAGTTTGTAACTTTGTTGTCATCATCAAAAAGGGAAAAATTGTTGAACCCTAGTTTTGATGATGACAAAGTAACAAAGATACAAACTAAGTATTGAACTAACAAGTTGTTAAGTGAATGGATTTTACAAGGTATCAAAGAAAGGAGCAAAGAGAATACTAAGTCAAAGAAGAAATCAAGTTTGGATTTTGAAGACTAAGTGAAGATGCTCAAAGATTTGGTACTGGAGAAGCATTGGAGCAAGAAGATCAAAGCAAGACTTTTTGTTTATAGTTCCAATGTAAAGGAACGAGTAAGAATGGTAAGGAACTGTGGCAATTTAAATGAGAATGAGTGTCTGTCCCTTTGTAAAGAACAGATGAACTGGCACTGTCATATTAAGTTGAAGGAACTAATTAATTAAAAGGAACTAGACATATGTGAGTAAGTGGTCGTTTGGTTGCTAATTGAAATCATGGGAATTTCTAATTCCTAGGAATTGTGAAATGGGCTAGTTGTTTGGTTGACAAAAAATTTTAAAAATGGGGGAAGTAGAAATTCCCATGAATTTCTATTGCCTACAAAATGGGGGAATTAACTAACCTACTCCCCCTAGGTAAGTAGAAATTCCTATGAATTTCCACTTCCCTTATACACTACCAAACAAAAATTTTAAATTCCCATGAATTTAATGAAGGAATTTAAATCACGTGTATTGAAAATTCATGGGAATTTTCAATTCCTATGATCAACCAAACGACAACTAAGTATAACGGTTAAATAATGTTGCTTGAGTGATTTATGCCTAGATTCTAGGAAACCGTTTTTATTTAGTAAAAATCTGATTTTAAGGATAATCTTTTTAAGGAAAAGATTTTATTTTTATAAGATAATAAATATCCTTTTCGGTTTTTAAGTAAAATATTTTTAAAGATAATATTTTGATAAAAGGATTTAATTTTGGCTTTATTAATTAAATACTTTTTAATTAAATCAGATTTTTGGTTTACTGCCTAAGTGGTTGCTAAATTTAAGGAAGCAGTAAAATTTCCATAACCCACGTTTAACAGAGATCATGGAGATCATGGGTGTAAAAAAGGAACGTGTTCCTCTAGTTGAGGAACATTATTGGAAAATATTTTTACCACTAACACATGATTTAATCCCACTTTCTAAGTTATCACTACTATAAATACTTATGTAATTAAGTTCCAATTTGTGTCTGACCAAGTGAATTAGTGAGTTTAACTAAGTAAAGTGTTAGTGCCTTCATTCTCTTATAAAAGCCATTTGTTCTTTGCCTTCTTATTCTAATTCCACTAAGTTTATTTGATCAATTGTATTTTGGTTTTGGGGTAAGGGGATTTTGAGTGAACTCCTGTAAGAGAGAAAGCTTTGAGTGAAGCGAGTTAAAGTGAGAAAACTTCAAGTGAAGTTGAGAGGAACAGCTGTTAAGGGAACAATTGTTCAGGAACTTGAGTTTAAGAACTCAAGGTGTGGCCCGTGAGTAGAATTAGGTTGTAACAAAGTTGTTTGGCCTAATTAGTGAAAGTGTTGAGTTTAAAATCCCTAGTAGTCGAGGTTGTTTCTTCTTGTTAGGCCCAAGAAGTTTTTCCTCGTAAAAATCTCTTGTGCTCCTTTAGCTTGTTTCTTTGTTTAAGTTTTATAATTCCGGAAAAAGTTACGTTTTATTCTACACATACAATTCACCCTCCCTCTTGTATTGTTCCTAGTGAAATAACAAAATTATTCATATATATGATGTTATGAATGAATATACATGAACCATAAAATGATGAATAAAAAACTAAATGTCAAACATAACATTCGTATCAGTTGTTGTTTAACATAAAATATAAAGCTTATTATATTTATCGGATTATGACATAAGCTTGTAATATAATATTGGTAAATATGGTAATAACTATAAGGATTTTTCGCCAATTGCAGCCTTTTAAAGTGTCGAGTTTGTTAATTGCAGACTTTTCATTTCAAACTGTCCAATTGCAGCCTTTTAAAATCAATGTAACTTTAAGTTGCAGCCCAATTTCATTTTCAGGCTAAATTCGCCTGAATATGACGTCACATTTAACCATAGTTAAGTCTAACGGTCCTTTTTATCTCCACCCTTTTCCACTTCCCTCCAAAACCCTCGACTCCTCTCTCTCTCCTCTGACCTCCATTTTCTCCCTCCTCTCTCTCCTCTGACTGACCTCCATTTTCTCTCTCCTCTCTCTCTAGGACCACCATTTTCTCTCTGTTTTCTCCTCTCTCCTCTCTGTGCTGGCATTTCTAAGCTTATCTGGCAATGACTCAAAATTTTGCGGGAAGCTCCACACAAGCATCTTCTACATTCTTGAAGATCCGCCTTATATACATCACGAAGACTGCATGTCCAAAGAAATGAGTTATGTTATAACACAGTGGAAGTTTACAAAAGGGGGAAACAAAATTTCATAAGTCCCTAAATACCACCTGTACACCATCCACCAAAATAAAGAGCAGAAATAAAAAAGTTCTGTGATATTTACAATTAAGATAGTGGTGCCAGCAAAGAGCTCAACAGGAAACGATAACAAGGATACTAATTCTTTGCAAGAGAAAGGAAAATAAATTAGAAGCAACACTTGTCTGGCGTAAGAATCATTTCAAGAATTTTGATGTGAAGGGCAGCCTGAGGAAGTGCGCAAAGAGATATAAGAAAGAGAAAAAAAATTCAATGGCACTGATTTCATGGGATGACATAGAAAGAAAGCGGGGAGTAGACTAACTTCTTCGGCCACAGAATGTGCCAGATTTCTCAGCAAAAAAGTGAATACCATAGGAGACGAAAGGAAGAAAGAAGAAAAAGAGGCCAATTAGAATCAGCATAACATAGAAGAAAAAGAAATCCCCTTGTGTTAGTGTTAGCATCATAGTTTGGGCATGCATAAAACCTTCTCCCTGGATTGTCCTTAGTCCAAGCTCTCGTTTTTGAAATGTACATCCCACAATTACACCTCTTACCATCTTGACTCCAACCTCTACCCTTCTTAAACATAATTCCTGCCACATAATTACCAATTCATGAATACGATTGCACTTAATTAGGTTTTGAAATCAAAAGCCCCAATTTTTTTCAACCGACAAGCCCTAATTTTTGGACCCAAAAATTTTAAAATAAAAAACCCACTCTAAAAATCCCGAATCAAAAAAACTTGGGCGAAAAAACATGAATTTAGTTGTACTAACCTTGGTTCATGATGCGCAACACTCCAAATCAAATCAAGGGCACTGAATTGAAGGGGAAGAGAGAGAAAAATAATGTAAAATGAGTTATGGGTTGAGAGAAGAAACAAAGCAAAAATACGAGGAAAATAAACGTTGGACTTAACTATGGTTTAAATGTGACGTCATATTCAGGCTAAGTTGGCTTGAAAATGAAATTGGGCTGCAACTTAAAGGTACATTGATTTTAAAAGGCTGCAATTGGAGAGTTTGAAATGAAAAGACTGCAATTAACAAACTCGGCACTTTAAAAGGCTGCAATTGGCGAAAAATCCTAACTATAACTTCAAACAAAATCTAAGAGATGAATGTCAAAAAATAATTAACTTTTCGATCACAAAGGCAAGCTTCAAACTTAAAATCACCATCATTTGCCGAAAATCCCCAATATCCCATGCATTCAATTTCTTTGCATGATCTTCATGCATCTCACATAAAATCAATGGTTTGGGGTCGATAATAATTTTATTGTTTAACCATGTATTGTTCATGATTTTTATATATTTGTTCCTACATTTTATAATTCCAATCCGACCAAATTTCCTAATAATATTGACTATCATTTAAAAATATTTATTTTTCAATTTCATTTCATTATTACATAGCACCATGTTGCCTAAAATATGACTTCCCATCAAATATTCTTGTGCATACGCCTTTAACAAATTCTTGAATCCATCATCGAAGTCATTATTGGTAAAAATTTGTACCTAAAACATTTATAAAAAACACCATTAATAGACGTATTACACATATAATAATCAGTGTTATTTTTATAAAAGGGGAAATACATTATATATAAGTAATAGACATGTACCATTCCAAATACGCACTTAGTAAAAAATACGTTGGCATTAATACAATCACGCCATGATCCATGTATTAAAGCCTTAATGGAAGCATGATGCAGAACCTATTTTTCGTTACAAATCATATTTAGTGTTTTACAACTGAACAAAATAAAACAAAAAGGTTTATGGTTCAAAAGGATATACGATCATGTATATGAATTATAGCAAATTAACTAAACTATTATACCTCAATTTGCAACGAGAAAATTTGATGGAAAATCAGTTGCAACACGTCCAATTATCTCGATGATAATTTTAGTAGGCAGCGAATTCAATAGTTGTGGTTTTGTTCGTGATGATCTTTTCATTATTCGTGGTTTCATTGTGTTGTTCACTATCGTGTTTGAATCAGACATTATTGATATAATTCGGTTTTTGTGAACTTGTAGAATAATAGTACTGTGTGATTGTTTTGATTTTGATGTTGGTATATTTTTCATGAACATGGAAGTGAAGTATATAAAGCAAACCATGAGACACCTAAATTATGGCCAAAAGACATGTCCCAAAAAAAACCAAAAGTCTTCGTAACAATGAATGGAAAATTAATTGTGTTTAAAACCTAAAAGGTAAAGTTTGTAATAATTTAATTTCGGAAAAAAAATCCATTTATATTACATAGAATATGCTAAAGTGAAAAATTATCAATTACGTAAAGAACAATTCAGAAACAGTATTTTACCCCTATTATATCAATTAGTGAACTAGTAATTTTATGTTTGTCCCAAATTAGTTTGAACACTTCCATTCTTGGCATGGTCCCACCATTAATATATTACTCCCTCCGTCCAAAAATACTCTTTACACTTATCAAGGCACGTAGTTTTAGATGATAAGTTATTGTTTGGTTATCAATTGTTATTTTTATTGAAAAGTAGATGTGATAGGAGTTAGTAGTTAGTAAAAGTAGTATTATTTTATTTTAAGGAGATAGAATGTGGGCCATGGTTAAAGTTGGTATGTAATAGGAGTGGTATTATTTTATTTGGAGGAGAGAGAGTGTGGGCCAATGTTTAAAAGGTAGAAGGGTTAAAATAATAGTGGGTCATATCTAAAAAAGAAGTGTAAAGAGTATTCTGGGACAGATGAAAAAGGAAAGTGTAAAGAGTATTCTGGGACGGAGGGAGTATTTCTTTTACACATCTTTGGCACACACTCTACCTTTTATCAATAAAAAGTTACCCAACTTTCTCCTCTAATAAAAAATACCCACCAACTCCTATCACATCTACTTTTTTAAAAAAATAACACTTGATAACCACACCACAACTTATCACCTTAAACTAAGTGTCCCAATAAGTGTTCAGATCCTTCTGCGACGGAGGGAGTATAAGCCAAGGGAGGAGGTACGGTGTCCCCCTTTGAAATGACTATAATAGCCTTTAATAATTTAAAACAACGTTTTCTTTTTATGAAAAATTAAAAAATAAAAATCAATGCAACTTGCCATATAGAACAAGTCAAAAATGGAATATGCGATCAGTATTAATAACTTGACAAAATAGATTAACACAATTCACGAAATTAATTAGAATCTTCAATCAAAAAAAATTAGCAATATATCCTAACAACATAATACTTCGTATTTACAATGTTCAAACAATATGGTTTATTAACATTTACAATCGTTAAAGAACTATACTAAGCCGCTGACAAGGAATTATTAAATCATCGACCAAATTTTTCAGTGACGGTATTGAACAGTTAAAAATCGGTTACCTTCAATTTAAAAAGATAATAGCATCTACAAAATAACCTCAATAATTTACATCACTACCGAAATAATTTTAGATTAAA
Source organism: Beta corolliflora (assembly GCA_947648045.1). Classification (NCBI taxonomy): domain Eukaryota; kingdom Viridiplantae; phylum Streptophyta; class Magnoliopsida; order Caryophyllales; family Amaranthaceae; genus Beta; species Beta corolliflora. The sequence continues at coordinate 400,906 of CANSZD010003181.1, forward strand.
AAATATGCCCATTCGTACATATAGCTACATAAGGTTGTTAACGCACGCATTGCGTATTCGCGTGCATATACAACTAGTAGTTTTCTACTGAAAGACCTAGCAGGAGTCGTAAATTAGAAACAAACAACACACACAAACACAATAGTACCTAGCAGTTGTCCTAAATTAGAAACAAACAACACACAAACATAATACATAGTTTTCTAATCTTCTAATGCTGTTAATGACGAGCACACTAGGGCACTTCGGTTCCATTCACTTTGTCAAACCAGAGGGTCCAGCGTCACCCAGCTAATCCTACCTTTTCTTCTCCACATTCTTCTCACCAGGGCTCTTCTATTCCCATATCCCGCCATACATAGCCTTAACAATGACAGACCAATTTTCAGGAATGTTAGGGTGTACGTAAGCATAACAACGCCTAAAGCAGTGACACCCTCCCTAAATCGCTTATCCAAACCGGCCTTTGTAAATTCTCTTCCTTCCTTTTCCTATAATTTTTTGCAAGCTTGTCTTTCTTGGCTTGTACAGCTCTTAAGGTTTCTTCAACAGTTTAGATTCAGCCTTCTCCAAGGCATTCAGGTTTTATCCTTTGAATTTCTTCAGCTGCTTCTATATTAGTGTAAGTTTCAATATTGTCGATGAGAGCATTTTCCTTTTCCTTTTCCTTTTTGACCTCCATCAAAATTAAATATAATAATCAAATTATTCATATATATGACGTTATGAATCAATATACATGAACCATAAAATGATGAATAAAAAACTAAATGTCAAACATAACATTCGTATCAGTTGTTGTTTAACATAAAATATAAAGCTTATAATATTTATCTGATTATGACATAAGCTTGTAATACAATATTGGTAAATATGGTAATAACTATAACTTCAAACAAAATCTAAGAGATGAATGTCAAAACATAAATAACTTCTCGATCACAAAGGCAAGCTTCAAACTTAAAATCACCATCATTTGCCAAAAATCCCCAATATCCCATGCGTTCAATTTCTTTGTATGATCATCATGCGTCTCACATAAAAATCAATGGTTTGGAGTCGATAATAATTTTATTGTTTAACCATATACTATTCATGATTTTCATATATTTGTTCCTACATTCTATAACTCCAATCGGACCAAATTTCCTAATAATATTGACTATCATTTCCAAATCCTTATTTTTCAATTCCATTTCATTATTGCATAGCAACATGTTGCCTAAAATGTGACTTCCCATCATATATCCTTGTGCATACGCCTTTTACAAATTCTTGACCCCATCATCGAAGTCATTATTGGTAAAAATTTGTATCTAAAACATTTATAAAAAGCATCATCAATGGACGTATTACACATATAATAATCGGTGTTAATGTTATAAAAGGGGAAATACATAATATGGAAGTAATAGACATGTACCATTCTTAAGCGCACAAGAGTTGGAGGGTTGTTGTACTATACACACTTAGTAAAAAAATACGTTAGCATTAATATAATCATGCCATGATCCATGGATTAAAGCCTTAATGGAAGCATGATGAAGAACCTTTTTTTCGTTACAAATCATATTTAGTGTTTTACAACTAAACAAAATAAAACAAAAAGGTTTATGGTTCAAAAGGATATACGATCATGTATATGAATTATAGCAAATTAACTAAACTATTATACCTTAATTTGCAAAGAAGAAATTAAAATTTGATGGAAAATCAGTTGCAACACGTCCAATTATCTCGATGATAATTTCAGTAGGCAGCGAATTCAATAGTTGTGGTTTTGTTCGTGATGATGTTTTCATTGTTCGTGGTTTCATTGTGTTCTTCACTATCGTGTTTGAATCAGACATTATTGGTAGAATTTGGTTCTCGGGAACTAGTAGAATAATAGTACTGTGTGATTGTTTTGATTTTGAGGTTGGTATATTTTTAATAAACATGATAGTTAAGTATATAAAGCAAACCATGAGGCACTTTAATTATGGCCAAAAATATCAATTACGTAAAGAACAATTCCGAAACAGTATTTTCCCCTATTATATCAATTAGTGAACTAGTAATTTATTTCGCAAGCCAGCGCATGATCACAATATACACTTATTATTAATTATAATTTTTAAAAGGTTTTATTTACTAAAAAGGCTTATTATTAATTATAATAGGTTTTAATAGGCTTTTATAATAGATTATGGGTTTTCCAAATAAATTCTAGCCCAAATTGAATATTGGGCCTAAGTTTACTAATTCTAATCCAAGTAGTTTATTTAAATAAAATTAAAAGTGTTTGAAAATAAATACAAAAAGGTTTACAAAAAGATTTACAATAAAAAAAGGAAAAGAAAAAGAAAAAATTTTAAAGCGTTGACTTCGGTGCAAACTCACGCCAGTGAGTTGTATCTGACTTTGTTACTTTTCATTTATATCTTTTGCTTAATATAAGTTCTAGATTATTAATCTTAGGGAATAATTTATATTTTCCCCCAATCCTAGCTAGATGATTATAAAAAAAAAATAGTGGATCTTAGCTAAAATTATTTATCTTTTCTCAAAAACCCATCTTTTAGTTCCGAGTCCTAGTACGACTCTACCTACCCAACTAGTATAAATAGGGCCTCCAACCCTCATATATTCTTCACACCAAATTTGAGAAATAAATTTCTTTTCTTTAGTTTAAACTCTCTCTCCCTCATAGCCTACCCTTTCTCTTCTCCCCAGTAGTTAATAATTTTCACGGTGCGTGTATATGTAGATCATTAAATATTATTCTGCATACGTAGTATCATGTTCCTAAGATTGTTATCTTGGATTGTCGTGCATATTTTGTATGAGTTAGTATAAACACTATGCGATTCATGATAAACTAATAGGCCACAAGCATGTTGTTAACTAATGTATAGCTTTTCGTCATTATTCAAGTCGGGAATAGCTGTTAGCCGACTTCAAGGAACTATATTATTTATTAAAGCATGTGTACATATGAGCATATATCATAAACTCTTGTCTATATTATTCTATCATGGGTGTATTATTAAGGTACTGCCATCTTGGCGTTGAATGACATGCGTCAATATAGAACTTGGATGATTTCATTGTTTTGGTATTACATAAACACAATCTTGTTCAACCAAATATTATGAAGATGGCGTTGACCGTATTATCAAAGGTTTTCCAAATTATTGCATGAACAAGTTATTAATTTATGCCTTTATATGGCTTAGTTTATAAAGAATTATTATTCTTTTTAAAGGAGGATTATTTCCAAAGGATTTTTGTTAGTTATACGATCTTTTATGATCGCAATTATAAGGAGGCAACGACTTGTTATTTATCAGCATGAACGGTACACTAGTGGAAAAAAACGCAAGGGCTGCGGTTAGCCCAAAAAAACCGCAGCCCTTATAGTGAAGGGTTGCGGTTAGCCCAAAAAAACCGCAGCCCTTATAGTGAAGGGTTGCGGTTAGCCCTATAAGTAGTGAAGGGCTGCGGTTTTTGGGTTAACCGCAGCCCTTTATCATTAATTTGCGGGCTTTTTTATTTTGATAGGTGGGCTTTTAAATTGTTCAATACTTAGCGCTAGGGTAAGTTGTCGTTCGAACATAACAAATCTCACGAAGCAGCTCATTCTCTCTCCTCTCTCTCCTCTCTCGCAAAAACCCTCATTCGTCTCCTCTCCTCCTACATCTTTCATCTCCACACCACCACAAACCAGTCAGCGCATCTCTCTCCTCTCATCCCCATTTCTTCGCCGGCGAGGGTTCACAACGAGGCGACATGCGACTTTCTCTCTCCTCTCATTTCTTCGCCGGTTGACGAGATCTGCACCGCGCCCCCATTTTCTCTTTCACATCTTGGTTGTTGGTGCTGCGCCGCGCCGCGCCGCCTTGTCTCCCCGCCGTTCTTGTCGGCGTTGTTGTCGCTGTTCTTCCCCTTTTCGTCTTCTCTTCTTGGTTGTTCGCTACTGCTACATCTACTTCGAGCGTTGCCTTCGCCGTCGCTGCATCAGATCTAGGGTTTGATCTAGTTTTTATCATTTTTTATTTTTTTTTTGCAATTTATTTGTTACTTGTGATATTTGAGGTTTAGTTAAGCGTTTTATTTTGTATTTTAGGTTTTATATTTTATTTTATTTTGTGGAATTAATTTGATGTTCTTTTTGATTCGTTAATTTATAATTTCGTTTTGTTTGTTTTTTCGACTGTAAATTTTCGACTGTTTTATGTTGTTGATTTTCCCTGGTTTATGTTGTTAATCTAGGAATTAATTTGCATTTTTTGGACAGTGATGTTCTCGCCTTTTCAATCTTACCAGTTTACGTTGTAAATTTTTGGGAAATTTTCCATGGTAGCCCTCAAGTTTTAGGAATTCTCTATGGTAGCAGTTCTTATTTCATTTTCTTAATGGTAGCCCTAAAATATTTGGGAAAGTCCCTTGGTAGCCAAAAACATGTTAATTATCATTTTGATTGACATTAATTATAATTAAACCAAATTTTATTAATAATTAAAACTTAAAAAAATTCCCAAAACCCAGCCCCACCCTCCACGACCCACACCAGACCACCACCTCCACCCTCCACCCTCCACGACCCAACCCCACCCACCCACGACCCATAAAATGCCCCACCCACCACATCCACCCTCCATGACCCAGCCACCCACGAAATCCTCCACCATCGAAACTAACTGACCCAATTCATCATCATCATTGATTCATCATCATTATCAATTTAGCATTAACTGAAATCCCCACCATCATCACTAACTGACCCACAAAAATCACCATCATCACCATCGACTCTTCATCATCACCATTGATTTACCATCATCATCGATCCACCATCATCGATTCATCATCATCATCAAATACCATCGATTGATTTCGTAGGTGGTTTTCGGGTTTGGAGGGTGGTTTCGGTGGGTGGTGGATACTGGTTTCGGGGGTGGGGGTGGATCGTGGGTGGGTGGGGGGTAGTGTGTAGGTGGTTCGAATCTCTGACGTTTGGGTGGTTCGAATTGGTTTGGGTGTTGGTTGGGTGGCTCGGGTTGTGTTGGGTGGCTAAGGTCCGGTGTGGGGTGGCGAGTGGCGACTGGCGGCTGGGTCGTGGAGGGTAGAGGTGGTGGTCTGGTGTGGGTCGTGGAGGGTGGAGGGTGGGGCTGGGTTTTGGGATTTTTTTTTTATGTTTTTATTATTAATAAAATTTGGTTTAATCATAATTAATGTTAATCAAATTAAGTTTTATCATAATTAAAAATAATAAAATGATTATTAACATGTTTTTGGCTACCAAGGGACTTTGCCAAATATTTTAGGGCAACCACTGAGAAAATGAAATAAGAACTGCTACCATAGAGAATTCCTAAAACTTGAGGGCTACCATGGAGAATTTCCCTAAATTTTTTGATATTTAGGAGTAAAAAAATGGAAAAAATTTTTTTTTTATTTATTTTTTGGTTCAAAAGGGCTGCGGTTATGGTCAAAACCGCAGCCCTTTGTACAAAGATGGGCTGCTGGAAGGGCTGCGGTTTTGGGCCTAAACCGCAACCCTTGATAGTGAAGGGCTGCGGTCAAAAACCGCAACCCTTCATTTTTGCCGAAGGGCTGCTACGGCAAGGGCTGCGTGCCAAAAACGCAGCCCTTATGGCTGTTTTGACCGCATCCCTTGCGTTTTATTCCACTAGTGATAGCTATTATATTTGTACCCATGTACTTTTTGTATAAGTCATGTGGACAAGGTAGTTCCCCTCATAATAGACTCAATAAGGAATACTAAACTTGGGGGGTGTGCACACTTTAGGAAAGGTACCTAGGCATGGAAAGGAGTTTTATTAAAGTTATATACTTTATATTATATAAGTATTACAAGTATCCAAGGAAGGTTTATGAAAATATTTTGAATGTTTAATAATGTTGTTAAATTTCCGCATATACATGTACTCAGTATTTTTACTGACACGCTTTTATTTGTTTTGTGTTATGGCTTTTTCCCTGTGATGACCCTATTTTGGCGAGCAGACTTTACAGGTTGATTTGATGCATACTTCGCATGGGTGAGCTAGTGAGGAATAATACATAGTTTAGTAGTTGTTATTTTTATAATTTCCTTTGTCATAGTAGCAACAATAAAGTTTATATTAATAAAGAAAAGTTATTTCTATTATTTCCGCTGCATTGTTAAATTAGTAGTTAGTAGTTAGTAATTTAGCCTTTAACGTTATCACGTGGCGGTAATAATCTCAAGGGTTTTATATTAAAATATATTCTTCAAAAAGAGAGAAATTTGGGGGTGTTACAAAGTGGTATCAGAGCCTTTAGGATTATTAATGAGAGTTTGGGTAGATTTAGGAAGGGCATATAAGCTAGAGTTTTGCATTTTTGTGCATAATTTTTTTGCATTTTTGTGCATATATTTGATTTTCTTATTCTGCCTAAAAAGTTATATTTCTAAGTATAAATATTTTGAAGAAAGGAATAAGTGTGTGGATTTATTTTTCTGAGGAAATTTCTGGCTAAGGAAAGACTTGGTACTTAAGTTGGCCGTTTGTGCCGCACCTCTCTTTCCTGGGAACTCCCTCGATTAATTTTCCCATGCACGAAAAACCTAGTATTCAGAATAAAAACTTATTATATACATATTTATATATACTTAATTTTTTTCGAAAACACAAATAGTGTGAATTTTTTTTTATTTCCTTATTTACACTCGCATTATTGTTATTATGAATAATGTATTACATTTTGTCTAGCTAAATAAGAAAATATTTTAAATTTTTATAAGGAAGGAGATTTAATCTATACTAATATATTAAAAGGTGTGACTGACAACGTATACACGCCACGTGACACCTCTCTTACTCCACTAGAATTGTCCAATGTGTACATATATCATGTCAACTAACAAAAGTAAATTGGCTTGCAACAAGATTTGAACCTGTGACATCTTGCTATTATACATAACACAATTACCATCTCAACCAACTTTTAATCATGCTCTAAATGTCCACATTATTATATTCGTACCTTTCAAATGTTGAGTTTTCTTTATTATATTTCAATGCGAATGGAAAAAAATGCATATCAAGTTCGGAAAAGAATACCACCCGGGGCAACGCCCGGGCCTAAATACTAGTTGTCTTTATGACAATATGTGTGGTACTTACACTAGTAGAATAATTGCTTATTGCTGCGGTGGTATTGCTGCGGTTTTACCCATACGCAGCAATATATCACGTAAAAAGAAAAGGTAAAATATAAATAAAGATATTGCTGCGGTTTCGGCCAAAAACCGCAGCAATATGGTTTCAACTGGAAATTTTTGAAAAAAAGTTGACTTTTTGACCAGACATATTGCTGCGATTTTTGGCCGAAACCGCATCAATATATTAAAATAATATTAAAAAAATAATATTTTAATATATTGCTGCGGTTTTTACAAAAAACCGCAGCAATATGGTTTCAACGGGAAATTTTTGAAAAGACCAGACATATTGCTGCGGTTTTTACAAAAAACCGCAGCAATATCCTCATTTATTTCATATAAGAGGCGCTAGGGTTTGGGACACTCGCATTTTAGCCTTCTTCATTTCAGTCGTTTTTCTCCTTTCTCTCTCCTCCTTCAGATCTGCTCTCACTCCTGTCGTCGTCTTCCTCCTCCTCTCGTCTTCTTCTTCAGTCGTCTCGCCGATCACTCGCGACTCTTCTTCGCGATTCCTCAACGAATGCCACTCATTGTAGATCTGAAAAATCGACGCGGATAAAACTCAACGAATGCCCTCATCACTCGCGAGTCTTCTTCGCGATTCCTCCATTGATGCTTCTTCGCAAGCTCGTCACTCGCGAATCATTTCGACTTCGCTGGGGATGAGCGAATGGTGGTAGTCGGCTCGTGGATCTGAGCGAATAGTAGTGGTTGTCGGTTTTGGTTTTAATATTTTTGCATTTTTTTCGTAATTTTTTTATTGGAATCCATCTCAGATCCAGTCTTTTCATTTCTTTTATTCGTATTTTTGATTCTTTTGTAATTCTTCTGTAATTTTCGTTTTGTTTATTCTTAGTTTTTTTAATTAGGGTTTTGTTTATTCGCCCCATGAACGTGTGTGATGAAGTGTCGTTGGCGGTTTCAGAGTTTTGTTGTGCGGTTCGTGCGTGATTATCAAGCGAGTCCTTAAAATTTCAGATCTACTTTAGTTTTTGATGAAGATTACTCATTTTCTTTTGTGTTCTTAATTCTGATTTTTTTTTTTGAGTTCTTATTAGTTCTTATTTTTTTTTATTTCCAGTCGAAGATTCGTCATTTTTTTTTTTTTTTGTTTGTAATCTACAGGTTCTTTGCTTTTTTCTTAAAATTTTTGTATATGTTTTGTAATTTGAGTTTGTAAAAATATTATTTTTAGTTGAATATATAAATTTATTCTGCACTCAATTGTTAGTTGTAATTTTTTGTGGCGAACTATTAGAAAAATTTGGTGGATAGTGGATGGGTTAGTTGCTCGGTTTTTATCATTCAAATTTGATGGCAAAATGCAAAAAAAAAAAAAAAATTACCTGTACTAGGACCTATTGCTGCGGTTTTGGGTAACAACCGCAGCAATAGGCTAAGCTATTGCGGCGGTTCTTAGCCAAAACCGCAGCAATACGTTTATTTTTTTTTAAAAAAATACAACGTATTGCTGCGGTTTTGGCTAAGAACCGCAGCAATAGCTTAGCCTATTGCTGCGGTCAAAAACCGCAGCAATAGGTAATTTATCTATTGTTGCGCCCATAATTGCTGCGCGGCTAAAACCGCCGCAATAGGCCACTTAATGACCGCAGCAATAAACAATTATTCTACTAGTTTTACTATTTGTAATTTTTGTTACCACAGATTCATTATGGAAAGTCATAGTCCATTTTTCGTACCCATTCTAGTAAAAAGATATGAAGAAACTATGACTCATTATATGCGTACTATTCTGAAGTATGCGAACTTTCTAATAGAGCGAGGACACTAACAATTTCATTATCATGGACTATCATTGGTTATACAATAAATATTATAATGTATTGAATTTATTGGATGGAATGCCCAACATGGTTGATCATTACCAAGAAGGGATTTGGCTAGCTACTGCACCCTATTTTATAATTGACCTCCGCTATGCTGAATTGTGGCAAGAGCAACAAGAAGTACAAGATATGATTAATGCATACCAAACTCCGAGCCATTCTTATCATGAATCTACAACTAGTCCTGAAACCTTCAATGTTCAGACCAACCTGGCAAGCTCAGAGGGTAGTTCATCATCTCCTGAATATCCTCCTATGTCAGATGATGAATGGTGGTATGAAGAGCTCAAATGCCAAGCTTGTGATGAAAAAGAAGATCAAAATAACCCCGACTTCAACCCAGCTGATTATCATTAGGAATAATTTTTTATTTAGGAAAATGTTTAATCATTTTAGTAGTTGTTAGTAGCTTTAATAATTAGTAGTTATGAAATTAGACTAATACTCTTTAAGAATGTTAGCTTTTTTTTTTAAGGATGATTAATAAATAAAATTTTAGTTTCTTTTTCATGTTATGTGCTTGATGTCAATCATATTATGAATCATGATTGTTGTATGATTTACAAAATTAGTAGGATGACTTAATAAGTAGTACCTATTTGTTTCTTACCTAGGAAGAAATGGCCAGTAGACCCGGAAGTAGATCTAAAAGTCAAGCAACTCTTAAGGAGTTGACTTCTCTGCCCAAGAATTTGGCTAAGGCTATGACTACTCAATTGAACTGTCTACAAGAACCTAACCTAGCTGGTGACGTGTTTAAGAAAGTAGCCTCTAGGAATCCACCTGTCTATGATGGAGATGACGACCCAGCCAGTCTTGAGAACTGGATTAGGGAGTTCGATAAGCTGGTTACTGCTGTTCAATGCACTGATGATTTAAAAATCAACAATGCTACATACTACCTAAGAGAGGAAGCTGATTTATGGTGGTCTTGAAAGAAGGAGTCTTTGACGACTCAAGAAGATTTTGGATGGGAACAATTTAAGGAAGCCTTAAGAACCAAGTTTTACCCTCCTCACTTAAGGAAAAAGTAGTGCCTAGAGTTTACAAACCTTAGGATGGGGACCATGACTGTCAATGAATACTACTCTAAGTTCTGAAGTGGTTCCAACTGAAGTTCTGAAAGCTCAACGATTTGAGCAAGGGTTGACCTTGTCCATTCAAGGGAAATTGGGAGGGGCTAACTTTGATAGCCTAGATGAAGTGTATGGGAGAGCTGCCGATCTATTCGGGATCAAGGGAAGAGAGCTAGAGGGGAATCCTGGAGATAAAAGGAAGGGGTCTAGTAATGGGTTTCAAGGTGGAGACAAGCGACAAAAGACTAATGGGGGATTCAAGTAAGGAAAAGATGACAAAAGCAATGAGAATAACAACAATCGTAGTCGGTCTGAAAATGGAAAGTCTAAGAGGGTCTACTACTGTAAAAGATGCCCAAGAAACCACCCAGGGAAGGATTGTGAAGGAAATCTGGTAACTTGTAGGATCTGTAACAAGTTAGGCTATAAAGAGTATGAGTGCTTCTAGAAAGACTCAACATCAGCAAATCCTAGGCCAACTCAAAATCAGGGAGGTAATGGGAGCAAAGGACTCCAGCAGCAGTCAGTGACCAATAACTGTGTTCCTCAGAAGAATGGGAATGGAGGAGACAATCACGCTAAGGCGAATAATCAAGGCCGAGTGTTCGTCATAAGCAATGGTGAGTGGCGGGAGGCGTTTGTCGTGTACGCCACCCAACCAAAGATAAAATTTCTCCTACTCTCTTTTACACTAAGCTAGTATAATGGAAGTAGGGGTCGTATCCACAGGGAAACAGGGACAAGTTTAATATCTAGCGTGAATCAATATCTAGATTAAGCTAAGGGCCGAGAAACCTAATAATAATAACAAAGGGGGGTTTCAAGTAGATTATAACTAAACTACAACTAACTAGCATATAAACAAGATGAGAAATCAATTATGGAAAGATCTTGAATCCAATTAACATCCACTTCAATTCATTATCGATCCTTGAACCTCCACTCTAATTATTTCCATGATTATCTATTGTCGAGAACTAATCTCGCATTCTCCTTATTCTTAGTTGAATAGCACGATCAGCGTGACTATAAAACCCTAACTAAAGGATAACCTAGTCCGATCGCGTCTAAGTTCAATCCAATAGCAGCAATAAACACAGAGAACCAACAGACCTGCTAACGTCATACAAGCGATAAACATTCAACAGTTAATTCAATTTCCCCAAGAAATAACCAAGACGATCTGCATCTAAGTTACTCCCTAGTTTGCTACCAATTGATAAAAGAATAAAACAATCCGATTCTATTCTTAAATCAAGCATTAGATTAATTACACAATCAAACTAGTAACGTTCCTAGCATAATCATGCAAAACTCATAGAAAGCAAGCATAGAAATTAAACCATAATCAAAGAAACTAAATAGAGAGGAAAGATCTCACAATAATGCTTGAAGCTCCATATTAATCTCGTTCAAGAACGGTTCAAGCTACAATCGGCATAGCATAAGCCAATCCCATAATTGAAATCTACAAAAACTAAACTAGAAAATAAAAACTAAAAAGAGAAGACAACAAGAGAGGAGTGGAGTTTTGGAGACTCCCTCTCCTTGTGGCTGCTGCCCCCCTAGGTCCAAAGATAGAGTTTATAAAAGTCAGCCGACAATTACACCGACCTAGGGGTCGCGAGGTGCGAGTCTGGTCGCACCGTGCGAAGAGTGCTCTGTCTACCGCACATTTGGCTGGGCAAGGCAGGTCGCGAGGTGCGAAGTCACTCGCGAGGTGCGAGCAAGCAGGTCATGAGGTGCGACCTGGCTCGCGAGGTGCGAGCTGCGAGCTGCTGGGCGTGCGGTGCTTTGAGCGCTGGGCGACGATGCTTGGAGCTGGGCGATGAGCGTGCGGTGCTGCTTGGGCGAGGCTGCTGGGCATGCGATGCTCGCGAGAGCTTGGTGCGGCTGTGATGGGCTAGGTGCTATGCTCGGCTACGGCTTGAGGCGATGCTTGATTGGAACATGTGGCGACGCTTGGCAAGTATAACGATGTTGAGTTGTTCCAAACACTAATGCTTCTAGGAGCTCGGAACTTACAACTTTAACTATGATTAATATACAAAATTCCGAACTTCCGCTAAGAGCTAAATAAAACACAAACGTTAACAATTATGATCAAGACCCTTAGCAAAAAGCACCCAAAATATAATATAAACACCGTATAACTTGAGCGTATCAAATACCCCCACACTTGAACTTTACTCGACCTCGAGTAAACTCAAAAATGAGAATCACCAAATAAATCATCACCCAAGCCATCGACACCAACCTACACTCCCCATCAACTACATCATCATCATCACATCTTAACAACATCCGCTCAAAACCTAAACGTAAGGGATGATGATTCCCCCACACTTAGATTCAAGCTCACCTGAAATATACAAAGACGCGACAACAATAATAACCAGCAACACCAACAAGTTTAACCAACAACACCAACAAGAATCAAAATGCCAGCTTACAACACACTAAACTATCAGCTCTCCCAAACCTCAAAAGATGACCTAAAACTACTACTACTACAACTAACTTAGAATAGCAAGCCATGGAACAAAGACAAAAAGGGATAAATTCCATGCTTACTCCCAAAAACAAACAATCAACCAAAAGAATGTGAAAGCCAAAATAAATCTTCACAAAATCAAGGATGAAATAACCAACCATACCCGAAAACGCTTTCCACCTTATGACACCATCTCTGGCAAATGAGTTTTCAAAGTACAAAATTCTCTCTTAATCTCTCATTTTGCCTAGGAGCCTTTTCGGATTTTCATCCTAGCTTCTCACATTTTTTTCATCTCTCTTCTTTTTCCGGCTCACAAAACTCACCCGCTCAACTAGCTCTTTTTTGCATAGGCCGCCCTTTCAGGTTTTCGACCTATCCGAGCCCCTAATTTTGCCCGAGTCGCCCGCCCTTGCGGGTTTTCAACTCAGCGGGATTCACTTCATCACTTTTTTTTAATATTTTTTTATTTTTCATTTTTTTTTTCATTTTCATTTTTCAATTTGAAAGTAATAAATACAACATAGATACATGAGAATGAGAATACCCTCCCCCCTACTTAAACTACACATTGTCCTCAATGTGTCGACAATTAAAAGAAAAAGTAAACTGAAAATGGGGGGGAAATCGAAAATCGGGTAAATCGAAGATCGAATGCTCAAAACTCATGAAAAGCAATCCGTCAAACTCAAATTTCTTAACAACACCAACTCAAATCTCATAAATCAACTCACAACCCTCTCCCTCGAATCACTCAAACAAATGACAAATTCAAATTTTGTTTAGATTTTTGAGATTTGCTCCTAGTTTAAGAGATCGAAAAGATACATTAACAATCTCAATCCTCTAGTGTTACCAACTCCTAGCTATTGAAGTCCTCCCAACGGATTTTCTTTTGTGGATTTTGGTTACAAGTGAATTAAGATTGGTTGTGGATCTTTTGTAGTGTGTGGGCGGTGGGTGAAAGAAAATTTGTTGTGGTGGTGGAAATTTGATGAAAAATAAAGGAAAAGAAAGAAAATAAAGGGTCTCGGGTTGCCTCCCGAGAAGCGCTGTTTTTTTAAAGTCGTGAGCTCGACTTAGTACCTTAAGCTTAATCATTGGGTTGTGCTCCATGTGTGACAATGGTGGTTCCATGTCAATCTCCACTTCAAGTACCTGCAAAATTGATTGAGAAGAACTCTTGCAATGCATCGTTAATATCTAGCTTACTACAACATGGTTGAGCATATAACATCAGATTATATCCAAAACCTAGCATTAAGTCAACAACAAACATCAACTAGTAGTACTCCTAGCTAATCCAAGTCATGACCATTAATATAAATATTTAAAGCTAGACAATAACCAAGATATAGAGTAAATCTTACAATAAACCGTCAAAAGCTTCAATCAACCATTCCCAAGAGAGTTTAAGCAACAAGTTCCATGCTTCCTGTCCAAAATACAAAAGTGAAATACATAGAGCTCAATGGAAGATGAAAACTATAAACTAAAACAAAAAGGGAATTCTTTATATGAGTGGCCAACCAAAAACAAAGAGCACAAGCAATACCATCCAAAAATCACGCTAAATACAAACAAGTAACACCGTTTCCCCGGCAACGGCGCCAAAATTTGGCGGGAGGCGTTTGTCGTGTACGCCACCCAACCAAAGATAAAATTTTTCCTACTCTCTTTTACACTAAGCTAGTATAATGGAAGTAGGGGTCGTATCCACAGGGAAACAGGGACAAGTTTAATATCTAGCGTGAATCAATATCTAGATTAAGCTAAGGGCCGAGAAACCTAATAATAATAACAAAGGGGGGTTTCAAGTAGATTATAACTAAACTACAACTAACTAGCATATAAACAAGATGAGAAATCAATTATGGAAAGATCTTGAATCCGATTAACATCCACTTCAATTCATTATCGATCCTTGAACCTCCACTCTAATTATTTCCATGATTATCTATTGTCGAGAACTAATCTCGCATTCTCCTTATTCTTAGTTGAATAGCACGATCAGCGTGACTATAAAACCCTAACTAAAGGATAACCTAGTCCGATCGCGTCTAAGTTCAATCCAATAGCAAGCAATAAACACGAGAGAACCAACGCACTCGCTAACGTCATACAAGCGATAAACATTCAACAGTTAATTCAATTTCCCCAAGAAATAACCAAGACGATCTGCATCTAAGTTACTCCCTAGTTTGCTACCAATTGATAAAAGAATAAAACAATCCGATTCTATTCTTAAATCTAGCATTAGATTAATTACACAATCAAACTAGTAACGTTCCTAGCATAATCATGCAAAAATCATAGAAAGCAAGCATAGAAATTAAACCATAATCAAAGAAACTAAATAGAGAGGAAAGATCTCACAATAATGCTTGAAGCTCCATATTAATCTCGTTCAAGAACGGTTCAAGCTACAATCGGCATAGCATAAGCCAATCCCATAATTGAAATCTACAAAAACTAAACTAGAAAATAAAAACTAAAAATAGAAGACAACAAGAGAGGAGTGGAGTTTTGGAGACTCCCTCTCTTTGTGGCTGCTGCCCCCCTAGGTCCAAAAATAGAGTTTAGTATTTATACTAAAGCATAAAAGTCAGCCGACAATTACACCGACCTAGGGGTCGCGAGGTGCGAGTCTGGTCGCACCGTACGAAGAGTGCTCTGTCTACCGCACATTTGGCTGGGCAAGGCAGGTCGCGAGGTGCGAAGTCACTCGCGAGGTGCGAGCAAGCAGGTCGCGAGGTGCGACCTGCGAGCTGCTGGGCGTGCGGTGCTTCGAGCGCTGGGCGAGCATGCGCGAGAGCTGGGCGACGATGCTTCGAGCTGGGCGATGAGCGTGCGGTGCTGCTTGGGCGAGGCTGCTGGGCATGCGATGCTCGCGAGAGCTTGGTACGGCTGTGATGGGCTAGGTGCTATGCTCGGCTACGGCTTGAGGCGATGCTTGATTGGAACATGTGGCGACGCTTGGCAAGTATAACGATGTTGAGTCGTTCCAAACACTAATGCTTCTAGGAGCTCGGAACTTACAACTTTAACTATGATTAATATACAAAATTCCGAACTTCCGCTAAGAGCTAAATAAAACACAAACGTTAACAATTATGATCAAGACCCTTAGCAAAACGCACCCAAAATATAATATAAACACCGTATAACTTGAGCGAACCAAATACCCCCACACTTGAACTTTACTCGACCTCGAGTAAACTCAAAAATGAGAATCACCAAATAAATCATCACCCAAGCCATCGACACCAACCTACACTCCCCATCAACTACATCATCATCATCACATCTTAACAACATCCGCTCAAAACCTAAACGTAAGGGATGATGATTCCCCCACACTTAGATTCAAGCTCACCTGAAATATACAAAGACGCGACAACAATAATAACCAAAGAACACCAACAAGTTTAACCAACAACACCAACAAGAATCAAAATGCCAGCTTACGACACACTAAACTATCAGCTCTCCCAAACCTCAAAAGATGACCTAAAACTACTACTACTACAACTAACTTAGAATAGCAAGCCATGGAACAAAGACAAAAAGGGATAAATTCCATGCTTACTCCCAAAAACAAACAATCAACCAAAAGAATGTGAAAGCCAAAATAAATCTTCACAAAATCAAGGATGAAATAACCAACCATACCCGAAAACGCTTTCCACCTTATGACACCATCTCCGGCAAATGAGTTTTCAAAGTACAAAATTCTCTCTTAATCTCTCATTTTGCCTAGGAGCCTTTTCGGGTTTTCATCCTAGCTTCTCACATTTTTTTCATCTCTCTTCTTTTTCCGGCTCACAAAACTCACCCGCTCAACTAGCTCTTTTTTGCATAGGCCGCCCTTTCAGGTTTTCGACCTATCCGAGCCCCTAATTTTGCCCGAGTCGCCCGCCCTTGCGGGTTTTCAACTCAGCGGGATTCACTTCATCACTTTTTTTTAATATTTTTTTATTTTTCATTTTTTTTTTCATTTTCATTTTTCAATTTGAAAGTAATAAATACAACATAGATACATGAGAATGAGAATACCCTCCCCCCTACTTAAACTACACATTGTCCTCAATGTGTCGACAATTAAAAAAAAATAAACTGAAAATGGGGGGGGGAAAATCGAAAATCGGGTAAATCGAAGATCGAATGCTCAAAACTCATGAAAAGCAATCCGTCAAACTCAAATTTCTTAACAACACCAACTCAAATCTCATAAATCAACTCACAACCCTCTCCCTCGAATCACTCAAACAAATGACAAATTTAAATTTTGTTTAGATTTTTGAGATTTGCTCCTAGCTTAAGAGATCGAAAAGATACATTAACAATCTCAATCCTCTAGTGTTACCAACTCCTAGCTATTGAAGTCCTCCCAACGGATTTTCTTTTGTGGATTTTGGTTACAAGTGAATTAAGATTGGTTGTGGATCTTTTGTAGTGTGTGGGCGGTGGGTGAAAGAAAATTTGTTGTGGTGGTGGAAATTTGATGAAAAATAAAGGAAAAGAAAGAAAATAAAGGGGTCTCGGGTTGCCTCCCGAGAAGTGCTGTTGTTTAAAGTCGTGAGCTCGACTTAGTACCTTAAGCTTAATCATTGGGTTGTGCTCCATGTGTGACAATGGTGGTTCCATGTCAATCTCCACTTCAAGTACCTGCAAAATTGATTGAGAAGAACTCTTGCAATGCATCGTTAATATCTAGCTTACTACAACATGGTTGAGCATATAACATCAGATTATATCCAAAACCTAGCATTAAGTCAACAACAAACATCAACTAGTAGTACTCCTAGCTAATCCAAGTCATGACCATTAATATAAATATTTAAAGCTAGACAATAACCAAGATATAGAGTAAATCTTACAATAAACCGTCAAAAGCTTCAATCAACCATTCCCAAGAGAGTTTAAGCAACAAGTTCCATGCTTCTTGTCCAAAATACAAAAGTGAAATACATAGAGCTCAATGGAAGATGAAAACTAGAAACTAAAACAAAAAGGGAATTCTTTATATGAGTGGCCAACCAAAAACAAAGAGCACAAGCAATACCATCCAAAAATCACGCTAAATACAAACAAGTAACACTGTTTCCCCGGCTACGGCGCCAAAATTTGGCGGGAGGCGTTTGTCGTGTACGCCACCCAACCAAAGATAAAATTTCTCCTACTCTCTTTTACACTAAGCTAGTATAATGGAAGTAGGGGTCGTATCCACAGGGAAACAGGGACAAGTTTAATATCTAGCGTGAATCAATATCTAGATTAAGCTAAGGGCCGAGAAACCTAATAATAATAACAAAGGGGGGTTTCAAGTAGATTATAACTAAACTACAACTAACTAGCATATAAACAAGATGAGAAATCAATTATGGAAAGATCTTGAATCCGATTAACATCCACTTCAATTCATTATCGATCCTTGAACCTCCACTCTAATTATTTCCATGATTATCTATTGTCGAGAACTAATCTCGCATTCTCCTTATTCTTAGTTGAATAGCACGATCAGCGTGACTATAAAACCCTAACTAAAGGATAACCTAGTCCGATCGCGTCTAAGTTCAATCCAATAGCAGCAATAAACACGAGAGAACCAACGGACACCGCTAACGTCATACAAGCGATAAACATTCAACAGTTAATTCAATTTCCCCAAGAAATAACCAAGACGATCTGCATCTAAGTTACTCCCTAGTTTGCTACCAATTGATAAAAGAATAAAACAATCCGATTCTATTCTTAAATCTAGCATTAGATTAATTACACAATCAAACTAGTAACGTTCCTAGCATAATCATGCAAAAATCATAGAAAGCAAGCATAGAAATTAAACCATAATCAAAGAAACTAAATAGAGAGGAAAGATCTCACAATAATGCTTGAAGCTCCATATTAATCTCGTTCAAGAACGGTTCAAGCTACAATCGGCATAGCATAAGCCAATCCCATAATTGAAATCTACAAAAACTAAACTAGAAAATAAAAACTAAAAAGAGAAGACAACAAGAGAGGAGTGGAGTTTTGGAGACTCCCTCTCCTTGTGGCTGCTGCCCCCCTAGGTCCAAAAATAGAGTTTAGTATCTATACTAAAGCATAAAAGTCAGCCGACAATTACACCGACCTAGGGGTCGCGAGGTGCGAGTCTGGTCGCACCGTGCGAAGAGTGCTCTATCTACCGCACATTTGGCTGGGCAAGGCAGGTCGCGAGGTGCGAAGTCACTCGCGAGGTGCGAGTAAGCAGGTCATGAGGTGCGACCTGGCTCGCGAGGTGCGAGCTGCGAGCTGCTGGGCGTGCGGTGCTTCGATCGCTGGGCGAGCATGCGCGAGAGCTGGGCGACGATGCTTGGAGCTGGGCGATGAGCGTGCGGTGCTGCTTGGGCGAGGCTGCTGGGCATGCGATGCTCGCGAGAGCTTGGTGCGGCTGTGATGGGCTAGGTGCTATGCTCGGCTACGGCTTGAGGCGATGCTTGATTGGAACATGTGGCGACGCTTGGCAAGTATAACGATGTTGAGTTGTTCCAAACACTAATGCTTCTAGGAGCTCGGAACTTACAACTTTAACTATGATTAATATACAAAATTCCGAACTTCCGCTAAGAGCTAAATAAAACACAAACGTTAACAATTATGATCAAGACCCTTAGCAAAAAGCACCCAAAATATAATATAAACACCGTATAACTTGAGCGTATCAAATACCCCCACACTTGAACTTTACTCGACCTCGAGTAAACTCAAAAATGAGAATCACCAAATAAATCATCACCCAAGCCATCGACACCAACCTACACTCCCCATCAACTACATCATCATCATCACATCTTAACAACATCCGCTCAAAACCTAAACGTAAGGGATGATGATTCCCCCACACTTAGATTCAAGCTCACCTGAAATATACAAAGACGCGACAACAATAATAACCAGCAACACCAACAAGTTTAACCAACAACACCAACAAGAATCAAAATGCCAGCTTACGACACACTAAACTATCAGCTCTCCCAAACCTCAAAAGATGACCTAAAACTACTACTACTACAACTAACTTAGAATAGCAAGCCATGGAACAAAGACAAAAAGGGATAAATTCCATGCTTACTCCCAAAAACAAACAATCAACCAAAAGAATGTGAAAGCCAAAATAAATCTTCACAAAATCAAGGATGAAATAACCAACCATACCCGAAAACGCTTTCCACCTTATGACACCATCTCTGGCAAATGAGTTTTCAAAGTACAAAATTCTCTCTTAATCTCTCATTTTGCCTAGGAGCCTTTTCGGATTTTCATCCTAACTTCTCACATTTTTTTCATCTCTCTTCTTTTTCCGGCTCACAAAACTCACCCGCTCAACTAGCTCTTTTTTGCATAGGCCGCCCTTTCAGGTTTTCTACCTATCCGAGCCCCTAATTTTACCCGAGTCGCCCGCCCTTGCGGGTTTTCAACTCAGCGGGATTCACTTCATCACTTTTTTTTAATATTTTTTTATTTTTCATTTTTTTTTTTCATTTTCATTTTTCAATTTGAAAGTAATAAATACAACATAGATACATGAGAATGAGAATACCCTCCCCCCTACTTAAACTACACATTGTCCTCAATGTGTCGACAATTAAAAGAAAAAGTAAACTGAAAAGGGGGGGGGAAAATCGAAAATCGGGTAAATCGAAGATCGAATGCTCAAAACTCATGAAAAGCAATCCGTCAAACTCAAATTTCTTAACAACACCAACTCAAATCTCATAAATCAACTCACAACCCTCTCCCTCGAATCACTCAAACAAATGACAAATTCAAATTTTGTTTAGATTTTTGAGATTTGCTCCTAGCTTAAGAGATCGAAAAGATACATTAACAATCTCAATCCTCTAGTGTTACCAACTCCTAGCTATTGAAGTCCTCCCAACGGATTTTCTTTTGTGGATTTTGGTTACAAGTGAATTAAGATTGGTTGTGGATCTTTTGTAGTGTGTGGGCGGTGGGTGAAAGAAAATTTGTTGTGGTGGTGGAAATTTGATGAAAAATAAAGGAAAAGAAAGAAAATAAAGGGGTCTCGGGTTGCCTCCCGAGAAGCGCTGTTGTTTAAAGTCGTGAGCTCGACTTAGTACCTTAAGCTTAATCATTGGGTTGTGCTCCATGTGTGACAATGGTGGTTCCATGTCAATCTCCACTTCAAGTACCTGCAAAATTGATTGAGAAGAACTCTTGCAATGCATCGTTAATATCTAGCTTACTACAACATGGTTGAGCATATAACATCAGATTATATCCAAAACCTAGCATTAAGTCAACAACAAACATCAACTAGTAGTACTCCTAGCTAATCCAAGTCATGACCATTAATATAAATATTTAAAGCTAGACAATAACCAAGATATAGAGTAAATCTTACAATAAACCGTCAAAAGCTTCAATCAACCATTCCCAAGAGAGTTTAAGCAACAAGTTCCATGCTTCTTGTCCAAAATACAAAAGTGAAATACATAGAGCTCAATGGAAGATGAAAACTAGAAACTAAAACAAAAAGGGAATTCTTTATATGAGTGGCCAACCAAAAACAAAGAGCACAAGCAATACCATCCAAAAATCACGCTAAATACAAACAAGTAACACCGTTTCCCCGGCAACGGCGCCAAAATTTGGCGGGAGGCGTTTGTCGTGTACGCCACCCAACCAAAGATAAAATTTCTCCTACTCTCTTTTACACTAAGCTAGTATAATGGAAGTAGGGGTCGTATCCACAGGGAAACAGGGACAAGTTTAATATCTAGCGTGAATCAATATCTAGATTAAGCTAAGGGCCGAGAAACCTAATAATAATAACAAAGGGGGGTTTCAAGTAGATTATAACTAAACTACAACTAACTAGCATATAAACAAGATGAGAAATCAATTATGGAAAGATCTTGAATCCGATTAACATCCACTTCAATTCATTATCGATCCTTGAACCTCCACTCTAATTATTTCCATGATTATCTATTGTCGAGAACTAATCTCGCATTCTCCTTATTCTTAGTTGAATAGCACGACCAGCGTGACTATAAAACCCTAACTAAAGGATAACCTAGTCCGATCGCGTCTAAGTTCAATCCAATAGCAGCAATAAACACAGAGAACCAACAGACCTGCTAACGTCATACAAGCGATAAACATTCAACAGTTAATTCAATTTCCCCAAGAAATAACCAAGGCGATCTGCATCTAAGTTACTCCCTAGTTTGCTACCAATTGATAAAAGAATAAAACAATCCGATTCTATTCTTAAATCTAGCATTAGATTAATTACACAATCAAACTAGTAACGTTCCTAGCATAATCATGCAAAAATCATAGAAAGCAAGCATAGAAATTAAACCATAATCAAAGAAACTAAATAGAGAGGAAAGATCTCACAATAATGCTTGAAGCTCCATATTAATCTCGTTCAAGAACGGTTCAAGCTACAATCGGCATAGCATAAGCCAATCCCATAATTGAAATCTACAAAAACTAAACTAGAAAATAAAAACTAAAAAGAGAAGACAACAAGAGAGGAGTGGAGTTTTGGAGACTCCCTCTCCTTGTGGCTGCTGCCCCCCTAGGTCCAAAAATAGAGTTTAGTATTTATACTAAAGCATAAAAGTCAGCCGACAATTACACCGACCTAGGGGTCGCGAGGTGCGAGTCTGGTCGCACCGTGCGAAGAGTGCTCTGTCTACCGCACATTTGGCTGGGCAAGGCAGGTCGCGAGGTGCGAAGTAACTCGCGAGGTGCGAGCAAGCAGGTCGCGAGGTGCGACCTGGCTCGCGAGGTGCGAGCTGCGAGCTGCTGGGCGTGCGGTGCTTCGAGCGCTGGGCGAGCATGCGCGAGAGCTGGGCGACGATGCTTCGAGCTGGGCGATGAGCGTGCGGTGCTGCTTGGGCGAGGCTGCTGGGCATGCGATGCTCGTGAGAGCTTGGTGCGGCTGTGATGGGCTAGGTGCTATGCTTGGCTACGGCTTGAGGCGATGCTTGATTGGAACATGTGGCGACGCTTGGCAAGTATAACGATGTTGAGTCGTTCCAAACACTAATGCTTCTAGGAGCTCGGAACTTACAACTTTAACTATGATTAATATACAAAATTCCGAACTTCCGCTAAGAGCTAAATAAAACGCAAACGTTAACAATTATGATCAAGACCCTTAGCAAAAAGCACCCAAAATAAAATATAAACACCGTATAACTTGAGCGTATCAGTGAGGCTGAAACGACTGCAGGCGTAGTGACTGGTACTTTCTTCATCTCTTCTATTCTAGTTAAGATTTTATTTGATTAAGGAGCTTCTCACTCTTTTATTTCCAAAACCTTAGTGGAAAAACTTAAGTTGGGAAAACCCGAACTTATAAGCATGGATATATTCATACCTTCTGGAGATGTCATTGATGTTTCTAAATTATATAGAGATATTTTAGTGACTATATTAGGGGCAAATTTTCCTTCATACTTAATGGAATTTGAATTAGATGACCTAGATGTTGTTGTGGGAATGGATTGGTTGGGAAAATTCAAAGCCCAAATAGACTGCAGAGCCCAAAAAGTGACCTTGAAAGGCCCAAAAGGAGTCAAAGTAACCTGCAGAAAAATCAGTCAGAAACCCAGCCCAAGAATGATTTATGCTATGCAACTCAAGAACTGTATAAGAAAGGGGTATCCATTGTATTTGTGTAGTATACAAAAGTTGGAGGTAGAAGAAGAAAAGATGGAGAATATTCCCGCAGTTAATGAATTTCAGGATGTCTTTCCAGTGGAAATTCCTGGAATGCCTCCAATAAGAGAAGTGGAGTTCACCATATATTTAATGCCTAAAACTGGCCCAATATCTAAATCACCGTATCGTACGGCTCCAACAGAAATGAATGAGCTTAAGACCCAATTAGAAGAGTTATTAGAAAAGGGCTACATAAGGCCTAGTGTATCCCCATGGGGTGCGCCTGTCTTATTTGTGAAGAAGAAAGATGGTAGTCTAAGGTTGTGTATCGACTACTGTGAGTTAAACCAAGTGACCATCAAGAATAAGTATCCTCTTCCAAGGATCGATGATTTGTTTGACCAACTGAAGGGAGCCGGAATTTTCTCAATGATTGACTTAAGGTCAGGGTATCATCAGTTACGAATTGCTGGTAAGGACATTGCTAAGACCACTTTTAGGACGCGTTATGGTCATTATGAGTTTATAGTGATGCCTTTTGGATTGACTAATGCGCCAATAATATTTATGGATCTCATGCACCAAATTTTAAGGCCATACTTAGACCAATTTATGGTGGTATTTATTGATGATATATTGGTTTACTCCATGAATAAAGAAGAGCATGAGAAACACCTCCGAATAATTTTGTTAACCCTCCAACAAAAGCAATTATATGCAAAGTTTTCAAAATGTGAGTTTTGGTTGGAAAAAGTGGCATTTTTGAGCCACGTCATTTCTAAGGAAGGTGTTGTCGTTGATCTAGCAAAGATTAAAGCCGTCAGTGAATGGCCTACTCCAAAGAACGTGACTGATATAAGGAGTTTTCTAGGCCTGGTAGGTTACTACAGACGTTTTGTTAAGGATTTCTCCAAACTATCCCAACCCATGATCAACCTTATGAAGAAAGAGTCCAAATTTATTTGGAGCCCAGAATGTGAAAAAGCCTTCACCATCCTAAAATAAAGACTAACCACAGCCCCTGTGTTATCCCTTCCTGATGGGAGTGATACATATGAAGTATATAGTGATGCATCTAAACATGGTCTAGGGTGTGTTCTAATGCAAAATAGGAGAGTTATTGCTTATGCGTCGAGGCAACTGAAGCCATATGAAGTCAATTACCCTACTCATGACTTAGAGTTGGTCGCAATAGTTTTTGCTTTAAAGATTTGGCGTCATTATTTATATGGGGTGACATGTAAGATATATACAGATCACAAGAGTTTGAAATACATTTTCACCCAAAAGGACTTGAATATGAGGCAAAGGAGATGGTTAGAATTCATAAAAGACTACGATTTGGATATCCAATACCATGAAGGGAAAGCCAATGTAGTGGCAGATGCCTTGAGTCGGAAGATAAATCATACCTTAAGTATTGTGGTGGTGGTAGATCAACTGTGTTTAGACTTTCAGAAGATGAATCTTAAAGTAATGCAATATGGGGAAGTAAAAAAGATGTTTAGTGCATTGACCATTCAACCCTCTATGTTTGATCAAATTAAAGAAGCTCAATTGAAAGATGAAAAGATGGAAAAGATAAAAGAGAAGGTGAGGGAGGGTCATGCTGGAGATTTCGAAATTCAAGAAGATGGAAGTTTAAGAATGGAATGAAGGTGGTGTATACCTGAAGCTTGCGATGATTTGAAATTGAAAATCATTGAAGAAGGCCATAATTCTCCATATTCGATGCACCTAGGGGGTGATAAGTTGTATAAGGATTTAAATAAGAATTTCTGGTGGGCTCGCATGAAGTTGGACATAGCTGAATTTGTTTCCAAGTGCTTAACATGTCATAAGGTGAAGAGTGAATATAAAAGACCCCAAGGGAAAGTCCAACCCTTAGATGTGCCAGGATGGAAGTGGGATTCTATTTCAATGGATTTTGTTGTTGCTTTACCTAAGGGTAAATCTGGGAATGATATGATATGGGTAATTATCGATAGATTGACCAAGTCTGCAGTGTTCATACCGACGAAGGCAACATGATCTATGGACCAATTAGCTAAGGCCTAGATCAAGCATGTGTTGATACTACATGGAGTACTAAGATATTGTGTCTGATCGAGATTCTAGATTTTTGTCTAACTTCTGGCAGAAATAAGCCTTTGGTTCGAAGCTATTAATGAGTACAACTTTTCACCCAGTCACCGATGGTCAGACTGAAAGGACCATCCAAACCTTAGAAGATATGTTAAGAGCTTGTGTCATGGAATATCAGGGTTCGTGGGAAGATCATCTAGATCTGATAGAGTTCTCCTACAACAATAGCTATCATTCAAGTATAGGCATGGCACCATTCGAGGCTTTATATGGTAGGAAATGTAGAAGCCCATTATGTTGGAACGATATAAGTGAAACAGTTATACTTGGGCCTTAATTGATTGAAGAGACAGTGCAACAAGTTAATATGATCTAAGGAAAGATTAAGGTAGCCCAAGATCATCAGAAAAGCTACGATAATCTGAAGCGTAGGGAAGAACAATATGAAGTAGGAGAAAAAGTGCTTTTGAAAGTCTCACCAATGAAGGGTGTGATGAGGTTTGGAAAGAAAGGGAAGCTCAACCCTAAGTTTATAGGCCTATATGAGATATTGGATAGAGTTGGAAAGGTGGCCTATAGACTAGCCTTACCCACTGAATTAAGCCGTGTTCATAATGTGTTCTATATATCTCAGTTGAGACGGTATATCGCAGATAAATCGCATGTGTTGCAACCTGAAACAGTCCAAATTTATGAGAACTTGTCTTATGAAGAAAGGCCTGTTAACATTTTAGACAGTAAGGTTAGAAGTACCCGGAATAAGGATGTTAAAATCGTGAAGGTGCTTTGGTCTAATTAGAAGTCTGAAGAAGCAACATGGGAAGCAGAGGCTGAGATGCGAAAGAAATATCCAGAGTTGTTTGCAGAGGTTAGTAGTAGAGTTACGGGGGCGTAACTCCTTTTAAGGGGGGTAGAATGCGATAGAGTTTCGCGCGTTTGACTTAGAACCCTATTTTTGACCTAATTTTGACTTATTTTATGAGTTATTATGTGAGCCAACTTACCTTTATAGAAAGTTTTTGGTATATGTGAATTACTTGCTTTATTTGCTATTTGCTTGCTCTAAGTTTCGAGGACGAAACTTCTTTTAAGGGGGTAGTCTGTAATACTCCGTATTTAAGTTATTAATTATAAATTTTTAAAAGGTTTTATTTACTAAAAAAGCTTATTATTAATTATAAAGGTTTTGAAATAGGCTTTTATAATAGATTATGGGTTTTTCAAATAAATTCTAGCCCAAATTAAATATTGGGCCTAAGTTTACTAATTCTAATCTAATTAGTTTATTTAAATAAAATTAAAAGTGTTTTAAAATAATTACAAAAAGATTTACAAAAAGATTTTAAAAAAAGTAAAAGAAAAAGAAAAAAACTTTAAAGCGTTGACTTCGGTGCAAACTCACGCCAGTGAGTTGTATCTAAGTTTGTTACTTTTCATTTTTATCTTTTGCTTAATATAAGCTTCTAGATTATTTATCTTAGGGGATAATTTATATTTTTCCCCAATCCTAGCTAGATGATCATAAAGAAAATAGTGGATCTTAGCTAAAATTATGTATCTTTTATAAAAAACCCATCCTTTAGTTCCGAGTCCTAGTACGACTCTACCTACCCAACTAGTATAGTAGGGGTCTCCACCCCTCATATTCATCACAATAAATTTGAGAAATAAATCTCTTTTCTCAAGTTTAAACTCTCTCTCCCTCTTAGCCTACCCTTTCTCTTCTCCCTAGTAGTTATTAATTTTCAAGGTGCTTGTATATGTAGATCTTTAAATATTGTTCTGCATACGTAGTATCATGTTCCTAAGATTGTTATCTTGGATTGTCATGCATATTTTGTATGAGTTAGTATAAACACTATGCGATTCATGATAAACTAATAGGCCACAAGCATGTTCTTATCTAATGTATAGCTTTTCGTCCGTATTCAAGTCGGGGATAGCTGTTAGCCGACTTAAAGGAACTATATTATTTATTAAAGCATGTGTACATATGAGCATATATCATAAACTCTGTCTCTATTATTCTATCATGGGTGTATTAGTAAGCAACTGCCATCTTGGCGTTGAATGGCATGCGTCAATATAAAACTTGGATGATTTCATTGTTTTGGTATTACATAAACACAATCTTGTTCAACCAAATATTATGAAGATGGTGTTGACCGTATTATCAAAGGTTTTCCAAATTATTGCTTGAACAAGTTATTAATTTATGCCTTTATATGGCTTAGTTTATAAAGGATTATTATTCTTTTTAAAGGAGGATTATTTCCAAAGGATTTTTACTAGTTATATGATCTTTTATGATCGCAATTATAAGGAGGCAGCGGCTTGTTATTTATTAGCAAGAACGGTAGCTATTATATTTTTACCCATGTACTTTTTGTATAAGTCATGTGGACAAGGTAGTTCCCCTCATAATAGACTCAATAAGGAATACTAAACTTGGGGGGTGTGCACACTTTAGGAAATGTACCTAGGCAAGGAAAGGAGTTTTATTAAAGTTATATACTTTATATTATATAAGTATTACAAGTATACAAGGAAGGTTTATGAAAATATTTTGAATGTTTAATAAAGTTTTTAAATTTCCGCATATACATGTACTCAGTATTTTTACTGACACGCTTTTATTTGTTTTGTTTTATGGCTTTGTCCATGTGATGACCCTATTTTGGCGAGCAGACTTTACAGGTTGATTTGATGCATACTTCGCATGAGGAAGCTAGTGAGGAATAATACATAAATTAGTAGTTGGTATTTTTATAATTTCCTTTTTCATTGTAGCAACAATAAAGTTTATATTAATAAAGAGAAGTTATTTCTATTATTTCCGCTGCATTGTTAAATCAGAAGTTAGTAGTTAGTAATTTTAGCCTTCAACGTTATCACGTGGCGGTAGTACTCTAAAGTTTCTCATGACTTTAATATTAAAATATATTCTTCAAAAAGAGAGAAATTTGGGAGTGTTACACAGAGGATCCAGCGCAACCCTACTGATCCTCCCTTTGCTTCTCCACGTTCTTCTCACCAGGGCTCTTCTGTTCCCATATTCCGCCATACATAGCCTTAACAATGACATACCAATTTTCAGGAATGTTAAGGTGTACATTAGCATAACAACGCCTAATAGCAGTTACACCCTTCCTAAATCGCTTATCCAAACCGGCCTTTGTAAATTCTCTTCCTTCCTTTTCCTGTAATTTTTTGCAAGCTTGTCTTTCTTGGCCTATACAGCTCTTAAGGTTGCTTCAGCAGTTTCAAAGGCAGATTCAGCCTTCCCCAAGGCATTCAGGTTTTATCCTTTGAATTTCTTCAGCTGCTTATATATTAGTGTAAGTTTCAATATTGTCGATGAGAGCATTTTCCTTTTCCTTTTCCTTTTAGACCTCCTTCAAAATTAAATATTATAATCAAATTATTCATATATATGACGTTATGAATGAATATACATGAACCATAAGATGATGAATAAAAAACTAAATGTCAAACATAACATTCGTATTAGTTGTTGTTAACATAAAATATAAAGCTTATAATATTTATCTGATTATGACATAAGCTTGTAATACAATATTTGTAAATATGGTAATAACTATAACTTCAAACAAAATCTAAGAGATGAATGTCAAAAAATAATTAACTTCTCGATCACAAAGGCAAGCTTCAAACTTAAAATCACCATCATTTGCCGAAAATCCCCAATATCCCATGCGTTCAATTTCTTTATATGATCTTCATGCATCTCGCATAAAATCAATGGTTTGGAGTCGATAATAATTTTATTGTTTAACCATATACTGTTCATGATTTTCATATATTTGTTCCTACATTCTACAATTCCAACCTGACTAAATTTCCTAATAATATTGACTATCACTACTACAAAATAGGGCAAAGATAACAGCTATTTGGGGCTTAAGATAACACAATTGAGGCGTTTTCCAAGTCAGTGTAATGTTAGCTAAAGATAAAGATTGTTAGAGGTGTTATCTTTAATAAAGCAAAGATGACGGTGATGTACGAGAACTGTTATTGTTATTGATAACATCTATCAAAGTTCACTGTTATCTTTTCCAGCATTTAGATTTTTTTAATTGAGGCAAAGATAACACCTATCTTCAATAGGTGTTATCTTTATTAAGGGAGAAAACAATACCTTTAACTTACCACCGTTATCTTTGCACCTAATTTTTTTCAAAAAAATAAATCCACTCTGGCCTGAGCATTTACCCATCTCAATATATTCAAAAAGCCATTTTTTATTAATATGTAAATAATATCAAATTTCATAAAAAAAGAATCAATATTATACTTCATCCGTTCCATAATGGGCACAAGATTTAATAAACATCACTTTCAAAAGGCAAAAAAGCCATAAAATACCCTTTTCATGATCAAAAGGAGGAGAGAGAAAAATAAACCACACAAGTTTGTGATGGATACTCTAGGAATAATAAGCATGAGAGAGAAATAATAAAATAAATCCCTATTTATATTTTCCTCTAATCTAATCTCCAAATAAGCGAAAGAAAAGAAATAAGAAAATAAACTAAAAAAGGAAGTTCGATGATTGGTCGATGATAGTAGAGTCCCTTATCCGCATCAAAGACTTAGGTGAGTCCACCGTTGGTCGCTGACAGGCCAGCGGGCCAGGCAACACTGCTGCTGCAAGAGTGAAGAGGGCAACCCATTGGGCGCTGGGCGACGACAGCTTCGTTGGCGCTGGGCGACGACAGCTTCGTTGGGTTATCTCCCGAAGGCTGTGTCTCGAGCTATAGGCATCGTCTATGGGCGTGTGACCTATTTTTGTGAAGCTCTTCAAGTCTAGTTTCAAACACAACTTGAATTACTTCAATTCGATCTGTAGAACTCAAGTTATGATCAAAAGTGTGAACATGTGTCGGTTCTTATCACTTCACAACTAATGTATTTCTTTGTTTTCAACTCAAATTCACTCTTGAAAGATATGTCGCGATACTCATGAAAGCTACTTCACTTAATACGATTATAAGGATCAAGAAAGGCATCCACGAGCATATATTCATCGATAAAAAACCGCCATTCATCAACTTATATTGCAAGAATTATCCAATTCATCCTTAATTGCTTCGAAAGCGTCCAAATAGCTATGAAACTACCTGAAACATTAAGAAAACCACAAATGAAGCGTAATAGAGGATAAAATAGATAATTCATGCTAATGACACCTAAAATGCAACTATATGAACTAATATGCTCTAATAATGCAACCTAAATGTGCTTAAAAACTTTATATAAAGATGATTTATCAAATTCCCCCAAGCTAAACATTGCTTGTCCCTAAGCAATAAGATATAAACATTGGAAAAGAAAGATGACCTACAAAATGGGACTACGGTAGAGCCAAACACTCAATTGCAAGCACGAGAGATATAATCACTACACAAACCAAGCATCGAAACAAACCCGAACAAAGCCGCATAGGATGTCATGTAACACAATCGACTCTCCAGTCATACCACAAACCATCTCCCCCAAGCCGGACTTAACCAAACTTGGCAGACCTCACTATAGTTATGTGCACTCTAATCTCTTATGTGTTTAAGGGATAATAGATGACTCTCAACCTAAATCAAGTCGACTCAGATGAAGCATATACTCTTTAACTTTGACTTTTTGACTCACTTAATCACTCAAGGAGACAATACACAAAGATCAAGAGGAATTTTAAGGGTTGTAATGGGGCTACGGTTAATGGTATGGAAAATAATTTGGGAGTTGTGGTGGAAGAAGTAAGAAGGGGGAGCATCATATAACTGAAAACATGACCAAGAAAGGTCACAACAACTCCACGCAACAACCAACAATCTTCAAATATAACCAACACTTTTTTCATTCAAACAATTCAAAAATAACCATTTTTATTTCACTTTATTCATAACTCTTTTGCACTTCTTTTTCATTTCATTTTTCACCTTTTTTATCCTTTATTTTCTTTTTTTTTACGAACTTTTAATTCAATTTTCAAGCTCACTAAACATACTTTTCCATCATCTAAACCACAAATAGAGCATTTTAATACAATACAAGCCAACCCAAAACTAATACTCGCTCCCCCAAGCTAGGCTTAGAACAAGAGACAAATGAGGCTTAGGGCTTGTAATGTAGGTATAGATCAAACACAGTTAGAAATTCTCAGCGGGGATAAAGGAAGGATAATATGAAGACAATAATACTCTAGAGCTAAGATCATGAAATAAAATGCCTCATTCATATCAAAATGTATGCACTATCAAATATCAAGGAGTACCAAGTCAAAATCAAGATCAATGCCATAACTAAGGAACTAATCACACATGAAAAAATAGAACAAACGCAGATACATCATTTCATCAGGTACAAAAGCTCACTTAGGCTAGGTGTTTGCATAGTAAAGTTAAATTGAGCCAGAGAGAGATCAATCAATCTTACCACAAGCAATCATGTACAAAATAGTCGTGCTATGAAGAATCATGAACAAGATGAATGATGCTTAGAAATTGTAGTAAAATATCAGCAAGGTTCTCAAAAAGTGCTTGCAATAGTCCCATAGATGCAACTAAAATGAGATGAAATCTAATATGATACAAAATATGCTAATGCAACTAAGAAAACAGTACATTCTTTTCGTTGTACGAAACTCCCACCCTTAATGAGTGGTACAAACCGTACAACATCACATGAAAGCAGAAAAATTACACTAAGAAAGCAAATATAGATAAGTATCCCTTCCCCAACCTAAATGAAACACAGTGTCCTCACTGTGACAATACATAAAGCAAGGGAAAAGAAATGAAGAAGCTCACTTAGTACGAGCCTCGTCTACCGAGGAGGGCTCAGTAGTAGCATCAGCAGTGGAAGTGGTGGGGCCAGAAGCTCCTAATTGACGACGCAATAAACAATCTCCGAATCAATTGCCACGACTCTATTTTCAAGTCGATCAAAGTGATCAATCACATCTTGAGAGAAGCTAGCAAAATAATCCATGAAGAGTCGAATTTCTCTTGTGGTGACCGGTGTGAAAAGTGGAGTACTAGGATCAATGACTTCTGAGTGAGACATACGAGAGTATGGGTGAGCAGGGCCGAAGAGAGAGCTTTGATCCTGGGGCACATATGCTTGGTGAGCAAATAAGTCAAGAACGACGGTAGAGGGATAATCAACTAGAGGAGGAGCGGAAGAGGAAGCACCAGGAGTGAACAACAAAGCATTCGGATTGCTCAAACGGGTTGCAGGACTAGGGAGACGAGCATAAACAACCTTCTTAAAATCCTTTCCTTCTCCCTTAACAAACCATTCATAGGCATTGGCACCACATTTCTCTAACCATTTATAATGCTTCATCATTTTCGTAATATCAAGGAGTGCTTAGGAGGGTAATGTGACAAAAGAGGTTAAGTCAATACCAACATGCTTGACAAAGACATTGATATAGCTACCAAATGTGATAGAGCCCTGTAGACACATAATCGTGTCTCCCCATTTAAGGATACAATGACGAAACATACCGCGGTCTTAATTGGTCCGACTCATGGGCAGAGCAGTCCGAAGAGCCATCACAAAACTATTTCGAAAAGTGTTAAAGTCCTATTTTAAAGCCCATAAAAAAGTTTTGAGCCTAACTCTTTGAAAACCCCATTTAATTATTCATTGATAATTAATTATTTTATTTTAAATAAAATAAATATTTTCAAAGATATTTTTTACAATTAAAATCGGAATTTATCCCGTAAAATCAGATTTCTGGAGTTAAAAGATAAAAGAAAATCTTTAAAACCCGTTTTATCAAAAAGTAATCAAAACATGTCAAAAGCACGGCGGTACGCTGAGCGCACCAACGTGCGTCGAGCGCACAGGCTGCGCCAAGCGCACCATTTTTCCACATACTTTGTCACGTAAGCGTGCGCCTAGCGCACAGGCTGCGCCAAGCTCACAGGACTGTCAGGCGTGCCAATCTGCTCCTGACACATGGATTTGCGCGTGACACGTCAGCCTGCGCCTGGCGCAGCTGGCGCGTGAAGCGCAGTTCCGTTTTTCCTATAAATACACCTGATTTCCGTACAAATTTCAGAACGGATTTTCCCACAACAACTCAACTTTTATATTACAAATACCTTACGAACCTCTCTACGAAATACATACAAAACAGATACACATACATTTAAATCTTTCATACATTCAGATTTTCAGGCTTCACAATTGCTCGTCCCGAAGGTTATCAATCTCGCAGACCCAAGCCATGGTATAATCCTGAGGGTCCTTAAATAAATTCTCTATTTTTATATTGAAGTAACTAATTGTTCTTTCCTGATGTAGATCTTTAATATAAAATCGTTCTATTGTATATTTAATCCTTCCTTCTTTTTATTTATTTTCATACATTATTATATGCTTGCCTAATTGTTCTATACATATTATTTGATTGTTCTATGCATGATTTAATATTTTTATCACCCATATGTTATGTTTGTTAATCAAGACCTAAAGAACTGTTCTAACATTAATCAGATTAATTTGGACAACCTGCTAGGTTCCATGTAAATTGATTGCATAATAACAAATCACTAAAAATAGTCTTTTTATGAGTTTCCTGAACCAACCTAGACTAAATCTTTTTAGGGTGCTTAAAACATTATGTGGTTATTCTATTGCATATAAATTGACATGAATCAATATTTAGTAGAGGCCAACAATGGGCGAATGTGGTTCATTATTACTATGTTCGTACCCTCACCCCAGAACTCAATCTATGGTTCATGACCATCTATGGAGTCAGGATGGAGAAATCTACATTGGATAAGTCCCAAGGTTTCCCAATATCCAATTAGGTTTATGAGTCTTCCTTTAAAGACTTGTTGGTGACTTCAAAATAATTTTCAATAAAGTCTTTACAATGGGAATCAAATACGCCCTCACACTGCATAGGCGAAATAAAAACACGCCTACAATTTGGCGACTCCACTGGGGAGGATTTTAAAAAAAAAAATTTTTTAAATGAGTGGGTGAAACTCGAAAAATACGATTCATACTCTTTTTATGCCTTAGAATGACATTACAGTTTTGCATATGCATAGCTATTGTTCAGTCACCATAAGGACAATATACCTTACCTCATTAGCACATGTTCTATGTGTGAGGTCACCCCCGGGGGTGTTTGCGCTTTGTCCTTCCAAAAAGCTTCCTGAGCGATAGTGTTGGATCTTAGTTATAAGCAAACCTACCCAACCATGGCATTGTTTTCTTGTTCCTGACTTGAGAATTAGAGTGCGTCTTATACGTGGCCACCTCTTTAAGTAGGGGTACGAAGCGTGGGATCAATCTCTTTGTCATGAACCTTTTCAGACTTAACCTATACCTGACCATAGTTTCAAACATAGAACTGGACTTTAGGTTGGAACTTTTGCATCCATGTTATATGACATTTGCCTGTGATTGCAATTTTGCCTGTTATTATCATGTCAAATTGTCATTATTATGCATTGCGTCGTACCTAAAATCGCGTCTAAATAACAAATAAAAAAGATCGTCAATTGGTCAAAATTTCGCCTAAATCTCCGAAAAACATATCATGGAGTAGTGCGCCAAGCGCATTAAGTTGCACCTGGCGCACCACTCCTGCGCCAGACGCCCCTCTGTGTGCCGCCCGCATCAATGTTGCTTGGCACGCAGTGAGTGCATCACATGCTTTTCGACGATTTAGTCGTCGTGGTGTTCTATGTTCGGTCCGTCTACATTCGCGTTAAAGCATGTCATTCTAGGGGTCTCACCTAATTCAAGTAAAAAAAAAAAAGGGTCAGTCTTTTCATACAAGGTCGAGTCTGTCCTAAAAAAAAAGTGCATCTAGAAAAAAATGGTCATGTAGAATTAGAATCATCATGCATGTCTACCTTCTCCCTGCTGTTGAACAAATCTTCCCTATCCATCTTATCTTACCACATTCAACAATTTCAAAAACTTACATTTTTCAAAATCAATCGTACACCCTCTTCTATTCTACCTTTTTCGAAAACATTTGCTAAGCATCATCATACCACCTATTCAACAAAAAAATATTTTTCAAAATTAATTCATCATCTTTTACTAACAAAAGATAAAAACAAGGGGTTCCTTACAAAAACCAATTTCAAAAATTCTAAGCCCATAACAAATACCTTCACCAATTCAATCCAATCAACCAACTCTAATTCACTTGCATTCATTCTAGACCCATATGCATTAGAGTCCATTTTGCATTCATATTATAGGTCCATCTAAATTTGAGTCCATGCATTCATATTAGGCCCGCTAGCATTAGAGTCCATCTTAGGCCCATATAAGTCTAGTTCAAGTCAAATCTAGGCCCATTTGCATCTTTATGTGAACCGTAGTCTATCTCAAGCCCAGTCTAAGTCTAATCCCAATCTATTCCATTCTAAGTCCAATCCTAGTCCAATGTCAAGCCCATGTGTATTTTCATGTCTAACTTCAAACCAATATAGGACTGAGTCCAAAATTAGGTCCATATAAGGCCCAACTCATTTCCTAAGTCTAATCCACTATCTTCAAACACATATAGGACGAAGTCCAAACCATTAAGTCTAGCAAAGCTAGCACCCTTTAAGACCATAATGGCACCCATTAACCTAGCGAAGCTAGTCACCCTTAAAACCATAACGGCACCCTTTGACCTAGCAAAGCTAGTCATCCTTAAGACCATAACGGCACCCTTTGACCTAGCGAAGCTAGACCATAACGACACCCTTTGACCTAGCGAAGCTAGTCATCCCTAAGACCATAAAGGCACCCTCTGAGTTTAGCGAAGCTACTCCTACCTTACATCTATAGCAGTCCAAATCCTCGAGTCTAGCGAAGCTAGTCTCCCCTAAGTCCATAATGGCCCAAAACCTTCAAATCTAGCGAAGCTAGTCCATCTTAGATCCATCAAACCCCAAATCATCAAGTCTGGCGAAGCCAATCCCTTCCTCAGTCTAGCGAAGCTAGCATAGGCAATCCTTTTGAGTCTAGTCTGTTTGCAAGTTCAAAGTCTAGTCTAGTCCAGTCCAGTACACACCACATTTGCATATGCATATAGTTAGGCCCATGTCACCATCATAACCATAATCATACCCATTCCTAATCATTTCCCATTTCCACTTTCATCTTCATTTCTCACCTCTCATTTCAACTTTCATTTCTCCATCCCTCATTTCCATTTCTCATTTCAAAAGCATCACTTCATAAAATTTACGACGTCCATTCGATTTCTGTTCAGGACAGGTCGTGAGATTATAACTTGGGAACGCCCGACGGAGAGGATACAAGGTCAACCTACTCCCAGACTCGTCAAACGAGTTGTCACCTTTTCAGACGCGTCTTCTGAAACTTCTGAATCATCTGAATCATCATCCGAGATGGGAGACACTTCTGAGAAACTCAATGTAATCATGGCTCAGCTTCAACTGATGAACTCTCGTCTTGAGGGACAAGACAAAGTGATCAAAGCACTGAGAGAAAAGCTGATAACTGAGGAAGAAGAGCATGA
Source organism: Beta corolliflora (assembly GCA_947648045.1). Classification (NCBI taxonomy): domain Eukaryota; kingdom Viridiplantae; phylum Streptophyta; class Magnoliopsida; order Caryophyllales; family Amaranthaceae; genus Beta; species Beta corolliflora. The sequence continues at coordinate 437,837 of CANSZD010003181.1, forward strand.
TGACACTCCACCACCACCACCTCCTATCAAGACCGAGATAGAATTGAGGTTCGAAAAACTCGAGCAATTGATCCAGTCCATTCCTACACTCGAGAGTCAGGCTCATGGCCATGACATCATTGATCCTGAACTGAGGGAAAAACTCCCTAAAAAGGTAGCATTGGCTGACCTCCCAAAATTCAAGGGGGTCGAAGACCCAGATGGTCATTTGAGAGCTTTCTCCATCTCAATGGCTCTCAAGGGAATGAGTAAGGACATGTTTGCTTATGTCTTTCCCTTGAGCTTGGATGCACATCCATCCAAATGGTTTAGGTCACTGAATAAGACCAAGCTGAATGACTAGGACTATATCAGAGAAGAGTTCCACAAACAATACATATACAATACTCAGCTTCCCATTGGCCTTGGTGAGTTGGAGTTAACTAAACAAAACTCCAAAGAAGATTTTGTCACCTTCCATAACAGATGGAGGGAAAAAACTGCACAAATGACTAACATGCCATCTCACGAGGATCAAGTCCGACTGGTGATCCGTAACCTGCAGCCCAAGTATGGGGATCATATTAAATTCCAACCCATACAGTCTTTCACGAAGCTCTATAAGGTAGGCCTGCTGATTGAAGAAGAGGTACAAGCCAATAAGAACAAGGGTTCTAACAACAATAATTCTTTCAAGAAGAGTAATAACAACCCTTTTAGCTCTAAAAGCAACGACATCAATGCCTTAACTATTGAAAAGAGAGGTTATCAAGGGCCTCAAAGAACATTCACTCCATTGAGCATCACTCCAGAAGAAGCCTTCACTAGGCTTCATGCAAAAGAAGCACTTCAGCCTCTTGGCCCTACTCCAGACCCTGCTCCTGAGAAAAGATCCAGTAAATGGAATCCTAATGCCGCCTACTGCAAGTACCATCAAGGAAAGGGGCATATGACATCACAATGTTGGACTTTGAAGCATGCTCTACAAGATATCATTGAAGACGGTAGATTGCCAATTCCGCCTGCAGCAAAAGTCAGCAATAGCGGCAACCCCTTTGGGCAGTGCCTAAATAATGCGGGGGCATGGTCATTTAACGCTAGTTTTCTAGGCTGATTCGGAGAGTCTCTCCCCTAGCTCCTTCATTTCCTTTCCTGTCATTTTATTTTAATTTTTATTGGTCTTCCATCATTTTATTTATGCTTCTAATTCAATGATGAAACTTAAATCACCTAATGAACTTGACTAATAATAATAAAAAGAGATATGGAATACTAAGAAAAAATAATAATAATGAAAAATGAAAAAAAGGACATATTTTGGATTAGGAGTTTATCCCCTCTTTCCTCCATCATCCATAAACCATCATCCCCAATAGCCAGATAACCTTTCAAAACAATGCTCCCCAAATAACCTTCAAGCCTTCCAATACCCTAAACCAAACTTGTATGCAATCCCTACTACATAAAAAAGATCAATGCCAGGCAAAAACAAAAAGAAAAGTGAAAAAAATCAAAGTGCGAAAAAAGCAAAACGCACATGACAAAAAGAAAAAATGCAAAAAAAAGAATAAGCCAAAGGCAAAATAATAAAAAGTCAAGCTAGGGGGTTTGCACACAAGTTCTACCCCTCATTGGAATCCTTCAATCCATCGAAGCCTTAATACATATATAATCCAAATTCATAATCCTACCTTAGCCCATCCAATTAAACCTTCATCAAACCTAAAGCCTTTAACCTTTCAACCTTTCATCAACCCTAACTCCTTATTCAAGGTATGTCCAAGCCCGCTAGGTTGAAAACCCGAAAGGGCGGCCTAGGCAAAAGTTAGGGCACAAAAAAAATATATAAAAAAAAATCAGATCTAGAACTACGAATGGTCTGAATCCGCAAGGATACGTAGGAATCCTCATCTCGAGGTTCGACCGCTAAAATAAAAATAAATTAGTCAAGGGCTAATGATTTGATTTTCTAGAGTTCAAGAGCATATGCTTTCTAGATCCCGACATAGACTCGAGTCTGAAGCTAACCTCGTTAAAACCTTTTCCCACCTACATTTATATGAGTCCTAAATTTAAACCTTTTTATTTTTCCATCCAAGCTCTCCTTTACCTTGAAGGACTCTCCGACAATTCCATGGTCTCTGGTGATATTTGTCTTTGCCTAAATCACTTCCCGAAGAATTATCCCCAATGATAACTTTCAACGCTCGAGACAGATTAGCTACATTTCAATCAAAGGCTTAAGGTGCCTAATTCAAGGCAAGCTCACCCAAAGTGGGGGCTTCCTATATATGTGGTGGTTCCTCCAAATCAAACTCCCGAAGAGTTGTAATTTGCGGATCTCGTTTACGGACCTCGATTATTTACTAAAAAGGATTTTCGAAAATCATTCTATCCATTTATAATCATTCTATCATTCTACATATCCAGATCTCCTAGCCTTGCATAACTCTGACCTTGCATTGCATACATTCTAGTCTTGGAAAACCCTAACCTTGCATGACGTGTCATCTTTCTTAGCTTTGTATAACCTTAATCCTTCCATAGCGCTTCATGCATCCTTAGAGAGTTTAAGTTTGCATTTTTTCATCATTATGTGCCTTATGTGAGTTGTTTGACCCTATCTGCATGCTAACATCATCTTCTTCAGGTAATCAGATTGCTTGTGGTTATTGTCCTGCATACTAACTTTGTTTTGCAGAGACCGGCGTATATAGATCAGTTCTAAACTGCAGAGCATTTAGAATCGTTCTTCGTTCCCACACCGAATACTTTTACTATAGGTTTCCTGAACCTCGGTCTACGTGGGGGCTTCTGTAGACACATAATTGTGTCTCCCTATTTAAGGATCCAATGATGAAACATACTGCGGTCTTAATTGGTCGGACCCATGGGCAGAGCAGTCCGAAGAGCCATCCCAAAACTATTTCGAAAAGTGTTAAAGTCCTATTTTAAAGCCCATAAAAAAAGTTTTGAGCCCAACTCTTTGAAAAGCCCATTTAATTATTCATTGATAATTAATTAATTTATTTTAAATAAAATAAATATTTTCAAAGATATTTTTTACAATTAAAATCGGATTATCCCGTAAAATCAGATTTCCGGAGTTAAAAGATAAAAGAAAATCTTTAAAACGCGCTTTATCAAAAAGTAATCAAAACGTGTCAATAGCAAGGCGGTGCGCTGAGCGCACCAACATGTGCCGAGAGCACAGGCTGCGCCAAGCGCACCATTTTTCCACATACTTTGTCACGTGAGCGTGCGCCAAGCGCACAGGCTGCGCCAAGCGCACAAGACTGCCACGTAGACTCATGTGTCATACGGAGTCCTGCGCCAAGCGCACTTCTCTGTGTGAGACACATCTTTTTCTTTCTTATCATTTTTCAAAGCACGTACCACGTGTACGCTTTCTACTGGGCATGTCGCGTCAGGCGCGCCAATCTGCGCCTGACACGTGGATTTGCGCGTAACACGTCAGCCTGCGCCTGGCGCAGCTGGCGCATGAAATGCAGTTATATTTTTCCAATAAATACACCTGATTTCCGTACAGATTTCAGAACGGATTTTCACACAACAACTCGACTTTTATATTACGAATACCTTACGAACCTCTCTACGAAATACATATTCTCTCTACAAAACACATACACATACATTCAAATCTTTTAGACATTCAGGCTTCACGATTGCTCGTCCCGAAGGTTGTCAATCTCGCAGACCCAAGCCATGGTATAATCTTGAGGGTCCTTAAATAAATTCTCTATTTTTATATTGAAGTTACTAACTGTTCTTTCCTGATGTATATCTTTAATATAAAAACGTTCTATTGTATATTCTTATCCTTCCTTCCATTTATATATTTTCATACCTTATTATATGCTTGCCTGATTGTTTTATACACATTATATGATTGTTCTATGCATGATTTAATATTTTTATCACCCACATGTTATGTTTGTTAATCAAGACCTAAAGAACTGTTCTAACATTAATTAAATTAATTTGGACAACCTGCTAGGTTCCCTGTAAATTGATTGCATAATAACATATCACTAAAAATAGTATTTTATGAGTTTCCTGAACCAACCTAGACTAAATCTTTTTCGGGTGCTTAAAACATTATGTGGTTATTCTATTGCATAAAAATTGACATGAATCGATATTTAGTAGAGACCAACAATGGGCGAATGTGGTTCATTATGACCGCGTTCGTACCCTCACCCCCGAACTCAATTTATGGTTCATGACCATATATTTTGTCAGGACGGGGAAATCTACATTGGATAAGTCCCAAGGTTTCCCAATATCCAATTAGGTTTATGAGTCTTCCTTTAAAGACTTGTCGGCGACTTCAAAATAATTTTCAATAAAACCTTTACAATGGGGTAGTCAAATCAAATACACGCGCACACCACGTAGGCGAAATAAAAACACGCCTACGAGCCCGTATCATAAACTCTCTCCCATATAAAAGCGGTAATCAAGAACCGTTAAAAATCGAGTTGACCCATCTGAGCCGGATCACCATGAGCAAACCACCATAGCATGCGGAAATCATTGGTAGCAACTTAACCTGTCTCCTCTTAGAGTAGAAAACCTGTAACAGAAATCGATGCAATAGGCGAATAGCAGGGATCACAAAAGCAAAGGACTTTGTAAAACCAACTAATAACCAATCATTTGACCTGTGACCTCTTTCCAAAAGTGTTTTGCAACAAATCGTTTGTTATCCGCATCCCCTTCAGAAAGATTTAAAAGACTCAGGACCAATGGTTCCTTCAAGAGGCAATTCAAATAGCTCATTGACCTTCCTTGGGATCATTCTCTTTGTCACACCACCAATAGAGAAGGAGATATCACCCTTCTTGAAACAACCTCAAGAGAGGATAGAAACTCTAAAACCAAAATCGGATAAACCTCCTCTCTCAATTTAAGAACCTTTGAAAACTTATGCCTTTGTGCAAGTTGTTGCAAACAATTATCAACCTCTTATTGCTTAGCATCATGAGGAGAGTATCGAAATGTAGGCTTGATTCGGTGTTTTCGAAGAGTGGTGCAAAGGTCTTGTTGAGGTTGGGTTAACCATGAGAAAAGGAGTTGTGAGGAAAATGGAGGGTTGGACTTGGGTGTGGGCGAAGGGGGTGGTGGAGGAGGGGCTCTTTTCTTGGTGTTAGTCTTTGTGGTGCTTAGTGAATTAGTCTTGGTTTTGTATTTGAAAAGGTCTCTTTTGGTGGGTTTCATGATGCTAACCAAGGGGAACACCAAACAATCAACCAAAAGGTCTCTTTTCTCATTCCAACAAGATGCATCTTTCTTTTAGGGAGCTCATTTCCTTAGTTACTGTAGACACCAAAATTTGAACCCCTGTTGTGCATAAAATTTCAAAACAAAGATTCTTGAAAATAAATAAAAATAACGAGAACCGTCATGCATCGTGGAGCGTGCGCCGCCAAAGGCACGTTTCGTCTCGGAGCGCGAGTTTCATTCCGTTGTATGGTTTTCCATTTTTGCGTGTTAGTCATGCAATTTCGGCTTAGAAATATAATTTTCCGAAAGTTATGATCAATAACTACAACCACCGGTTTAATAAAATGATTCATAGTATAATCATGATCGTCTTTACTAATTTGAAGATTTTTCGTTAATTGTTTTAAGTTAGTTTTTCGAAAAACAGAAAAAAACGAGTCACAATTAGGCGCTGGAATTTTAATCGTCTCCCAAAACCGGTAGTAATCAGTTTTCTTGATGATCAAGTCATTGTTCATTGGATAAAGAATAAGAATATATTCTTTATCCACCAATCACATTCTTTTATCCATTAGTTAAGGAATAAGAATCATGAAAAAGAATAAGAATAAGAATCAAATCCAAAGTGTAAGAGCCAAGAATCTAGATTTTTTTCGGAAGATTCGAGTTGTGCGCCAGGCACATGGTCATGCGCCACACGCATAATCATGTGCCCAGCGCACAACGGTTTCCTGCGCCAGTCGCAGGCCAGTGCACCGAGCGCACGGTGCTGTGCCTAGTGCAGGTTCCTGCGTTTGACCCAGTGGTCCAGTCAGCATTTCTTTCACGTTTTTCGATGCATTTCTACGTATTAGTATGTGCTGAAATTCGAATTTTGCCTCATTAGTGTAAAGATCACAATCAAATCTAAAGAGAATAAGAATATTGGCATTTCCCATAAATTTGATGATGTAGGAAGATTTGAGAGGATTTAGTGATGTCATTAAGGTGATGTCATTGGTATGATGTCATTAAGATAATTTGGGATGATAAAAATCAGAATTTTGGGTGAAAAATCTGATTTTCTACATTCTTAAAACCCTAATTCATCACCTCTTTTCCCTATAAATACCCCCCCTATTTTTTAACTTCACAACACACAATATTTTCACACAACAAGTTCACACAACAACAACTTAACTCATTACTTCTCACCACTAGAAATTTCAATACTACTCTCCTCCTCCTTAATTTCTCCCTCTAAGAAAAATATCATTCAAAAAAAGAAAGCAAAGTTATAATTAGTAAGCAAAGAAGTTCATCAAAAGAAAAACACAAAAAAAGGTTTTAAATTAGTAATTAAGTGGATTTAGAAACTCACTTAGAAATTAAGAAAATCATAAAAAAAAAGTAGAAAACTTTGCAAAAGGAAGTGCATCATTGAGTTAGCAAGGTAAAGTTTAAGTTCTAGTTATTTTTCTTAATTATCTTCGTAATCACATACTAACTTTCACTTTGTTTCTTCTTATCATTTCTTAATTTTTGGAGTGATCACTAGTGGAAAAAATCCCATCCGATCCGGTCAAAACCGGGCTTACCGATCCGGTTTTGGTCCGGATTAGGTGGGCTCGCAGCAGTTTGTAAAGATTAACTGGTCCGGTTTTGAAGGAAAACCAGATCAGTTAATAATATTAACTGCTCCGGTTTTCCTTCAAAACCGGATCAGTTTCTTCCTTGGCGGCATCTTGTTTTTATGCAATGTTAAACTAACTGATCCGGTTTTCTGGAATAACCAGATCAGTTAGTAATGTTCTAAATTAAAAAAAAAAAACTGCCAGTTTGGATGCCTGATTCTCATGTTAGTATAGCTGTACAAGTCAACCTTAATATCATCAGTATGTAAATTATTGTCACAAAGTAGCAAGCTTAGTCTTACCTTCCTTCACTTTACAACCTTGCCATTTCACTTCTTAAAAAATACACATCTCTGCCATAACTAGCTTTAATAGCATCTTCTAGACTGCCAATTTTATCAAAGTCCATCTTAAAAAGCCACCATCGTTGTATTATCTTAACCAGATTCATAATCTTGTTTGACATATGCTGCATGAAAGGATTGGAGCTGTCAGAAAGAAGAATGAGTCAAATATAACCATAGAAAATGACAAGAAATGCAAAAGCTTTTCTATATATGCAAAGCTAAATACTTCATATTATTTATGAACTAAACCTTTTGCATTCACATTATTTTAGCATTTCTAACAAAAAATTAGAGCAAAATAGGTTAAATTCACCTTGATTATAAGTAGCAAGGAATGAGACATAATATTGACTCATTCAATTGTAAACAGCCTATTCACAATTAAAGAAGTGGAAAGTCTAATTAATTGTGAGTATATACCTGGTTGGCTGGTTCTCCCTATCTAACCGACACAGTTACACCTAAATTACAGACTTACAGTTGGCTTTTAAATTAGGGGGAAATTTGATTAGTAAAGTCCTTTTGTTCTCTGTGATTTGGAAATAGATACTTCTCTTTCTGTTTAAAGCTGAACCATATTAATGGAACTATCCCTGACATTTTGACGATTCATCATTAGTGGGTATGTGCATCTGGTCACCAGTTCAGGTAAATCACTAAAAAGATCAGTTCCACTTATTGACTCACGAGTCCGCATTAACTCTGAAAACTAGCGACAACATGAAGATCTCCAAAATCTGATATGAATTTGTGCTGTTACTTAATCTACCACAATTGATGGTCAGATGGACAAGAAAGATATGTAGCTTCAAGTTCAGATGATACCTGGTTTCAAATCCCGGTGTATGATCCTATGAGCATGTAAGCATTCCATCCCACGAGCAATATCAAGAGCAAATTCTATGGCAACTTGTTTATCTAAACAATGTGGCCTCATATTCAACAAGTATTTGCGCAATGTTCCTCCCATCAAAATTTCAGTAACAATTACCATGACATGTTCTTTGCAAGCACCAATAAACTGTGAGCACATATAGCTAAATAGAAGTTATGGGAATAATTCATCTCAAAATCACCCTTAGAAAATTGATGCAAACATTGATGATATAACAATGAGGGCTGTGGAATTAAAGTACCTCCACCAAGTTCTTGTGATGAACTCTAGACAACATGGCTACTTCTCTCGCAAACCGCCCCTCTTTCTTAGTAATCTCCTCTGGGGTCTCTCCTCTATGAACAATCTTGATAGCAACATTTTGGTTCTTATACCTGTAAATATCCCACAACAACAAAAGAAAATAGATTATAATAAACAGCTTCAACCCAAAAACCACATTGCTCAACCTAACAACCACATTACTCTAGAACCTAAAATCTCATCAATTTTAGAACAATGTGTCAAATTATCTATGTTTCCATCACAACTAACAGGCACTACCACATATAATATCAACGTCAATACTACCCCAATGCCTCTAAAAGCAAGCTCCTCCACCCTGCAATAAGAAGGGGCTTAAATGTGCTGACCCTTACAGTAATAGAAAGGCTATTTCCCATTAACTCTTAAACCATTATTCAACTATCATCTCATAACAAATTAGAACTGCAGGAAACTTAATAAGCCAGCTTAGATTAGTCTATTAGAATACAAAAAAGCGAAAAAAATGGTGTCTTTTGACTACACCGAATATGCAAAAGATTAATTCTACAACTAAAGTAGATGTTAAGAAAGCTTTCGAATAGCCTTCTGAATTATACCGAAAAAACTCACTCAAATAAGAACTATTCAACTAGAAAGACCCATTTGACGAGTCAGAGAGTTGACAAACTGCATCTAAATACCCACTTCGCAACAGTTCAAAAGGACCTTGAGGAATCAGAATAACTTTAATCGTTCAAGTTACAAAATCAAATTTTCACATCATCGCAAATGAGGCATGTTAGAACCACATCATCGCAAACGAGATCAAACAATCACTAAACCAATACTAGTATCGTATTCGAAGCACAATGTATCTAAGTTCCATAGGAGTGACTCATCAAATACACGAACAACACACACATATCTAAGTGCAAATACATAATATAATTCACACTTCTAACAGGCATGTCACCATCGGACATGAGAGTTGATCAGAAGAAACTGTTTCAAACACTTCCCAAGACCAAGAATATTTAGTCACAAGGAAAAAAAGAAGGCTTCAACTGGCTTCTCTTTGTTTGCTCTCCCTCTACTTTCCCAGGATATTCAAGGGAGAAAGATGAATTGCAGCTAGAATAAACAATTTGAAAAAGATACTTTCCACCTCAACAATGACATAAATGATAACTCGTATCTTACATGTCCTTTAAAAGTGGCTTAGCCTCAGATACTACATCGTATCATTGTCACTTTATATAGTTGAAGTTTCCTTTGACCAAGATGAATAAGCAGGCATGCCAAAACTCAATATTTGGCCGAGAACTGTATTTTCAATAAAGCTCATTGGAGTCTCAATGAAAGAAATTGAAGCACATAAAATAATGCTCTCATGCAAAATCAGGTATAAAGTGTAACACTTACTAAAGTCAGATATTAAAGGAGAACCTGAAGCATGAGCACAGAAGTACCGAACCAGCATGCAACTCGGATATATCCACGAAAGTGAAAGGAAAAAACTAAACGAAAGTTGTAAGAGTAGTGAGCATCAAAGTTACAATGTTTCTTTACAGATAAGAGGCTGCAACGCTGCATTGAGTTCTCGATCATGCTTGCATACGTAATTCTATCATTATCTATCAAAATCATTATCGAGGAATTACAAAATAGTTCAGCAATTCTATCTAAATTTCACAACGAAATTACAAAAAAGATCTTAACCACTGAATTATGAAATTAAAAAATAATACAAAAATCAACCAGATTAATCTCAACAGATCGAGTCTGTCTTTTCATACAAGGTCGAGTCTGTGTCCTAAAAAAAAAGTGCATCAAGAAAAAAATGGTCATGTAGAATTAGAATCATAATGCATGTCTACCTTCTCCCTATTGTTTAACAAATCTTCCCTATCTTACCATATTCAACAATTTTAAAAACTTACATTTTTCAAAATCAATCCTACACCCTCTTCTATTCTACCTTTTTCGAAAATATTTGCTAATCATCATCATACCACCTATTCAATAAAAAATATTTTTCAAAATTAATTCATCATCTTTTGCTAACAAAAGATAAAAATAAGGGGTTCCTTTCAAAAACCAATTTCAAAAATTTTAAGTCCATTCCAAATACCTTCACCAATTCAATCCAATCAACCAACTCCAATTCACTTGCATTCATTCTAGGCCCATATGCATTAGAGTCCATTTTGCATTCATATTAGGTCCATCTAAAATTGAGTCTATGCATTCATATTAGGCCCGCTAGCATTAGAGTCCATCTTAGGCCCATATAAGTCTAGTTCAAGTTAAATAGGCCCATTTGCATCTTTATGTGAACTCTAGTCTATCTCAAGCCCAGTTTAAGTCTAATCCCAGTCTATTCCATTCTAAGTCCAATCCTAGTCCAATGTCAAGCCCATGTGCATTTTCAAGTCTAACTTCAAACCAATATCGGACTAAGTCCAAAATTAGGTCCATATATGGCCCAACTCATTTCCTAAGTTTAATCCACTATCTTCGAACACATATAGGACAAAGTCCAAACCATTAAGTCTAGCGAAGCTAGCACCCTTTAAGACCATAATGGCAGCCATTGACCTAGCGAAGCTAGTCACCCTTAAGACCATAACGGCACCCTTTGACCTAGCGAAGCTAGTCATCCTTAAGACCATAACAGCACCCTTTGACCTAGCAAAGCTAGTCATCTTTAAGACCATAACGGCACCCTTTGACCTAGCGAAGCTAGTCATCCCTAAGACCATAAAGGCACCCTCCGAGTTTAGCGAAGCTACTCATACCTTACATCTATAGCAGTCCAAATCCTCGAGTTTAGCGAAGCTAGTCTCCCCTAAGTCCATAATGGCCCAAAACCTTCAAATCTAGCGAAGCTAGTCCATCTTAGATCCATCAAACCCCAAATCATCAAGTCTGGCGAAGCCAATCCCTTCCTCAGTCTAGCGAAGCTAGCACAGGCAATCCTTTTGAGTCTAGTCTGTTTGCAAGATCAAAGTCATGTCTAGTCCAGTCCAGTACACACCACATTTGCATATGCATATAGTTAGGCCTATGTCACCATCATAACCATAATCATACCCATTCCTAATCATTTCCCATTTCCACTTTCATCTTCATTTCTCACCTCTCATTTCCACTTTCATCTTCATTTCTCACCTCTCATTTCCACTTTCATTTCTCCATTCCTCATTTCCATTTCTCATTTCGAAAGCATCACTTCATAAAATTTATGACGTCCATTCGATTTGTGTTCAGGACAGGTCGTGAGATTATAACTTGGGAACGCCCGACGGAGAGGATACAAGGTCAACCTACTCCCAGACTCGTCAAACGAGTTCTCACCTTTTCAGACGCGTCTTCCGAAACTTCTGAATCATCTAAATCATCATCCGAGATGGGAGACACTTCTGACAAACTCAATGTAATCATGGCTCATCTTCAACTGATGAACTCTCGTCTTGAGGGACAAGACAAAGTGATCAAAGCACTGAGAGAAAAGCTGATAACTGAGGAAGAAGAGCATGATGACACTCCACCACCACCACCTCCTATCAAGACCGAGATAGAATTGAGGTTCGAAAAACTCGAGCAATTGATCCAGTCAATTCCTGCACTCGAGAGTCAGGCTCATGGCCATGACATCATTGATCCTGAACTGAGGGAAAAACTCCCTAAAAAGGTAGCATTGGGTGACCTCCCAAAATTAAATGGGGTCGAAGACCTAGATGGTCATTTGAGAGCTTTCTCCATCTCTATGGCTCTCAAGGGAATGAGTAAGGACCTTTTTGCTTATGTCTTTCCCTTGAGCTTGGATGCACATCCATCCAAATGGTTTAGGTCACTGAATAAGACCAAGCTGAATGACTGGACTATATCAGAGAAGAGTTCCACAAACAATACATATACAATACTCAGCTTCCCATTAGCCTTGGTGAGTTGGAGTTAACTAAACAAAACTCCAAAGAAGATTTTGTCACCTTCCATAACAGATGGAGGGAAAAAACTGCACAAATGACTAATATGCCATCTCACGAGGATCAAGTTCGACTGGTGATCCGTAACCTGCAGCCCAAGTATGGGGATCATATTAAATTCCAACCCATAGAGTCTTTCATGAAGCTCTATAAGGTATGCCTGCTGATTGAAGAAGAGGTACAAGCCAACAAGAACAAGGGTTCTAACAACAACAATTCTTTCAAGAAGAGTAATAACAACCCTTTTAGCTCTAAAAGCAACGACATCAATGCCTTAACTACTGAAAAGAGAGGTTATCAAGGGCTCAAAGAACATTCACTCCATTGGGCATGACTCTAGGAGAAGCCTTCACTAGGCTTCATGCAAAAGGAGCACTTCAGTCTCTTGGCCCTACTCCAGACCCTGCTCCTGAGAAATGATCCAGTAAATGGAATCCTAATGCATACTGCAAGTACCATCAAGGAAAGGGGCATATGACATCACAATGTTGGACTTTGAAGCATGCTCTACAGGATATCGTTGAAGACGGTAGATTGCCAATTCCGCCTGCAGCAAAAGTCCGCAATAGCGGCAACCCTTTTGGGCAGTGCCTAAATAATGTCGGGGTATGGTCATTTAACGCTAGTTTTCTAGGTCGAGTCGAAGAGTCTCTCCCCTAGCTCCTTCATTTCCTTTCCTGTCGAGTCTATGTTATTTAGGATTTTCATTTCTAATAAACCTAGTTCTATTTATTTCTAATTAATAAAATAATTGCATTTTCATTTTCATTTTTATTGGTCTTCCATCATTTTATTTATGCTTCTAATTCAATGATGAAACTTAAATCACCTAATGAACTTGACTAATAATAATAAAAAGAGATATGGAATACTAAGAAAAAATAATAATAAAGAAAAATGAAAAAAGGACATATTTTGGATTAGGAGTTTATCCCCTCTTTCCTCCATCATCCATAAACCATCATCCCCAATAGCCAGATAACCTTTCAAAACAATGCTCCCCAAATAACCTTCAAGCCTTCCAATACCCTAAACCAAACTTGTATGCAATCCCTACTACATAAAAAAGATCAATGCCAGGCAAAAACAAAAAGAAAAGTGAAAAAAATCAAAGTGCGAAAAAAGCAAAACGCACATGACAAAAAGAAAAAATGCAAAAAAAAGAAAAAGCCAAAGGCAAAATAATAAAAAGTCAAGCTAGGGGGTTTGCACACAAGTTCTACCCCTTATTGAAATCCTTCAATCCAGCAAAGCCTTAAAACCTATATAATCCAAATTCATAATCCTACCTTAGCCCATCCAATTAAACCTTCATCAAACCTAAAGTCTTTAACCTTTCAACTTTTCATCAACCCTAACTCCTTATTCAAGGTATGTCCAAGCCCGCTAGGTTAAAAACCCGAAAGGGCGGCCTAGGCAAAAATATGGGCACAAAAAAAATATAAAAAAAAATCAGATCCAGAACTACGATTGGTCTGATTCCGTAAGGATAGGTAGGAATCCTCTACTCGAGGTCCGACTGCTAAAATAAAAATAAATTAGTCAAGGGCTAATGATTTGATTTTCTAGAGTTCAGGAGCATATTATTTCTAGATCCCGACATAGACTCGAGTCTAAAGCTAACCTCATTAAAGCCTTTTCCCACCTACATTTATATGAGTCATAAATTTAAACCTTTTTATTTTTCCATCCAAGCTCTCCTTTACCCTGAAGGACTCTCCGACAATTCCATGGTCTCTGGTGATATTTGACCTTGTCTAAATCACTTTCCGAAGAAGAATCCCCAATGATAACTTTCAACGCTCGAGACAGATCAGCTACATTTCAATCAAGGCTCAAGGTGCCTAATTCAAGGCAAGCTCACCCAAAGTGGAGGCTTTCTATATGTGTGGTGGTTCCTCCAAATCAAACTCCCGAAGAGTTGTAATTTGTGGATCTCGTTTACGGACCCCGATTATTTACTAAAAACGATTTTCGAAAATCATTCGATCCATTTATAATCATTCTATCATTCTACATATCCAGATCTCCTAGCCTTGCATAACTCTGACCTTGCATTGTATACATTCTAGTCTTGTATAACCCTAACCTTGCATGACGTGTCATCTTTCTTAGCTTTGCATAACCTGAATCCTTGCATAGCACCTCATGCATCCTTAGAGAGTTTAAGTTTGCACTTTTTCATCATTATGTGCCTTATGTGAGTTGTTTGACCCTATCTGCTAACATCTTCTTCTGCAGGTAATCAGATTGCTTGTGGTTATTATCCTACATAATAACTTTGTTTTGTAGAGACCGTCGTATATAGATCAGTTCTAAACTGCAGAGCGTGTAGTGATGATTGGTTTATATGCTTGAATTATGCTTAGTTTTTAATAGTTTTTGTGATAGTTTTTAGGCTAATTTAGGCTAAGTTCATTCCTTTTCTTTCTTTTTGTGCATTTTCCTCCCTTGCTCTCTTTCTTTGGGTGTTTGTTTACATTTCAGGACTTGGGAGCACGTTTGGAGGGTCTATGCACAAGCCCGAGGCAAAGTGTTGAAGAAATAGAGCGCCAAGGAGCTCGAAAGAAAAGAAGAAGGAGAAGAAGTGACTGACCCGAGGGCCCGGGTGTGTGGACCTGCCCGGGTCAGCCCAGCCAGGCAACGCAGCAGCTTCTTTCAGCAGACTCGTCCAGGTCTGGTGACTCGAGGTCTCGGGTCTGCCAACCCGAGGTCTCGGGTCTGCCAACCCGAGGGCTCGGGTTCACAGACCCGCCCGAGTCGCTTTGATTGGGAAAACCCCATATTTCCTGACATTTTGACCCGCCCGGGTGATGTGACCCGGGGGCTCGGGTCAGCTCACCCGAGAGCTCGGGTCATGTCACCCGCCCGGGTCGGATCATTTTCCGGAAACGGTTTCGCGACTTTGTTTGCCTTAATGCGGGGGTTGTTTTGTAATTTTCTGATTTATTTCTTATGACTATAAAAGAGAGACTCCTCTTATTTTGACTTAAGAAATTATTACTAGAGATTAGAGAGAGATTAAATCTTGTTTTAGCATTCAAACTCTAGAACAAAACCCTAGGAGAGAGAAAGTGAAGGTTTGAAGCTTTTGGATCTCCATTCTTCATTTATGAAAGCTTAAAGTTGGTAATTTTTGTTTATTTTATTCTTTTCTTCCATTGATCTTGCTTATTACATGCTTGGTTTGTTTAGATCTTACTTTATTAGTTGATTATTTGCATTTTTCCTCTTTTCCTCCATGGTTATGGTGATTAAGTTACTTCAAGCTTTGTTTTGTGTTATTTCCATAATGTGTGAGTAGTTCCTTACTAGGGGAAGGGATGTAGCCTTCATTTAATCTTTGGATCTTAGATCTAAGTTAGGGGGTTAACTTTTGAGGTTGAACTTGTTGATCAAACTTGTTTTACTTGGTTTGTTGGGTGCTTGATCACCACTTAACTTACATATTTGGAGTTCCTAGTGAAGGATTGGGAGATGAAGCTAGGAATAAACTAAGTTTGATTGCTAGATTAAGATTTCCATGAAAATAGGCATTTTCTAGTTTAGGGAAGCTTGATTAATCATGTTGTGCTTGATTTGGCTAGATTAGTTGCTCATGCCATGAGAATAGGTCATGAGTGACTAATTAAGCTCCTCAAATTAGCTCGAGAGAGTAATTAGAGTTCATATGTTCGTGATTTTCCCCTTGTGATCCCCCATTTGTTTTCCCCTTGGCTTTGATATTGGATTCTTGGATTGAGTGTTGGTGAATCCCCTTAATCCCCTAGTTTCTTTACCCTTGTCTTATCTCCTTTAGTTATTCGTTGATTTACTTTGCAAATTTCCTAGTTTATTTAGATTTTAGAATCATCGTTAAACTCTTAAAAATCCAAAAATTGATTTAGCTCATTGTAATTAGCTAATTACTCTTGATTTAACCCTACTTCCTTGTGGATTCGACCCTTTACTTGCCCTATATTGGGTAGTTTAGGTATCTTTGACGTGTTTACAACGATCCCGTCATTTAGATACGTTCTTCGTTCCCACACCGTATACTTTGACTATCGGTTTCCTGAACCTCAGTCAAAGTGGGGGCTTCTGTAGACACATAATCGTGTCTTCCCATTTAAGGATTTAATGATGAAACATACCGCGGTCTTAATTGGTCCGACCCATGGGCAGAGCAGTCCGAAGAGCCATCCCAAAACTATTTCGAAAAGTGTTAAAGTCCTATTTTAAAGCCCATAAAAAAAGTTTCGAGCCCAACTCTTTGAAAAGCCCATTTAATTATTCATTGATAATTAATTGTTTTATTTTAAATAAAATAAATATTTTCAAAGATATTTTTTACAATTAAAATCGGATTTTAACCCGTAAAATCAGATTTCTGGAGTTAAAAGATAAAAGAAAATCTTTAAAACGCGTTTTATCAAAAAGTAATCAAAACGTGTCAAAAGCAAGGCGGTGCGTTGAGCGCACTAACATGTGCCGAGCGCACAGGCTGCGCCAAGCGCACCATTTTGCCACATACTTTGTCACGTAAGCGTGCGCACAAGACTGCCACGTAGACTCATGTGTCATACAGAGTCCTGCGCCAAGCGCACTTCTCTGTCTGAGACGCTTTTTCTTTCTTATCTATTTTCAAAGCGTGTACCACGTGTACGCTTTCTACTGGGCATGTCGTGTCAGGCGCACCAATCTGCGCCTGACACGTGGATTTGCGCGTAACACGTCAGCCTCCGCCTGGCGCAGCTGGCCCGTGAAGCGCAGTTATGTTTTTCCTATAAATACACCTGATTTCCGTACAAATTTCAGAACGGATTTTCAGACAACAACTCGACTTTTATATTACGAATACCTTACGAACCTCTCTACGAAATACATATTCTCTCTACAAAACACATACACATACATTCAAATCTTTCAGACATTCAGGCTTCACGATTGCTCGTCCCGAAGGTTGTCAATCTCGCAGACCCAAGCCACGGTATAATCCTGAGGGTCGTTAAATAAATTCTCCATTTTTATATTGAAGTTACTAACTGTTCTTTTCTGATGTATATCTTTAATATAAAATCGTTCTATTGTAAATTCTAATCCTTCCTTCGATTTATATATTTTCATACCTTATTATATGCTTGTTCTATGCATGCTTTAATATTTTTATCACCCACATGTTATGTTTGTTAATCAAGACCTAAAGAACTGTTCTAACATTAATCAGATTAATTTGGACAACCGGCTAGGTTCCCTGTAAATTGATTGCATAATAACATATCACTAAAAATAGTCTTTTATGCGTTTCCTGAACCAACCTAGACTAAATCTTTTTAGGGTGCTTAAAACATTATGTGGTTATTCTATTGCATAAAAATTGACATGAATCGATATTTAGTAGAGGCCAATAATGGGCGAATGTGATTCATTATGACCGCGTTCGTACCCTCACCCCCGAACTCAATTTATGGTTCATGACCATCTATGGAGTCAGGACGGGGAAATCTACATTGGATAAGTCCCAAGGTTTCCCAATATCCAATTAGGTTTATGAGTCTTCCTTTAAAGACTTGTTGGCGACTTTAAAATAATTTTCAATAAAACCGTTACAATGGGGTAGTCAAATCAAATACGCGCGCACACCGCGTAGGCGAAATAAAAACACGCCTACAAGCCCGTATCATAAACTCTCTCCCATATAAAAGCGGCAATCAAGAACCATTAAAAATTGAGTTGACCCATCTGAGCCGGATCACCATGAGCAAACCACCATAGCATGCGGAAATCATTGGTAGCAACTTGTCCTGTCTCCCCTTAGAGTAGAAAACCTGTAACAAAAATCGATGCAATAGGTGAATAGCAGGGATCACAAAAGTAAAGGACTTTGTAAAACCAACTAATAACCAATCATTCGACCTGTGACCTCTTTCCAAAAGTGTTTTGCAACAAATCGTTTGTTATCCGCATCCCCTTCAGAAAGATTTAAAAGACTCAGGACCAATGGTTCCTTCAAGAGGCAATTCAAATAGCTCCTTGACCTTCCTTGGGATCATTCTCTTTGTCACACCACCAATAGAGAAGGAGATATCACTCCTCTTGAACAACCTCAAGAGAGGATAGAAACTCTAAACCCAAAATCGGATAAACCTCCTCTCTCAAATTAAGAACCTTTGAAAACTTATGCCTTTGTGCAAGTTGTTGCAAACAATTATCAACCCCTTATTGCTTAGCATTATGAGGAGAGTGGCGAAGTGTAGGCTTGATTCGGTGTTTTAGAAGAGTGGTGCAAAGGTCTTGTTGAGGTTGGGTTAACCATGAGAAAAGGAGTTGTGAGGAAAATAGAGGGTTGGGCTCGGGTGTGGGCGAACGGGGTGGTGGAGGAGGGGCTCTTTTGTTGGTGTTAGTCTTTGTGGTGCTTAGTGAATTAGTCTTGGTTTTGTATTTGAAAAGGTCTCTTTTGGTGGGTTTCATGATGCTAACCAAGGGGAACACCAAACAATCAACCAAAATGTCTCTTTTCTCATTCCAACAAGATGCATCTTTCTTTTAGGGAGCTCATTTCCTTAGTTACTATAGACACCAAATTTTGAACCCCTGTTGTGCATAAAATTTCAAAACAAAGATTCTTGAAAAGAAATAAAAATAACGAGAACCATCATGCATCGTGGAGCGCGCGCCCCGCCAATGGCACGTTTCGTCTCGGAGCGCGAGTTTCATTCCGTTGTATAGTTTTCCATTTTTACGTGTTAGTCATGCAATTTCGGCTTAGATATATAATTTTCCGAAAGTTGTGGTCAATAACTACAACCACTGGTTTAATAAAATGATTCGTAGTATAACCATGCTCGTCTTTACTAATCTGACGAGTTTTCGTTAATTGTTTTTAGTTAGTTTTTCGAAAAACAGAAAAAACGAGTCGCAATTAGGCACCGGAATTTTATTCGTCTCCCAAAACCGGTAGTAATCAGTTTTCTTGATGGTCAAGTCATTGTTCATTGGATAAAGAATAAGAATATATTCTTTAACCACCAATCACATTCTTTTATCCATTAGTTAAGGAATAAGAATCATGAAAAAGAATAAGAATAAGAATCAAATCCAAAGTGTAAGAGCCAAGAATCCGGATTTTTTTCGGAAGATTCGAGTTGTTTGCCAGGCACATGATCATGCGCCAGACGCATGATCATGCGCCCAGCGCACACCGGTTTCCTGCGCCAGACGCAGGCCAGTGCACCTAGCTAGCGCAGCTGTGCCTAGTGCAGGTTCCTGCGTTTGGCGTAATGGTCCAGTCAGCATTTCTTTTACGTTTTTCGATGCATTTCTACGTATTAGGATGTGCTGAAATTTGGATTTTGCCTCTGTAGGCGTGGATTTTTAATTCCTTTAATGCCTACACGCGGTGTGAGCGCGTTTATTTGACTACCCCATTGTTTAGGTTTTATTAAAAATATATTTTTGAAGTCGCCAACAATTTTTTAGAGGAAAACATATAAACCTAATTGGATATTGAACTGTAGAGACATCTTAGGGACTTATCCAATGTAGATTTCCCCGTCCTGACTTCATAGATGGTCAAAATAAACCAAAGATTGAGTTTGGGGGTGAGGGTACAAATATTGTCATAATTAACCACGTTTGCCCATTGCTGGCCTTTACTAAATATCGATTCATTACAGATTTTATGCAAAAGAATAATCATATAACGTTTTAAGCACCATAAAAATAATTAATCTAGGTTGGTTCAGGAAACAGATAAAAATACTAATTATTTAGTGACAAATTATTATGCAATCAAATTACAAGGTTCCTAGCAGGTTGTCCAAATTATCTGAATTAGTTAGAACAGTTCTTTAGGTCTTGTTTAGCAATAACTACAAGGTGATAAATATTGCAATCATGCATAAAAAATAATATGTTAATAAAAAGAAATAAAAATATGAAAATAAAATACTGCAGGGAGTTAGTATAATATATACAATACTTACAGTCGCAAGAATATATTAAAACCTACCTCATGAATAGAACGTTAGTAACTTCAAGAAAATAATAATAAATAAATAAATAAATAAAATAAAGATGATTAATTTAGTTGACCCTCAGAAATTATACCACCGTTCGGGGTCGTTGATTTGTACGGATCTTGGAAAATTAAATGTTGAACGAGTCTTAAAAAAGATTTGTGTTACGTCTATATTTACGTCAAAATTGAACCAAAAGAGTTTCTTGTTTCGTAGCTTTGTGAGTGGCAAGTGCTGGTGATTGACGTAAGTTAAGTGTGCATTAGGAAGATTAGGGAGATTAGAATATAGTAGTATGATGTGGTGAGTTGATGAATGTTTGATGATGATGATTGGCGGTGACAATTATATTGTGTGGGAGTTGATGATGCTGCGTGAATATTAGGTGATGATGAGTGATGATAGCATCATCAGGTGGTTATGAATAGGAGGTGTAGTTAGGCTCTGGGAATAGGAGATTAGGAGAGGAGAATAGGTTTGTGCTGTGGATTTGTTAGATGGCAGTAGGGTCGAATGATTTGGTGAGTATGAGAGAGATTAGAGTGTGCGTGGGTTGTGAGATTAGTTAGGCTGCCGTGTTTTTTTGGTTTTGGCCGTGTAAGTTGTTATGAGATTTGTGAGAGACGAGTGTTATATAATGTAGGTTTAGGTAGTTGAGTTGCAATAGGTTTTTTAAAAGACAATAGGGTTCTAAAAGATTTTTATCATACAAGATTTTAGAAAAGAGTTAGATAAAAGATATTTAAAAATAGTTTGGGAAAAGATTTTTTTTATTAATAAAACTAATCAATAAAATTAATTAATTCAATTAATTAAATTGGGCTAGAAAAGGGGTTTTATAAAATGGGCTTCATAAAACTATTTTTAAAAGGTTTTCAAAGATGGGCCTTTAAAAGGTTATTTAAAAACGTTTTAGGAAATGGGCTTATTAAAACTAATTATAAAAAGGTTTTCGAAAATGAGTTAATAAAAAGAGTTTAAAAATGGATTTCGGCTTAAAACATTTTATTTTAGACTCGTTCTTTATTCTTTCCTCGATCCGGACCAATTGGAGTAGGGTATTGGCCATCATAGGGTAATAAATGGGGAGACACAATTATGTGTCTACAGAAGCCCCCACTTTGACTGAGGTTTGTAAAACCGAAAGTCAAAGTATACGTGTCGGGACGGAGAATGATTCTAGATGCTCTGCAATCGAAAATCACTCTTTTACGCCGGTACCTGCAAAATAAGCAAAAGTTTCAAGAACAGACAAGTGTGAAACATATTTGCAAAGTAATTGTAAATTTGCAAAAATGAGATGATAGGTGGAGATGAGATAAATTGTGTAGAGCATTTGTATCCCGCTCCACAGGGCTGAGCTGTTGGCTGTCCCACTCCAAGACAAATGGTGTAGAATATTTGTATCCCACTCCACATGGCTGAGTTGTTGGCTGACCCGCTCCATGACAGATAGTGTAGAGTATTTGTAACCACTCCACAGGGCTGAGCTATTTGCTGACCCGCTCCATGACAAATAGTACAGAGTATTTGTATCCCACTCCACAGGGCTGAGCTGTTTGCTAACCCGCTCTATGACACATAGTGTAGAGTATTTGTATCCCACTCCACAGGGCTGAGCTGTTTGCTGACCCGCTCCATGACAAATAGTGTAGAGTATTTGTATCCCACCCCACAGGGCTGAGCTGTTTGCTGACCCGCTCCATGACTAATAGTGTAGAGTATTTTTATCCCACTCCACAGGGCTGAGCTGATTACTGACCCGCTCCATGACAAATAGTGTTGAGTATTTGTATACCACTCCACAGGGCTGAGCTGTTTGCTGACCCGCTCCATGACAAATAGTGTAGAGTATTTGTATCCCACTCCACAGGGCTGAGCTGTTTGTTGACCCGCTCCATGACAAATAGTGTAGAGTATTTGTATCCCACTCCACAGGACTGAGTTGTTTGCTGACCCGCTCCATGACAAATAGTGTAGAGTATTTGTATCCCACTCCACAGGGCTGAGCTGTTTGCTGACCCGCTTCATGACAAATAGTGTAGAGTATTTGTATCCCACCCCCACAGGGCTGAGCTGGTTGCTGACCCGCTCCATGACAAATAGTCTAGTTGATTGAAAGTGGTCCGCAGACCTAACGGTTTGTGTCCCGTCATCGATTTTCCTGAGTATTCAGTGTTTCTTGAATGATAGACGTTGAGAATTTGTAGGATGGCAAAATCGTATTTTTTGCAAACTTTCGAAAGTTCTTTGAATTGTCGCGCGCAATGTCGAAGTGCAGCGAATATTTGAATTCTTTGGGAGTTGAGAGTATGGGCCCTACTTGGCTAAGAAGCCCCCAAGCGCGTTGTATGGGACCGTGCGCCAGACACACAGTTATGCGCTTAGCGTGGGATGCTGCGCTGGACGCAGTGCGATGTCGTAATGAACATTTGAATTTATAAGAAGTTAAGCATGTGGGCCTCACTTGGCTAAGAAGTCCCCAAGCGTGCTGTACAGGGCTGTGCGCTAGACGCACAGGCCTGCGCTTGGCGTGGTATGCTGCGCTGGATGCAGATTGCTGCACGTGGCACAACGTTGTCGGTGCGCTGGACGCACCATGTATATAACACTTGTCTTCTGTTGTTAATTTGTAGTGGTCTGCAGACTTTGGCGGAATATAACTCATATAGAGTCGTTTAATGTTAGGTACCTGTGGATACAAATAACACACAGATATACAGACAAACAACTAGGGGACATGCATGTGTCCCGTGATGTGGGTGCTAGTGATAGGAAAAGACCCGACCTATAAAGAGTGACCTCTAATACTCTAGACTTAAAGGGGCTATCGTGTGTGCATACGTGTGTGTGTATGTGTGACTCAATTATTGACGCTAGAATCCTATGGCTAAGGACGAAGGATGCAATGTTTGACACAATGTTGGATGATGCAGATATGTAATGCAAATGCAGAGATGTGACACTAATAATGCAGAGATATGATACTAATGCTTTGTTGTTCCTCTAAGCTCAGTTTTTCATTTGGAAAATTGTTTTTGAAAAAGAAGAAATGGGAAGCCCCCAAGGATGATCCATGTAGGTTATGTTTGATTCGAAATGTGTTGTAGTTGTTACGGGTCTAAGTGAGCCGATAAAACAGTTAGGTTCTCGCATGGGTCTGGAGCCCACGATCTCTTGTATGGACTCGTAATGAAGTCCTGATCAAGGTTTACATTGAGCCCAAGGATGATTTATTGAGTTAATAGACTATGTTGGATTTGAAATACGTCATAGAACGAGCTTTTGTAGCGCTTGAGTTGTATATGCTTCGAGTTTTGTAAGCCAAGGGCCTAAGCGAGCCCATAAATAAATGTGATGTTGTATCCGTGTGGGTTTCAAAACCCAAGATATCATGTATGGACTCATAATGAAGTCCTTATTACGATAGACTTAGACTTGGAGCCTATGATTTTCTGTGTGGAACAGTGATCAAGCCCCCAGTAGGATGAAGTTTATGAAGTACTCAACTTGATTGCTTGATTTTGAAGATATCTCGTCACGCTTAGCTGAAGTTTCGACCGAAGATTCCATATAGGGTTCCTAAGGTGAAAAAGACAAGAAAGGTCAAAGAAAAGAACACTCAAGACATGAGGCGCGGTCATAGCGCTGAGTGTTGAAAGGTTATGCTAAGGTTGGCTTAGAAGCGATAATGTGGCTTAGAAAAAGGAAGTGATTAGAATAAGAAAAGGCGGAGTCGTAATGAATCGACTCACGCAATGAGGTAGGCCAATGATGCAGGTTCAAATCCCAGTCTAGTTCTAAGGGTAGGGGATGAGCATTGAAAATTCTTGATTTTTTTTTGGGTGATCGCGCTTTTCTCATGGGCCTAGGCGAGCTTTAAAAATATGTTGTGAATTAAAATGGTCGGGCCTCAAAAGAGGTTGCCTATGTATCCATGATGGAATCAGGCCAGTCGTAGCTCTTAACATTTTAATTGGTGGCCGAGCATTTTGCTTTGGAGCCATTTGCAATGAATTTAAGCATTGAATTGTAAGAGGTCGTTAGCAAGGGTGGATAATAATGTATGTTTGGTTTGGTTTAAAGCGGTCGGACCTCAGGGTGAGGTTTCCTACGTATCTTTAGCAGAATCAAAGCATTCGTAGTTCGGGCTAGTGAATGAGAAGGTACCCTGACTTTTGCCTAAGTCGCGCTTATGGGTTTCTGACCTAGCGGGCCTTGGTTTGTCTCTTTTGGCTTATTGGAATGCGATGTACATGGTTGTGGGTTGTTTATGAGAAGTATGATTTGGCTTGTAATGGTTCTTTGGTTATGGAGGTCAAAGGTCTTTGATGAAGTTCGAGGTTTAGAATGGAAGGTTGAAGGTTTTGAGAAGAAGGTACATTTGACAAAGCTATTGATGGGCTTATTTGCGATTCTTTTTTCTTCCTTTTTTTTACTTTTTGTATCATTTTTTTTTTGCTTTTTTTGTTTTTTTTTTTTGTTGCTCTCTTTTTTTTGCTTGCCCTTTACATTGAATAGTTGTCAAATGTACTTCCCATGAGGTAGGTTAAAGGGAGAGGGATGTTATGCATTTAGGTTGAAATGGAGGAATAGTTGTAGTGAAGGGAAGGGATGTCTCTTTTATGTATGCCAGTTGTTCATTGCCTTTATTAGAATAGTCATAAGAATTAGAAATTCATTTCCTTTAAGGCGACAATCGTGATTTCCATTAATGCTCATTAGTGCAAGGTTAGAGAGTAAATAAAGAAACACTCATTTATTAATTGAAATTCATGAGTATATACAATAAAAAGGGAAATCCTATATCAGACTGGGAAAAAAAAAAGAGATGAAACAGAAAATGAAATCCTAAGTCTAGACTCCTACGTCATGTGACAAGTGATCTTAAATCTGAGGCCTTTTTGTAGTAGGAGAAATTGGAGGTCTCCCATCATCGATC
This sequence comes from Beta corolliflora, assembly GCA_947648045.1. Lineage (NCBI taxonomy): Eukaryota > Viridiplantae > Streptophyta > Magnoliopsida > Caryophyllales > Amaranthaceae > Beta > Beta corolliflora. Next base: position 463,092 of record CANSZD010003181.1, read on the forward strand.
ATGTCCTGAATAAGGCCTCGCAATGGGTAGCAATTGTTATTCTTATGTCCATGGCCTTTATGGTACTTGCAATAAGCATCTTTATCCCAATTTGGCCCCCTTTTATCTTCGTCTGGATCTGGAGTAGGCCCAAGAGGGGAAAGTGCGCCTTTTGCGCGAAGGCGGTCAAAAGCTGTTCCATAACTTATACCCAGTGAGGTATATTCTCTCTTGCGTTTTCTTCGAGGCCTAGTAGGAGCCTCTATGACATTAATGGCATTGTTCTTGTTGTTGTGGGCGTTTTTCAGCAAATCATCCTCAATTTGCACTCCTATATTATACATCTTTGTAAAACTTTCGATACCTAAATACTTGAGATGATTTTTGTATTCAGGCAACAAGTTAGCGATGAAGATGCGAATTAGGTCTTTTTCAGGAGGCCTGGGGACCATGTGAGAGGACTTCTCTTGCCACCTGTTGAGGTAGGTAGTAAAGCCTTCATTATTTTCTTGTTTCATTCCAATTCCCTTAGTGAGGTTTGTATATTACAGCATTATGCTCATATTGTTTCATGAACTCCCTGGTAATATCGCTCCAAGTTTCAATATGCTTGGAATCCAGTGAATAGTACCAGTTTTGGCAGATTGGGTCCAACGACATCGGGAATACCATTGGGTAGAGTTCAGGTCAATCGATTTGATGATCATGGTTGCACGAAAGTTCCTTAAATGATACTTTGGATTCTCAGTTGGTTTAAATTTAGGGATATCAGTTGTAGAGAACTCTTCAGGAAGTTTCCTTTTCAGTTTAGTGTTATTAATGGGCTCAAAATAGGAATTTGCATTGATTACCCTATGAACAACACTCTCCATTTTCTTGTTGAATCCAAGAGATTCACCAGACTCGCCTTCTCAAGCCTTATAGCTATTTCTTCCATCATATTAGACATCTTGGCTAAAGCTCTAGCCATTTCAGTGAACTGCTGCTCGTTATTCTATGGACTGCCCATTTCAATGTCGCTTGATTTCTACATAGATCATTGTAGGCGTGGATTTTTGAATTCCATTAATGCCTACACGCGGTGTGAGCGCGTTTATTTGACTACCCCATTGTTAAGGTTTTATTAAAAATATATTTTTTGAAGTCGCCAACAATTCTTTAGAGGAAGAATCATAAACCTAATTGGATATTGAAACGGAAGGGACATCTTAGGGACTTATCCAATGTAGATTTCCCCGTCATGAATTCATAGATGGTCAGGAACCAAAAACTGAGTTCGGGGGTGAGGGTACAATATAGTCAGGAACTATATTGCCCATTGATGGCCTCTACTAAATAACGATTCACATCATATTTTATGCAATAGAATAATCAAATAATATTTTTAAAGCACCCTAAAATAAATACTCTAGATGGGTTCAGGAAACACACAAAAAGACTAATTATTTAGTGATCAGTTATTATACAATCATTTTACAAGGTTCCTAGCAGGTTGTCCAAATTATCTGAATTAATTAGAACAGTTCTTTAGGCCTTGTTTAGCATAATAACATGTGGGTGATAAATATTGCAATCAGGCACATAAAAAAATAATGTTCATGAAAGTAAATAAACATATGAAAATAAAATACTGTAGGGAGTTAGTATAATATATACAATACTTACCGCGCAGGAATATATTAATAACCTACATCACGAATAGAATGTTAGTAACTTCGATAAAGTAATAAAAAAAATAAAGAAAGCAAATAAAATAAAGATCGTTAATTTATTTGACTCTTAGAAATTATACCACCGTCCGGGGTCGTTGATTTGTACGGATCTTGGAAAATTGAATAGTTGTACGAGTCGTTAAAAAAAATATGTAAGTTGCGCTAGCGTGAGACTAGAAAAGAAAGGATGAATGTTTTGTTTTAATGTTGAGCGTTGACTTTGATATGCTACTTGTGATGCGTAGCAGCAGTAGGGGTTTACTAGATGTAAGTATTATGGAATGAGGTGTAGGGTGATTTGTTGATATATGATGATGATGTAGAGCATGTAGGGTGTTGTTATCAGGAGATGAAGAATTGTGATCGTTGATGTGTCGAGTTATGATCAGGGAGTGATGAAGGTTAGTGAATTATGGGGTCAATGAGGATATAGTGAGGGAGGTGAGAGATTTATGAGTGCCGTGAGATTTTCTGAGTATAGGTGAGATTAGTCGAGAGATCTTCGTCCAGTAAATTTGTGAGATGGTTGTATTATATAGTGAAGGTAGGTTTAGGTAGTTGAGATGCAATAGATTTTTAAATGATAAGAGATTTCTAAAAGATTTTTATTAAAAAGATTTTAGAAAAGAGTTAGATAAAAGATATTTAAAAACACTTTTGGGAAAAGATTATTTTTATAAAAGATATTTTTATTAATAAAACTAATCAATATAATTAATTAATTCTACTAATTAAATTGGGCTAGAAAAGGGGTTTTATAAAATCGGGCTTTCATAAAAACGATTTTTTTAAAAGGTTTTCAAATATGGGCTTTTAAAAATTTATTTTAAAACGTTTTAGGAAGTGGGCTTAGTAAAACTAGTTACTCCCTCTGTCCCAGAATACTCTTTATACTTTTCTTTTTCATTTGTCCCTGAATACTCTTTACACTTCTATTTTTGGATATGACCCACTATTATTTTAATCCTTCTACCTTTTAAACATTGGCCCACACTCTCTCTCCTCCAAATAAAATAATACTACTCCTATTACATACCAACTCTAACCATGGTCCACATTCTCTCTCCTTAAAATAAAATAATACTACTTTTACTAACTACTAACTCCTTTCACATCTACTTTTCAATAAAATAATAATTGATAACCAAACAACAACTTATCATCTAAAACTATGTGCCTTGATAAGTGTCAAGAGTATTTTGGGACGGAGGGAGTATAAAAAAGGTCTTCGGAAATGAGTTAATAAAACGAGTTAGAAAATGGATTTGGGCTTAAAACATTTTATTTTAGACTCGTTCTTTATTCTTTCCTCGATCCGGACCAATTGGAGCAGGGTATTGGTCATCATAGGGTACTAAATGGGGAGACACGATTATGTGTCTACAGAAGCCCCCACTTTGACTGAGGTTTGTAAAACCGAAAGTCAAAGTATACGTGTCGGGACGGAGAATGATTCTAGATGCTCTGCAATCCAAAATCACTCTTTTGCGCCGGTACCTGCAAAACAAGCAAAAGTTTCAGGAACAGATATGGGTGAAACATATTCGCAAAATAATTGTAAATTTGCAAAAATGAAATGATATATGGGAAAAAGAATCATGAGCTATTATGATCCGGCTCATGTCGGGGTAGAGTTTTTGGCCTATTCCAAGGCAATATGTGTAGAGCAATGGATTGATAAGAGGCTTTTAGTGTGTCGTTAAGGCACTAAAAACCGCTTCCCAAACAATATTTGTAGTCCTAACAAGCAATTACTAAGAGAATAGTAAGGGCAAGTCAAGGGTCGATCCACAGGGAAATTGGGATTGATTAGAGTCTATCTAGTCTAGACTACCTAATTGAAAGGTATTTGGGGGTTTAAAAGATGTTTGGTAACAATTAAGACTATCTATCGGCTAGAACAAGCAAAAATCACGAGTTTAAATATCAAATAAAGACACTAGAGTTAAGGCTACTAGTATGAATAAGAACGGATGATGATTGTTAATGCGATTGTGAAGCAACAAAGACGATTATGCAAGGTTTAGTTCTCCTCTAAAATACTTGAGTCCTCTCTCGAATGGTCCTCAAGAGTAATCGCTTAATCTATCAACTAAATCCTCTCTCGAATGGTCTTTAGTTAATTGATTAAGAGATTCGATAAGTTTGGAAAACCCCTAATGAAGGATCCCCTTAATTTCCACCCAATATCTTGGTATAGAAATTAAGTTGATTCTTGGGGATGATAAAAGAGTTCAAAATCCGATTTAAGAACATTTGAAATCAAAATACCAAAGTATAAATGTGATCAATATCTATCCTAAGGTCTCAAAACACCAAGATCAATGCATAAACTTCTCCATACATCACAATCACATCAACAACATTTTTAAAACCCTAATTCATACTTTCACCCTAACCCTAGATATGAAACTACTCACTAATCATGGAGTTAAAGCAATTAAACAATGAATCTATGACTAATCTAAGGTTAAACATGATTAAGAAATTATTAAACTAATAGAAATCGCAATTATTAAACTAAGAGAATGAAGATCTTAAATAATATGAGAACATAAACAAACACCAAGAGAATGAAATAAAAACTAAAACTTTGAATTGAATTGAATGAAAAGTACCTTGAATGTATTGGAAATCACAAACTATGATCAACAATTCTCAAATCTCAATCAAACTAAAGTGTTTTCTCTCTAATACAAACCCTAGAATATTGTGTAGAAACTAGAATAAAGCGTCCCCCCTTTACTCCTCTCCAAAAGAGGGTTTAATGATCGAATGTTTTCTTTCCGGATCGTGAGGTGCGGGCGCACCAAAAGGAGGTGCGGGCGCACCTAGCTCAGGTGCGGGCGCACCAGACTTCAGGTGCGGGCGCACCTGAGTCTTCTGTCTCAGTGTGGAATTCTCTTCGTCAAATGGTGCGGGCGCACCGAGATGAAGGTGCGGGCGCACCCAATTTAAGGTGCGCGGCGCACCAATGTAGTCCTGTTTTGTGCTCCGGAGTGGTCGATGGTGCGGGCGCACCGGTGGCTTGTGCGGGCGCACCATCGTGTGCGGGGCATACCAAGCGCACCTCAGGCTACCTTTCAGCCTCTAGCTCGATCCCTTATGCCATGTCTCGCATTTCTCGACCCCGAAAAGGGCAATACCTGCAATAGAAACACGAACAAACATGGTGAAAGCATATGTGCTAGAAATTCGATCGAAATAGATCGAAAATCTAGCAAAATGTCACTATGACCAAGTATGATCACGTGAATGAAATAGAAGGGAAAAGTGAGGAGAAAGAAGGAAGAAAAGGAGGAAAAGGGAGCTAAAACAAGCCAAAAGAAGGTAATAAAGTGCGTTAGAAACGCACTTATCAAACTCCCCCAAGCTTAGCGTTTTGCTTGTCCTCAAGTAAACCAAGAATGAGAGTGAAGGAGTGACATGTAAGCTAAATGAGTTCATATCAAGATTTAGGAGACCAACCAAACACAAGAGGGAAGATGATTAGGAAGCACAAGAGTGACTCTAAGGTCTCAATCCACCGATCAACCGAGTCTCTTTGAAAGAAAGCTTTCCAAGAATGATTTCTCACTCTTCTCCACTTCCAAGACCCAAGTTTGACTCCTCCCTAGGGATGCTCAACCATAATTGCTCGCCTCTACCATGTTTTGATGACCCTCATCATGACTTGCACAAAATCTCACCCGCCACTACTAAATAGATCAAGACCAATCTAGGAGTCAACAGGGGCTTTGTTAAGGTTGTAACGGGGCTAGGTTAGGGGTGTGGATCATATTCTAGGAATGTGGTGCAAAAAAGGGTAAGTGGAGTACAAACTAGGGGTAAATACTCCCCCAAGCTAGTCCTAACACTATTCTCAATTAAAGAACTCTCACACATATCCTTGAATTTCACTTGTTTCTTTTTCACTTTGTGAACTTTTTCCTTTTTCTCATCAATTTGATCTTTCTTTCTTTTCATTTTCAAAAAAATTTTCAACTTTTACCATCATACAAGCACATTAACTCTCTTTCAACCAAGACTTAATATCAAAACCACTTAACTCAACAAAAACTACACATGTACTCCACTTTGGGGAAAGTTTGGCCATGACTCATTATGTGGGTTAAGCAAAAATAGGATAGAAAGGCTCAGATGGGTTGAGAAGCGAATATCATGCGGGTATTCAAGCTTTTGGCTCTGTAGCTCCTATTACTAGCAAAAGAAACGCCCTAAATCATTCTCCTAGAGGCTCGTCTTATGTAATCTTGGGGAGCTAAAATGCAAGTCACAAGTTAGGCGATCAATGGTGAGGGTTGTGAGTGAGTCTTACGAGGTTCTTGGCTCTCCTTCGGGATTCATCGCACAAGGGGCAAGGCAATCCATTCATCCAACTCGCCTAATTTCAAAGAGACTCTACCAAAAGTTATTGGTTTCAAAAGACGCCTAAAGTCACAACAGGGCTTCCAAAATCATCAAGTCAAATGCAAAGAAGGTCTTCCAATCAAGTTATGAACACTCTTAGCAACATATCATGCATGCAACCAAACAACTCTAAATGTAGAAAAGAAAGAAAGAAAAAAAAAAATTGTGGTTTTTTTTTTTATGCAAACCTAACATGCAAAAGCACTAAAAAGAACCTAAATACAAAGGGGATGAAGAAAATGTTGAGATGGAGAGAACACATGCTAACTCCCCCAAGCTTAATACAAACTCCGTCCTCGGAGTGTACAAGCAAAGAGAAAGTAAGGGATGAGGTAAGGGCACAAAGTCAAGCAAAAATCCTAACCAAGTAAGATAAGTAGAAGGGTCTTAGAATACCTGCCAAAAAGAGCTCTTTTAGGATCATTATCTAGACCTTACCACTAAATAATTTGACAAAGATCTCAATAGTTTGTCATAAGCATTAGCACACATTTCACAGTGGATCAAATAGGTATGACATAAACAAAGAGCATGCACAAATTTCAATGGGTCTATATGCTTACCAAGTGATGAGTGTCGAAAATAATGAAATTTCCGAGAGAATCCTGGAAAGTATGAAGAACAAACATCAAAATTCAAATAAAAAGAACAAAACAATGAGTTCTCCTTTTGATGGTCCTTGCAACTTTTAAGCTCGATCTCGTCCTCTATGAATTCCATTTGAGTCTTGTGAAGGTTTGAAGAGGACAAAGGCTCTTCCAATGATGAAACTTTGAGGAGAGGGAATAAGATGGGGAAGGAAGGAACTAAGTCGAGTTTCCTTGAAAAGGGAATATGAAGAGGACGAGTAGAAATAAAAGTCTTATCAATTACTTCTTCAACATCATTAGACTCTATAGTGTAAGCTTTCTCAACAAATGATTCCTCTACTACGGGGTTCTCATCCATATCCCAATCATCATCATCTTCATTGATTATAGTCATGTAAGAGTGATTTTGATTATTGATAATTCGACCCAAAGTTTCGATTGATCTTTTGCTAGATTCGACAAAGTTTTCCATCATAGAATCACACCTCTTTAACAAGCACATATTTTCTTTGAGTGAATCAAGAATTTCAGAATATATATGTAGTTCACAACTAGAGACATCTTCTAAATTTGAGAAAGTAGTATTTCCATGGTCCCACTCATAAGTGTCTCTAGATAGCCACCCAAAGAAAACCCATGCTTCATCAAAGTGTTGGCATCGAAATTCACCATTAAACATAGACTCCACCACTTCTCTTGTATGCATATTCAGACCTTCATACATCACCTCACACATCTCCCAAATTTCAAGTCTATACTTAGTTAGAAGAGTGTTCTCAAATCTCTGAAAATAATTCCAAAATGGTTCATCCTCATATTGAGGAAAAAAGAAGTTTGCCATTTTTTTTTGGAATTCTCTTAAAAGAAGAAAAAAAAATTATATACAAATTCCTAGACACATATACACGACACTTACCAAATAAAATAAAACAAGATAAAAAAAAAATAAGCCAATAAAGAAAAGTAAAAATAAAAAAAATCAATTAAGCAATTTCAAACTAAAAAAACCTTCAATCAATAGCACAATTTCCCCGGCAACGGCGCCATTTTGATAAGAGGCTTTTAGTGTGTCGTTAAGGCACTAAAAACCGCTTCCCAAACAATATTTGTAGTCCTAACAAGCAATTACTAAGAGAATAGTAAGGGCAAGTCAAGGGTCGATCCACAGGGAAATTGGGATTGATTAGAGTCTATCTAGTCTAGACTACCTAATTGAAAGGTATTTGGGGGTTTAAAAGATGTTTGGTAACAATTAAGACTATCTATCGGCTAGAACAAGCAAAAATCACGAGTTTAAATATCAAATAAAGACACTAGAGTTAAGGCTACTAGTATGAATAAGAACGGATGATGATTGTTAATGCGATTGTGAAGCAACAAAGACGATTATGCAAGGTTTAGTTCTCCTCTAAAATACTTGAGTCCTCTCTCGAATGGTCCTCAAGAGTAATCGCTTAATCTATCAACTAAATCCTCTCTCGAATGGTCTTTAGTTAATTGATTAAGAGATTCGATAAGTTTGGAAAACCCCTAATGAAGGATCCCCTTAATTTCCACCCAATATCTTGGTATAGAAATTAAGTTGATTCTTGGGGATGATAAAAGAGTTCAAAATCCGATTTAAGAACATTTGAAATCAAAATACCAAAGTATAAATGTGATCAATATCTATCCTAAGGTCTCAAAACACCAAGATCAATGCATAAACTTCTCCATACATCACAATCACATCAACAACATTTTTAAAACCCTAATTCATACTTTCACCCTAACCCTAGATATGAAACTACTCACTAATCATGGAGTTAAAGCAATTAAACAATGAATCTATGACTAATCTAAGGTTAAACATGATTAAGAAATTATTAAACTAATAGAAATCGCAATTATTAAACTAAGAGAATGAAGATCTTAAATAATATGAGAACATAAACAAACACCAAGAGAATGAAATAAAAACTAAAACTTTGAATTGAATTGAATGAAAAGTACCTTGAATGTATTGGAAATCACAAACTATGATCAACAATTCTCAAATCTCAATCAAACTAAAGTGTTTTCTCTCTAATACAAACCCTAGAATATTGTGTAGAAACTAGAATAAAGCGTCCCCCCTTTACTCCTCTCCAAAAGAGGGTTTAATGATCGAATGTTTTCTTTCCGGATCGTGAGGTGCGGGCGCACCAAAAGGAGGTGCGGGCGCACCTTGCTCAGGTGCGGGCGCACCAGACTTCAGGTGCGGGCGCACCTGAGTCTTCTGTCTCAGTGTGGAATTCTCTTCGTCAAATGGTGCGGGCGCACCAGATGAAGGTGCGGGCGCACCCAATTTAAGGTGCGGGCGCACCAATGTAGTCTGTTTTGTGCTCCGTGGGTGGTCGATGGTGCGGGCGCACCAGTGGCTTGTGCGGGCGCACCATCGTGTGCGGGGCATACCAAGCGCATCTCAGGCTACCTTTCAGCCTCTAGCTCGATCCCTTATGCCATGTCTCGCATTTCTCGACCCCGAAAAGGGCAATACCTGCAATAGAAACACGAACAAACATGGTGAAAGCATATGTGCTAGAAATTCGATCGAAATAGATCGAAAATCTAGCAAAATGTCACTATGACCAAGTATGATCACGTGAATGAAATAGAAGGGAAAAGTGAGGAGAAAGAAGGAAGAAAAGGAGGAAAAGGGAGCTAAAACAAGCCAAAAGAAGGTAATAAAGTGCGTTAGAAACGCACTTATCATGGATGCGGAATGTTTGGCCTATTCCAAGGCAATATGTGTAGAGCAATTGATGCGGAATGTTTGGCCTATTCCAAGGCAATATGTGTAGAGCAATTGATGCGGAATGTTTGGCCTATTCCAAGGCAATTCTTGCGGAATGTTTGTTCTGTTCCAAGGCAATTGTTGCGGAATATTTGTCCTATTCCAAGGCAATTATTGCGGAATGTTTGTCCTATTCCGAGGCAGTTGTTGCGGAATGTTTGTCCTATTCCAAGGCAGTCGTTGTGGAATGTTTGTCCTCTTCCAAGGCAATTGTTGCGGAATGTTTGTCCTATTCCGAGGCAGTTGTTGCGGAATGTTTGTCCTATTCCAAGGCAGTCGTTGTGGAATGTTTGTCCTATTCCAAGGCAATCGTTGTGGAATGTTTGTCTTATTCCAAGGCAATTGTGGTGGAATGTTTGTCCTCTTCCAAGGCAATCGTTGTGGAATGTTTGTCCTATCCCAAGGCAATCGTTGTGGAATGTTTGTCCTATCCCAAGGCAATCGTTGTGGAATGTTTGTCCTATTCCAAGGCAATCGTTGTGGAATGTTTGTCCTATACCAAGGCAATCGTTGTGGAATGTTTGTCTTATTCCATGGCAATCGTTGTGGAATGTATGTCCTATTCCAAGGCAATCGTTGTAGTTGATTCGTAGAGTGGCAAGGTTGCGGTTTTGCCAACTTTTGAAAGTTCGTTGAATTATCGCGCGCAATGTCGTAACGAACATTGGAATTCACATATAGTTGAGCATGTAGGCTCTACCTGACTAAGAAGCCCCCAAGCGTGTTGTACAGGACTATGCGCCAGACGCATAGGCCCGCGCTTGGCGTGGTATGCTGCGCTGATCGCAACTTGCTGCATGTGGCACAATGTTGTCGGTGCGCTGGACGCACCATATATATAGCGCTTGTTGCTAAATTGTAATTGTCCGCAGCCCTTGGCAGAGTATAACTCTTAGAGTCGTTTAATATTAGGTACATGCAAATACCAATAACACGCAGATATACAGACAAACACCTAGGGGACATGCATGTGTCCTGTGATGTGGGTGCCAGTGTATGGATAGGAAAGGACTTGACTTATAAAGGGTGACCTCTAATACTCTTGACTTAAAGGTGCTATCGTATGTGCATACGTGTATGTGTGCGTTTGTGTGTGCGACTCGACGACTGATGCTAGGATCCTATGGCTATGGATGACCGATGCGATGCTTGATACAATGTTTGGACGATGCAGATATGCAATGCAAATGCAGAGATGTGACACTAATACAAAGATATGACATTAATGTTGATGATATGATTTGATGATTTGATCGTTCCATTATAAGCTCAAAATTTCGTTTAGAAAACTGTTTTTGAAAGAGAAGAAATGGGAAGCCCCCAAGGATGATCCATGTAAGCTATGTTTGATTCGAAATGTGTTAGTTGTTACGGGCCTAAGGGAGCCCATAAAATAGTTAGGATCTCGTGTGGGTCTGGAGCCCACAATTTTTGTATCGACTCGTAATGAAGTCCTTATCAAGGTACACATGGAGCCCAAGGACGATCTATTCAGTTAATTGACTATGTTGGGTTTGAAATACGTTATGGAACGAGATTTTGTAGTGCTTGAGTTGTATATGCTTCGAATTTTGTATGCCAAGGGCCTAAATGAGCCCATGAAGTAGGTCGATGTTGTATCCGTATGGATTTTGAAACCCAAGATTTCATGTATGGACTCGTAATGAAGTCCTTGTTACGATAGGCCTAGACTTGGAGCCTATGATTTTCTGTGTGGACCAATGATGAAGCCCCAAGTAAGATGGAGTTGATGAAGTATTCAGCTTGATTGCTTGATTTTGAAGATATCTCGTCACGCTTCGTGGAAGTTTCGACCGAAGATTCCATATAGGGTTCCTAAGGTGAAAAAGACAAGAAAGGTCAAAGAAAAGAACACTCAAGGGATGAGGCGCGGTCATAGCGCTGAGTGTTGAAAGGTTATGCTAAGGTTGGCTTAGAAGCGATAATGTGGCTTAGAAAAAGCAAGTGATTAGAATAAGAAAAGGCGGAGTCATAATGAATCGACTCACGCAATGAGGTAGGCCAATAAAGCAGGTTTGAATCCCAGTTTAGTTCTAAGGGTAGGGATGAGCATTTAAAAAAAATCATGATTTGAGTGATCGCGCTTTTCTCATGGGCCTAGGCGAGCCATAAAAATATATTGTGAATTAAAATCAGGCCAGTCGTAGCTCTTAACATTTTAATAAGTGGCCTAGCATTTTGCTTTGGAGCCATTTGGAATGAATTAAGCATTGAATTGTAAGAGGTCTTTAGCAAGGGTGGATAATGATGTATGTTTGGTTTGGTTTAAAGCGGTCGGATCTCAGGGTGAGGTTTCCTGCGTATCTTTAGCAGAATCAGACCATTCGTAGTTCAGGGCAAGTGAATGAGAAGGTGCCCTGACTTTTGCCTAAGTCGCCCTTATGGGTTTTCGACCTAGCGGTCTTGGGTTTGTCTTTTATGGCTTATTGGGATAGCAATGTGCATGGTTGCTTGAGCGAAGGTTTATTATAGAGGTATGATTTGGCTTGTAATGGTTTTTGGTTATGGAGGTCAAGGCCTTTGATGATGAAGTTGGAGGTTTATGATCGAAGGTTGAAGGTAAAAGAAAGTACAGTTGACAAAGCTATTGATGGGTTTATCTTTCTCTCTTTTTTGTATTTGATATTTTTGCACTTCTTTTTTTTTTTTGTTCATCATTTTTTGCTTCGTTTTTTCATTCATCATTTTTTTAAAATTTTTCTGATGTTGCTCTTTTTCTTTACTTGCCCTGTACTTTCCATGAGGTAGGTTAAAGGGGGAGGGATGTTATGTATTCAGGTTGAAATGGAGGAATAGTTGTAGTGGAAGGAGGAATGCCTCTTTTATATATGTCAATTGTTCATTGCCTTTATTAGAATAGTCATGAGAATTAGAAATTCCTTTCTTTTAAGGCGACAATCATGATTTTCATTGATGCTCATTAATGCAAGTTTAGGAAATGAATACTCATTTATTAATTGAAAATTATGAGTACATACAATAAGAGGGAAAATCCTATATTAGACTGGGCAAAATGAGAGAGAAGAAACAGAAAATGAAACCCTAAGTTTACACTCCAACGTCACGTGAGAAGACGGCTTTATTGCTTCGATCTTCATGAGGTCTCTTTCTAAGTGAAAAGAGATGAGGTGTATATATTTTTTTGTGTTGATTGGACCTAAGCGAGTCCAAGTATTTTAACAAGCGATTGGGCTTATATGTCTAATTCTATGACATTGAGGTCATTGTCTTCGGAATTTTTGCAGCAGTAGGGATTGTAAGCCTCCCATCGTCTATCATATCATGGATAAGCTCTTTTAACTTGTAGCAGTAAGCAGTCTTATGTCCATTTCCTCTATGGTATTTGCAATAGGCATCCTATTGTATATTTGCATTACGATTCTCTTGAATAACAGGGTAGCGTGCCTCTAGTCTGGCGACACGTGCTACGAGATTTATCAGTATTCCCTTCAATTCATCGATTTGTTCTTGAAGTGTTCTTGACATATTGTGTATTACAGTAATGGATCATCCAACAGGAGATTAGAGATGGAGTGAAAGGAATAGAATGGGAGAATGTGTGTTTGTTTAATAGTTGAGCTTCTAAGAACAAAATAGCATCTCCTAAATGAATGATATATATTTTTTTTTGAATTTTTTTTTGGATGCACCTAGACCTAATGCATGTATGCATGACTCTTTTGGATGCACCTAGACCTAATGTATGTATGCATGACTCAATCTATGCGTTCGAACCTGTAAAGACTGCCTACATATCCCAAAAGAGGGAATCAGATCGCTTGTAGTTCAGGACTACTAAATGCGGAATGCATGAAATGAAGTGTATGGATGCAATAAGACTTCTAAATGCCTAACAACTCTAATTATGCATGAAGTGTATGAATGATGGATTATCAAATGCAAATGAATTCTAGTGTGAATGCAGTCCTAGACTTGACAGTCTTCTTGATAGACTTCTGATGACTTTAGAATTTTACATTTGACGGACTTTCAAGGATGCTAGACTCCTAATGTGTATGAAACTCTAGTGGACCTAGACTCCTAAAATGAATGGAATTCACATGTTTTATACTACTAATATGAGCGGAACTCTAATGGATTCGAAACTCCTAAGATGGACAGAATTCTAACGATTATAGACTCCTATTATGCATAGACTTTCTATGGATTATAGACTTCTAAGATGACAAAAACTCTAACGATCCTAGACTTCTTAGATGTGTGAACCTAGACGGGGTTAAGAACTCTAAATGGAGTGAAACTGGATGAATCTAGACATTTGGGTCAGACAGACTTTTAGTGCAGTTAGAATTCCTAAGCGGATGAGACTTTTACAACAAGATGGACACTAAAAGAAATCCTAAATGATGTGCACATAAAAGATGGATAATATACATGGAAAGATAGGATAGAGAAAAAAAGATGAATTTTCGAAGGAAGATATGTGACAGGCAAAAAGATGGAGATTTTTTTTTTGAAAAAAAAAGTGGAGATAGAATTTTTGAAGTAGATAAGAGATTGAAGATGGGATGAAATTTCGAAACAGATAGGAGAATGATTTTTGAAATTTCGAAACAGATAAGGATAAATTTTCAAAAAAAGATGGGTGATAATTTTTAATTAAAAAAGATTGGAGATATAGTTTGGTTTACCTACAGTCGCAGGAATATATCAAAACCTACATCATGAATAGAGTGTTAGTAACTTCATGAAAATAATAATAAATAAAATAAAATAAAAGTGATTAATTTAGTTGACCCTCAGAAATTATACCACCGTCCGGGGTCGTTGATTTGTACGGATCTTGAAAAATTTAATGTTGAACGAGTCTTAAAAAAATTTGTGTTACGTCTATATTTACGTCAAAATTGAACCAAAAGAGTTTCTTGTTTCGTAGCTTTGTGAGTGGCAAGTGCTGGTGATTGACGTAAGTTAAGTGTGCATTAGGAAGATTAGGGAGATTAGAATATAGTAGTATGATGTGGTGGGTTGATGAATGTTTGATAATGATGATTGGCGGTGACAATTATATTGTGTGGGAGTTGATGATGCTGCGTGAATATTAGGTGATGATGAGTGATGATAGCATCATCAGGTGGTTATGAATAGGACGTGTAGTTAGGCTCTGGGAATAGGAGATTAGGAGAGGAGAATTGGTTTGTGCTGTGGATTTGTTAGATGGCAGTGGGGTCGAATGATTTGGTGAGTATGAGAGAGATTAGAGTGTGCGTGGGTTGTGAGATTAGTTAGGCTGCCGTGTTTTTTTGGTTTTGGCCGTGTAAGTTGTTGTTATGAGATTTGTGAGAGACGAGTGTTATATAATGTAGGTTTAGATAGTTGAGTTGCAATTTCCATTACTTCTCACAACTAGAAATTTCAATACTACTCTCCTCCTTAATTTCTCCCTCTAAGAAAAATATCATTCGAAAAAAGAAAGCAAAGTTATAATTAGTAAGCAAAGAAGTTCATCAAAAGAAAAACACAAAAAAAAAGGTTTAAATTTGTAATTAAGTGGATTAAGAAACTCACTTAGAAATTAAGAAAATCACAAAAAAGTAGAAAACTTTGCAAAAGAAAGTGCATCATTGAGTTAGCAAGGTAAAGTTTAAGTTCTTGTTATTTTTCTTAATTATCTTCTTAATCACATACTAACTTTCACTTTGTTTCTTCTTATCATTTCTTAATTTTTGGAGTGATCACTAGTGGAAAAAATGCCATCCGATCCGATCAAAACCGGGCTTACCGATCTGGTTTTGGTCCGGATCGGGTGGCTCGCAGCAATTTGTAAAGATTAACTGATCCGGTCCTAAACCAGATCAGTGAATCATTTACTGATCCGATTTTGAAGGAAAATCACTGATCCGATTTTCCTTCAAAACCGGATCAGTTTCTTCCTTGGCGACATCTTGTTTGTATGCAATGTTCAACTAACTGATCCGATTTTCTGGAA
The DNA here is from genome assembly GCA_947648045.1 of Beta corolliflora. Lineage (NCBI taxonomy): Eukaryota > Viridiplantae > Streptophyta > Magnoliopsida > Caryophyllales > Amaranthaceae > Beta > Beta corolliflora. The sequence continues at coordinate 478,569 of CANSZD010003181.1, forward strand.
GAACCGGATCAGTTAGTAATGTTCTAAATAAAAAAAAAACTGCCAGTTGGATGCATGATTCTCAGGTTAGTACAACTGTACAAGTCAACTTTAATATCATCAGTAAATAAATTATTGTCACAAAGTAGCAAGCTTAGGCCCTGTTCTTTTGAACTTATTTTGGCTGAACTGAACTGGACTTATTTTATTTTTGCTGAACTGAACTTATTTTTACTTATTTTTGCTGAACTGAACTTATTTTTGCTGAACTGAACTTATTTTTACTTATTTTTGCTGAACTGAACTTATTTTTGCTAAAGAAAAATAAATAATAAATAATAAATAATAATAATAATAAATAATAAATAATAAATAATAAATAATAAATAATAAATAATAAATAATAAATAATAAATAATAAATAATAATAATAATAATAATAATAATAATAATAATACTAATAAATAATAAATAATAAATAATAAATAATAAATAATAAACAATAAATAATAAATAATAAATAATAAACAATAAATAATAAATAATAATAATAACAAATAATAATAATAATAATAATAATAATAATAATAATAATAATAATAATAATAATAAATAATAATAAATAATAAATAATATTAATAATAAATAATAATAAATAATAAATAATAAATAATAAATAATAAATAATAAATAATAAATAATAAATAATAAATAATAAATAATAAATAATAAATAATAAATAATAAATAATAAATAATAGTAATAACAAATAATAATAATAAAAATAATTCTAAATAATAATAAATAATATTAATAATAAATAATAATAAATAATAATAATAATAATAATAAATAATAAATAATAAATAATAATAATAATAATAATAATAAATAATAAATAATAAATAATAATAAATAATAAATAATAAATAATAATAATAACAAATAATAATAATAATAATAAATAATAATAAATAATAATAATAAATAATAAATAATAAATAATAAATAATAAATAATAAATAATAAAAAATAAATAATAAATAATAAATAATAAATAATAAATAATAAATAATAAATAATAAATAATAAATAATAAATAATAAATAATAATAATAACAAATAATAATAATAAAAATCATAATAAATAATAAATAATGATAAAATAATAATAATAAATAATGATAAATAATAAATAATAAATAATAAATAATAAATAATAAATAATAATAATAATAAATAATAAATAATAAATAATAATAAATAATAAATAATAATAAATAATAAATAATAATAATAACAAATAATAATAATAATAATAATAAATAATAATAATAAATAATAAATAATAAATAATAAATAATAAATAATAAATAATACTTCCTCCGTTTCTTTATACTTGCAACCAAGAGGTTTGCACGGTATTTAAGAAACAGGAGAGAGAGTATTGAAAAGGACATTTGACCCATTTTATCAACAAAGCTAATCGACCAAATACAATAATTAACAGAACTAATGATTCCCTCCCACCCACCTTCCTTCTTCCCTATCATACTACCATGTCCATCACCACCTTCTAGCTGCACCACCACCAACAAAGCACAGCCACGTCGACACCACCGTCACTCCGCCACCCAAGCCTTGATAGATTACCAACACAATCACGAGCCAATCCTCCGTCACCACTGTCAAGAGCTCACTAGCCGAACCACCGGCCCAACCAGTTGTTTTTTTTTTCTTTCTTCACAATACCAACCTCTATTGTCAGGGTCTAGGGACTTGAAATGGTCGAATTCGACCATGAGCTTTGCAGATCTGGAATTTTCATGCCCATCCGCCATGACAGCCATCATAGAAGAGTGGAAAGAAAGGGCCATTAAGTTGAAGGAGAGAGTGGAGAAGATGGGAACTCTTCGTCGGAAAAGAGGGGGCCGGAAAAATGACGGAGAAAGTTGCTGGAAAACTAGGGGTGGTGGTGGAGGGTGTCGGTGGTGATGGTGGTGGTTCAGGTTGGGTTGGGAGTTGGCAGGGGTTTAGAGGGGGTGAGGAGAGAGAGTGAGAGAAGTAATGAGGGGATGGGTTATGGATGATTAGATGTTGAGTTAGCTAACTAAGTAAGGGTAAATGTGACATCTTGTTATAGAAAAGTTTCCATTTTAGACTTGGTTGCAAGTATTGTGACATTTCCCTAAAAGGAAAGTGATGCAAGTAAAAAGAAACGGAGGAAGTAAATAATAATAAATAAATAATAATAATAATTAATAAATAATAAATAATAAATAATAAATAATAATAATAAATAATAATAATAATAATAATAATAATAAATAATAAATAGTAAATAGTAAATAGTAAATAATAAATAATAATAAATAAATAATAATAATAATAAATAATAATAATAATAATAATAATAATAATAATAATAAATAAAAAAATAAAATATTAAAATAAAAAAATAAAATAAAATATAAAAATATAAAAATATAAAAATATAAAAAAATATAAAAATATAAAAAAATAAAAAAAATATAAAAAAAAATAAAATAATAATAATAATAATATAAAAAAAATTAAAAATAATTACAAATTCATCGTTATTATAATATTAATAATAATAACAATATTAATAGTAATATTGAAAACAAATATAATAATTACAACATTATAGTATACTAAACTTATTTTTGCTGAACTGAACTTATTTTTGCTGAACTGAACTTATTTTTGCTGAACTGAACTTATTTTTGCTGAACTGAACTTATTTTTACTTATTTTTGCTGAAAATAAGTCCAAAAGAACAGGGCCTTAGTCTTAGCTTCCTTCACTTTACAACCTTGCCATTTCAGTGCTTAAAAAATACACATCTCTGCCATAACTAGCTTTAATAGCATCTTCTAGACTGCCAACTTTGTCAAAGTCCATCTTAAAAAGCCACCATCGTTGTATTATCTTAACCAGATTCATAATCTTGTTTGACATATGCTGCTTGAACGGATTGGAGCTGTCAGAAAGAAGAATGAGTCAAATATAACCATATAAAATGACAAGAAATGCAAAAGCTTTTCTATGTATGCAAAGCTAGATACTTCATATTATTTATGAACTAAACCTTTTGCATTCACATTACTTTAGCAATTCTAACAAACAATTAGAGTAAAATAGGTTAAATTCACCTTGATTATAAGTAGCAAGGAATGAGACATAATATTGACTCATTCAATTGTAAACAGCCTATTCACAATTAAAGAAGTGGAAAGTCTAACCAATTGTGAGTATATACCTGGTTGGCTGGTTCTCCCTATCTAACCGACACAGTTACACCTAAATTACAGACTTACAGTTGGCTTTTAAATTAGGGGGAAATTTGATTAGTAAAGTCCTTTTGTTCTCTGTGATTTGGAAATAGATACTTCTCTTTCTGTTTAAAGCTGAACTATATTAATGGAACTATCCCTGACATTTTGACGATTCATCATTAGTGGGTATGTGCATCTGGTCACCAGTTCAGGTAAATCACTAAAAAGATCAGTGCATCTTATTGACTCATGAGTCCGCATTAACTCTGAAAACCAGCGACAACATGAAGATCTCCAAAATCTCATATGAATTTGTGCTGTTACTTAATCTACCACAATTGATGGTCAGATGGACAAGAAAGATATGTAGCTTCATGTTCAGATGATACCTGGTTACAAATCCCGGTGTATGATCCCATGAGCATGTAAGCATTCCATCCCACGAGCAATATCAAGAGCAAATCCTATGGAAACTTGTTTATCTAAACAATGTGGCCTCATATTCAGCAAGTATTTGCGTAATGTTCCTCCCAACAAAAGCTCAGTAACAATTACCATGACATGTTCTTTGCAAGCACCAATAAACTATGAGCACATATAGCTAAATAGAAGTTATGGGAATAATTCATCTCAAAATCACCCTTAGAAAATTGATGCAAACATTGATGATATAGCAATGAGGGTTGTGGAATTAAAGTACCTCCACCAAGTTCTTGTGATGAACTCTAGACAACATGGCTACTTTTCTCGCAAACCACCCCTCTTTCTTTGTAATCTCCTATGGGGTCTCTCCTCTATGAACAATCTTGATAGCAACATTTTGGTTCTTATACCCAAAAACCACATTGCTCAACCTAACAACCACATTACTCTAGAACCTAAAATCTCATCAATTTTAGAACAATATGTCAAATTATCTCTGTTTCCATCACAACTAACAGGCACTACAACATATAATATCAACGTCAATACTACCCCAATGCCTCTATAAGCAAGCTCCTCCACCATGCAATAAGAAGGGGCTTAAATGTGCTGACCCTTACAGTAATAGAAAGGCTATTTCCCATTAACTCTTAAACCATTATTCAACTATCATCTCATAACAAATTAGAACTGCGGGGAACTTAATAAGCCAGCTTAGATTAGTCTGTTAGAATACAAAAAAGCGAAAAAAATGGTGTCTTTTGACTGCACTGAATATGCAAAAGATTAATTCTACAAAGAAAGCTTTTATACAGAAAAAACTCACTCAAATAAGAACTATTCAACTAGAAAGACCCATTTGACGAGTCAGAGAGTAGACAAACTGCATCTAAATACCCACTTCCCAACAGTTCAAAAGGACCTTGAGGAATCAGAATAACTTTAATCGTTCAAGTTACAAAATCAAATTTTCATATCATCGCAAATGAGGCATGTTAGAACCACATCATCGCAAACGAGATCAAACAATCACTAAACCAATACTAGTATCGTATTCGAAGCACAATGTATCTAAGTTCCATAGGAGTGACTCATCAAATACACGAACAACACACACATATGTAAGTGCAAATACATAATATAATTCACACTTCTAACAGGCATGTCACCATCGGACAGGAGAGTTGATCAGAAGAAACTGTTTCAAACACTTCCCAAGACCAAGAATATTTTGTCACAAGGAAAAAAAGAAGGCTTCAACTGGCTTCTCTTTGTTTGCTCTCCCTCTACTTTCCCAGGATACTCAAGGGAGAAAGATGAATTGCAACTAGAATAAACAATTTGAAAAAGATACTTTCCACCTCAACAATGACATAACTGATAACTCGTATCTTACATGTCCTTTAAAAGTGGCTTAGCCTCAGATACTACATCGTATCATTGTCACTTTATATAGTTGAAGTTTCCTTTGACCAAGATGAATAAGCAGGCATGCTAAAATTCAATATTTGGCCGAGAACTGTATTTTCAATAAAGCTCATTGGAGTCTCAATGAAAGAAATTGAAGCACATAAAATAATGCTCTCATGCAAAATCAGGTATAAAGTGTAACACTTACTAAAGCCAGATATTAAAGGAGAACCTGAAGCATGAGCACAGAAGTACAGAACCAGCATGCAACTCGGATATGTCCACGAAAGTGAAAGGAAATAACTAAACGAAAGTTGTAAGAGTAGTGAGCATCAAAGTTACCATGTTTCTTTACAGATAAGAGGCTGCGACGCTGCATTGAGTTCTCGATCATGCTTGCATACGTAATTCTATCATTATCTATCAAAATCATTATCGAGGAATTACAAAATAGTTCAACAATTCTATCTAAAATTCATAACGAAATTACTGAAAAGATCTTAACCACTGAATTCTGAAATTAAAAAATAATACAAAAATCAACCAGATTAATCTCAACAGATCAAGCAAAAATTACAAAAATTACAGAAATAAAATACACCCTAAAAACGTGAAATTAATCGTAAATATAATATCAACATTCTCAAACCCTAAAAACGCGAAACTAACCAAAAATAAAATATGGAATTTCTCAAAATCTAAAAACGCGTAATTGATATCAACTTCAACGGATATAACAATTAATCAATTAATTGAGTGAATTCAAATAAGAAAAACCTTGAATTTGAGCCCGCCATGAGAGGGATGAAGAGAGAGAATTGAAGATCAGCTCGCTGTTGGTGGTTGTGGTGTTGAGCAGTAATATGAGGCCGCCATCTTCATTATCGAAATTGAAGATCAGCCCGTTGTTGGTGGCGAGACCAACTGGTGGCAAAGACGGTGTTGATGGTTGTGGCGTTGACAACATGACAGAGAAGAGAGTGATGGCGTTGGGAGGGTGGTCAGTCGGTGGCGTTGAGAGGGTGGTGATCCGGTGGCGTTGAGAGGATGGTGGTCTGTGGTGGCGTTGAGAGGATTAGGGTTTGAGTGAGGAGAGTGAAAGATGGAGTGTTGATTATTGAGACTTGAAAGATAGGGGTGGGGTTTACATGGGTTGAGAGGAAATGGGCGTGTGATTTTACATGGGCCTAAATTCATTTAAGTGGTCCGGTTGACCCAAAAACAATTTCGAGGCTGATTAACCGTTCCAGTTATAAGAACCAGAGCCGTTAATAGAAAACTGTATCAGTGTTCTATTAACTGATCCGGTTCTCTTAAAAACTAGAGCGGTTAATTTCCCATATTTCCCACCCAAATTTTTTAAGATTTACGGATCCGGTTCTCTTAAGGACCGCATCGGTTGTATTGTGACATATAACGTTTTTTCCACTAGTGGATTTGGGTATGTGGAAGTCCTAATAGGTTTCCAACCTTAAATCACCCCACCTAGAATAGTCAACTCTAATGGGGAGACTCTTAGGATATATGTGCTTATGTAATTTTTATGAATCAAATTGTTGTTCATCACCAAAAACATGTTTTCATAAAAAAATTCAAGTTGATTTGTGCATAAACATCTCCATTAAAAGAAAATGTGATGCTATAATTATGGTCAGTTTTGATTTCGTAATTCATCCCATTTTTCGTCTGTATTATGTAAATAGTTTATAGGATGTAATATTTTCAATTCGACTTGTGTGGACCTGGTTCACAGTAAATTTAGTGTGCACCAGGCTCACGCACGTGAATCGGGACACAAACTACTATAATACACAGAAACCCACTATATCACAAACATATACACTATATAACAGATAAATATACTATATCACAAACAAATACACTATAACACAAAGAAACACTATCACAAATAAACACTATAGCTCTTGCCAAAAAAATATTATAGCACAGAGAAACACACTACACCACATACAAACACACTATATCGAAACTGATAATATTATCCTAATATAACAGGTTCAATTGTACAATCAACTATAATACACAGAAACACACCATATCACAAATAGATACACTATATCAGAAAGAAATACACTATATCACAAACACACTATAGCACAAAGAAACACTATCACAAAAAAAATATACTATAGCACAGAGAAACACACTATACCACACACAAACACACTATATCAAATATGACAATATAATCCTAATCTTCTATAACGGGTTCAATTGTACAATCAACTATATCACCAAAACTGAAAAACAGAGTAAGAACTTGAAGAGAGAGAAAATAAAGCAGTTATGAGAGAGACACTGAAAAGGCTAGGATATTTGAGGAGAGAGAAAGATAAAATAGTAGAAGTTGTAATCATTACAACCTACATAACATCTATTGGGTGCACACTAATTAGTGTGCACTGGGTTCATACGAGTTTTTTTCTATATTTTTCCTATAAAGTTCAAGATGTTTCCAGCAACTGAGCGTTGGAATTTCAAGAAAAAAAATTTTGTATAGTTAATTAAAAATCATATAACATTGTTGTGCAAAACTGATTTTGTCCAGTACCACATAAGCTTGTCCTTTCAATAAAGTTTAAAATAAACTCATTTAGACAAAACTGAAAACATCAACTTTAAAATAGACATCAATAGCTTTCCAAAAATATAAAAATCATATTCATATGAAGTTTATACAATTTTATATCATTTTTACAAAAACGTTCATGCAAATCACTGAATTCCAGAACACTAATTTTCTCTTCAGTTAAGAAAATAAATAAATAAGGGTCTTCAAAATGTCTAATTCCAGTGAAAATTTCCATTCTAGTCTTTCAAAGTGTCTAAAATGTTCATACCAAAATTCACTTCAAACTAAGTTCAGTAAGTTGGATTTCAAAGAACACATTGGACAAAGGTCCTGTTTTGACCAGTTTTAGTATAAAATTCACCATAATTCGAGTTGTCACTAAAAGCTTGTGAAATTTTGACACAACATAAAACAATCACTGACCTATCCATAGGTGTATCGCATACTTAATTTAACACTTTGTACAGAAAGGTATATGTGCAAATTATGTGATTTTCTTTCTTTTGAATAGTCATGATTACTTTAAAATGAAAAATAACGCATTTAGTAAGAGCCCGTTCTGTAGAACGGAAGAGAAGACGAGTTCCAGACGTTCGCACCTCTTAACCGAAACCCCGAACCCTATCTCATGGTATGAAAGACCAATTTTCAAAAAAGCCTTATCCATATGAAGTCATCATCGTTTTAAATGATATTTCTTGAAATTGATTTTAAAATGATTTATTAAATAAATTTGTCCCTATTCAGATATTAATAGGGTGGCGACTTCAAAATTTTCTAAAACTCATAGTCCAATGAGAGACTTTTATGGGATTCACACCGTTAATTAAGATAGTAAAAAATCGAATACCACAGTTACTCCATATTTAAGCATGCTTGGCTGGGAGTAGTACAGGGATGGGTGACCTCATGGGAAGTTTCTCAGGGTGCTCATGAGTGAGGACAAAATGCACCGGAAGAACTTGTGTTGGTTATTGATAAGGACAGTTGTTGATCCTCGATGCGCATTGGTGACGATAGACTCGAATTCGTATGGGTCGGGTGTTACATTGTCGGTGGCAGAAGATTGAAGTCAAGTTTATTGAGCGAGTGTGCCATGTAGAGATGTCGAGTAACCTTCTCTTTTTCTTATTGGTTATATCTTTATCGGCTCCCTTTCGGAGTTTTGAGAAGCTACCTTAAATGGTGAATTTGAAATTAGTTGAGAGATGATAAGTGCGTTTTTAACGTACTTATTGAACCTTTTTTGGCTCCTTTTTAATCTTCTTTCTTCCCTTTCTTTCCTCTTTTGTCTGCATTTTCCCTTCTATTTTATTCACTTGATCATCCTTGATCATAGTGACATTTTGCTAAATTATCGATTAATTTTGTAGTACTCCGTGTTTTTTTAGTTAATCAATATTTGTATTTTTAAAAAAAGTTGAAGTTACTAAAAAGGCCTTTATTTATTAAAAAGACTTTTAAAATAAAAATTTATGGGTATTTAAAATAAATTCTATCCCAATTTGATTTTGGGCCTAAGTTTTACTAACTTTTGAATCCAAGTATTTTTTTTTAAAAATAAAATAAAAAAATGTTTGAAAGAAATTCCATAGGTTAAAAAAAATGAAAAAGGGGATTCTTGCCGCATGAAATTGTTAACACAACAAATATAACCAAAGATTTCCTTTTGTTTTATGTATTTGATTAAATCTTTTATATTTTATGGATAATTCATATCTTTTCCTAATTCTTGTTGGATAACCTCAATTATTAGCTAAACCATAGCTAGTTGGATTTATCTTTTCTAAAAGCTATCTTTAAAGTTTTATTGTCCTATTACGAAAATCCCTACCCCACTAGTATTAATAGGTGTCTCCTTACCTTATATATTCTTCATACCAAAATTGAGGAATACATCTCTTTTCTCAAGTTTAAACTCTATCCCTCTTTTAGCCTACCCTTTCTCTTTCTCCATTAGCAGGCTTTTAATTCCATGGTGCTTGTATATGCGGATCTTTAAATATTATTTGCAAACTCAGTATCATGTTTCTTAGCTAGGGTTGTTATTTTAGATTGAAAATACATGTTTTATGAGTTTTATTATTAACTATATGATTTTTGTATGATCCTGTTTAAAAGTTTATGAATGGTTTATGAACATTAGAATAAATCAACAAACTAATGCTAATGTGAGGCTTGATCTAAGAGAATTTATGGCCTAGTTATTGTTTACGCATGATTACTAAAGCAGTAGTGTCGATTTCAATTGTTAATAAGTATTATAATAGTTGTAGCTCGTGTTACTACAGTGATAAAAGTTACACATATTACTAGTAGCTTTAACGTTAGTATTCCCATGCTCTCATATGCCAAAGTTTCTCAAAGCTTATTATTATTAGTACTAGTATTTTTTGCATGCTATGCGTGCATGTCATATGAACATTCTTTTTCTCAATTAGTTATTCATCAGTGCTACAAAAAATTTGATTCGAACAAACATTTATGATGATTATTATTATTTTTAATATATTTTTCTTAAATCAATGTTTCATTGGTTTTTTTAGTTATTATTTGTTCATCATTATTCAAATCTCTATTATATAAGTGAAGGAATTAAATACAAAGCAGAAGAAAGCCTGTGCTCAAATAAAGTGGAAGAATTTGTTTATCAGATTCAATCGTTGAATATTAATAAAGTGGAAGAGTTTGATTTATATAATAGAGATTACCGAATAATAATCAACATTTAGGTTTTAAAATATTATCATCATTATAATTATTAATATGAAATTCAAGTTTTATTTTTTTGTACGGATTATTTCAATCAAGTTATATTGTCAATTTAATTTTTTATCAGAGTTTTTCACACATATTTAAGAAGAGGAAATCATTCTCCTTAATTTAATATTTAATTGAAATTTAAAATTCAATTCTATTATTAACTTGTTCAATAATATATATGGCAAGTAGGAAGAAGAAAAGACTATTTAATATTATATGGCAATTTAAATCATTAAGGGTATACTAGACTTTTTGTGAGGGGACACCATCTTCCTCCCCTTCACTTATATAATAGAGATTATTAGTATTATTATCAAGAATACTTTCTATGATTATTTCAAAGCTCAAGTTATTTATTTTCCCTATTGTAGGCATGTTTTTATTCGCCTACGCGGTGTGAGCGCGCATTTGACTACCTCATTGAAGGGTTTTATTAAAAAATATTTTTGAAGTCGCCAACAAGTCTTTAAAGAAATACTCCTAAACCTAATTAGATATTTGGAAAACTTAGGTACATCTTAGGAGCTTACTTAATGTAGATTTCCCCGTCATGACTTCATTGATGGTCATTGTTATAGTCGAATTTTTATATAGGTTTGGACAAAGGTCGCGACTGTCAATTTGTCTAGACCACATGACTATGCAGATTGTCCAGACTAAGCCTATAACTGATGGCCTACAATTGAGGAAGACTAAGTCAGCTATGAGGACCGTGCAAGTAGAAGTGAAATGATATTCAAACGAAGACTAAGAGCTGTTGGCATTTCCCCACGATTCTTGCCCTTGTTTGTGGAACAACCATGACGTGCAGTCAAGAGTATAAATGGAGAGGCAATATAAAGGTGTCACACACAACAATAATCTTTCTACACTAAGTCATTGAGAAAAAGCAATCACAAAAGCATACTTGTTCTTACTTCAAGCAAACTATATTTACATTCTTGAATTGTATTCATTGATCATTACTAGTACAAGATCTGTATTGACTATCGCACGTCATTGACGATAGTTGCATTAGTGGATTAGTGGACTCATAACCACCCGCGGTTGTTCTTCCCTGTTTTCCCTTCGTCCATCTCGCAAATTCGTCATATAATCTAGTTGTCGTCGTCCCTTCAATCGACATATCCTTAGGGCAGATTTTCACCTAAACAATTTGGCGCCCACCGTAAGCCGACAGCTAGATCGTTCATTTTCTTCCAGTTCCAGCGAGATGGCAGGACCAATGAACACCGACGAGATGCAAAAGCTTTACGACTAAATGAAAGCAGAAATTGCCGACATGAAGAAGGCCAACGAAAGACTGACCTCATATTTCACTTCCTCGCAAGACAAGATTCAGAAACTGCAAGAGGAGTTAGCATCGACGGAAGCATCTAAGCAGCAGCGTCGGACCAACACTGAAGATATTCCTACCATGCACTCTTTGACCGATTCAGAGAGCGCCGAATCGAAAGATGATGTCTCGCTTGATGACGAAGCGGAAGGAGATCAAGATGGAGGAGTACCAGAGAATGTTCTGTTGAACGAAAGCGACCTCATGGTGAAGCGAATGACCCAGATCGAGAAGCAGAATCATCGAATGATGACTGTTTCAACTCCCAGGAGCACCATCGCCAAGCATCGTCGAGCACCGAGACGGATATGCAGCGTCTCCATTCGTGGAAAAGATCTCCAAAGCATTGCTACCAAAGAAGCTCAATCTTCCCATCCTGACTGTTACTTATGAAGGATCAACCGACAAGACTGAGCACGTTGCCCAAGCAGAGAATGTGGCAAGCGTCCATACCTTGACATCTGGTCGAGGCGTGCATGTGCAAGTCCTTCAGAGCCACCTTAACAGGACCTGCCCTCAAATGGCTCGGATCTCTCAAACCAGGAAGCATCAGCAATTTTTCGACTCTGGTCAACAAGTTCTATGATAAGTTCGAAGGAAGTCGTAGTATGGACAAACAGACGAGTGATCTATATGACGTCGTCCAAGGACCAGGAGAATCCGTTCGCGATTATTATAGTCACTTTAATAAAGAAATGATTGGCATTAATGATTTGGATACTAAAACTGCTATTGAATGTTTCAGGAAAGGTCTCATCCTTCGGTCGAAGTTGTACAATCGCTTGACGAAATACCCTTGCACCACCTTTAAAGAAGTCAAGAGCTTTGCCCCAGATGCGCTTGGAGGAAGACGATGCCATCCTCAACACTATTTCTACCCGCCATACGTCAGAAGGAACAAGCGACCGCAAAACCTTCGTCCCAAAAAGGAACAACTGGAGGAACCATCCTTACAATCGTGCAAACCAGGTACATAACATTAATGATGTGTCAGAAAGTGCAGGTACCGACGCTAGGGCCGATTCTCAATCATACCCCAAAGTTGGATCTTATGGATTCTCTGTCGACGTCGGAGGCGTCGTGAACGCCCTAACAAAGATCGGAGCTCCCGTCCGATGGCCAAGGAAAAGTGATCGTCCATATTCACAAAAAGATCAGACGAAGTGGTGCCAGTTTCACCATGACCACGACTAAAGGACTGAAGACTACATTTCCCTCCGGAGAGAAGTCACATTTATGCTAAACAAAGGACATCTGCATGATCTCTTGAGCGATAAAGGGAAGTCGTCGTTCGACAAGAATCCCCCTAAGCAGAATCCCCCTGCGTCGCCGTCACATGTAAAGGTAATCAATGTTATTTCTGGTGGATCCGATATTTGTGGACAAACATATTCAGCAGCCAAGAGGCTATCTAGAGATGGATCCCCCTCGTCGAATGTTCCCAAAGATTGCAGGTCTGATAACGAAAGGAAATTAGAAGTGATGTCCATCACATTCGACGACGATGATGTTTGTGAAGATAAGCACCACGATGGCTTGGTCATCTCATTGACCGTCAGTAATTGCCTTCTCAAACGAGTGATCTTCGATGGTGGAAATTCCGCAAATATCTTATTCAAATGCGCCCTAGAAGGCATGGGGTTGAACGAAAAGGATGTGACGAAGAAGTCGACGGTGCTGGTCGGTTTCAGTGGAGAGACGCAGCAAACTCTTGGAGAAATCGTCCTACCTTCCTACGCCAAAGGTGTCAATCTTCAGACGAAGTTCAACGTCCTCGATTGCCCCTCAGCATACAACGTGATCTCAGGCACTCCATGGTTCCCCAAAATGAAGGTCGTTCCATATACATACCACCAGATGATCAAATTTCCCACAAAATGGGGTGTTCAAGAGATCAAAGGAGAGTAGAAAGCAGCACGAGAATGTTACAGTTCGTTGCTCAAACCTTCCAAGGCAGCGATCTAGCAACTACAGGATGGATCGGTACCTGACGAGCCAGATGAACAGCAAATTGATGAAGTGGTGCTCGATCCAACCTTCCCAGATGAAGTCGTCAGAATAGATTTTTTAAAGGCTAACCAAGATTGCTTTGCTTGGTCCCATGAAGATATGACAGGTATTAGCCTGGACGTCATTATGCACAAGTTGAACATCAATCCTCATCATAAGCCAGTCAAGCAGAAAAGACAGAAGTTCGCTCCAAACGTAACCAAATTATTAACGACGAAGTGCAGATGTTTATTGAAACTGGAAAAATCCACGAGTTAAAGCACCCTGATTGGTTAGCCAACGTCGTCGTAGTCAGCAAAAAGAATGGCAAGTAGAGAGTTTGTATCGACTTCACATACTTAAATAGGGCATGTCCCAAGGACCCTTTCCCACTCCCTCATATTGACGCAATGGTAGACGCGACCGCTGGACATGAGCTATTAACATTCATGGATGCTTATTCCGGGTACAATCAAATCCTCATGCACCCCGACGACCATGAGAAGACCGCGTTCGTCACTGATAAAGGTATTTATTGTTATAAGGTCATGCCCTTTTGTCTGAAAAATGCAGGTGCGACATATTAAAGATTGGTCAACCATACGTTCAAAGACCAACTAGGAGACACGATGGAAGTCTATATAGACGACATGCTGGTCAAATCAAGGAAAGCAGACGACCATATCCAGCACTTGACGCAAGCCATCGACGTCCTACGACAATATGGTATGAAACTTAACCCTACCAAGTGTACTTTTGGAGTTTCTGCAGGTAAGTTCCTGGGGTACATCGTGACGCAAAGAGGTATCAAAGCCAGTCCAGACCAAATACGAGCACTCGTTAATATCCAATCCCCCATAAACGTCAAAGAAGTACAAAAGTTGACAGGACGAGTCGCAGCCCTCAATAGATTCATTTCCAAACCGTCGGACAAATGTCGCCTATTCTATGACGTGCTGAGGAAGAATAAGGGATTTGATTGGACTGAAGAACACGACCAGACGCTACAAGCATTAAAAGCATACCTCGCTACACCACCCCTGCTGTCGAAGCCAAAAGAAGGAGAAATATTACAGTTGTACACTTGTACTTAGCTGTAAGCAGGACGTCGGTGAGTGCCGTCTTGATGAGGGAAGCAGACCATCAGCAACTACCAATTTACTACGTCAGTAAGTCTTTATTAGATGCAGAAACCAGGTATTCTTCCCTTGAAAAGCTTGTACTCGCATTGGTCACAGCCGTTAAGAAATTAAGGCATTATTTTGAGATGCACCCTGTCGTTGTTATGACTAATTATCCCATCAAAAGTGTATTGCGTAGACCTGAATTGACAAGACGAATGAGTAAATAGGCAATAGCCCTAAGCGGATAGGACATATAATACCTGCCCAGAACGGCAATCAAATCTCAAGCATTGGCCAATTTTGTCACCGACTACAACCCCGACTTAGGTAAGTTGGCAGACAAAGAGCTTGCACGAATCAATAATGTTAATGATGGGGCGTGGATCCTATTCGTCGACGGATCTTCCAACTTCCGAGGAGCAGGACTAGGCATCGTGCTGAAGCCCCCACAAAGGGACAAGATAGTACAAGCCATATGCTGCAATTTCAAAGCGACCAACAACGAAGCTGAATATGAAGCATTAATAGCTGGAATGTCGTTGGCTAATGACTTGGGGGCAAAATCGCTCAAGGTGTACAATGACTCACTCATAATTGTCAGCCAGCTCAAAGGAGAATTTGCAGCAAAAGATTCAAAAAGGACGTCGTACTTGGAGGTCGCCAAAGGTAAGAGTTAATTATTTGAGTCTTTTTCAATAACGCAAGTACCAAGAGACCAAAATGCCCAAGCGGATGCACTTGCCAATTTGGGCTCATCTCTAAGAGATCCAAGATTCAACTCCATCCCCCTCGTCCAATTGGAGAAACCAGCCATCGACAAGGCGACGACAACCGTGGACGTCTAGTCTGTCGAAACTATAGAAGACGACGAAGACGAGGTAAGTACCAGTTGGACTAAACCCCTTTTAGATTATTTGACTAATGATACTCCACCAAGCGACAGGAATGGGGCAAGGAGAATAAGATTTAAAGCGTCACGATTTATAGTCATACATGGAGTCCTGTTCAAAAAATCAGCAGCAGGCCCCTATTTGCGTTGTCTAGAACTCGACCAATGGCCACAAGTCTTGCAAGAACTCCACGACGACACCTGTGGAAATTACTCCGGTGGACGCAACCTCTGTAATCGTGCATTAAGGATGGGATATTATTAGCCGACGATGAAACAAGACGCTATAAGGTATGTGACGAAATGCGGCAGTTGCCAACGCCACGCAGGTATGACGCATAAACCTTTTGGAATTTTTACACCCAACCTTAACTCCTTGGCCTTTCATGAAATAGGGAATGGACATAGTTGGTAAACTACCTCCAGCCCCAGGACAGAAGATCTTTATGTTAGCACTAACGGATTATTTTTCTAAATGGATAAAAGCAGCTTCGTTCCAACAAGTACGTTACAAAGAGGTAATCTCTTTCATACATACTAACATTATATGCAGGTTTGGAGTACCATCGAAAATTATATGCGACAATGCGTCGCAATTTATAAGCGATAAAACCAAACGTTTTTGTGACGAATAGAACATCACTTTGCTAACGTCAACACCACGATACCCACAAGCCAACGGACAAGCATAGTCCAGCAACAAGACTATCATTAAGTCATTGAAAAAACGTCTAAAAGCAAGAAAAGGGAAGTGGGCAGAAGAACTAACATCCATCCTATGTGCTAATTGAACGACGCCAAGGACAACAACGGGACAAACGCCCTTCTCGTTAGTATATGGATGTGAAGTCGTCCCACCATCTGAAGTTAGCATCCCTACTGCAAGGTATGGTCTCATGAAGGAGTTGCAGAATCGAGACACGATCTAGACACCTTAGACGAGCTCAGAGACGCAGCGCTAGTAAGAATGGCAGCTCAACAGCAGATGGTTGCCAAAAGTTTCAACAAGCATGTCCAAGCTAAGTCGTTCCGAGAAGGAGATTGGGTACTACGAAAGGTATTCCAAAACACTCAAGAGTTGAATGCAGGTAAATTAGGAGCATCATGGGAAGGTCCTTATCAAATCGATCGAGTCGTTGGAAATGGAGTATATCAACTACGACGCCAAGACGGATCGACGGAGTTGGAATGCCACCCATTTGAAGAAATATCACTTCTGATTACTTTAGTTCGTTTCGTTTTTCAATTTTCATTTTTCCTTTTTGCATTTTTTTATGTAATGGAATAAACGATGATGTGAGCATCGTCGCGTCGTTGGTAAAACCAAGGACCTAGGCCTAACAATGTCGTTTCAGGAATAAGTCCAAAGACGTAGAGAGAATACTTTGGACAGTTAGATAAAGTCAATAATAATGAATTGTGACGCGCACAGCTTGGATGCCTAAGTCGCAAGACGCAAATAGTACTGACGAATAGTGGTGATGAAGATCGTTCTTGAAGTAGTGTCTATGTGGTATCTATGCAAGTAAGTCATATTGATTTATTTATTTCTTTTCATTGCATAAAACGCACGACACTCATGAGGCTTTGGTGCTGAATTTGACGATGGTCTAACGAACGACTTAGAAACACCTGAATTACGGCAGGAACCATAGACAAGGGATAGAAATCATAAGATATGGTCTCTCCCATAAGAGACCCAAAATAAAGTTATCCAAATAAAAGAAACTGACATTGTACCAACTGAGATATTCAAAAGTACTTAAAGTTTTAACGATAAAACCCCAAAAGACTTAAGTTCAAAACACTAAAATAGTTAAACATCGGTGGACATGCCTTTAGATGATGTGACGGAAGCCATCGTCACGTCAACCTTTTCCCCTTAACCCACAGGTTAGACTTCGACAACTTCACTAGTTCCTTTGACTCCGTCTATGACGGTCGTTTCGTCTGTAACCTGTGGAGGATACGACTCAGCCGTCGCCTTCATCCCTTCGTCTCCTTGGAGATCCGAAATTGGACCCATGTGTTTGAGATAAAAGTAGATGTCGGTAGAAGGCGCCCATTGGTATGTCTGCATCATCAGAAATTGGTACATCAGCTTGGCTTTTATTGTAGCTGTCGTTTCAGCTTCGACCAAATCCAACTCCTTTTCCAGCCTGCTGATGATGTCCTTCATTGATTTCACTTCGTCATCCTGTTGCAGCATCAGCGCTGTGACAATGTCTACCTCCGCGTTTGCATCGACAATCCTCTGTTCTTGATTCAGCGCAAATTCTTCCAACGACTCCACTTTGGCTTTCCAGCCTTTGACCTCTTCTTCTTTCTTCTTTAGTGACTCTTCAGACTGTTCCAGCCTTTTTGTTAGGGCTTGATGACCCTTGACCATCCCGTCTATCCCCTTTTTGACCATCAGGAAGTGTTGTGTTGCCTGTAGACGTGCAACAACGACATCCAGATTAAGAAATGCATTACAATAAGCAAAAAATAAAAAAATCATTGAACGACATGCGACGAATACCTGGATCATCATCTTTGTCCCTTCCATCATGACGTTGGGAAGGGACTGATTCTTGAAGCGACGCTCAGCCGCAGGGAAGAGTAGACCCTCAGCGTCGGGCCACGTGTTTGTGTTAAGATCCAAGAAATTCTTAGGCACGACAAGCGTGTGCGACATAGTTGACGACTCTTTAAAGGGTGTAGTCACCTTCGCAATTTTGCTCGGTTGGACAACAGGTATGTCGCCCTCGGGCCTAGCAGTGGTCTTGGTCCCTCCTTGATGGACTGAAGAGGCAGGAGACGGTACATGCCATCTTTTTCTTTCCTTTTTTCTTCGTCTGCCCTTTTCCTTTTGGCCAGAATAGCCGAAAGCGTGGCTAGGTCCATAGACCCTCTCTGACGCGATTGGCTAGATCCACCTGCATAAAGAAAAATGCAGTGTCGTGAGTGATAGACGATGGAGTACGTCGAAGAGGAAAGTAAAAGCGCAAGTACCTGACGTCATTGATGAGCAACTCCCTTGGTCAGCGACGACGATCTTCTTAAATCTACGTTCGTGGATGTCTATTAAGACGAACGCGTCGATTTTGCTTCTGGAGTTCTCACTGTAGTCCAGAAGGTCAGTTTCAATACCTGCAAAGACAAAGATGTGAGGACCAAGTTAATGACGCAAGGTTCAACGAAACGACAAGGGAAAATTAAAACGGACCTCCAGAATTCCATCATTCTCTGATGAAATTTCCTAAGTCCCCCAGTGACGCCTTCTCTACAAAGACGTGTGGTATCCGGTTTTTTACTGTCTTAATTAACGGTCTGAATCCCACGAAAGTCTCTCATTGGACTATGAGTTTTTAGAAAACTTTTAAGTCGCCACCCTATTAATATCTGAATAGGGACAAATTTATTTAATAAATCATTTTAAAATCAATTTCAAGAAATATCATTTAAAACGATGATGACTTCATATGGATAAGGCTTTTTTGAAAATTGATCTTTGATACCATGAGATAGGGTTCGGGGTTTAGGTTAAGAGGTGCGAACGTCTGGAACTCGTCTCCTCTTCCGTTCTACAGAACGGGCTCTTACTAAATGCGTTATTTTCCATTTTAAAGTAATCATGGCTATTCAAAAGAAAGAAAATCACATAGTTTGCACATATACACATCAACCATTTTTATTTAGGACCAATATATCATTTGTACATGGGAGGTTTGAGCACTGAAGTTGCACTACGTACCAATCATTGCGGGATTGAAATCCACTCATGGATCAAAACCATCGTAGTTCGATCTTATGTCTCACCCTAAATGGCCAATTCCATTGGGGAAGAAAAGGGGAGGCAAATAGATTATGAATAACTCACCTTTTAGACTTAGACAAATCTATTAGGAATAAGGTAATCACTCCAATTAGTGATTGAGATGGGATTAAGATAATCACCTTAATTAGTGATTAAATATGAAGGATTAAGATAACCACCTTAATTAGTGATTAAAAATGGAGGTTAAGATAATCACCCTAATTAGTGATTATTCAAGGCTTAAGATAATCACTCTAATTAGTGATTACATGAGAAAAATAATCGCCCTAATTAACGATTATTAAGGTTTAAGATAATCACTCTAATTAGTGATTAAATGAGAAAAATAATCGTCCTAATTAACGATTATGAAGGTTTAAGATAATCACTCTAATTAGTGATTAAAAAATAATCGTCCTAATTAACGATTATTAAGGTTTAAGATAATCACTCTAATTAGTGATTAAAGATGATGAAAAATAATCGTCCGAGTTAACAATCATTAAGGTTTAAGATAATCACTCTAATTAGTGATTAAATAAAGAGGGTTAAGTTAATCACCTTAATTAGTGATTAACCAAGGTTTAATATAATCACTCTAATTAGTGATTAAATGAAAAGTTTGAGTCAATCACCCTAATTAGCGATTAATCAAGGATTGAAATAACCACCTTAATTAGTGATCACATTTATAATTTTCAAGAGGTCTTAGGAAAAGAGGTTTGCTTCCTAATTTGAAGGCTTTTGAGAAATAATCTTAATTGAAGATTCTTAAGTCATTTAGAGAGAAATGATCAATTTGAGATCGAATTTGGAGATTTGTGTTTGGTTAACTGGAATTTGGCCATTTAAAGCGAGACGCGTGAAACGGCGTAAAATCAATTCGGAGATTATAATTACCAATCTAATTATGTCAAATTATATTATTAATCCATCTGAAGATGGAGAACAAAATTTAAAATGTTGGATGGATCATCATACAATTTAACTTTGTTAGCTTTGTAATTTTTCCTCTTAATTGAGATTGGGTCATTTGATTCATATACTATGATATATTGGGCCAAACATGCAATATTTATAACATTGGTTGCTCATTTTATTAAAAAGAATTGTGGAATTATTTATGAAAATTATGCATAAACATCTCCATGCTTTTTATTAATTGAGTGATGTAATAACTATTTACAAAGAAATTATTATTACAACAAAATGTACAAAATGTATGATCTATACAAATCTTCAATCTTGATCTTCACCATGATGCTCCTTGATCTCCATCCTCTTGAATGAGCTTTAGAATTCATGTTTATTTGTGAATTTGTAGATTAGAGATTAATTAACCTCTTTGATTTTGATTTTTTTATGATGATTTTTATTGATTTTTATTTGTATAATAAAAATGAGTCATTTTAAGAGAAACTTAAAATTTAATGACTTATGGCTTTTAATTAACATTTTCGTGTGAAAATAAAACTTTTTTTTTTATGAAAGTTGAGTTAATCACTTTATTTCATTTTTTAGGTTGCACTTTTGTTCTTGTATTGATTTGTAAAAATCACAACTTTATGTAGAAAGCGTAAACTTGAGCATGTGATGCACCTATGGATAGGTCAGTGAGTTGTTTATGTTGTGTCAAAATTTCACAAGCTTTTACTGAAAACTTGAATTATGGTGAATTGTATACTCAAACTCATCGAACCAGGACCTTTATTCAATGTGTTCTTTGCAATCCAACTTACTGAACTTAGTTTGAAGTAAATTTTGGTATGGACATTCTAGACACTTTGAAGGACTAGACTGGAAATTTTCAAAAGAATTGGACATTTTAAGACCTTTTTTATTTACATTCTTAACTGAAGATAAAATCAGTATTCTGGAATTTAGTGATTTGCATGAACATTGTTGTGAAAATGAGATAAAATTGTATAAAACTCATAAGAACATGATTTTTATGTTTTTGGAAAGCTACTGATGTCTACTCTAAAGTTGATGTTTTGAGTTTTATCTAAATGATTTTATTTCAAACTTTATTGACAGAACAAGCTTATGTTTTACTGGACAAAATCAGTTTTGCACAACAAAGTTGTATGATTTTTAATTATTTGTACAAAATTCTTGTTTTAGAAATTCCAAAGCCCAGTTTCTGAAAATATCTTGCACTTCATAGTAAAAATATTACATCCTATCATCGATTTAGTTAATGCAGACGAAAAATGAAATAAAGTACGAAATTAAAACTGATTATAATTACAGCATCACATTTTTTTATGGAGATGTTTATGCACAACTCTTCTTGAATTTTTTTATGAAAACTTTTTTTTTGGTGATGAACATCAACTTGATCAAGAAAAATCACATAAACACATTGTTTCCTAAGAGTCTCCCCATTAGAGTTGACTATTATAGGTGGGGTGATTTAAGGTTGGGAACCTATTAGGACTTCCACATACACAAATCACTCCAAAAATTAAAAAAATGATAAGAAGAAACAAGGAGAAAGTTAGTATGTGATTAAGAAGATAATCAAGAAAATAACAAGAGCTTCAACTTTACCTTGCTAGCTCAATGATGCACTTCCTTTTGCAAAGTTTTCTACCTTTTTTGTGATTTTATTAATTTTTAAGTGAGTTTCTAAATCCACTTAATTACTAACTTAAACCCCTTTTTTGTATTTTTCTTTTGATGAACTTTACTTACTAATTACTTTCCTAACTTTTACTTTCTTTTTCTTGAATGAGATTTTTTAGAGGAAGGAAGTAGAGAAGATCAGAGTAGTATTGAGAGAAGTTGTGAAGTTAAGTTGATTTTAGCTCAACTTGGTTTGAAGTAAAAAAAGGAGGGTATTTATAGGGAAATGAGGTAGATGAACTAGGATTTAAAAGAAGTAGAAAATCAGATTTTTAACCCAAAAAAATCTGATTTTTCCCATCCTTAATCACCCTAATGACCTCACCCTAATGACATCATCAAATCTCTTTGGAAACACAAATATTCTTATTCTTTTTGGATTTTCTCATCAATGAGGCAAAATCAGATTTTCAGAAAATATTCTTCCCTAAATACATCCTAATACGTAAAAAATGCATCGAAAAACGTGAATAACGAAACTGATTAGATTACCGCGCCAAACGCAGGAGCCTGCGCTAGGCACAGCTCCGTGCGCTAGGCGTAGGGACCTGCGTCTGGCGCAGGATGCTGTTGTGCGCTAGGCGCACAATCATGCGTCTAGCGCATGATCGTGTGCCTGGCGCACAATTCGAATCTACCGGAAAAATCCAGATTCTTGCCTCTTACACATGGGATTTGATTCTTATTCTCACTCCTTTTCATGATTCTTATTCTCTAACTAATGGATAAAGGATGTGATTAGTGGATAAAGAATATATTCTTATTCTTTATTCAATGAACAATGACAAGAAAACTGATTACTACCGGTTTTGGGATACGATTAAAATCCCGACGCCTAATTGCGACTCGTTTTTTTCGTTTTTCGAAAGACTAACTTAAGACAATTAACGAAAACTCGTCAAATTAGTAAAGACGAGCATGATTATGCTACGAATCATTTTATTAAAACGGTGGTTGTAGTTATTGACTACGACTCACGAAAAATTATATTTCTAAGCCGAAAATATATGACTAATACGCAAAAATGGAAAGCCATACGATGGAATGAAACTCACGCTCCGGGGCGTAACATGCATTTGACGGGCCGCGCGCTCCACGATGCATGACAGTTTTAATTTCGTTATTTTATTTCTTTTCAAAATCTTTATTTATCCGAAAAAAGGTTCAAATTTTGGTGTCTACATAATGCCCCACATTGGTCGAATTTTGGAGGAAATGATGACCAATGTTTGAAAAGACATAAAATTTTGACAGAAAATTTCTTTTGAGATAACATATTCTCCATAGAAAATAGTTATCATCAGTGCTATAATTTACGTTGCTTTATGTAGAAAATCCCAATTAATTTTCTAAAATTGAAAATGCGACTTTATCGTCGCCTTAGATAGAAAATCCCAATTACTTTTCTAAACATTTAAAAATGCGACTTTATCATCGTCTAAAATAGAAAATCCCAATTAATTTTCTAAAATTTTAAATGCGACTTTATTGTCGTCTTTAGATAGAAAATCCCAATTAATTTTCTAAAATTTTAAATGCGACTTTATTGTCGTCTTTAGATAGAAAATCCCAATTAATTTTCTAAAATTTTAAATGCGACTTTATTGTCGTCTTTAGATAGAAAATCCCAATTAATTTTCTAAAATTTGAAAACGCGACTTTATTGTCGTCTTAGATAGAAAATCCCAATTAATTTTCCAAAATTTAAAAATACTACTTTATTGTCGTCTTAGATAGAAAATCCCAATTAATTTTCTAAAATTTGAAAAATGCGACTTTATTGTCGTCTTATATAAAAAATCCCAATTAATTTTCTAAAATTGAAAATGCGACTTTATTGTCGTCTTAGATAGAAAATCCCAATTAATTTTCTAAAATTGAAAATGCGACTTTATTGTCGTATTTTTTTTTAGTCTTATCAATTTGTCTTTTGTTAATGTGAGAAATTCCGACACTTAACAGGTTGACTCCAGTTTTTTACAGTTTTTCATGGCCTTGATGACAAGCAAATTGTCAAATCACCATCACTTACTTTTTATGACTCCATGTGTTATCATGTCACCTTAAAATAGGACTCTGTCAGGTCATGTCACGTAAAAGAGTTGACCTAAGGTTATTACCCTCTAGATGAACTATGGTGGACCAATCGTCATCTGGCAAAATTTTATCTGTTTTTTCTCGAAAATCTTTCAGAATTTTTTTTATGCGTAATGCTTATTTGCTTTATCGGAAAATGATGATCACTATATAAAATAGATTGATCATGGTCATTATTTTGGATGATTATTAGAAAAAGGATTGTATCAACGTTCTTGATTCATCATTGACATAGTTTTTTTTTTATGTCCGGCTTTAGCAAGAATTGCCATACCACAAATGCTTTGTCATTAGCCATGGTGAAGGATGATCCTTATAATCCTATGGACAATACTCAAACTTATTATCCATGGCATGAATCATGGATGATCATCTTTTCCATCTATAAAAGGGGCATGGTTCTACATTTCCAAGTGCACCATCTTCACTACTCCAATCTCTTCTCTAATTTTTCTTCTTTAAAAAAAAATGGCTCCTAATTATGAAGAAGCTAATGAAATGGGGAGTCGTGAGAAAAAACAACTCTCGGGGGTCACAACGAATTTGGAGTAACCAAGGCAATCTTCTTCTTCTTCCCGCTTCACTAAGGCTCTTATGCCTTTACTTTCTCTTTCTATTTGCTATGAAATGATTCATGCTGCTTCCCAATTTTGGGATGAAACTCGTCATGTCTTTCGCTTTGGAGACCGGGAGATTGTGCCTCTTGTTGAAGAGGTCGAGGGTTTGCTAGGCTTACCATCTAGTGGTCCAGTTTTTACACCTAGATCTCCTACAAGGATCTCGGGAGATTTATCAACAATTTTATATCTTCCTGAAAATTTTCATGGAAACTACCTACAATATAGTGAGGTACTTCTTCTTAACTTATTGTTGACTTTCCAATTTGGCACTTGGCAATTCTCTAATAATGCCAACTATAGGATTGCTAGAGAAAATGCTTGCATTCTTATGATTTTGGGAAGTACCCTTACTAAATGGTCTTTAAACACATGCCATGTTCGGTGTCTTTCACTTATTCCTCAAATTGTTAGTGGGGGTCGTCTTGGACCACTTATTTTGGGGGAAAAGTTTCTTGGCTTAGATGAACTCAAAAGAAAACCCCAAAGTTTTGTGAAGGGATGTCCATTAGCCCTTCACTTATGGTTGTTGGAAAAAATTTCTCTTATGAAACCCCAGAAGAGTCTTACTTACAAAACTAATCATGTCCGGGAGAGAGGTCTTCTTCCTTTCTTCTATCAACTTAGCAAAAATGGTGGGTGGGAGGATTTTTTTCTGCAGCAAGACATAAAGTGGGTCACAAGCCACCTTGGCATTAGTGCAATTGTATATTGCAATTATGGTCGCAGAGGAGTACAATTACCCGGGCTTTGCCAAGTCACTTTCTACCTTCCATGGAGGTGTCTAAGGCAAATTGGTTGGAGGCAACAACACATTCCTGCCCCTCCAGATTCTTCTATCTTGTACCACTTATGAGGCTGATATGAGTGGTATTCAGAGAATGCCTACTATATGGCAGGGAGCAAAATATATATCAGCGCTACCTGAACCTTCCTTTCCACTGATTGATGAAGATTATCTTCAATGGCTTCTGGTGGATATTGGTCAAGACAATGATTCAGACGGGGCTACCATGAAGAGGAGAAAGGTTTGAGAGAAATATCATGTTGTTTTTCCATGTTGTTTTTTCTTCGAATTTGTAGGAAATGAAGGCTGTATGTCTTTTTATGTATGAAATGAAGTATCAGTTGGGATGAATAAAAAGATCTGTTTGTGAGAATTATCTGCTTGTGAGAAATTCAATGTGAACACAATTCTACACACGTGCACACTTTAACATTAAATATGACATGCAAATCATAATTAATCAATCATATGACACATAAAAGCATAACACATAAAACCTTAACAATCAAATGCATGTTTCATAATTTTTCTTTTTTTTTTTTTTTTTTTTTTTGTCTTTTTTTTGTCTTTTTTTTTGCATACATTATATGAATATCTAGAAACAATTGGCATGTTTATTAAGAATAACTAGATAGGATACAAAATCTCCAAACTGCTTGGTTACTTGACTAAGACAATTACAATTACTTTGATGCCTAAGCGTAATATTTCTTCAACTGATCCAGGTTAGTGAAATGGGTGAATTCATTTCCATCAAAATTCATTAGCTTTACTGCTCTAGCCGTGGTGACATGCTTGACTAGGAATGGCCCAGACCAGTTAGGCTTGAAGTTTCCCCGAGGATCATGCAACATAGCTCTATTTTCCTTTAAAACTAGATCATCTTCTTGAATGTCTCTATCTCAAACCTTTTTTGTTAAATGCACGAGCAATTCTCCGCTGATAGAGTTGAATGTTATCCAAAGCTTGTAGTCGGTGCTCATCTGCAAATGCAAGTTCATCATAACGAGTTTTGTACCATTGGTCTTCTGAGATTTCATTTTCTGCTATGACCCTAAGAGATTGTATCTCCACCTCAACCGGCAAGACTGGCTCCATCCTATAAACCAAATAATGCGGGGTTGTGCCTGTTGGAGTCCTAATTGATATTATATATCCCCAAAGGGCATATGGTAGTTTGTCATGCCATTCCCTAGTCTTCTCAGTCATCTTGGCAACAATAGTCTTGATTGTCTTATTGGCTGCTTCCACCGCTCCATTTGTTTGGGGACGATAAGGTGAGGACTGATGATGCTTGATTGTATATTTTGCGAGAGTTGTCTTTAGATTACCCTCAAATTGTGATCCATTATCGGAGATGATTTCAAAAGGTATGCCATACCGACAGATAATGTTGTTAATCACAAATTTCGAGACTTGCTTTGCCCCTAGCTTTGAAAATGATGCAGCTTCAACCCACTTCTAAAAGTAATCAATTGCTACAAGAATATACTGATGCCCATTTGAAGTCTTTCGATGAATTTGTCCGATTATGTCTGTGCCCCAACTCGAAAATGGCCAAGGATAGGTCATATTATGTAGTGATACAGGTGGCATATGATTGAGATTAGCAAATATCTGATATTGCTTGCAGGCACGGACAAAACTGATGCAATCACCTTCTAGAGTACTCCAATAAAAACCTCCTCGCAAAATTTTACGAGCCAGCATCCTTCCGTTCATATGGGGTCCACATTCTCCTCCATGAACTTCTTCCATGATGGCTTGCTTTTCGCTATCATTCACGCAGAGTTGCAGAGTACCATCAAACCCTTTGTGATATAGTCTGCCTTTTAGAATGAGAAAATGAGCAGCTAGCCTTATGATGGCTATGCGGTCCTTCTTGCCACTTCCCTCTGAATATTGCTTGGTTTCTAGAAAATTCTTGATATCCTTATACCAGACATCATCATCATCTTGGTGAGCCAGCGTGGAAACAATTTGTGCTACCGTCACTGTAGGCCCCTTCCTTTCTTCAATTAAGACTGACTGGATCTTTGTACCATATTCCCATGTTAAATTAACAGCGAGATTGGCTAAAGCATCAGTGAAACTATTTTGTTCCCGAGGAAGATGTTTGAAGCTGATACCATCAAAATAAGGGATTAATTCTTGAAGGTACTCTGTGTAGAGTTGAAGTCTCTCATCTCTAACCCTCCAAATTCCTATTGTTTGAGATATGATGAGATTAGAATCTCCATATACAGTGAGATGTCTTGCCCCTGCTACTAAAGCGGCTTTTACTCCATATATACAGGCTTCATACTCAGCTGTATTGTTTGTTGTTGTGAAATCCAACTTGACAGCAAATGGAATATGGACTCCATCAGGATCTACTAACAAAACCCCTGCTCCATTACCTCTCCTATTAGGATCTCCATCAAAATACATGCACCATTGTGGATTGTCAATGAATAATAAATACTCATCAGGGAATGCATCATCATATGCATCTCCTGACACTGGTCCTTCCGCTAAAGCTTCAGATATGACTCTTCCTTTGACAGATTTCTGGTTGACACATTGAATATCAAACTCAGAAAGCATAGCATGCATCTCGCCAATCTTTCACTAAGAATGGGTTTTTCAAACAGATACTTGATTGGATCAAGTCTTGAGATCAGATAGGTGGTATGAGCTTGGAGGTGATGCCTCAACTTCTTTGTGGCATAGACCAAGGAGACACATGCTTTTTCCAGTGGGGTATATCTTGTCTCATACTCCAGGAATTTCTTGCTGAGATAGTATATGGCAATTTGTTTCTTTGTTCCCTCTTGATATTGGGCTAAGAGAGCTCCCATAGCCGTTTCAGTGATAGTGAGGTACAAAATCAAGGGTTCTCCTGGTCTAGGTGGCATTAGAACAGGTGGATTCGAAAGATACTCTTTCATGGAATCAAAAGCTTCCTGACATTCCTCGTTCCACTCATGGGATGCCCCTTTTATGAGCAGCTTAAATTTAGGTTCACATCTCATAGTGAGTTGTGAGATGAACCTGCTGATATATTGAATTATGCCGAGAAATCCTCTTACTTCTTTTTCCGTTTTTTGGAGGAGGCAATTCTTGAATGGCCTTCACCTTTTTAGAGTCCACTTTGATGTCATCTTGACTGACAATGAATCCTAACAACTTCCCTGAAGTGACGCCAAGCACACACTTTTGAGGATTTAGCCTTAGATTGTACTTCCTGATTCTTTCAAAGAAGGACCTTAGTGCAGGGATATACCCCTCACGACCTTCACTTTTCACAATCATGTCATCTACATAGACCTCCACAATGTCGTGGATGAGGTCATGAAGGATAGTGGTTGCAGCCCTTTGATATGTGGCTCCGGCATTCTTGATGTAGCATTCAAATCACGAAAATCAATGCACACCCGAACTCTTCCATCCATTTTAGGTACGACCACTATATTGATGAGCCAACTCAGATGTTTTACATCTTGGATGAAGTTGGGATCAAGCTGTTTCTGGATTTCTTCTTTCAATTTCAGACTAACCTGTGGTTTCATTCGGCGGAGCTTTTGCTGCTTAGGCTTACTTTCAGGATGTAACGGAATGCGATGTTCCACAATTTCTCTATTAACACCAGACATATCAGCATAAGACCATGCAAACACATCTACATACTCTTTTAACAATGCAATAAACATAGATTGTTCAGTTGGGGAGAGGGATGAACCTATTTTGACTTCTTTTACAGCATTTTCTGTACCAATATTAATTACAATGGACTTTTCCATGGGTTTTATATATGTTTCAGTTGTATCAAGTGATTCACTGTTAGAAATAACATCTTGCATGCAAATGTGCTTAGATAAAGGTTCACATTCAATTTCCT
Source organism: Beta corolliflora (assembly GCA_947648045.1). Taxonomy (NCBI): domain Eukaryota; kingdom Viridiplantae; phylum Streptophyta; class Magnoliopsida; order Caryophyllales; family Amaranthaceae; genus Beta; species Beta corolliflora. The sequence continues at coordinate 508,182 of CANSZD010003181.1, forward strand.
CACTGTGAGAGTCTTCTGACTAGGTATGTAAGGTAGATTGGCTGGAAGATGAGCTATCAGAATGATATCCATCTGAAAGGGGTGAAAATGTAGTTTCATGAGATGGATGTGGAGGATGGTTTCCTAAAAACATTTTAAAGTCTATAGGCCCATCTTTTGCCTGACACTCAATACTCCACTTATGTTTAATGCTTTCGCCAAAAGGTATCATCAAAGACACCGAGTTAAAATCCCCTTCTTTAGAGGAATCAGATGTGAAAAGTTTCTTAAGGACTCCATGTTCCATACTATCCACCCAGTCATTTTCAATTTTCATTTTTTGTTTTTGGACAAACTAACGTTTGATTAAGTCCAGATTTCTAGCATCATTGAAGAATATCTCCAATCCCGGTAAAATCTTCTGTTCTTTCCTACTAAGCCAAGGTTCTGGAAACTCATAGTATGACTCAGTATCTCCTTGCTAGATGAACTGACCATTGAGGGTAACATAAGGTTTTTTGATGTTGCAAGAAGTGCTGCCCGGATCATATCCTAACCCAGGTCGGTTTTACTTGTCTACTATGGGGACTGGCTGCTTTATTCCCCTACCATCACGCCCTAATCCGGTTCCTTGAGTATAACCCATCTTCATCATGATTTGAAATCCTTTGGACAGAGGTTGCATGGCGAACCCTTCAGGCTCTTTGACCGCATTTGTGGATATGGCTGAGGTGTTTGTTTTCTGATGGTAATTGGTCATCCTTAGAGAAGGGACAAATTTCTTCTTTTTTTTACCTAAAGGTAGAGAAAAGGAATTAAAATAAAAGAGAAGAAAGCTACATATTGCAGAATGCATTGCCGAATAAAGAAAATTTTTGAAAACGATTTCGCCATATTTTGACTGCAATGGTCCACCTTTACAATTTTGGTTTTTTTATTATGTTTTGATTCTCTTGAATGATTTTACTAGTCATTGGGGTTGAAAACAGATTTTTTTCATTCTTCCATTCCCTGATTTAATATTGATCAAAGACAGAAAATATAGAGATTAGGGCCTGTATCCCCATTGATGTGTCAATTCAGCATTAAGAAATTGTTCCTGTGATGACTGGCATCTTGAATTCTGATCACATTGCCTTTTATTTAATAAAGCAGGTGCACTCATATTGAGCTACCTACGTACCCCAGGTGTTACATAGGTGGAGTGATCTCATAGTGCAAGTGTATGTGATAATGGGGATTCAAGCTGCATGTAGTTCTCTAATACTAATGACTGAAAGATTTTTCCTTTTTTTATTTATTTATGGACTAACCCCCTACAGGATGTTTTACAGAAGATTTTTTTCCTTCTGTGAGACGATCAAGTAGCTTTGCGGTAGACAAGAGCTATGTTGGTGATTTGCTTGATGCGATAACTGAGAGCATGACATTGGTTTGGGTCGTGACCATGCAATTGGTGATAATGACAGTACTTATGGAGATCTGACCCTACGGGAGTTGCCCCTGGGTGTCTGGGAAGTGGATGTATCCGACCTTGCTCGACTAATTTGCGGAAGATATCAACTTGGGATTGCGGTCGAGGGCGTGCAGACACTTTCCTTGCAGGCACTTCCTTATGGGTTGGACTAATGATGCCTCGATCAACTAGGTTTTGAACTTTGTAGTAAAGATCATGTCATCGGTCAGTTTCGTGCCCAAATTGGCGATAATAAGCGCGGAGTTTGCTCATGTCTGTTCCAGGAAGGGGTAAACAGTGCACATATGCTGAGGCTTGGATTATACCTTGGCTCCGAAGACGATCATACACCATACTCAATGGTTCATCTATCTTAGCATATACCCTTGGATTTGTGTTGGGAGATTCAAGATCTTCCCGAGGTTATTTTTCTTGCAATTTTAGAGTATCGATATCGAAGCCATGCTGCTCCATGTGGCTGAGGCAGGTGTACTTGATGGTAACCATGTGACGATAATAGAAGTCGTTCAGGTTCCGCAGCAATATGAGTATGAACTCTCGATCAGTAATATGAGTGCATCTCGAACAAAAGTGCGAGAAAGTTTCTAAGGCGCTCTGACGCAAAGTGACTAGCTTCAGTTTCTTGATATCAGTCTGTTTATGCTCGAGAGTCCAATTAATAAAGGCTTAGCTAGCATTTTCCCAACTAGCTCTATCCACTTAATCCAAAGAGTAACATAAGTCCAAAGCTGGTCCTTCTAAACTCTTGTCAAACAGCATAGGGTAATCTTCCTCTACTATGCCCCATGGGTGCAAGGCATTCACAAATCCAACTAAGTGGACCAAAGGATCACCTTTCCCGTCAAATTCCGGAACTGTGGCAATTCACGATAATGATCCTCGTGCTGATATCCTGGAAAGAGAATCAATGATTCAGTGTGAACTTCCGGATAGGACCTACTACATTAAAGTCCAGGTCAAAATCATCAGTCCTAGATTTTTTCTTTGAGTCATTATCATCATCTTGAGGGTTGCCGACACAGGATTCCTCCGGTGCTTCAACTGACGTATCATGAGTGCCGATGCTTGGAACTCCTATTTCTTCCTCGTTATTCTCACTATATTCTGGTTTCGTTTCTTCAGCACTTACATCTGGTGTGGCTGCTGGGACCTCCTTCATCCATGAATTTTCAGGTGCTGCTAGAATACAGTGGATAATATAACCATCCAACCTAGTGCCCTCTAATTCGTTCAGATACAATACTGATTTTCCGGTGTTGGAGATGGTCATAATTTCTGGATCACCAGAAATAGTCACACCACCCTGATCAGTGAGAAGCTTTACCTTCTGATGTAGAGTAGAGGGTACTGCTGTATTTTCATGCTGCCACGGTTTTCCTAATAAAAGGTTGAAACATGCTTGAATGTCAATGACCATGAATTCCACCTTCCTTGCCACGGGACCACATTCAGTAAGGAGGCTGATTAAACCCAGTTCTTCTCTCTTGGCGTTATCATATGCTCTGACCACCTTGTTGGACGGTACCATATCTTCTTTTGAATACCTGAGTCTTATTAGCACACTCAAAGGGCAAACATTGATTGCGGAGCCGTTGTCGATCAATACTCTAGGTATCTCCCATCCATTACAACGTATAGTGATGTGCAACGAATTGTTGTGGTTGATATTATCAGGGAGATCATGGTTTGTGAACATGAGAGTTCGATCTACACCGTGAATGATCCCCACCATTTGGTCAGGTGTTATGGAAGAGCTTACTGAGGCTTCATTGAGATGCTTTAGAACAGCCACCCTATGAGGCTGGGAATGCATTAACAACTTCCAGATGAAAACATTAGCATTTACTTCTTTCATGCGCTTGATAGCATCATCTTCCTTGTTACTATCCTCTGTTATTGGCTCATTGCCCTTTTCTTTCCTTCTCAATACCTCTAAAGGATTTTCATCCTCCAAATGGGATGGTTTAAAATGGCAACCTGCTCTAGTCAAATGAAATATATCCACGTACTCCTCATCACTAAGATCATCGAGGCAGATGGGGCGCCGGTATGTATTTGGAGTGGTGGAATGTCATCCTGTGTTTTTCTCCACAATTGTCAAGACCGAAGAGGCATCTTCGTCAGCATCAGAGTCCAAAATGAAGAAGGTACCATCATAATCCAATGTCCCACACATGTCAGAGAATGGATCCTTGTTGAGAGTGAAACTGGGGTCTTTACAAGGCATCATTTTGACTTTTTCTTGAGTGGAATAGTCATAAACCAGGCACTTGTAACCTGCGGCTATTGGCATTTCATACATTTGGGGAATTGTCTTGCGGATTAACTGGATTGGATCGCAACCGTCTGACACAGAAGAGATTGCGTTAATCGCAAATGAGGGTTTATGATTAGAAAGGGGATTTTTTGTGATGTTGGCTTGAGAATCGTTTGATTTAGTGGAAGTGGATCCTAAAGAGAGTTTTCCATCATCCATAAGATTTTGAATCTGATGCTTGAGGGCCGTGCAGTTTTCAGTATTAGGCCCCGAGCTTTGATGATATTCACAGTTTTGGTTTGGGTCATAACCAGGGTAAGGATTTTTAGGAGGTTGACGTGGATTCAAGGGTTGAATGAGATTGGCCTTTTTTAGCTTGGAGAGAGCTTGGGAATATGTCATGTTTAAAGGAGTAAAGTTCCTTTGTGGCCGCAATTGGAATGCCGACGATGCGCCAATAGCATGGATCGTATTAGTTGTTTTAGGAACTGCTGAATCATTGTTTGGGGCTCTTTTGTTATTTCCAAACTTTGCATTGTATGTAGTGCGGCCAGTAGGTTCATCTTTCTTGATGTCCCCCCATTTCACAGCATCCTCAACTAGAGTTCCCGTAGCAATCAAAGCTTTGAAAGTCGGGAAATATTGGTATGCCATATGCTTCTGATAGACAGGAAGAAGGTTCTTCACAACCATTTGCAGCTGTTCCTCCTCATTAGGCCTACTCATCATTTTGGAAGCCTTGTTTCTCCACCGAGTGATGAATGAAGAAAATGTCTCATTAAGGTTTTTGAGAAGTGGTCTCTAGATCCCTTCTAGTAACATCAATTTATTCATTATATTTGTACTGGTTTGAGAACTCTCTGACAATGTCAGCCCAAGTGGATTTCCTTGTGTTTTCAAGGTTGAGGAACCAATGTGCTGCAGCACCATCTAAATACTGTTGAAAGAGTTGAGCCATCAAAGATTCTTCCACTCCCCAGGGACTCATTGCCCCCACATACATCTTTAGCAAATTGGTGGGGCTACCGGTCCCATCAAACTTTGTCAGATTAGGCATCTTGAAACCATGAGGTAACCGTGACTTTGAGAAAAGTGTTAACTCATGAATGTCCATCCATGGTTCAGCCTTCGTCATACCTTTTAAGACTTCCTTGAGCTTAACTACTTCTTCCTCGAGCTTAGTGGGAATTTCTCTCTCATTGTTCATAGGCTCAAGGTGAAAAGGTGAAGCTATTTCCGACTCCGGAGGAGGAGGAGGAGGCATCTGAGCGCTTTGGCGCATTATGCCCAACACAGTTTGTTCAATATTATCCTGTCGGTCAAGCATGGCTTGGACAAGTCCTCGGAGCTCAGTCATTGGATCAGGTGGAGGGGTAGAGTTCTGTTGGTGCTAGTTGTTTGGAATTTCAGACATATTGCTGAGACGGGTAGAAGAGAATACAACCGGTTTAGACAAGGATGACAGTATCACTGACAGAAAATGTTCACTATGGTTAGAACTTTGGCGAATCAGCCTAGATCCTGAGCGGGCCCAGGCAGAGTTCCTATGGAATGAGATTAAAAGTTAGCACATAAGTATTTCCAGATTTTGTTTCTTCTTTTCTTTTTCTTTTTTTTTTGGTGCAGGGAATGAAAGAAATGATATCTTTGAAAATTATTTTTTTTCTTTTAACCCCAATTTCAGTTATCATTTATTAAAAGGTGTGAAACCTTGACTTTAACATTTGTTTTGGATTTTTCATTAGATTTTTTGACTTGTTATTATTATTTTTTTGTACTTGGACCTTTTTTATTTAATATTTCAATTTTTTAGACTCAGTTTTTTTTTGGGATAATACACAAACATTTTTTTCTAAAATCAATTTGGTGATATCCTTCCATTTCCTGCTGTTACAGAAATAAGATAAAAGAGGTATAACGAGGCCTGTGTCCTCATTTTGGCAAATTATAATACCCCAGACATCGTTCTTCTTGGTGATCTGCATGTATTGATTGCTTTTAAGCGCTGAAACCATAAAAGAAAATGTCAAATGCAAAAGGGGTCACACCCGAAGGTTGCCTACGTATCTCCATAAGTGGATTTGGATTTGGGGAAGAAATTTTTCTTGTGATGATGATTTTTTTTAATGGAGAATCAGGCCCAACGTAGTTTTGATATATTAAAAATGAAATTTTACATAATATTTTTTTGCTGCTGCACTCAGAAAATGAGTTGCCTACGTACCCCTTTTAGTACATTACATAGTAGAGAAATTAAGATTGGAATTTTTTATTATTTTTTTAGGGGATCAAGCCGCACGTAGCTCTACCTACAAAGTACAATAAAAAAGCAATAACTGATTCAGGTACTTCCTAAACTTTTTCAGAATTCAGTCTGCTGGGCGCCAAGCCATGTATTCTCCTGTTTGAATACGTTTGTTCCACCTCTTAGGATTAGACTAATGTGAAGTACTATGGTTCTTCTCAACCTTTTTCCGAATTTAGTTTACTGGGCGCCAAGCCATGTATTCTCCTGTTTGAATACGTCTGTTCCACCTCTTAGGATTAGACTAATTTAAAGTACCTGAAATGTACACACTAACAATGTTAGTCAATGACTGATGAATTTTTCTTTATATGTATTTTTAGCAGGAAATGGAAGAATTTTTTCTCTGTTTTTTTTTGAAATGTGATTATCCCTTTTGATTTTATATTTTATACACAATGTCTTTATTTTTTTTGCAAATTTTTTTAGACTAGACTTCTCGTGTTTTAAGCCATAGGATTATTTTTTGCAAATTCCTAAAGATGACACGTTTTGAACTCGTGATTACGAATCTTTTCATTTTTCATTTTTTTTTGTTTTGGGATCAAATTTTCAAAACAGGATTTTTTTTTTCTTTTAAAAATCAATTTTGTTTTTGGTAAAACCAATTTGAATGAAAAAGAGTTATGAAGTAAATGTGAGTTTTTTTTAAAAAAAAGGTGAACACACATTTTTTTTACACGACACTTCTTATAAATAAACAAGAATACTTTTAATATTTCAATAACCATTTCGGCAGCAATTAAGCTACAAGTTAATGATTACTGAAATATCGACCGACTAAAAACAGAATGAGGAATTTTTGAAAATTTTCACATTATTCAATAACTGAAATAAAGGACATTTGTGTGTTGATCCTTGTGTCCTAGAAGTCAACTAAAAGGTGATTCATTTAAGGAGAGATTATGTTAAAGTGGCCTCGAGTCACTTCCATTGTGTCCATCGAGGGTGGACGCTCCTGACAGAGCCGATAGCTTGCGGATGCAGGTTTTATGCCCTTAATTCATTAATTTGTCATTCTAAAATTCTGACCCTTGCCAATAGACAGAGGTATCAACCCTAATAAGAAAATGGTTAAAAAAAGTGCACGTGTATGGATTAATAAACTACCAAGCACACGTAATTTTCACATAAGCATGCTATCTACAAAAATTAAATTGTGAATAGCCAGGATTAACTTTTTTTTATTATATATACAACGCATTGTTCAGGTTTAAACCTCTTATACTTCAATTGGAAGTATAGTCCCCAGTGAAGTCGCCAGCCTGTGGTATCCGATTTTTTATTGTCTTAATTAACAGTCTGAATCCCACAAAAGTCTCTCATTGGACTATGAGTTTTTAGAAAACTTTGAAGTCGCCACCCTATTAATATCTGAATAGGGACAGATTTATTTAATAAATCATTTTAAAATTAATTTCAAGAAATATAATTTAAAACGATGATGACTTTATATGGATAAGGCTTTTTTTAAAATTGATCTTTCATACCATGAGATAGGTTTCGGGGTTTAGGTTAAGAGGTGCGAACGTCCGGAACTCGTCTCCTCTTCCATTCTACAGAATGGGCTCTTACTAAATGCGTTATTTTCCATTTTAAAGTAATCATGGCTATTCAAAAGAAAGAAAATCACATAGTTTGCACATATATACATCAACCATTTTTATTTAGGACCAATATATCATTTGTACATGGTAGGTTTGAGCACTGAAGTTGCACTACGTACCAATCATTGCGGGATTGAAATCCACTCATGGATCAAAACCATCATAGTTTGATCTTATGTCTCACCCTAAATGGCCAATTAAATTGGGGAAGAAAAGGGGAGGCAAATAGATTATGAATAACTCACCTTTTAGAATTAGACAAATCTATTAGGAAAAAGGTAATCACTCCAACTAGTGATTGAGATGGGATTAAGATAATCACCATAATTAGTGATTAAATATAAATGATCAAGATAACTACCTTAATTAGTGATTAAAAATAGAGGTTAAGATAATCACCCTAATTAGTGATTATTCAAGGCTTAAGATAATCACTCTAATTAGTGATTAAATGAGAAAAATAATCGCCCTAATTAACGATTATTAAGGTTAAAGAGAATCACTCTAATTAGTGATTAAATGAGAAAAATAATCGTCCTAATTAACGATTATTAAGGTTTAAGATAATCACTCTAATTAGTGATTAAAAAATAATCGTCCTAATTAACGATTATTAAGGTTTAAGATAATCACTCTAATTAGTGATTAAATATGATGAAAAATAATCGTCCTAATTAACGATCATTAAGGTTTATGATAATCACTCTAATTAGTGATTAAATAAAGAGGGTTAAGTTAATCACCTTAATTAGTGATTAACCAAGGTTTAAGATAATCACTCTAATTAGTGATTAAATGAAAAGTTTGAGTCAATCGCCCTAATTAGCGATTAATCAAGGATTGAAATAACCACCTTAATTAGTGATCACATTTATAATTTTCAAGAGGTCTTAGGAAAAGAGGTTTGCTTCCTAATTTGAAGGCTTTTGAGAAATAATCTTAATTAAAGATTATTAAGTCATTTAGAGAGAAATGATCAATTTGAGATCGAATTTGGCGATTTGTGTTTGGTTAACTGGAATTTGGCCATTTAAAGTGAGACACGTGAAACAGCCTAAAATCAATTCGGCGATCATAATTACCAATCTAATTATGTCAAATTATATGATTAATCCATTTGAAGATGGAGAACAAATTTTAAAATGTAGGATGGATCATCATACAATTTAACTTAGTTAGATTTGCAATTTTTCCTCTTAATTGAGATTGGGTCGTTTGATTCATATACTATGATATATCGGGCCAAACATGCAACATTTATAACATTTGTTGCTCATTTTATTAAAAAGAATTGTGGAATTATTTATGAAAATTATGCATAAACATCACCATGCTTTTTATTAATTGAGTGATGTAATACCTATTTACAAAGAAATTATTATTACAACAAAATGTACAAAATCTATGATCTATACAAATCTTCAATCTTGATCTTCACCATGATGCTCCTTGATCTCCATCCTCTTGAATGGGCTTTGGAATTCTTGTTTATTTGTGAATTTGTGAAAGATTAGAGATTAATTATCCTCTTTGATTTTGATTTTTTTATGATTATTTTTATTGATTTTTATTTGTATAATAAAATGATTCATTTTAAGAGAAACATAAAATTTAATGACTGATGACTTTTAATTAACATTTTCGTGTGAAAAGAAAACTTTTTTTTTTATGAAAGTTGAGTTAATCACTTTATTTCATTTTTTAGATTGCACTTTTGTTCTTGTATTGATTTGTAAAAATCATAATTTTCTGTAGAAAGCGTAAAATTGAGCATGTGATGCACCTATGGATAGGTCAGTGAGTTCTTTATGTTGTGTCAAAATTTCACAAGCTTTTATTGAAAACTTGAATTATGGTGAATTTTATACTCAAACTCGTCGAACCCTAACCTTTATTCAATGTGTTCTTTGAAATCCAACTTACTGAACTTAGTTTGAAGTCAATTTTGGTATGGACATTCTAGACACTTTGAAGGACTAGACATTGAAAGACACTTTTTGTTTATTTTCTTAACTGAAGATAAAATCAATATTCTGGAATTTAGTAATTTGCATGAACATTGTTGTGAAAATGAGATAAAATTGTATAAAACTCATAAGAACATGATTTTTATGTTTTTGGAAAGCTACTTATGTCTACTCTAAAGTTGATGTTTTGAGTTTTATCTAAATAATTTTATTTCAAACTTTATTGACAGAACAAGCTTATGTGGTACTGGACAAAATCAGTTTTGCACAACAAAGTTGTATGATTTTTAATTATTTGTACAAAATTCTTGTTTTAGAAATTCCAAAGCCCAGTTGCTGAAAACATCTTGTACTTCATAGGAAAAATATTACATCCTATCAACGATTTAGTTAATACAGACGAAAAATGAAATAAAGTACGCAATTAAAACTGATTATAATTACAGCATCATATTTTTTTATGGAGATGTTTATGCACAACTCTTCTTGAATTTTTTTATGAAAACATGTTTTTTTGGTGATGAACAACAACTTGATTAAGAAAAATCACATAAACACATTGTTTCCTAAGAGTCTCCCCATTAGAGTTGACTATTATAGGTGGGGTGATTTAAGGTTGGGAACCTATTAGGACTTCCACTTACACAAATCACTCCAAAAATTAAAAAAATAATAAGAAGAAACAAGGAGAAAGTTAGTATGTGATTAAGAAGATAATCAAGAAAATAACAAGAGCTTCAACTTTACCTTGCTAGCTCAATGATGCACTTCCTTTTGCAAAGTTTTCTACCTTTTTTGTGATTTTATTAATTTCCTTTTGCAAACTTAAACCCCTTTTTTGTATTTTTCTTTTGATGAACTTCTTTACTTACTAATTACTTTCCTAACTTTTACTTTCTTTTTCTTGAATGAGATTTTACCGGATTCTTGCCTCTTACACATGAGATTTGATTCATATTCTCACTCCTTTTCATGATTCTTATTCTCTAACTAATGGATAAAGGATGTGATTAGTAGATAAAGAATATATTCTTATTCTTTATTCAATGAAAAATGACAAGAAAACTGATTACTACTGGTTTTGGGATACGATCAAAATCCCGACGCCTAATTGCGACTCGTTTTTTTTCGTTTTTCGAAAAAATAACTTAAGACAATTAACGAAAACTCGTCAAATTAGTAAAGACGAGCATGATTATGCTACAAATCATTTTATTAAAACGGTGGTTGTAGTTATTGACAACGACTCACGAAAAATTATATTTCTAAGCCGAAACTATATGACTAATACGCAAAAATGGAAATCCATACGACATAATGAAACTCGCGCTCCGGGGCGAAACATGCATTTGACGGGGCGCGCGCTCCACGATGCATGACGATTTTCGTTATTTTTATTTCTTTTCAAAATCTTTATTTATCCGAAAAAGGGGTTCAAAATTTGGTGTCTACAAGACGTTGATTTTTCTAGCCCCTGTCGTTCACATTAGTCCCATCTACAAGCATAGTCATACCAGGTCTGACTTGCAAGGATAGCCTATCATTCTTCACCTTGACGTTATAGATATACATCAGGTCTTGGAGGGAAATCGGGTCTTCCCATGTCACAGTTACCCTTTCGATTACGCTTAGTACCCTCCAAACTTGGGGCATCAGTTGTCCCAGACTAACATCGTAAATTCTCAACAAATCTCTCACTAGCGGAGAGAAAGGCAACCTAAAACCTATCTTAAAAGGGTATTCGTACAGTACGACCCAGTTTTTGGGGCAATTCTCAGGGCGAACGTCTTCGCCCACTATCCTAACTATGGTAGTAATTGGAAGACCAGTAAAATCTAGAAATTTTCCTAATTCCCTTTCAGTAATTGAGGATTTAACACTTGAAGATTTGTTGTCATCACTTATAATTGGTTCAGTTTCTGTCGATTCTTTCCATATTTTTTCTCTATCATTCACCGGACCAGTGGCTACTCTAGTGCTACGACGACGAGGAGGCATGATCGGGAAGAAGAAAAGGCGAATTAACAAGAAATCGATCGGAAAATTACCTGGGTCGCCAGAGTTCTTTAGTGAATGGCGTGACACTCTGAGCTGACTCGAGAACTTTTGAAATTCGGGGATTGCGTGCGAGAACGGAGAAAGAGAGAGAAATAGTGTTGCTTTTATAGGGGCTCATTCTACGATGTCATCATTGCTCTATGCCTCTAACGAATATAAAATTGGGCTTTAAATGATAACTTTTCGGATGTTTTCTTTGAAAATTTTATCTTTTGTCTTTTGGTTTATCCCTTGATAAGTACTAATGGTTATCTTTTTGATGTATAAGCAAAGTTCAATTGTCTCATGAGCATGCTGACATCCCCACTTGACAACTGGGTGCAAATTATTATGGTCGGTTTTTTATACAGGTTTGGACAAAGGTCACGACTGTCAATCCGTTTAGACCACATGACTATGCAGATTGTCCAGACTAAGCCTATAACTGATGGCCTACAATTGAGGAAGACTAAGTCAGCTATGAGGACCGTGCAAGTAGAAGTGGAATGATATTCAAACGAAGTCTAAGAGCTATTGGTATTTCCCTACGATTCTCTCCCTTGTTTGTGGAACAACCATGACGTGCAGTCAAGAGTATAAAAGGAGAGGCAATCTAAAGGCGTCACACACAACAATCAAGCACAAAAAATAATGTTCATGAAAAAGAAATAATATGTGTAGAGTGTTAGTTGTAATACATAACAATTTACAGTCGCGGGAATATGTTAACAATCTACATCATGAATAGAGTGTTAGTAACTTCAAGAAAATAGTAAAAAGATAGAAAAGATAATAAAGATTGTTAATTTGATTGACCCTCAGAAATTATACATCTGTCTAGGTCGTTGATTTGTACGAATCTTGGATTGAATATTGTAACGAACCTTGAAAAATATGTGTTGTGTTATATGTATGTATTAGGCGTAGGGTGAATGAAGCATAAGTGATGATGTGGCGTGGTGATTCTTTAGCTAATAAAGAATTGGTGTGGTAACTCTTTGTTAAACAAAAATATGATGGTGATGCATAGGCGTAGACTTTTATTAGGTGTTGTGAGGATAGATTATGATCGATGATGATAATGGAGATGATAAGTGACGTGTGGTGAGTGGTATTGTGGCGGTGGAGTTAGGGAGTATTATTAGAAGGTTAGGCGTACGGTAGTCCGAAGGTGATTGGTCGTGGGATGTATGTTGGTTGTGAAGATTAGTTGGAGATGTGAAAATTAGGGAGGTATTATATAGGTGTAGGTAAAGGTATCGAAAACAATTAGGTTTCTAAAAGATTTTTTATTGAAAAGTTTTTAGGAAAGATTTTAGATAAAGATAGATATTTAGAAAATACTTTGGAGAAATATAATTTTTTTTATATATAAAAGATATTTTGCAAATATTTTAGATAATTAATAAAACTAATTAATTTAATTAATTAAAGTGGGCTAGAAGATGGGTTTTTGAAACTGGGCTTTCAATAAAACTATTTTTAAAAGGTTTTCAAAGAGGGGCTTTCATAAAACTATTTTAAAACGTTTTTCTAAAGTGGGCTTAGTAGAACTATTTATAAAGAATGTTTTTGGAAATGGATTATTAAAAAGAGTTACAAATATAGTTTGGGCTCAAAATGTTTTATTTTAGGCTCATTTTTTATTCTTTCTTCGATCCGAACCAATTAGAGCGGGGGATTAGTTATCAAAGGGTGCTCACACTAGAGGAAAAAAGCCCAAGGGCTGCGGTCAAAAGGGGTCCAAGGGCTGCGTATTTTGACCGCAGCCATTAGACTAGCAGCCCTTGGCATTTATGAAGGGCTGCGGTTTTTAACCGCAGCCCTTAGCGCTTTAAGGGCTGCGGTCATGGAAAAAACCGCAGCCCTTGGTGGGTTAAGGGCTGCGGTTAAGGGCAAAAACCGCAGCCCTTGGTGGGTTAAGGGCTGCGGTTCTGGCCCTTAACTGCAGCCCTTAACCTACCAAGGGCTGCGGTTTTTGCCCAGACCGCAGCCCTTGTGACCCAAAAAAAATAATTTTTTTTTTTTTTTTGCATTTTTTGGTCCTAAATGAGCCAAAAACAATTACATATATATAAGTATCACTTTTCATTGCAATTCATGTTATTCATACAAATATAAAGAAAATATAAAGCAAATTTCCCAAATAAAGTGAACGAGTCATAAACAACTTTGGAATCCCCAAAAGAAAATCCACCAAATTCTGTATTTGTAAATTCAGAACCTTATAGGGAGACGGATGCACTTAAAATTGGAGGAAGCATGAGAAATCTTCTAATCCCTTGCTTTGTGTGCATGCACTTGTGTGGTATGGTCTGTCTTTCTCTGGAGTTCTTTTTGCTTCTCACGCAGCTTGACTTTCTGTACATACTTACAAGACATCCTGCTGTTATGGGTGAACAGTTGAACACCTCTCAACTGCTGTGGGCAGCACTAGACTGAGCATTCTTATATTGCAGCAATACAAAGTCAAACAAGAGTAGAGCATAGAGCTAAATCCATCAGCACCATACAAATCTCCTCACAACCTTCACCATACAACCCACACAATATTAGAAGTGGAGAACAAAGCATGGAATGATAAAAGTTACAAGCCCCCATCAACTATCACAAACATGAACCTGAGGCCAAGTTATTTCTCAATCAACAAGAATCCTTTACTCTCCTACTACAAAGACCAGTACACTAATGTTCATCTAATAACTCAAAGCACAACTATGCGGAAGACCATAAGATAAACACAACGGGCATCGCATCTGCAACCAAAACGAGCTATTGACAAATGACACGAATTATGGCTCACAAACAGAGCATGCTTGTGTGAAAATCAAGCCAGAGATGATAACATGATCAAAATGAGTAAATCTAATGATATTATAAAGAAATTAAAGAAAATCAATAAGATAGAAGACAATCAATATTTTCCCTTAACAGGAAGTCAAACAAAAGGACCCCAACATTACCTTGCAATGAATAAGCTCCTCAAATTCTTAATAGCCAAAAACTAAACATGAAATCAAATGATAAAGAACATAATCCAAAATTGACCACTTTAATCTAATTGACCAGCGAATCTGAAAACCCACTTCACTAATTTAGGTATTACTTTCAAAACCCATGAAAAAATTACGAGAAAAAAATCATCTTACTCGGATCACAAAGGGAGAGAGAGAAAAACAAACCCATACCACAAAAACGGTTACAGAAAAAAAACCCAAATATAAAAAATTGAAGAGAGAGAGAGAAAGATAAGAAAGTACCAGCAGTGAGCGCACGAACAATAGCAGAACGACGAGCGTTGAAATCCTTGAAAATCTCTTCCACTGTTCTAGGATTTGACGATGACATAATTTTATAGAAACCCATAAGTAAAGCAGCTTAGAAGAGGAGAAAGAGGCCCTGCTTGCGTCGGACCTGGCAGACCAATTGCACCGCCGGAGGCGGCACCACCATACCGACTTGGATCTGAAAACAAAATAGAAGAAACAAGAACGAAAAGAAGAAATAAGAACTGAATAGAAGAATCAAGAACGAAAAGAAGAAATAAGAACTAATTTCATGTATTATCTTTTTAGTTCATTCATCAAAGTAGGCTATGCTAAGCTAGCAAATATATATTAGTTCCTTCATTCATTAACTATTATTTTCTACACTACAATAACTAATAATAGAAAGCCAACTGACATACAACATAAAACTAATAGAGTATCACCAATAAAGGAATGTAATTGGGAAAACAAACAAGGATATTGCAATTGTAAAAGAGGTAAGTACAACCGAACATCATCTTTTTAAACTTCATATGATTCATATCACAACAACAACAACATACTCATTCACATAATCAATCTGAACACAAATTTATTATCACCCTACTTTCATAACTTCAACAGAACAAAACTCAATTCTAAAGAGAGATTGGGAGGGTTAGTACCAAAAATAGAAGAACAAGCTCGACAGCAGCACCACCACCTGCCACGAGCTACGCAACAAGAGAGCGGAAGGAGCAGAAGAGCCATGGCAGCACCAACAGCACACCAATGGAGGAGCAGGAGTGCAGGACAACAGCAAAGGTATACACCATACATGACCTAGTGCCTCCAAACACCCCCCACCCCTTCATACAACTATAAGTCATCATATCTAAGAGGCAGATGCAATAATGGCAGGAAAAAACAAGATGATGGCAGCAACTCAAACTAAAGCCACTTCATGCATACTTCCAACTGTCCAACTCATATTAACAAAATTGAGTCTTAATGCAAACCATATTAAAATCTCAACAACCCAAAATAAATGCTCATTATAACAACAATGAAGTACTCTTTTTCAAAACTTGAAAAAATTCAAGCATGAAAATAACACAACCAATAATCAGTGATGTAATTAGCTCAAGAAGTAATTAACAATAAATAATGAAGAAAGAGAGTTACCCAGAAGAGTAAGGAGAAGAGAAGAAGTGAAAATGAGAAGAAATCTCGAAGCCATTGAAGTTCAGTTGTATTTTTGTTCCTTGAATGAAAGCAAAGAACGATTCTTTCTTCACTGATTTCCCATTTTATACTTAGGAATAATTCTGAGCTTTCTAGAGAACAAAAAAAAAGAAGAATCTTAGAATCAACTACTCTACAACAAGGTCATCATATTTTAAACAAAAACATACTACACACAAACCAATATCCAAATTAACCCAAGAAAACAGAATCTTAGCCATTAAACATATTACAGTAAACAAACCCACAAAAAAAAATCAAGAGTGGTAACAAACCCAGATAAATTTCAACGAAGAAAAATTGAAATAAAAAAACAGAGAGCATAATTGTAAGAGAAAGAGATGGAGAAATTACCATCAAGAGGAAAGAAGCAGTTGACAACGAATAATCATTGCCGAAAGTCCCTCGAAATCAGATGAAAGGAATGAGATGAAATCAGCAACGTCAACAACGTTTTCACACCACAAGGTTCTCCGACTCCCTCAAAAGTCCGGTCATTAGATGAATTTAGCGGAGTTTCGACGTCAATCATCGTTTTCAACGCCGGAATCTCCTCCTCTTTCTCCGTGAAATGTCGGAAACCCTAACCCTAACATTATCGTTTGAATGAACAAATAGACTGACGGAAGCGCAAGAGAAGAGTTAGTGTGAGAGAAGCTCCGACGAGCGAGCGAGCCGCGATGGAGGGTGAGGAGAGATGCGAAGAGAGAGAGAGAGAGAGAGAGAGAGAGAGAGAGAGAGAGAGAGAGAGAGAGAGAGGGAGAGACAGAGAGAGAGGGATGGGAGTTTAATGAGGTGAGAGAGGGAAAATCGAAAACTGGGGAGAGAGAGGAGAGTTGGGGGGTTTTGTTTTGGTATGTCGATATGTGAGTTTGCGGGAAATCTCGCCCACCTGAATTTTTGGCCCAAGAACTAGGCCTACTAGGGGCTGCGGTTAGCCCAAAACCGCAGCCCTTTCTAGTAGGGGTTGCGGTCAGCCCAAAAACCGCAGCCCTTTTCAATAAAGGGCTGCGTTTTTTGAGCTGACCGCAGCTATTAATTTAAGGGCTGCGGTTAATGTAAAAATCGCAGCCCTTGCACCGCAACCCTTGCGTTTTTTTCCACTAGTGCCAAATGGGAAGACACAATTATGTGTCTATAGAATCCCCCACTTTGACTGAGCTTTGTAAAATCAAAAGTCAATGTATGCGTGTCGGGACGAAGAACATTCTTAGATACTCTGCAATCTAAAACTACTCTTTTAACACCGGTACCTACTAAACAAGCATAAGTTTGCAGGAACAGTTATATGCGAAAAAGCATTTGCAAAATAAGCATAAGCTTGCAAAATAAAAGAGCATATGAAAAGGATATGATGAACTATGTTCGGCTCATGACGATATAGAGCTTCGACCCGCTCTAGGGATGGTATTTGGCTGAAGACTAGCGCCTGCTATTGTTGTCTTCAAGAATACGAACCATATTAACACTGGATTTCCCATTGTCTCGGCCTGTAGATATTATGAATTATGTCCGGCTCATGATGGTATGAGCACTAGTGCCCGTTGTTGTTGCCTTCAGAAATATGAACCAATAATTAACGCTGGATTTCCCGTTTTCTCGGCCCGTTGATATTATGAACTATGTCCGGCTCATGACTGTATGAAGACCAGGGCCCGCAGTTGTTGCCTTCAGGAATAGGAAAACCGTAGTAACGCTGGGTTTCTTGTTGTCTCGGCCCGTATATATTGTGAACTATGTCCGACTCATGACGGTATGAAGACCAGCGCCCACTGTTGTTGCCTTCAGGAATACGAACGACATTAATGTTGAGTTTCCCGTTGTCTCGGCTAGTAGATCTTATGAACTATGTCCGGCTCATGACGGTATGAAGACCAGCTCCCGCTGTTGTTGTCTTAGAAAATAATGAGGGATGTAACGTTGAAACCTGTAGAATGCACTAAATACAGGTATGCAACTAAACTATTATGGGACATGCAGATGCCCCATGATGTAGGTGCTCGTGTATGGATAGTCAACGACTTGACCTATAAAGAGTGACCTCTAATACTCTAGACTTAAAGGTGCCAACGTGTGTGCGAGTGTACGTGTGTATATGGGTGTGTGTGACCCCATGACTAATGCTAGGATCTAAGGACTAAGGATGAAGGATGCATATAATGCTTGGCACAACGCTTGTATGATGTAGATATTTAATGCAAATGCAGGGATATGACACTAATATAGAGATATGATGTGATGGTTTGTTGTTCCTCTAGAAGCTCAATTTTTCTTTTAGGAATTAGTTTTTGAAAGAGGAGAAATGGGAAGCCGCAAGGATGATCCATGTAAGTTATGTGTGATTCGAGACGTGCTACTGAACGAGTCTTTGTATAAGCTTTGAGTTGCGTCCGTTATGGGCCTAAATGATCCCATAAATTATTTTGTCATGTTGGTCTAGAGCCCATGGCTATTTGTATGAACTGATAATGAAGTTGTCATCAAAGTATGCCTGGAGCCTCTGATCTTCTGTGTATGATCTTATGTATGAACTCGTAATGAAGTCTTTGGCAAGGTACACTTGGAGCCTATGATTTTCTGTGTGGACCAGTGATGGCCCCCCAGCAAGATGGAGTTGATGCAGTATCAGACTTGATTGCTTGATTTTGAAGATATCTCGTCACGCTAAGTGGAAGTTTTGACCAAAGATTCCATATACGGTTCCTAAGGTGAAAAAGACAAGAAAGGCCAAATAAAGGAACACTCGAAGGATAAGGCACGGTTATAGCGCTGAGCATTGAAAGGTTATGCTAAGGTTGGCTTAGAAGGTTATAATGTGGTGAGAAAACGACAAGGGATTAGAATAAGAAAAATGTGGAGCCATAATGAATTGACTCACGCAATGAGGCATGCTAATGATGCAGGTTCAAATCATAGTCTAATTCTAAAAGTAGGGATCAACATTGGAAATTCATGATTCGGATAATCACCTTTTTTCATGGGCCTAAGCAAGCCTTAAAAATATACTTTTTTGGATTAAAATTGTCGGGCCTCAAAAGAGGTTGCCTACATATACATGATACAATTAGGACAGTTGAAGCTCTTAGCATTTTAAATGGTGGCCGGGCATTTTGGTTGGAGCCACTTGCATTGATTTGGAAGAGGTGTTTGAAAGGAGTGGATAATGATGTAGGTTTAGTTTGGTTTGAAGCGGTCGGACCTCAAGGTGAGGTTTCACTACTGCATAATTGGCCAAAAGTGTTACTTAAAGGCGTAAAAGTGTTGCTTTAGGCAATAGGTAACACTTTTATAAGTGAAATATCTGCCCGTGCTACCTATTCTGTAAGGTAACACTTTCCAGTGTTAATGTTTCACTTTCTCAAGTATTACTCAAAATTCTCTAACGTAACACTTTTTTAAAACTAATGTAGCATTTTTTTAGTGTTACTCATAATTTTTTATGTAATACTTTTTCATCTATAGTAGCATTTTCTATATCATCTCTTGAATTATATTAATACTTTATTAGATATTATGTATCATTTTAAGTTAGCATATATAAAATTTTGTTAGATATTAGGCAACACTTCTTATTAGCTAGCTTTAATAGTAACACTTGTATTTCACGTCTCATATTAACATTTTTTAATTTGTCGGCACATATACAATGATAATCATAGTCAAACTTACAAACGTAACAAACTAAGAGGAAATAGAATGATATTATAGATATAAATGAGTACAAATACCCAACGATCATTGTAAAAAATGGGCCAAAGAATAGTATTCATGAATTGAAAACATACTATTGCATTCAAAATATAAATATTTAATCTGAAAATACAGTCATAATATATATAACTCTCCTAAAATAAACCTAAATCAATCTTAAGGTTATTTTTTTCTTTCGTCTTCAATTCCATTGCCCTATCTATGCATGCATGTTTCCCAAAGCATCATGCGTACTTGCTACTCTAATGCATTATCTTCATCATCTTGCAGTAAGAACAAAAGAAAGAATCTTTAAAGTCTTCTATGATAACAGAACTAGTTGATATACTTGGTAATATGGTAAAACATAGGTTTTTCTGGTTTGAAAAAAATCAAGAATCAAGAGCACCAAACCACAGAGTTGTAATAATCACTGAAGTGAGCAAGAGAACACTTAGCATTCAGGATTCAAGAGTATATATCCAAGACTTCAACAAAACATATGGAGGGAAAGGAATTGAAAATTTAATGGTACTAAACAAAGTAAACAAGAGTCTAATTCTTACAAATTCTTTATAGTCTTTATGCACTTTACCTATGTCATATTCTATGTATAATCTGTATGCAAGTCTGAGAGCACAAAGAACCGTTTATTCTCCATAGTCTTATGCACTGAAGCATATATCTTAGAACTTCTAGTGCCAACCCTTTTAATTCTGTTTTTGGATCTTCTTCAGGGTAGCTGTCTTGATATACTTATTGACCATTGACTAGAATGCGCTATACTTTGCAAAGAAAATGAAAACCCTCCTACCATTAGGCCACTCTAACAGCCAGTTTTTTTATGTAATAAAGCCTATTCAAAGGAAGAAAGAGAAAGAGATTTAAGAGATGAATTAATTTAGAAATAAACCTGCTTAACTAATAATTTCATATATTTATAAGAAGTATATTATTAAGATAAGAAATAGGTTTCAGTAAAAACTAGTAGCAAATTATATAGGAAATAGTTAAAGCCAATAATAAAGAGAAAGCTAGCTTGTTAACAAAATACTTACTTCAAGTTTAGCAGGATCAACCGGCTTGACACTCAATTGGTCTGCACTTGGAATCTCAAAAGTTGCTGACTAGGAATTTAATCCCTTTAACAAACCATGTTGTGCCAAAGTTAATATTGTCTTCTTCTTTTCCTAATCAGATGCACAAAAAAGAGAAAAGTAATGAAACAACAAAGTACAGATGGATCGTGAGTAGCTACATTTTTTGAAGTTCTTTACATGGTTAAACAACATAATCTTGATATTGGTATCAATAGCCCATATTGCAGGCCAAGTGTTGTACAACAGATAAACCATTAGCGTACCTGTAATTCTTTGATTCGTTGAAAGTCCTCGTTAGAATAAATGTGATCTTCTGTTTCTACATAGTGTTCCAAGTTAGCTGCAGTCAATCAGGTCATCTTCACTTTCTTCCTCACTAACTTATTCATCTTCCTCGTCCTCATCCTTAGACACAACCTCAACACCATCTTCATCTATTGCATCATCCTCACTACCAGAGTAAGTCGTTGAATCAGCATCATCATTAACATAATCAGACTTGCATATAGGTAAAACTCTCACTAACTACCACAAGATGTTACATTGATAATTTTCTTATTTTTTATGTTTGACTATCATATTGTGACAATAATGATATGCACAGCAACCCCCTGCACAGCCCCCCTGCACAGGAACCCCTGCACAACCCCTATTGTTGGAGAGTGAACATTACATCCTTAACCTACATGAATCGGTGAGATTATGATAGGATGATTAGCTAAATTGCACACATGTTTATAAACTTCCTACCTACGTTGCTACTTGTGAAAATAAGGGCTTTAGTATATCCTTATTTATGAAAATAAGCGCTTCAATATGAGCATTATAGACAACATTAGCATGTTAGAAATCAGAAGGACGCTTCTCAATTATTGATTTTAGTATCAAAATTCACAAGTATCAAAATTCAAAATTAGAAATCAGAAGGAAGCTGCTGATAAGAGGTTTTTAGTGTGTCGTTAAGGCACTAAAACTCGCTTTTCAAACAATATTTATAACACCTAACAAGCAATTACTAAGAACGTAGTAAAGGCAAGTCAATGTGGATCCACAGGGAAATTGGGATTAATCAAAGTCTAACAATTATAAATTACCTAATTGAAGGATTTTTGGGGGTGTTGAATGATTTTGTAACAACTAATAACTAACTATTATCAAACAACTAGCAAATAAATACGAGATGAAAATATCAATAAGGAAAACACTAGAGTTCAGGCTACTAGTATGAATCAAAGCGGAACAAGATCATTAATGCAATTGTGATTCAAAGGCGACAATTATGCAAGGTTTAGTTTTCCTCTAAAATACTCGAGACCACTCTCGAATTGTCTTCAAGAATAATCGTTTAATCAACTAACTAAATCCTCTCTCGAATGGTCTTTAGTCAATTGATTAAGAGATCCAATAAATACGGAAAACCCATAATACAATGATCCCCTTAATTTCTACCCAATATCTTGGCCTAGAAATTAAGTTGATTCATGGGGATGATAAAAGAGTTCAAAATTCGATTAAGAATATTTGTAATCAAAATACCAAAGCATAAATGTGATCAATATCTATCCTAAGGCCTCAAAACACCAAGATCAATGCATAATCATCATTAAATCATCACAATTATTACATTAACAATCCAATGAAACCCTAATTCATACTTTCACCCAAACCCTAGAAAGGAGACTACTCATTTATCATGAAATAATAACATAAAAATCTGAAATTTATAACTAATCTAGGGCTAAACATGATTAAGGGATAATTAATACAATAGAAATAAGCAATTATGGAACTATAATATAAGAGATCTAAAACTATGGAAGAGGAGAGGCAATAATAAAGATAAATAAAACTGAAAACTTGCAAATTAGATTAATAAAAGGTACCATGAATGTGTAGAAATCAACAACCTCGATCTATAAATCCGAAATCCAAGAATAAGTAATGTGTTTTTCTATCTATGAGGAACCCTAAAATAACTCTCTAAACTCTAGAATAAAGCTTAGTCGAAATAAAAAACATTATATTGTTTTAATAGGCACGAAGCCTTACAAAATTCTGACGGAAATAAATGGTGCGGGAGTACCATAGTGACTGGTTTGGGCACACCAACCAAACTGATCACAATGTAAAATTGTCCGTCGAAAGGTGCGGGCGCACCACATCTACTGATCTTGAGGAACGAAATAGTCGGATGGTGCGGGCGCACCATGGTGGCAGGTGCGGGCGCACCTTAGTAGCTAATGCGGGCGCACCTTAGTAGCTAATGCGGGCGCACCACAGCTACTGATATTGAGGAACGAAATTACCGGATGGTGCGGGGGCACCATGGTGGCAGGTGCGAGCACACCTATATCATATAGGCTATATGGTTGGTGCGGGCGCACCACATGCACTGATCAAAACTCCTCTTTTCTCCTCTTTTTGTGCAGGCAAGCTCCTCAAAACTATCGCCTTATGCCGTATCTTCCAACTTTCAACCTTCAAAATGGTCACACCTTCAATCAAAACACGGCAAAGCATGGTGAAAGTAAATGTACTAGAAATTCGGTGAAAATTAACCGATCTAGCAAAATGTCACTATGATAAAAAATGATCAAGTGAATGAAATAGAAGACGAAATGGAGAAGAAAGAGGGAAGAAGGGGTGAAAGAGGATCAAAATAAACTTAAAAGGATCGTAAAGTGCGTTAGAAATACACTTATCAAACTCCCCCAAGCTGAGCATTTTTCTTGTCCTCAAGTAATCCAAGAATAAGAAGGAAGAAAGGAAAGAGGAGAAAAAGATGAGAGGGGAAAAAATCATGCAAAACACTAGCCTAAATGCTCTAAATGCAAAGTTACAAACATGACATGCAAGCTAAATGAGTTCATAACAAGATTTAGGAGACCAACCAAACACAAGAGGAAAGATGATTATGAAACACAAGAGTGACTTAAGAGATCCAATCCACCGATCAACTGAGTCTTCTTGAAAACTAGGCTTTCTAGGAGTGATTTCTCACTCCTCTCCACTTCCAAGTCCCGAGTTTGAATCCCCCTTGGGATGCTCAACCATATTAGCTCGCCTCTACCACATTTTGACGACCCTCATCATGACTTGCACAAAATCTCACCAGCCACTACTAAATTGACCAAGACTAGTCTAGAAGTCAAAAGGGACTTTATTAAGGTTGTAATGGGGATAGGTTAGCGGTGAGGATATCAATTTGGGAATGTGGTGCAAAAAGGGTAAAGCGGAGTACAAACTAGGGGAAAAAAGACTCCCCCAAGCTAGTCCTAACACCAATTCAATTTGATAACTCAAACATTACCATTTGTTTTTCTTTTTCACTTTGATTTTCACTTTTTGAACATATTTTTCATTTTGCTCATCAATTTGCTCATTCTCTTTTTTTTTCTTTCAATAAGAATCCAAATGAATCAATAAGAGCTTTCTTTGTTTCTATTCTTTTCTTTTATTATCCTTTTTTCGCATTTTTCTTCATCTTTTGTAACTATACAAATACATTAACTCACTTTCAACCAAAGACATAGTCTCATAACAACTCAACTCAACACAAATTAGACATGTACTCCACTTTGGGGAAAGTTTGGCCATGACTTATTATGAGGGTTAAGCAAAAATAGGATAGAAAGGCTCAAATAGATTGAGAAGCGGATAATTATGCCGGTATAAAAGGCTTTTTGGCTTTTGAACTCCTAATTCTAGCAAAATGAAATGCCCTAAATCATTCTTCTATTAGCTCGATCATATGCAATTTTGGGGAGCTAAAATGCAAGTCACAAGTTAGGTGATCAATGGCGAGGGTTGTGAATGAGTCTTATGAGGTTTGCGGCCCTCCTTCGGGGTTCATTGCACAAGGGACAAGGCAATCCAATCAACCAACTCACCTAATTTAAAAAAGACACTACCTAAAATTACCGATCTCAAAGATCACCTAAAGTCACAACAAGGCTTCCAAAACCATCAAGTCAAATGCAAGGAAGGTCTTATAATCAAGTTATGAACACTCTTAGCAACATATCATGCATACAACTAAACTACCCTAAATACAGAGAAAGAAAGAAAAATAAAGGAAAGAAAATCTTTTTGTGATTTTTTTTATGCAAACCTACCAAATAAGAAGAAAAGAAATAAAAACAAGCTATACAATGGTGATTTGGATTAGGGGAGGAAGACCAAATGAAATCATTAGGAATCATAAAAAATAACCAATCACCAACCTCACAACAAAGACCAATAGGTTCCCACATAACTAACCGCCTAGGAACCCAAACTCCCAAAAACATAGGCATACACGCAAGGTCCCCCAAGCTTAAGCAAAACTCCGTGCTTGGAGTTGCAAAAGTAGGGAAGGGGAGAGGGTTCAAAAAGAGCACCTAGTAGTGCCCACCATCGCCCCCATCGGGAGGGGGGTTAGGAGGGTAGAACTCACCTGAATACTCGCCTTGGTAGTAAGGCGGGTAGTAGGGGTTGGGGCGGAAAAAGACCTCCCCACATGGCCCTTCACGAGGGTCAAATGCAGGAGGTTAGTGGGGGTGGTTAGGGAAGGGTGGCTCATGTCCGGACTGGACATTGGGGGTGGTTAGGGAAGGGTGGCTCATGTCCGGACTGGACATTGGTGAGATAAGTTCGGCAAGCCACCCTAGACACATGGTCTAGGTTGGTCCGGATACCCCGGAGAGTATCCGTGACCTGCTGGTGATTGGCCACTTGAGTGGCCTGCATCTGAGATATGACGGCCATGATGGAGGCCATATCGAAGGACTGCGAGGAAGAAGGCTCGGCCTCCTCACTCATGGGAGTGCGGTGGTCGGCGTTTGAAGCCCTCGGTACCCTCTCCACTGTGGTGGACTAAAGGTACGTCATCTCGGAGCAATGTCGACAGTCAATAGGGGTAGGAGGAACCCGCCATCGATTAGGACAATCAGCGGGCGGGTTCCTAATGAGCTGATTGTCTTTATAACAATAGGGTTTGCCACCCACAAGCAAGATGCAGTGACCCCTAAAACCACGCAGAAATTTCATCTGCTGCAAAGCCAAACCATCTAGTAAGTTGGACTGCTTAACAGAAGGCACACTTGATTCCAAGCGCGCCAGGTCTCGTCCCAAATTGAGGTACCCTGCTATCCGGGTGATCATTCTACTACAAACGATATGCCCGGATACCGTAGCACCATATCGAATTTCCTGCAATCGATGAAGAAAGAAATAGGTAAAATTAATTAGGGCTCCAAGGTGGGCCCCATCTGTGGCCAACCAAAGAACCAAAAGCTCTTCCTTTCTTAATTGTCCCACCTCTTGCTTAGGAAATGTGGTGTAAACCAACATTCTATGAAAATAGCAAAGGGCGGGATGGATGATTTCTGAGGCTTTGGACGAATTCGTCCTAAACTGTATGGTGCCATCAGTTATTTTGGCCCACCACGCCTGCTCATCGTGTCCCTCCCAAATCTCCCCTAAGGGAACGTAGCATGGGGCACTGGAATCCATCCCAAATGCATCACACACTTCGTCGAAGGAGAGTGTTCTGATGTTATTGAAAAGGTGACCTTGTATAGTCAGAGCACCGGAGTCCTGATCCTTACTTATGTTCAACGAACTCAGAAATTCTAGAGTTAGTTGATCATATGTGGACTCATGTATGTCAAGGAAGTCCAACAACCCTTGATTAGTTGTCATTTCACTTACTGTTAAATTGATATGAAGGAGACGACAAGTACTAGAATCATAGAACTTCGTTGGACGAAGAGTTCGGCTTGAAAGCCGTGTAAAAATTGCACGTTGTGATGCATTCGCGAATTTGAAAGCATAGAGGGGTGGGGGATTGGAGCTAGAAGAAGAGGCCTGCGAGGAGGACTCTTTACTAGCTTTCTTAGGCCTGGAGGAGGTACCCTCATCGGCCCTTTTCTTTCCCATTGTTGTTGTTTTGAAAGCTAATGGAATATTTGTAAACTTTGTGTTTCAAATGGGGAAGAACAGGGACACGGCCTTTTCAATGGCACTAATAAATACCCTTCACAAGTAAATCTCCACACTAGTAAACACACAAAAAAACCTAAAAAAGAAAATCTACCATCAAACTAATCCCACAATCAATAGCAACAAAGTTGCTAACAATCAAGAACTTGTACCTACACAAAATTCTCAACTAGTCTCACTAACAAAACCAACTCACAACATTTTCAACAATCCAAAACAACAAATTCATCAATAATTTCGCAACAAATCACTTCAACTAGTGCAATGTAGTTTACAAAAATCAAATAATTTATAAGATTTCCACAAAGAACCAAAATTACACTAGTTCATCTCAACACAAATCAAAAATTTGGGCAAAGATTCATGAACAACCCACAACTAGAAGAAAAACAAGCATGCAATCCAAAAGAAAACAACTTGTAATACTAACAACAAGATTGTAAATGAAAAACAAGAGTGTGGAAAGAGATTACCAATTTGGAGATGCAAATCCCCAAATTTGAATCCCTAGAATTCCAAAGCTTGCAAAAACCCCCAATTTGATGAGCTTGAGTGATGTAGAGATGAAGTTGTTGAAGTTTCCCGTGAGGTGGTGGCCGAAATTCGCCGGAAAAGTGTATTGGTCGTCGGATCTAGAGAGGAGGAAGTGAGAGAAAGTGAGTGAGGGAGGAAAGAGACTCGAAGAAGTTGAGATGAGGATGTTTGAGATCCGGAAAAAAAACGAGTTTGTTGTTTTAAGCGCCCAGGCGGGCTGGTGCGGGCGCACAACCTTAAGCGGTGCGGGCGCACTGTTCAATTTTTTGTCAAAAATTCGAACGGTACGGGCGCACTAGTTAAGGTAGTGCGGGCGCACCTGAGATACTGTCAAAATGAAAATTGTTTTGTCTTGATGGTGCGGGCGCACCGTTCAAAAAAAATTTGGGAAAATTTTCATAATTTTGTTTGTTTGGTGCGGGCGCACTATATATGTTTAGAGGTGCGGCCGCACCAAAGAAACTGCCTAGCCCATTTTTTCTTTTGACAGCTTAAATATTTTTCGTCTCTTTTTTTGTTATATATATATATATATATATATATATGTATATATGTATGTATATATATATATATATATGTATGTATATATATATATATATATATGTATGTATATATATATATATATATGTATGTATATATATATATATATATATATGTATGTATATATATATATATATATATATATATATATATATATATATATATATATGTATATATATATATATGTATATATATATATATATATATCTCAACTTTCTTCTCATGGCTAGCTGGTAAAATCAAAAATGAAAAATAGAAATAAAAATAAAATTAAAAATAAAAAGTGAAAAGAGAAGAGAAACGAGTTGCCTCCCGTTGAGCGCTTGTTTACAGTCATTAGGTTGACTAAAATTATATGTCTCTCAAGGATTGAGCTCGGGTGAGCTGAGAATCAAACAACCAACCGACGCGATGACATGATTATCGTGTTAGAGCTTCAATCTTTTGACAGTTCACCAAAAATGGACCATTCTCGCCCAAAATCTCATAGGCTCTATAAGGTGTAGTTTTCACCACTTGAAATGGCCCCGACCACTTGGATTTTAATTTTCCTGGGAAGAGCTTTAGCCTTGAGTTAAACAACAAAACCTTGTCTCCAACCCGGAATTCTCTTTGTTGAATCCGGTGATCGTGCCACTTCTTTGTTTTCGCCTTATACAATCTCGAACTCTCGTATACATCAAATCGGAGCTCCTCAAGCTCAACTAGCTTTTCCTTTCGAGCTTCTCCCGCCAAATTGAGATCCATGTTTAGCTCTTTTATTGCCCACCAAGCTTTGTGCTCGAGCTCAACCGGTAAATGACAAGCTTTTCCATACACGAGGCGGTAGGGAGTGGTACCTATAGGTGTCTTGAAAGCCGTGCGAATAGCCCAAAAAGCATCATCAAGCTTCAAAGACCAATCCTTCCATGTCTTATTTACCACTCTCTCAAGGACATTTTCACCTCACGGTTGGAAACTTCAACTTGATTTTGGGTTTGGGGATGATAGGGAAGACCAACTTTGTGATTCACCCCATATTTCTTCAAAAGTGCCTCCAATTGCTTCTTGGTGAAGTGTGAACCGCCATCATATATCAAAACTCGGGGCACTCCAAACCTTGGGAAGATGATCATTTTAAGAAGTTTGGTAACAACCTTGTGGTCATTGGTGGGAGAGGCGATGGCGTCAACCTACTTAGTGACATAATCAACCGCCACAAGTATGTACATGTTGCCCAAAGAGGGGACAAAAGGAGCCATAAAATCAACTCCCCATACATCAAAGGGCTTAACCTCTAGAATGTTTTGTTGAGGCATCTCATTTCTTTTCGTGATTCCACCACTCCTTTGACATCTATCGCAGCTCAAAACAAACCCACGTGCATCTTTTTGCATCGAAGGCCAAAAAAATACCATATTGGAGCACCTTAGCAACAGTTTTGCTTGCTCCACCATGCCCTCCACATGCCAAGGTATGACAGTGATTCAATACCAAAGTTATCTCATGATTAGGCACACATCTCCTAAAAACACCGTCGGCGCACTTCTTAAACAATCGAGGGTCATCCCAATAGAACCTTGAAGCCTCCTTGAAAAACCGCTTCCTTTGTTGAGAACTGAAGCCATGAGGTTCAATCCACAAGCTAAGTAGTTCGCAAAGTCGGCGAACCATGGAATCTCATTGTTCATGATGGCAAATAAGGCTTCTTCTCTCAAGTCTTCTTCAATAGGAGTCTCTTCAGGATCATAGACCTTATCATCAAGAGGGAGATGAGAAAGATGATCAGCTACCAAATTTTCCTTCCTCTTCTTCTCCTTCATCTCAAAGTCGAACTCTTGAAGAAGTAGCACCCACCTAATGAGCCTAGGCTTTGCATCTTTCTTGCTCATCAAATAACGGACCGCATAATGATCCGTATACACAATAGTTTTATTGCAAGTCAAGTAAGATCGGAATTTGTCAAAAGCAAAGACTACGACCAACATCTCTTTCTCCGTAGTTGCATAATTCTGTTGTGCATCATCCAAGGTCCTACTTGCATAGGCTATCACATGTAGCATTCCATCCTTGCGTTGCCCAAGAACAACACCCACTGTAAAATCACTAGCATCGCACATTAGTTCAAAAGGCAAGCTCTAATCCGGAGCTTGCACTATGGGGGTAGAAGTGAGGGCCTTCTTCAAAGTCTCAAAAGCCTTAATACAAGACTCATTAAACTCACAATCTACATCCTTTTGAAGTAAATTCGTCAATGGTTTGGCTATTTAAGAAAAATCCTTGATAAAACGTCGGTAAAAACCCGCATGTCCAAGGAAAGCAGAGCTCTCGTCACCGAGTTCGCTGGCGGAAGCTTCTCAATAACCGAAACCTTTGTCGGATCCACTTCAATGCCCTTCTTTGAAACTTTATGTCCAAGGACAATGCCTTCCTCGACCATAAAGTGACACTTCTCCCAATTCAGGAAGAGGTTCGTCTCTTGACACCTTTTCAATACACACTCAAGATTAACAAGACATGTGTCAAAAGACGAACCACACACACTAAAATCGTCCATGAATACCTCAATCGAATCCTCCAGCATGTCAGAAAAGATTATTGTCATACACCTTTGAAAAGTAGATGGGGAATTACACAAACCAAAGGGCATCATTCGATATGCGAATGTCCCATAAGGACAAGTAATGGTGGTTTTCTCTTGGTCATCCGGATGAATAAGGATTTGAAAGAATCTGGAATAAACATCAAGAAAACAAAAGTGTGAATAACGAGCAAGCCTTTCCAACATTTGATCAATGAAAGGAGAGGGAAATGGTCTTTGCGAGTAGATTTATTTAACTTCCTGTAATCAATGCAAACCCTCCACCCGGTAAGAGTTCTAGTGGAAATTATTTCTCCTTTCTCATTCTCAACAATAGTCATGCCTCCTTTTTTTGGAACCACATGAATCGGGCTCACCCACTTGTTATCAGAGACAGCGTAGATGATTCCCGCGTCACGCATTTTCATAATCTCTTTTTCACAACCTCATTGAGGTTGGGATTGGGCCTTCTCTGATGCTCAATGGAAGAGGCATTACTGTAATACTCCGTATTTTTGGGAGTTATTCTTTTATAAATAAGAAAATATAAAGAATAAAGTTGAAAGTGTAAATATAGTTTGGGTAAGCCTACAGTTATAGTTTAAATATACAACCTACTTTTGTACCTAATTATATTTTAATTCGGTTTTTGTTAAATAATAAATCGGAATTTGACTGGGAAACAAATCCTATTAAACCAAGGTTTCTCATGCTATAAATAGGAGAAAAGAAAAAAAAATAAAATAAAATAAAACCCTAAGTTTTCATCAGCCGTTTCTTTTGCCTCAAAGATTTTCTCTCTCCTCTCTTCTTCTCCCTCGTCACTCTCCTTCCTCCTCCTTCGTTCGATTTCTCTTCTCCCCTCCCCCTAAGTTCGTCGGCCTTTGAGTGGTGCGCGAGTCTTCGAGGGTGGTCGTTGCTGTCGAGGTTGTGCGGTGTGTGTCGTGTTGTGCGAGGGTGCGAGCGAGTGTGTGCTTGGCGAGGTGAGTGAGAGCGAAGTGTGTGCGAGGCGAGGCGAGGCTCCGAGGGTGCTTTGCAATGTGTGGCTCGAGGGAGTCGAGGGTGCTGTGTGAGGCTCGTGCTTGTGCGCGGTGTGCGAGCGAGCGTTGTGTGGCTCGAGGGACTGTGCGACGCGAAGCTTAGCGTTCGACGGTGCTGTGCGAGCGAACGTCTGAGGGGCAAGGCTCGAGTGTTGTGCGAGCGACGCGTCGAGGCTGCGAGCGCCGTGGTGCTGCTGCCGGAGTTCCTCGTGTCGCCGGCAAGTTGGTCCGGTATAAAGAAAATAAAAATTCTCTCTTTTCTTCTTTAAATTATTTGTAAAATCTGATTTTGTTATTCTCATGTATCTTGGATTAAGTTTGTGTTAATTAAAGTATAAGAATGAAGTATAAAAAAATCAGATTTATAATTATGTTTTAGTTCTTATGATAATGTTATTTCTTAATTCTGATTTTTATAATACTTGTATATAGTTTAAGTTTTGTTATTATGAACAAGTATAATGTAAGTTAACAAAAATCAGATTTACATCTTATTATTAGTCCCTTAATATGCAAATTTCAATAAGATTTAGGAAGAGAAAGTTTAAACAACAGAATTGGTTATTTTTATATTTCAAAACATCATATTTTATATAGTTAGCTAAGCTGATTTTTATTTTAATAATATCAAAGACTTAGCACTGAAATACTTTATTATTCGATTAGGTCCCAATTTCATAAGCGGAACGTTTTAAGTAATCAGTAAAGATTCTCCGTTACAAGGTACGTACGCGTACTAGTTCAGTTTGATATATTAGTATCATGTTTAGGTTATGATTTTTATATTGGAACCTAGAATCATGATAGGGAACTGCTGTTGATTATGGGTGATGAGATTGTTTGGTAATTGAAATCAATTGGAAATCTGTATGTATTTCCTTGTTGTATGACTTGTGAGTTGGAATGAATTATTATTGGTATGCGTAATTCTATCGTATCACAAGCATGAAATGAGAATTGGATTGGAATCCTATGATTTATTGTTGTAGCAAGAATGTTACAAGAAGTTGCTTAAACTAAAGAATTGAGCAATGTACCTAAGAAGAAAAATTAAATGATTATATGCATAATGTTGTATGAGTGAATATCACTAAGAAGGATCTTTGGCGATAAACTTGTAGTTGGAATCCCTACAAGTATGAACAATGGGGGGAGTGTGGGACTTGTTCTACACTCCTACGCAGGCCTACTGTGACGATAGTAGTGTCCTTATAAATTTTGATAACTCAAGTAGGCGGAAGGTTCCGTACGATCTTGGGGGTATGCATACTAAGGTGATGGATGTGGAACGGAACGAAACCGTATTTGCATTTCATCTAATAGACCAAGTTGTCTATTAAGGATTAAGTAGCCCGTATGATTCTAGAAAGATGACGGTGCCCGTTCGATGCCAAATAAATTGTAAAAACGGAATTTAATGTTTTTGTAGTATCATGTCAAGGAATGTTTATTGTTATTCTGTTTATGGTAAATGTATTATTTAACTGATTATGTACGTACTCATCATAGCTGATTGTTTGTTATTTGTGATTATGTTGACCTGTGATGAACCATTGATATTTCAATGCGGAGCAGATTAGGTATGCTGGTGATGCTGCATGAGTTTGGGCATACGGGGGATATTTTCTGGTTTATAAACTCTTAAAGTGTTTTTGTTGAACTTATAGAATTATTAGTATTCGTAGTTAATGGTTTGAATAAAAGGGGTCAATGGTGATTCCCGAGTTGTAGTTTAAAGTAAACATTTTATTTCCGCTGCAATGTAGTTTTCTTAATAAGAAGTTGTTAACGTTTTAATTTCAATAAGCCTTGCGTTTCACCGCGGTGGTAACACTCCCAAAGTTGATGCAACGTAGTTTAGACGTGTATGGATTTTGGGGGTGTTACAAAACTGGTCATCAGAGCTAAAAGTTCCTATTTTCAAAGATATCTGAAAGAATTTTAAAAATGGGTAGTATGGGATAAGAGCATATAGATTACTTTTGCGTGCATTAAATCATAGGAATGATTTTATTTGTAATGTGTTTCTTGCCGTACTTGTCTAATATGTTTATAGAAAGTATACAAATACTGTGGAATGAATCAGATGTTCTGATTATATGAAATGTGGTGTGGTTTACTTGATTGAATTTGTGAAAGGTTCTTTGAAATCTTCGAAGTATGAATAAATTAGGAGGATGTACAAGGATAGGTACATAGATAGTGTTTAGGAGCACTAAATTAATTTCGAATTGGTATAATATTCCAAAGATGTTTCAAAAAGGGTATTGAACTAAAACATTATTTAATTCTTGGAGCTTGGCTTTTGGTGTCCGTAGATAGTGTGGCTTTTAATTTAATTTCTTTCTCTTTACACCATATTTGTGGCGAAGTGGTTGGGGAGAGTGGTAATTCTTGGAGGTTTGCGGGGATATATGGATGGTCGGAGGCGGGCAATAAATATAAAACTTGGGATCTGGTTCGGAGTTTGTGTGTGTTTGATGGTCCTATCTTGCTTGGTGGTGATTTTAATGAAATTTTGAGTATGAGTGAGCTTGAAGAGGGCTCTTCTTTGCGACGACATAGTATGGAGGAATTTAGAGATACTTTGGAGGGGTGTAATCTTCGTGATCTGGGTTATTCTGGTTTATGGTACACATGGGAGCGGGGCCGTAACCCCCATACTCGGATTCGAGAGCGGCTTGACCGTTACCTTGCTTCATCAAGTTGGTGTGAGACTTTTCCCATTGCTCATGTGGAACATTTGCCTCGCTATAAATCTGATCACACGCCCATAATGATTCAGCTACAGGGTAATCACCGTAAGCGGAAGAAGAGGAAAAAACCGTTTCGTTTTGAAACGGCTTGGTTACTACATGATGAGTGCGAACCATTGGTCCGTTCTGTTTGGACAGATTCTCGGGGGAGTTCTTTTGAGTCACGGATCAGCAGTGTTGCGGAGGCTTTAAAAGGGTGGAGTGGGGGTTCTCTTAATAATCTGGGGAAGAAGATTGAAGATGTGGAGGGAAAAATAAAAGCTTTGCAGTAGCGTGACTGTGAGAGGGATCGCGATGAAGAGAGTCTTCTTCAAAGCCAGCTTGATGATCTCCTTGAAAACCAAGAGGCTTTCTAGTTTTTGAGATCGAGAGTTTCGGAAATCCAAGATGGGGATAAGAATACGAAATACTTCCATCATAAAGCAAGTCAACGTAAGAAAAGAAATTATATTCAAGGCTTGTTTGATAATGGAGGTACTTGGAGGAGTGAGGCGGATGAGCTTGAGCGTGTAGTGGTGGAGTATTATGAGCAACTTTTTGCATCTAGTTCCCCTTCGGATGCAGATATGCGTGCAGTGTTGGATTCGATAGCCCCTACTATTTCTGCAGACATGAACATGTTATTGACTCCTACTTGTAGCAAAGAGGAGGTGTGGGAGGCTTTGAGCCAGATGCACCCGAGTAAGGCTCCGGGCCCAGACGGGATGCATGCGGTGTTTTATCAGAGGTTCTGGCACATTTTGGGTGACGATGTTACTGCTGTGATTTCAGGTATTATCCATGGCACGTGCCCTCCAGACTCTTTAAATAGAACAACTGTGGCTCTCATTCCTAAGGTGAAAAATCCTACTTTAATTTCTGAGTTTAGACCTATTAGCCTCTGTAATGTTATTTACAAACTTGTCTCTAAAGTTGTAGCTAATAGGTTGAAACATATATTGCCTGGTGTTGTATCTGATAACCAGAGTGCTTTTGTCCCTGGTCGTCTGATCACTGACAATGCTCTTATTGCTATGGAGTTATTTCACACTATGAAATTTCGAAATAGATGTAGGAGTGGTTTTGTGGCCATGAAATTGGATATGAGCAAGGCATATGACAGAGTAGAGTGGTGTTTTCTCCGTAGAATGTTGTTGAAGATGGGTTTTGCTGTTCCCTGGGTGAAGTTGGTGATGGATTGTGTTACATCTGTGAAATATTCTTTTGTGATCAATGGTTGCGTCTGTGGTTCTGTGACTCCTTCCCGGGGTCTCAGACAAGGTGACCCTATCTCCCCGTATTTATTTATTCTTGTTGCAGATGCTTTTTCTGCCCTTCTCAGGAGAGCTACTGCAGACATGGTGTTACATGGGATGAAGGCGAGTAGAAGTGGTCCGGAAATTTCCCATCTCCTTTTTGCTGATGACAGTTTACTCTTTGCGCGAGCTACTAGACAGGAATGCTCTGTAATAGTTGATATTCTCAACAAATATGAAGCAGCATCTGGACAAAAAATCAATATTGATAAGTCAGAAGTCAGCAAAGGTGTTAGTTCTGTGCAGAAAAAGGAGTTGAGTGATTTTTTGACTATGAAACAAGTCGACAGGCATCTGAAATATTTGGGGATTCCAACATTAGCTGGAAGATCTAAAAAGATGATTTTTGCAGAAATTAAAGATCGTGTGTGGAAAAAATTGCAGGGTTGGAAGGAAAAACTTCTCTCTAGAGCAGGCAAAGAGGTACTTTTGAAGTCTGTTATTCAAGCTATACCTACCTATCTGATGGGTGTGCATAAGTTCCCAGTTGCTGTGATCCAGTACTTGCATTCTGTGATGGCGAGATTTTGGTGGGGTCAGAAAGGGGATCAAAGACCCATGTACTGGACGAGTTGGGACTCTCTTTGTAATCCTAAGTGCTTGGGGTGGGCTCGGTTTCCGTGATCTCTCCGTTTTCAATGAAGCTCTCCTCGGTCGTCAAGCTTGGAGATTGGTCCAGGTGGAAGAGTCTTTACTTAGCCGAGTTTTCAAAGCTAAGTATTACCATCAATCTTCCTTTTTGGATTCATCTTTGGGTCACTCGGGAAGTTATACATGGAAAAGCATTTGGGGAGCAAAATCGTTGTTGAAGGAAGGACTTCTTTGGCGTGTGGGTGATGGCACTAAAATTAGAGTGTGGGAAGATCCTTGGGTCCTGAATGGTGAGAGTCGTTTCATCCTTGGAGATAGAATTAATGGCATTAATCATGTCTGCGATCTGATTGATTTTGGCACGATGGACTGGAAGATGGACTTAGTTTCAGAGTCTTTTGATGATCATGATGCTCAAGCGATTCTAGCTATACCGCTTAGCGAACGTCTTCCCTCAGATAGTATTTCATGGGCGTTCACAAAAGACGGGTCCTATTCGGTGAAGACGGCGTATATGGTTGGGAAGTCAGGTAATATGGACTTATTCCACCAAGCTTGGGTCAAGATATGGAGCCTAGAAGTGTCTCCTAAAGTGCGGCTATTCCTCTGGCGAGTAGTCTCAAACTCTCTCCCTGTTCGTTCAGCTCTCAAGCGTCGTCATATCATTGAGGAAGATGTTTGCCCGCTTTGCAAGGTGAGTCCCGAAACAATAAACCATGCTCTTCTTTTCTGCCCGGTTGTTCGACAAGCTTGGGAGTTGGCTGGGCATAGCTACCGTCTTCCCCTTGATGAAGACATGCCTTGGTGTGACTTTTGGAGCTCTTGGCAAGATATCGATGTTGATGTGCTGGTGAAGTTCAGCTACCTCGCATACAACATATGGCTTAGATGCAACAAGGTTGTGTTTGAGGAGTATAGCAGGACCAACGAGCAAGTTGTTGAATTTGCCCATAAAGCTGCTGTGGAGTACGGGCTTTATGCGAGGAAGATTTATGGGGGAGGGAGAGCTATTGTGCTTCCTCCTTCTAAGTCATGGGTGCCGCCTACTGCAGGATGTATCAAGGTGAATTCAGACGCCTCGGTAAGTGAAGATGGGTGGATGGGACTTGGTGTAGTGGCTCGCGATCATAAGGGGGCGGTTCTCTTTGCTGCGTCACGTCGTACTAAGGCTCGCTGGCCTGTGGTTGTGGCAGAGGGTAAGGCCCTTTGTTTGGCCATCAAACTCGCCAAGGCTCATGATCTCCAAGATGTTATTTTTGAGACGGATAATGTTACTATTAAAAATCGCTTGTCTAAAGGTGCCATTTATTTCTCTGATTTAGATACAGTACTTGAGGATGCTCTGTCTCTTAGTAGAGATTTTGTTTCAGTCAGTTGGTCTCATGTGCTTAGGGATGGCAATGTTGTTGCCCATCACCTAGCTAGATATGTCCCTTTTGGTGTTGAACAGCGCTGGGAATGTCATTGTCCAGCGGAGGTGTCTCCTTATATATTAATGGACATTTTGTCTGCAAATTAATATATGCACCTCTTTTTCCCCTAAAAAAAAAAACAAACATTATTTCGAATATTTTAGGAAAGAACCATATAAATTGTTGTAAATATTTTGAACTTGGAGTTCTAAAACTGAAAATAATCGTTTTACCTCTTATATATGTTTATATATAATGTATACTTAAAAACCTTAAATTCACAAAAACATA
Organism: Beta corolliflora; assembly: GCA_947648045.1. Lineage (NCBI taxonomy): Eukaryota > Viridiplantae > Streptophyta > Magnoliopsida > Caryophyllales > Amaranthaceae > Beta > Beta corolliflora. Next base: position 546,095 of record CANSZD010003181.1, read on the forward strand.
GACTATTTTATTTCTTTATTTTCGCAGATGGTTTACGACATAGGTCCTAAGGAATACCTAACGAAACACCGAATAATGGAGGATTGGGACATCTGGGCCTATAAGATGAAAGCTGCTATGGAATATAGGACCTTACAGGGAGATACTAGACTAAGGACTGAAATGGAGAAAATATACTTTATGCTGCAGTACGTACCTAAGGAGGAACCCTACCTTTTCATACACCATAGATATGGGGATATATGGTCAGAGAATGGAGCTTTTAATGCAACCAAACACACCTACTGGAGTCAGTACCTTCCTACTGCAGGGCATTTTATTACTGATCTTAAATACTGTGAAAATGAGTGGAGAATTTGTGAGAAAATAAGTTGGGAGCCCTCTACCTCATCACCTCCAGTTAGAAGAACCTATCATGTGGGGGAAAGCTCGGGATCTAAGGCTGTCGATGTGAATTCTGAGAATCCCAGAGTTAAAACTGAGCCACAAACGTCACCTAGAGCTACAAAAAGAGCTAGATACCAAACTTTTGAGGATGAGTTCATACCCGAGGACTGCCATATAGCATCAAACCTTAGAATTATTACCTACATTTCCGATGATGAAGGGAATAATAGGACGTTCATCACAGTGATTGAGGAAGATCATGTTGCACCTATGCTTGACTTAGACAATGAGGAAGAGGGAGATCCTAATGAAAATGAGCCTGCTGAAGGGGATTCGATTGAGGAAAATGACCAAGAAGAAGAAGAAGAAGAGCCCATAGAAGAAGAACCTCTGGAGGAAGATGAACCTATAGAGGATGACGAGCCTTCCGAGGACGAAGCTGACATGGAAGAAGGAATAGAAAATCCTAACTCAGATGACGAAGCTCACCATTATAGTCCCTAGTTTCTTTTGAACATATAATTAGGATTAGAATATTATTTTATTCATTTATTTCAGTTTTAATAAGGCTTGCATGCTAAGTAGCAAATTAGCATCCTTTTTATTCCTTTATTTATTCATACTATGTTTTCCTTGGAAACAATAAATTTTACCCTTTTCAATAATAATACAACAAAATTTTTTTTTTTTTGATGTAACGTCTTATTTGAGATGTTTATATTGCAAGTCAATAGAGACTTAATGATTGCTGGCAATAAAAACGTGTTATATAAACATGCCAATGTGTAGTAGTTAAATAAATAAACGACTATGTGCATGTCGCTGACACAGACGTTGTGTCATTTTTTCAGCGCAGAATGGTTCGTCAGGGCGGTACGCCTGATCCCTCTCTGAATGTCGAATAATCGATTCGTGATCTAGTGCAGATCACAGCTAACCTAGCCCAAGGACATAACCGGGATGGGGATTTGTCTGAAAAGGTTGCCCGTAGGAACCCACCAGTACTGAATGGGAAAGGGGGGCCCGAAGAATTGGAAAACTGGGTTGGGGAGTTTGATAAGCTTTTCTTTAAACTCTCCTGTCCAGATGACAAGACTGTGCCCTTAGCAAGCTATTACCTACAGGGGGATGCCCACTTTTGGTGGACTCAAGCTAAGGACAACCTCCTCAAACAACCTGACTTTGGGTGGGACACCTTCAAGAAAGCCCTCCGGGATAAGTATTACCCACCATACCTCAAAAAGCAGAAAGCCCAAGAGTTTATGATGCTAGAATAAGGGAACCTGTCTGCTGAGGAATATTACTGTAAGTTCATTGAGCTGATGAGATTTGCTCCTGAAATTGCCCCTAATGAGGAAGCTAAGGCCTCACGTTTTGAATTAGGGCTCACCCTTGACCTACATGGGAGACTGGGGGGGAGATACTTTCACCTCGTTGGACCATGTCTTTGGCAAAGCTGCCCACCTATATGCAATAAGAAAACGGGAGGAAGGGGGTACACAAGGTGAGAAGCGAAAGGAGAATCCAAACCCCGAGGTTCAAAGGTTTGAAAAGAAACACCATGGGAACCAGAACAATCAAACCTCCCAAAGAAACTTTGGTAAGGGACCCAACAACAACAACACTCACCACAATAACAATAACCGCAACAATAACACCAACAACCGCAGACCTGAGCGTGTGTACAGGTGTAAGAAGTGCCCAAACAACCATCCTAGGAGAGATTGCGAGGGTAACAAAGTGGAGTGTCGTGAATGTGGGAAACTGGGGCATAGAGCGTATGAATGCTACTCATAGAATAAGGTTAACCCCAACGGTCAGAAGAAGGGGAACTATGGAGACAAGCCTAGGAATGGGAATGGGAATGGTGGAAATGCATACAATGGGTCAGGGAACTCTAATTACTCCAAACCACCAACTAATGCAAATAATCAGGCACCATCTGGGAACCATGTGACCAACAACAATGATAATAAGGGCAAAGGGAAGTTGTATATGATGACGACTAGCGAAGAGGAAGCTCGTAGAGATGTTGTCACTGGTATTTTCTCTGTCAACTCAATTCCTGTTAAAGTATTGTTCGATTCTGGAGCATCTTTGTCTTTTATTGCCCATACAACTGTTAGAACTCTAGCACTGGTCGAGTCCGAGTCAATTTCTATGCCTATAGTTATTCAGTCTGGGGATACTGTTAATTGCTCAAAGAAATTCCTTAATGTCTCATTGAAAATAGGGGAGGGCTTCTTCCCTTCCGATCTAATAGAGTTTAACTTATCGAACCTAGACGTCATTTTGGGGATGGATTGGCTTGGGAAATACAAGGCTAAGATAGACTGTGATGCACATAAAGTGGAACTGAGAGATCCTTCGGGAAAAAGGGTGTCATATAGGAGAATACCTCGAGAACCTGGGATTAAAGTAGTCAACGCCTTGCAACTTAAGAGTTATATAGACAAAGGATGGCCTCTATTTATGTGTTTCGTGAGAAGGGTTGAGGATGATCCATTGAAACCTGAGGATGTGCCTATAGTAAGAGAATTTCAAGATGTTTTTCCTGAAAAGATACCTGGTATGCCGCCAAGGAGAGATGTAGAGTTCACTGTTGACCTAGTACCTGGAACTGGACCTATCTCCAAAGCCCCATACCGAATGGCTCCAGCAGAAATGAACGAGTTGAAGAACCAGTTGGAAGAACTACTGGAGAAGGGGTACATTAGACCTAGTATGTCACCATGGGGAGCCCCTGTGTTATTTGTCAAGAAAAAGGATGGTAGTTTGGGGTTGTGTATAGACTACCGTGAGTTGAACAATGTCACTGTGAAAAACAAATATCCATTACCTAGGATAGATGACTTGTTTGACCAACTTCAGGGTGCAGGGATATTCTCTAAAATAGACTTAAGGTCTAGCTACCATCAATTAAGGATTGCTGATCAAGATATACCTAAAACTGCCTTCAGGACTAGGTATGGACACTATGAGTTTACCGTCATGCCTTTTGGGTTAACCAATGCACCTGCTGTTTTCATGGACCTCATGAATAGGATTTTTCGACCCTATCTCGATAAATTCATAGTCGTGTTCATAGACGATATATTAATCTATTCAAGGAGCAAGGAGGAACATTAGGGACATTTGAGGCTTATTCTACAGACACTTAGGGAGAACCAACTGTATGCAAAGTTTTCGAAGTGTGAGTTTTGGTTGGAAAAAGTGTCATTTTTGGGTCATTTCGTCTCCAAGGAGGGTGTGTCAGTAGATCCTTTAAAGATAAAAGTTGTGAGTGAATGGCCTACACTAAAGAATGTCACAGATATAAGGAGTTTCTTGGGTTTAGCCAGTTATTATAGGAGGTTTGTGACAGACTTTTCGAAGATAGCAAAACCCATGACTAACTTAATGAAGAAAGATTGCAAGTTTAACTGGACTGACGATAGTGAGAAAGCCTTTCAAACACTCAAAGATAGACTAACCTCCGCACCTATTTTAGCCTTGCCTAACGGGGATAAGGGGTATGATGTCTATAGTGATGCGTCAAAGAATGGGTTGGGTTGTGTTCTTATGCAAAATGGAAAAGTTATAGCTTATTCATCCCGTCAACTGAAACCGTATGAGGTTAATTACCCAACACATGACCTAGAGTTGGCCGCAATTGTCTTTGCCTTAAAAATCTGGAGACATTACCTTTACGGGGTGACTTGTCGAATTTTCACTGATCACAAAAGCCTCAAATACATCTTCACCCAGAAAGACCTTAATATGCGACAGCGCAGGTGGTTAGAGCTCATTAAGGACTATGACTTAGACATTCAATACCATGAGGGTAAAGCAAACGTTGTTGCTGATGCATTGAGTCGTAAGTCTAGCCATAGCCTGAACACCTTGGTAGTTGCCGACAAACTTTGTGAAGAATTTTCTAAACTCCAGATTGAAGTGGTTCATGAAGGGGAAGTAGAAAAGTTATTGAGTGCGCTAACCATCCAGCCCAACTTCCTCGATGAAATAAGAGAGGGTCAGCCTGGGGATGTGAAACTTGAGCGAATCAAAGCAAAACTTAAGGAGGGAAAAGCAGAAGGGTTTGAAATCCATGAGGATGGGAGTATACACTACAAGGGTCGGTGGTGTGTACCGCAAAAATGTGAGGAGTTGAAGCAAAATATAATGAGTGAAGGTCATAATACAAACTATTCCGTCCACCCAGGGGGGGTAAGTTATATAAGGACCTCAAAAAGATGTTTTGGTGGCCTGGAATGAAGAGGGAAGTAGCCGAATTTGTTTCCAAATGCCTGACGTGCCAGAAGGTTAAGAGTGAACACAAGAGACCTCAAGGCAAAATCTAACCTCTAGACATTCCAACATGGAAGTGGGATTCGATATCCATGGACTTCGTCGTAGCCTTACCTAGGAGTCGGGGAGGCAATAACACAATATGGGTGATAATGGACCGATTGACCAAAACTGCAAGGTTCATACCCATGAAAGGCACGTGGAGTATGGAAGCCCTAGCCAAAGCATATGTTAAACATGTCATTCGACTGGATGGAACACCCACGAGTATAGTGTCTGATAGGGATTCGCGATTCCTTTCGAATTTCTGGAAAAAGGTCCAGGAAGCATTTGGTAGTGAGCTATTGATGAGTACAGCCTTTCACCTAGCTACAGACGGTCAAACAGAAAGAACCATCCAAACCCTGGAAGACATGTTAAGAGCTTGTGCCTTAGAGTACCAGGGATCATGGGAGGACCATCTGGACCTCATAGAGTTCTCATACAACAACAGTTATCATGCTAGCATCAAAATGGCTCCTTTTGAAGCGTTGTATGGGAGAAAGTGTCGTAGTCCTTTGTGCTGGAACGATATTAGTGAGACTGTGGTGTTAGGTCCTGAAATGATTCAACAGACTGTTGATCAAGTGCGAGTCATTCAAGAGAAGATTAGGGCTGCACAGGACAGGCAGAAGTCCTATGCGGATCAGAAGGAAGGGAAGTGAATTATAAAGTTGGTGAAAATGTGCTCCTTAAGGTATCTCCAATGAAAGGAGTGATGCGATTTGGGAAGAAAGGGAAACTAAGCCCTAAGTTCATAGGACCATATGAGATTTTGGCACGAGTAGGCAAAGTGGCTTATCGCTTAGAATTGCCAAACGAGTTAGAAAGGGTCCAAAACGTGTTTCATGTATCCCAACTCCGGAAATACGTACCTGACGAGTCCCATGTCCTAGAACCTGAAAACATCGAGTTAGACGATACCTTGTCCTATGAGGAGAAACCCATCAAGATCCTAGACCACAAGGTGCGTAGTACGAGAAATAAGGACGTTAAAATTGTGAAGGTGTTGTGGAGAAATCAGAATACTGAAGAAGCCACATGGGAAGCAGAAGATGCGATGCGTCTGAAGTACCCTGGGCTTTTTCAAGAGGTAGGTGAGTTACGAGGACGTAACTTTTCTTTTAAGGGGAGAGAATGCGATAGAATTTCACGCTTCTACCCTAAAGTTTGTTAAATTTTGTTATTTATGTGTATTTAGCGCTTATGTGTGCATTTATCGCTTATGTGACCTGTGAAAGGTAGAAAACGATTGTGAAATATTGGGACTTAGAAGTGCAAAAGATCGTCGTTAAGACTGGCTACCTCAAAGTTTCGGGACGAAACTTCCTTTAAGGGGGGAAGCCTGTAATACTCCGTATTTTTGGGAGTTATTCTTTTATAAATAAGAAAATATAAAGAATAAAGTTGAAAGTGTAAATATAGTTTGGGTAAGCCTACAATTATATTTTAAATATACAACCTACTTTTGTACCTAATTATATTTTAATTCGGTTTTTGTTAAATAATAAATCGGAATTTGACTGGGAAACAAATCCTATTAAACCAAGGTTTCTCATGCTATAAATAGGAGAGAAGAAAAAAAAAACAAAATAAAATAAAACCCTAAGTTTTCATCAGCCGTTTCTTTTGCCTCAAAGATTTTCTCTCTCCTCTCTTCTTCTCCCTCGTCACTCTCCTTCCTCCTCCTTCGTTCGATTTCTCTTCTCCCCTCCCCCTGAGTTCGTCAGCCTTTGAGTGGTGCGCGAGTCTTCGAGGGTGGTCGTTGCTGTCGAGGTTGTGCGGTGTGTGTCGTGCTGTGCGAGGGTGCGAGCGAATGTGTGCTTGGCGAGGCGAGTGAGAGCGAAGTGCGTGTGAGGCGAGGAGAGGCTAAGAGGGTGCTTTGCGAAGTGTGGCTCGAGAGAGTCGAGGGTGCTGTGCGAGGCTCGTGCTTGTGCGCGGTGTGCGAGCGAGCGTTGTGTGGCTCGATGGACTGTGCGACGCGAAGCTTAGCGTTCGACGGTGTTGTGCGAGCGAACGTCTGCGGGGCAAGGCTCAAGTGTTGTGCTAGCGACACGTCGAGGCTGCGAGCGCCGTGGTGCTGCTGCCGGAGTTCCTTGTGTCGCCGACAAGTTGGTCCGGTATAAAGAAAATAAAAATTCTCTATTTTCTTCTTTAAATTATTTGTAGAATCTGATTTTTTTATTCTTATGTATCTTGGATTAAGTTTGTGTTAAATAAAGTATAAGAATGAAGTATAAAAAAATCAGATTTATAATTATGTTTTAGTCCTTATGATAATGTTATTTCTTAATTCTGATTTTTATAATACTTGTATATAGTTTAAGTTTTGTTATTATGAACAAGTATAATGTAAGTTAACAAAAATCAGATTTACATCTTATTATTAGTCCCTTAATATGCAAATTTCAATAAGATTTAGGAAGAGAAAGTTTAAACAACATAATTGGTTATTTTTATATTTCAAAACATCATATTTTACATAGTTAGCTAAGCTGGTTTTTATTTTAATAATATCAAAGACTTAGCACTGAAATACTTTATTATTCGATTAGGTCCCAATTTCATAAGCGGAACGTTTTAAGTAATCAGCAAAGATTCTCCGTTACAAGGTACGTACGCGTACTAGTTCAGTTTGATATATTAGTATCATGTTTAGGTTATGATTGTTATATTGGAACCTAGAATCATGATAGGGAACTACTGTTGATTATGGGTGATGAGATTGTTTGGTAATTGAAATCAATTGGAAATCTGTATGTATTTCCTTGTTGTATGACTTGTGAATTGGAATGAATTATTATTGGTATGCGTAATTCTATCGTATCACAAGCATGAAATGAGAATTGGATTGGAATCCTATGATTTATTGTTGTAGCAAGAATGTTACAAGAAGTTGCTTAAACTAAAGAATTGAGCAATATACCTAAGAAGAAAAATTAAATGATTATATGCATAATGTTGTATGAGTGAATATCACTAAGAAGGATCTTTGGCGATAAACTTATAGTTGGAATCCCTACAAGTATGAACAATGGGGGGAGTGTGAGACTTGTTCTACACTCCTACGCAGGCCTACTGTGATGATAGTAGTGTCCTTATAAATTTTGATAACTCAAGTAGGCGGAAGGTTCCGTACGATCTTGGGGGTATGCATACTAAGGTGATGGATGTGGAACGGAACGAAACCGTATTTGCATTTCATCTAATAGACCAAGTTGTCTATTAAGGATTAAGTAGCCCGTATGATTCTAGAAAGATGACGGTGCCCGTTCGATGCCAAATAAATTTTTAAAACGGAATTTAATGTTTTTGTAGTATCATGTTTAGGAATGTTTATTGTTATTCTGTTTATGGTAAATGTATTATTTAACTGATTATGTACGTACTCAGCATAGCTGATTGTTTGTTATTTGTGATGTTTGTTGACTTGTGATGAACCATTGATATTTCAATGGGGAGCAGATTAGGTATGCTGGTGATGCTGCATGAGTTTGGGCATACGGGGGATATTTTCTGGTTTATAAACTGTTAAAGTGTTTTTGTTGAACTTATAGAACTATTAGTATTCGTAGTTAATGGTTTGAATAAAAGGGGTCAATGGTGATTCCCGAGTTGTAGTTTAAAGTAAACATTTTATTTCCCCTGCAATGTAGTTTTCTTAATAAGAAGTTGTTAACGTTTTAATTTCAATAAGCCTTGCGTTTCACCGCGGCGGTAACACTCCCAAAGTCGATGCAACGTAGTTTAGACGTGTATGGGATTTGGGGGTGTTACAATTACTATCGGTGAGATGGATACAATGCATAGCAAGAGAAGGGCTTATCCCCTTAAGGTCATCAATCGAGTAACCAATGACATCTTTATATTTTTGCAGTATCTCAATCAATTTTGATAAAGAGATGTCATCAAGATTCGAGTTGACAATAACAGGATAAGTACATGCATCATCAGAAAAACATACATAAGAGAGGAGGGAATGGGTTTGAACTCTACCTTAGGAGGAGGCTTAGAACTCTCCTCTTTATCAGTGGATGTAGCAAGAACCTCAAATGCTTCATCATGTGTCTCCTCAATGGCAGTGCTGTCAAGAAGCATGGAGAATTCTTTCACCTCTTCCATGTCCAAGCTCGGGGCATCGGTAATAGAAGCATATAAGTCATTCCCGGTGTGAACCACTCTCTCAAAATCTTCCATCTCACTCTCTACTAGATTGACCCGATAAATTCTCTCTATCATAGGCCTCTTTAAAGTTTTAGAGAACTCAAACACAACCCGCTCATTGGCTACCTCAACCGTAATTGTATCATTTTGCAGATTATCACAGCACCCAATGTCTTAAGAGCTTCTCTTCCAAGAATGAGAGGAGTCTCCGGATCTTCCTTCATATCCATCACCACAAAATCACATCGCACAAACACATGCCTAACTTGTATTGGCACATCCTCCAACTCACCATGTGGCACTCTCACAGTTCGATCCGCCAATTGAATAGTTTTCCATGTAGGATGAAGATGAAAGTTAAGGTGCTTAGCTATGGATAGAGGCATCAAGCTCACACTTGCTCTAAAATCGGCCAATGCACCCTTAGGCTCCAAGTCACCTATCTTCATGGGTAAGGTGAAGCTTCCGGGGTCTCTTTGCTTCTTAGGCATGGCACCTTGCACTAGAGCACTTACTTGGTATGGCAAAGTGATGAGCTCATCTTCAAGCTTCCATCTGTTGGAGAGGATCTTCTTCAAAAACTTAGCATAGACCGGCATTTGAGACATAGCCTCAAGGAAAGGAATGTTGATTTGAAGGCCTTTCATCACATTGAGGAACTTGGTGAACTTATCACTCAATTTTCTCTCCACCAACCTTTGAGGGTATGGGACCGGTGGCACATAGGTCTTAGTTGGTGGAGATGATGGCAATGAAGCTTTATCACCAACTTGAACTTGTGGCTCTTCCTTCTCCACAATCTCTCCTTCTTTCTCACCCTCCTAACCTTCAACTTCTTTCTCAACTTCTTCAACTTCACATTCCTTCTCTACCTCCTCAATTTCATTTTCTTCACTCTCATTAGGCATCTTGGGACCCTCATAACTTGTTCCCGACCTCAAATGGAGAGCTTTGGCTTGGTGAAGGTTGGGGTTAGGAATGGGTTGGCCCGAAAGTTGATTTGTAGGGGTAAGGGATTTTCTCAACTACTTGGGCAATTTGGGTTTCAAGCATTTTGTTATGGGCTTGGAGCTCTTGAAACCTTTGCTCATGGTTTTAGAGAATTTGGTTCATGGGTTGGAGTTCTTGGAGAATTTGGAGAAAGGATGGCTCAGGAGATGGAGTAGGTTCGAGATTTTATTTGGGGAATGGAGGATTAGGATGAGCCATTTGGATATTAGCTCTTTGGTGTGGCCTTTGGTAGACATTGGACCCTTGTGAGGATGAACCACCTTGGTTGTAGTTTTTGTTATACCCTTGGTTTTGACCTTGGTTGTACCCTTGTTGAGGGTGATTCCATCCTTGTTGAGGTTGGTTGAAGCCTTGATTGTATTCTTCTTGAGGTTGTTTCCAACCTCCTTGTTGATTGCTTTTATACCCTTGGTTTCCTTGATAACCATCGCCTCTAGAATTTATTGTCGCCACATGCCCCGAGTTTCTACCTCCACAATAAGAAGTATCATGGTTAGTACCTCCACAAATATCACAACAAAAAGAACTTACTTGTGATGGATTAGATGATGCGAGGTTGATCTTTGAGAGCTTCTTGTCAAGCTGGTCCATCTTAGCTTGAATTTGATCCATGGGATCCAATTCAAACTTACCACTCTTCTTAGGTTGAGCACCTCTTCTTCTTCCACCCTATGAGTAGTTCTTAATCACTTCTTCAATTGTGGACTCAAGTTGGTCTTGCGGGATCTTCAAGGTTGGCATGTGACATAGGATCAAGGCCGTCATAGAAGAACTGCATGGTAGATTTTTTTTGAACTCATAGTGAGGGCATGAACGGATCATCTCCTTGAACCGTTCCCAAGCATCCGCAAGTGTCTCAGCATCGTTGTCTTGCTCAAATGAGGAGATTTTCCTCCTTATGTCTGCTGTTTTCCACTCTGGAAAGTATTTCTTCAGAAAAGCCAATGTGACTTCCTCCCAAGTAGTGAGGGAATTAGCAGGTAAGCTCTTGAGCCATGATTATGCCTTTTCGGTAAGAGAAGACCAGAACAGATGCATCTTAATGTAGTCTAGAGAAACGTCATTTGTTGTTATCATGGAACAGATCTCAAGAAACCTATAAACATGGTCATGAGGATCTTCATCTGAGCCCCCACAAAATTGTTCCGCTTTCACCATCCGAGTGTATTGAGGATGCATGCTGAAATTAGTAGTAGTGGTGAGGAGTCGAATACCACCTTGTAGAACATAGGAACCCGGATTTCCGAAATCCCTAAAGAGTTGTGCATTTACTTCACCCATATCTGATTCAACTTCACTTGTTATACATGAGACTGGTGGAGATTGTTTGGAATCCAAAGACAAATTATCCAAATTTCTCCGAAGCTTTCGCAAGGTACGGTCGATTTCTGGATCTAGAGGCAAAGTGGGTGAATCGTGAGCTCTTCTTCTCATGTAACACAACAAAGCTAAGAAGATGATTAGCAAATAACTACCATAATTGAAAATAAAATAAAAGAGAAATCAACTAAGCAATACTAAACTTAAGTAAACTTCAATCAATAGCACTAGTTCCCCGTCAACGGTGCCATTTTGATAACAGGTTTTTAGTGTGTCGTTAAGGCACCAAAAATCGCTTTTCAAACATTATTTATAACATCTAACAAGCAATTACTAAGAACGTAGTAAAGGCAAGTCAAAGGTCGATCTACAGGGAAATTGGGATTAATCAGAGTCTAACAAGTCTAAATTACCTAATTGAAGGATTTTGGGTGGTTTTAAATGATTTTGTCACAACTAATAATTAACTATTATCAAAGAACTAGCAAATAAATACGAGATGAAAATATCAATAAGGAAAACACTAGAGTCCAGGCTACTAGTATGAATCAAAGCGAAACAACGATCATTAATGCAATTGTGATTCAAAGGCGATAATTATGCAAGGTTTAGTTTTCCTCTAAAATACTCTAGACCTCTCTCGAATGGTCCTCAGGAATAATCGCCTAATCAATAAACTAAATCCTCTCTCGAATGGTCTTTAGTCAATTAATTAAGAGATCCAATAATTATTGAAAACCCCTAATACAAGGATCCCCTTAATTTCTACCCAATATCTTGGCCTAGAAATTAAGTTGATTCATGGGGATGATAAAAGAGTTTAAAATTCGATTAAGAATAATTGTAATCAAAATACCAAACCATAAATGTGATCAGTATCTATCCTAAGGCCTCAAAACACCAAGATCAATGAATAATCATCATTAAATCATCACAATTACATTAAAAATCTAATGAAACCCTAATTCAAACTTTCACCCAAACCCTAGATAGGAGATTACTCACTAATCATAGAATACTAACATAAAAATCTGAAATTTATAACTAAGCTAGCACTAAACATGATTAATCGATGATTAATATAATAGAAATAAGCAATTATGGAACTATAATATAAGAGATCTAATATTATGGAAGAGGAGAGATCAACAATTGATGTATATTTGAAGACTCTTTCTTAGTTTCTTGCTTAAAAGATTGAATCTTGGATGATTCTTGCACCAAGAACTCGAATCTTTAAATCAATGTTGTTGATTAGTTTCTGCACGTTTATGGCTGCTTTTAGTAGTAAATAAGTAACAATGCATATGAAATTATTAATTCCTAACCAAGGAATAATACTAACTAGGGTTTGTTTGAATTCACTTCCAAAGCTTTGGATTCTCTCCTCAAACGTCAATTCACAAGGTAATAGGTTAAACTCAAAACAACAACTCTCTTTATTATTCATGAAAACCGAAATATAAGTACATAGAAGAGTCCTAATTCTAATATACTAGGAAAGCTTAAAGATATGAACAAATAACAACAATCACACGTCTAATTAGCTAAAACACACGGCTAAGCTATTTCGCACTCCTACTAGGATTATAACTCTTAAAACAAGGAAATGAAACTAAAACAAAAGAGTTCTAAAGCAAATAAAATACATAGTTTCCTAACAGAACTAGGGAACTACATAGAGTATCCTGACAGAACTAGGACTTGTGACAATGATGCCCTTCACGCACATCATACTCCCCTTGTTAAAAAAACTCGACCTCAAGTTTGGTCTTCAAAGCACGGGACTAAGTCACACGAAGGAAATGTAGCACATATTCCATCTCCTAGCAACACCTTGAAAGTTTCATAGCCTACCTTCTCAACAATATCAAAGGGTCCTTCATCAATAGGCTCACCATGTTTGTGACTCACATGAAGTTTTTGGGCTGGAAGCGTCAACCATACCTTAGCAGCCAAATCTAGCATAGTACCCTTGCGCATATGTAGCATTTGTTGTCGTTGCTCCTTCTTTGTACTTGCTGTCTCCAATACTTCATGTTGAACCCTAGTTTTGATGATGACAAAGGAACAAAGATGCAAACTAAGTATTGGACTAACAAGTTATTTAATTGAATGAATTTCAAGGTATCAATGAAAGAAACAAAGAGAATAATAAGTCAAGGAATGAATCAAGTTGGGATTTTGAAGACTAAGTGAAGATGTTTCAAGATTTAGTACTAGAGCAGCATTGGAGCACGAAGACTAAAGCGAGGCTTTTAGTTTCTAGTTCCATTGTAAAGGAACGAGTAAGAATGGTAAGGAGCTATGGCAATTTAGAATGAGAATGAGCGTTTGTTCCTTTGTAAGGAACAGACGAACTGGCGCTTAACTAATAAGTTAAAGGAACTAACTATTAAAAGGAACTAGACCTAGGATGAAGCATTGCAACGGTTTAATTATGTCTGTTGAGTAATTTATGCCTAGATTCTAGGTAACCGTTTTATTTAAGGAAAAATCTGATTTTATGGAAAATCTTTTTAAGGAAAAGATTTTATTTTTATAAAGATAATAAATATCCTTTTCGATTTTTATGAAAAATATTTTAAAGATAATATTTTTGGTAAAAGGATTTTATTTTGGTTTTAATAATTAAAATGACTTTTAATTAAATCAGATTTTTGAATTAATGCTTTAAGTGGTTGCTAAAATTAAGGGAGCAGTAACACAATTATCTCCCACGATTAACAGTGATCATGGAGATCATGGGTTGAATGAGGAACGTGTTCCTCCGGGTAAGGAACATCATGGGATAATGATTTTATCACTAACACATGTTTTAATCCCACGTTCTAAGTTATTACCACTATAAATACTAATGTCTAATTAAGTTCCAATTTGTGTCTGACCAAGTGAATTAGTGAGTTTAACTAAGTAAAGTGATAGTGCCTTCATTCTCTCATAAAAGCCATTTGTTCTTTGCCTTCTTACTCTAATTCCACTAAGTTTATTTGATCTATTGTATTTTGGTTTTTAGGGTAAGGGGACTTTGAGTGAAGTTCTGTTAGAGAGAAGCTTTGAGTGAAGCGAGTTAAAGTGATAAAACTTCAAGTGAAGTTGAGAGAAACATCTGTTAAGGGAACAGTTGTTCAGGAACTTGAGTTTAGGAACTCAAGGTGTGGCCCGTGAGTAGAATTAGGCTGTAACAAAGCTGTTTGGCCTAATTAGTGAAAGAGTTGAGTTTAAAATCCCTAGTGGTCGAGGTTGTTTCTTCTTGTTGGGCCTAAGAAGTTTTTCCTCGTAAAAATCCCTTGTGTTCCTTTAACTTGTTTCTTTGTTTAAGTCTAAAATTCCGCAAAAAGTTACGTTTATTTCTACACATACAATTCACCCCCTCTTGTATTGTTCCTAGTGAAATAACAATTGGTATCAGAGTTAGAACTCACGAAAGATAGGAAACCCTATTGAGAAAAAGATCCAAGGACTAATGAATACCACCGAGAAACTTGAGGAAGGTTACTCTACGCAAAGGCCTCCTATGTTCAATGGGAAGTTCTATTCCTACTAGAAAAACAGAATGGAGATATTCATCAAGGCCGAAAACTACCAGGTATGGAGAGTCATTGAAGTTGGTGATTTTGAGGTGACAACTACAAATGACAAAAATGAGGTAATTCCTAAACCCTTCTCAGAATATGACAAAGATGATTTCGAAAAAATGGAAGTAAATGCAATGGCTGTTAAACTGTTGCATTGTGGACTTGGACCCCATGAACACAATAGGATCATGGGATGCAAATCCGCAAAGCAAATATGGGATTTACTAGAAGTAACCCATGAAGGAACTAATGAAGTCAAGAGATCTAAAATTGATTTACTAATGAATCAATATGAACTGTTCTCCATGAAGACTAAGGAAAGCATACAAGAGATGTTTACTCGTTTTACTAACATTATTAATGAGTTAGCTTCTCTTAGTAAGTTTATTTCATCAGAGGAACAGGTTCGAAAAGTTCTTAGGAGTCTTCCTAAGGATAGATGGATGGCTAAGGTCACTGCTTTACAAGAAATAAAAGACTTCACTAAGTTCAACTTGGAACAGCTTGCTGGATCACTTATGACTCATGAGCTCCACCTTGATACTGAGTATGGTGAAAGTTCTAAGTCAAAGTCCATTGCCCTCAAAGCCGATGATGAAGATGATTCTGACTTAGAAGAAGAGGAAGCAGCACTCATGGTCCGAAAATTTCGAAAGATGTATAGGAACATGAAGAATGGGAACTTCAAAGGTAAAACTAAAAGGTTTTCTAACAAAGCTGCTTATCATAAATGTGGTAGTACAGATCACTTCATCAAGGATTGTCCACTTTGGGAAAATGATAAGACCAAAGAAAGGAACAAGGAACGCTTCGCTGAAAGGAACAAGGAATCCAAAGCACCTTTCTCTAAAGCGAACGTTCGAAAGGCTATGATAGCAGCTTGGGGAGATTCAGAGACTGAAGAGGAAGAAGAACAACAAACTGAAGAAACTGCAAATCTTTGCCTCATGGCAAACACTGATGAAAAAGAAGATGAAGAAAATATTAAGGTAAGCCAACATGAACTTGAATCAGACTTAGATGGCAAAACTAGGCCTGAAATTTACGATCTTCTTTATGATGCAATTCTTGAATGTAGAGATGAACGTGAAAAACGTGAGCAAACTGAACAAGCTGTTAAAGTTTATAAAGAACATATATAATGGCTTAAGAAAATGAGAATGGATGTTGAAACTAGGTTCTTTGATTTATTTGATAAGAATTTAAAAATCAAGGAATCATATGAGAGTGTGAAGAATGAAAATTATCTAATCAATTTAGAAATTTCACACTTAAAGGAATTTGTCCCTGTTCTAAGTTCCTTTGATATTAGATCAACTCCTTTGAAAGGTTACAGATCTGAGATCGAAAATTTGAATAAAGAGAAAAATGTTTTAAAGGAACAGATCTGTAATCTCAAGAAGGAACTGGTTGTTGCAAGGAACAGAGGTAAAGTGATGGTTGTTCCTAAATGGATTGAGAGACCACAGACTAAAAGAAGAGAAGGTCTTGGTTTTGAAAACTACAAGAAGAGGAACAAGCATAAGAAATATGTTGACCTACCTAGTGATAAAATTTGCATGTACTGTGGAAAGATAGGTCATTACATAAATCAATGTTAACTAAGAACTGGAATGATTGGAAAAATGTGAAGATGAGTAACATGAAATGGGTTGCCAAATCAAATGCTAGTCAAGAACAGGAACCCACGAAACAAGGGGTTCCTACAACTAACAACTAGTTGATTTTTACAGGTTGGAGTGAGGGGGAACAACACTTGGTATCTTGATAGTGGTTGTTCTAAGCATATGACAGGAGACAAATCTAAGTTTCTCTCACTCTCAACCTATGAAGGTGGAAGTGTGACTTTTGGTGACAATAAGAAAGGTAACATAGTTGCCATGGGTAAGGTTGGTAAGTCACCATCACATTCCATTGATAATGTATTTTTAGTTGAAGGTTTGAAGCACAATCTTTTAAGCATTTCCCAATTCTGTGACAAGGGAAATGTTGTTAAATTTAATAGTGAAAAATGCTTGATTGTTAACATAAACTCTAAGAATGTCATCTTGGAAGGAACAAGGAAAGGGAACACATATATTGTGGATCTTGATCTTGTTCCTAAAAGCAATTTAACATGCCTTAGTGTTATTGAAGATGATCCACTCTTATGGCATAAGCGTCTAGGACATGCTAGCTTTCCATTACTTGACAAACTTCGATCAAAAGATCTTGTTTTGGGATTACCATCTAAAATTTCATATTGATCAAGTTTTTGATGCATGTGCCAAAGGAAAGCATATTAGATCCTCTTTCAAATCTAAAAGGGATATTATCTCAGATAACCTTGACATATAGCCCTTTTTCCCAAAAAAACCCCCACATTGTCACCCCTATCGCAGATAACCCTAAATTTGTAATTTGTCATTAAACATGATGGAATTACAAACGGCGTTAACTTGGTTTGACTTTGGATGCGTTTTGGCGTCATTTAAGAAGGTGGTTGATGGCATTAAATGTGAAGAAACTGGTTTGGCGCCCTATTAGTGGTCTGTTGCCAGCAATAAAACCCTTTAATTGTGCATCAAAACTAATGAACATCCTTTTGAATAGCCATCAACCACCTTCTTTAATTGCGCCAAACCCATCGAAAGTCAAACCACGTGTAATTCCGTCATGTTTAATGACAAATTACAAATTTAGGGTTATCCGCGATAGGGGTGACAATGTGGGGGTTATTTGGAAAAAAGGGCTATATGTCAAGCTTATTTGAGATAATATCCCAATCTAAAACTGTTGTGAGCACCACAAAACCTTTAGAATTAATTCATATGGATTTGTGTGGCCCTATGAGAATTCAAAGTAGAAGTGGAAAGAGGTATGTGTTAGTTATTGTTGATGACTACTCTAGGTACACATGGGTTATTTTTCTCTCTAGTAGGATGAGACTTATGATGAGTTCCTGGTCTTTGCTAAAAGAGTTCAAAATTTAAGTGGTCACAAATTGAGGCATATTAGATCCGATCATGGTAAAGAATTTGAAAATTATAAATTTGATGACTTAAGCGAAAACCATGGCCTAGATCATAATTTTTCGCCCCTAGGACACCACAACAAAATGGGGTTGTAGAAAGGAAAAATAGAACTTTGGAAGAAATGGCTAGGACCATGCTAATTGCTAGTGAACTTCCAAGGAACTTTTGGGCTGAGGCTACTAATACTGCTTGTCACATAATAAATCGTGCCATGATGAGACCTATCATTAACAAAATTCCTTATGAGCTTTATTTTGGAAAGATTCCCAATATTACTCATTTCAGAACATTTGGTTGCAAATGTTTTGTTCATAACAATGGGAAAGATAATCTTGGAAAATTTGATGCTAGGAGTGATGAAGCAATATTCATAGGATATTCATCACATAGTAAGGCTTATTGAGTTTATAATAAAAGAACTATGTGTGTTGAAGAAAGTATCCACATAATCTTTGATGAATCTGACAATTTTAATCCAAGCAAACAGGTTGATGACTTTGAGATTGGCTTGGTACGACCAAATGAGAAAGATGCAGATTCAATTGAGGAAGAAGAAATAAAAGGGGAAAGGGACGAAGTAGATGAAAACATTCATAACAATGATGTTCCTGTTCCTCAAGATGATGGAGATGTTCCGATTCCTACTAAGAACGAAAATGTTGAAGGAACTGATTCAACAATTGCTGAAAGAGGAACAAATGAACAAAGCTCCTCATCCTCTCATGAAACTCAAGAGGAACAAAAATCAAAAATCTTGGAGACATCAAAAATCACATCCAGTGGAACTCATAATAAGTGACATATCCAAAGGTACGCAAAGTAGATCTCAGTTAAGGAATTTTTGTGCATTTCATGCGTTCTTATCAATGATAGAACCAAGAAATCATGAAGAAGCCTTAACAGATTCTGATTGGATCACTGCTATGCAAGCTGAATTAAATGAGTTCGAAAGAAACAAGGTATGGCATCTATTAGTTCCCTATTCTAAACATCAAAAAGTGATTGGCTAAAAATGGGTGTTTAAAAATGAACTAGATGAGTATGGAACAATTGTAAGGAACAAAGCTAGACTTGTAGTAAAAGGTTATAATCAACAAGAAGGAATTGACTATGAAGAAACATTTGCTCATGTCGCTAGACTTGAAGCCATTAGAATACTAATTGCATTTGCTGCTTATATGGGATTTAAACTGTATCAAATGGATGTCAAGTGTGCATTTCTAAATGGCTATTTAAATGAATATGTATATGTTGAACAACCCCTTGTATTTGAAAGCAATGATCTCCTAAACCATGTCAACAAGCTTGACAAGGCTCTTTATGGGTTAAAGCAAGTGCCTAGGTCATGGTATGAGAGATTATCTAAGTTCCTTTTAGAAAACAACTTTAAAAGAGGAAAGGTGGATAAAACTTTGTTTCTAAAATCGAAAGGAACTGACATACTACTTGTTCAAATATGTTGATGACATTATCTTCGGAGTAACTAATGAATCATTATGCAAAGAATTCTCAAACCTTATGAGTAATGAATTTGAGATGAGTATGATGGGTGAGTTAAATTTCTTTCTTGGGTTACAAATTAAGCAAACTGAAAAAGGAATAATTATTCACCAACAAAAATACATAAAGGAACTGGTAAAGAAATATGGCCTCGAAAATTCAAAGATAAATCACACTCCTATGGGAACTTCAATTAGATTAGATGAAGATTCCATAGGAACAAGTGTTGATCAAACAAAATATAGAGGCATGATTGGTTCACTTTTGTATCTAACTGCTAGTCGTTCAGACATAGCTTTTAGTGTTGGTTTGTGTGCTAGATTTCAAGCAAATCCCAAGGAGTCTCATCTAACTGCTGTGAAGAGAATTCTTAGATATCTTAAAGGAACAGATGATCTTGGACTTTTCTATCCAATAAGTGATACATTTGAGTTAAGAGATTATGCTGATGCTGACTATGCTGGAGATCTTGTAAATAGGAAAAGTACCTTAGGTATGGTTCAATTTCTTAGTCATATTTTAGTTTCTTGGAGCACCAAGAAACAAAACACAGTTGCTTTATCCACTACTGAAGCAGAATATGTAGCTGCTGCTGCATGTTGCTCTCAAATGCTTTGGATAAAACAACAACTTTGTGACTATGGAATAATCTTTAATTATGTTCCTATTTATTGTGATAATACTAGTGCCATTAGTATTTCAAAAGATCCAGTGCATCATTCAAGAGTTAAGCATATACATATCAGACATCACTTTCTAAAAGAAAATGTAGAAAAATGTTTGATTAAACTTGAGTTTTGTCAAACTGAAAATCAGATTGTTGATATACTAACTAAGCCTCTACAAAGAGATAGATATGAAAAATTAAGGCTTGAGTTAGGTTTAATAAAACTTAAGTAATTGTTCCTATTTCAATCCCCCATGTCTGAATTGATTTGTCTTACTCTATGTGATATTAAGTGATTGTGATTAATTGCCTAAGACCATTGCAAATTAAGATGTTGAAAACATATACATGGATTGAAAGGAATAAAGCTACTCACAAATGTCACATAATACTCCCCTTATTGTTCCTAAGTTAAAGAAACATGCATGATATGAAGAATGTTGACATTTAGCATAAGTTGTTCCTATAGCACAAGTTCCTTAGAATTTATTTTCTTTCCATAAATTAAAAAGTCCATAAAAATCAAAAATCCAAAAAATCCCACAAATATAGGAATCAAATTTAATCAAGTCATGATTTCCTTTTTATCTGTTCTTTTACTTTTATCTTTTATTTTTGTTTTTATCCTTTTAATTTTTACGCGTGTAACTCTTCCTTTACTGTTACATGCATCTTCTTACTTCTTCCATTCCAAAACCGTGTTCCTTAAACGCTTCAACTTCACCACTGTTCATCTCCTTCACACCTCTTCGCACGACATAAAACCACAATTTCTTTTCACCAAATGGCAAAAACCTCTCTCAATTCACCTTTTCCAAAAGCAAAAACTCCCAAAACCTCTCAAATGGAAAACCCCTCTTCTCCATCCAAAACCCTAGAAGCCGAAAATTCTCAAGAAACAACAATGGTGGTAGAAGAGCAAAAATTGGAGTCACCTAGGAGAAGTGTGAGAAGAAGAAAACTGATTGGGGAAGATGATGAAGAAGAAACCCCAGAACTAGTTGAGGGGGAAGAAGAAGAAGCTACACCTGTTCCTTCCAAAGGAACTGCTGCTTCTTCCTCCAAGAAAAGAGTGGAGCGAAGTGATTCAAGGTATGTTTTAGGATTTTGTGTCGATTTGGAGTGGGCCAAGAAAGTTAGATTCAATGAATTAATCGATATACTAAAGGAATAGGGTATGGAATACTTGTTTAAAACCGCATATAATAATGTCTTAGTTCCTTTAGCTATGGATAAATTTTGTGCAAACTTCATCAACACTGATGGAGTATGTACTACAGAAGTTAGGGGGAAGAAAATTGAATTTTCCCAAGATACTTTAGCAAAAATATGGGAAGTTCCTTGCCAAGGAACTGATCTATATTTTAAGAGGAAAGGAACTGTCACCTTTCCCAATTTCTCCCAAGATGAAATTGTTGAATCCTTTGGGGGAACTGCTAGCCAAAACAAAATAAATCACAATCTTCTCTCTCCTGTCCACAAAATTCTGTTTAATCTTGTTTGGATAGCACTCATTCCTAGAACTGAAAAGAGGAATGAGGTGGGTCTCTTGGATATGTGTTATATGTTTTGCCTTGATCACCACATTCAAATAAACTTCCCTTCTATCTTTATCCAACATGTAACTCATTGCATTGAGAATCATTGTGTTGTTGGCTATGGTGCATTGATCACCTCTCTTCTTTCTCACTTTAAAGTAAAAACTACTGGTTGGCCTACCTTGGGTATAAAACAAGGTAATATTCTAAATGAAAAGACTTTGTATGGTTTGGACCTCTCTGTCCAAGATGGAGTGTTAACTCAAGGGAGGAATGCTACTAGTTCCTCTCATAAGAGAAAACTGCCTAAGGCAGTAGAAGAGGAACCAGTGGAAGTAATACTGGAGGAACAAGTTCCTGTCCTTACAGATTCAAAGGAACAGATCCCAAGAGGCGTAAAACTGTTGCCAAAAAGCCTTCTCCTCCCATTCCTAAAAGAGTTAGACATAGCACTAGGTTGAAAACTGCTAAAATTGTCCTTGTTCCTTCAAATAAAGACTCTCCATTAGTCCTATCTGATGCAGAGGAACAGGATAACAATCCACCTAAGGAACCTACTCCTCCATCCTCACCAAAAATACCAGTAACCCTCACCACCATCCCTTCCATCTCTCCCTCATCCATCTCTGTTCCTCCCAGTTTTGAACAGTTGAAGGTTGAGATGAAAGAACCAAACCCTTTCTCCTCTACATCCATTGACCTTCCACCACAACCACCTTTTCTTCCTTCCATTTACACCACCACCTCACCTTATGTTTCTCTCAAAGGAACAGCAAGTCCATCACAATAAAACACCCTAGTTCCTCCACCTAAACCATCCCCTGCCTCTGGTTCTAAGGGAAAGGAACAAGTTCCTTCGGATGATTTTGGTTGGGTTAATGAAGTGTGTCTCCCTGCTCAACATATGATTAAGTTTTACAATCACCTTCACTGGACTTTAGATGCTAAAACAGATAAGATGATGGGTTTAATGAAAGTCCTTAGTGATACTGTGATAGAACAATAAAAGAACATGGAGATGATGGCCCAAGCCATTAACAGTTTGAAGCAGCAACTTGATGGGCAACATGGAGAGGTGATGCAGAAATTGGAAGAAGTGGTTGAGGAAGAAGTCATCGAGGAACACAATACCCCTTCCCTTCCAAATGTCTAATTCTTGTTTCTCTTAAAGGAACAAGAACTCTTAGCTTTTGTTTCTTTTCTTTTCTCCTTTTTCTCTTTTGTACTTTAATGGAACAAGTGCTATAAATATAAATGACTTTTGCTGTATTTGTCTTCGTTTGTGATTTGAGTGCATAATTTCTTACTTGAAATGGCTAGTATTATGTGATTGATGTTTGAGCAAGTCTAACCTTTGAAATTCCTAACTTAACCAATTTTTGGTGCTTGTTAATGGTCTCAAGGTCTTGTAAATATCAGTTTTCCCAAACTCACCAAGCGTTTGATATTTTTGACGATGACAAAGGGGGAAAACATAAGGAACAAACTAAGTTACAAATTGAACACGTTGAAAAAATGAAAAAAATGAAAAATGAACACATAAAAATTTAAATCCTTAATCTGCCTTAATTAACTTATATAAATTATTGTTTTATCTTTTTCATTCTCTTATGTTATTAGTTGTTTTCCTTAGTTTGTAACTTTGTTGTCATCATCAAAACGGGGGAAATTGTTGAACCCTAGTTTTGATGATGACAAAGGAACAAAGATGCAAACTAAGTATTGGACTAACAAGTTGTTTAAGTGAATGAATTTCAAGGTATCAATGAAAGGAACAAAGAGAATACTAAGTCAAGGAATAAATCAAGTTGGGATTTTGAAGACTAAGTGAAGATGTTTCAACAATTAGTACTGGAGCAGCATTGGAGCACGAAGACTAAAGCGAGGCTTTTAGTTTCTAGTTCCATTGTAAAGGAACGAGTAAGAATGGTAAGGAGCTATGGCAATTTAGAATGAGAATGAGCGTTTGTTCCTTTGTAAGGAACAGATGAACTGGCGCTTAACTAATAAGTTAAAGGAACTAACTATTAAAAGGAACTAGCTAGACCTAGGATGAAGCATTACAACGGTTTAATTATGTCTATTGAGTAATTTATGCCTAGATTCTAGGTAACCGTTTTATTTAAGGAAAAATCTGATTTTATGGAAAATCTTTTTAAGGAAAAGATTTTATTTTTATAAAGATAATAAATATCCTTTTCGGTTTTTATGAAAAATATTTTAAAGATAATATTTTTGGTAAAAGGATTTTATTTTGGTTTTAATAATTAAAATGACTTTTAATTAAATCAGATTTTTGAATTAATGCTTTAAGTGGTTGCTAAAATTAAGGGAGCAGTAACACAATTATCTCCCACGATTAACAGTGATCATGGAGATCATGGGTTGAATGAGGAACGTGTTCCTCCGGGTAAGGAACATCATGGGATAATGATTTTATCACTAACACATGTTTTAATCCCACGTTCTAAGTTATTACCACTATAAATACTAATGTCTAATTAAGTTCCAATTTGTGTCTGACCAAGTGAATTAGTGAGTTTAACTAAGTAAAGTGTCAGTGCCTTCATTCTCTCATAAAAGCCATTTGTTCTTTGCCTTCTTACTCTAATTCCACTAAGTTTATTTGATCTATTGTATTTTGGTTTTTAGGGTAAGGGGACTTTGAGTGAAGTTCTGTTAGAGAGAAGCTTTGAGTGAAGCGAGTTAAAGTGATAAAACTTCAAGTGAAGTTGAGAGGAACAGCTGTTAAGGGAACAGTTGTTCAGGAACTTGAGTTTAGGAACTCAAGGTGTGGCCCATGAGTAGAATTAGGTTGTAACAAAGTTGTTTGGCCTAATTAGTGAAAGAGTTGAGTTTAAAATCCCTAGTGGTCGAGGTTGTTTCTTCTTGTTGGGCCCAAGAAGTTTTTCCTCGTAAAAATCCCTTGTGTTCCTTTAGCTTGTTTCTTTGTTTAAGTCTAAAATTCCGCAAAAAGTTACGTTTATTTCTACACATACAATTCACCCCCCCTCTTGTATTGTTCCTAGTGAAATAACAATTATGGCACGAGCTTAAGCACACATGAGCCCCAACTTGCATCTCCTTGCCTTTGTCTTGCGTGGAAGAATGGCGCCTTAGTGGTAAAGGTTCCAGCAACATGCGTTTAGTCCCTACTAGCACCGAGTACTCATTCGTTCTCCCATTATGAAGTACATGCATATCACTTTGCCACGGCCTACCAAGTAACAATGAACAAACAGCCATAGGAAGTGCGTCACACCACATTTCATCATGATAATCTCCCACCTTGAAATTAACCAAAGCTTGTTTCCTCACCCACACGCCACCATCATCGTTCAACCAGTTGAGTTTGTAAGTGTTAAGGTGCTTCCTCGTAGGCAATTGCGGTTTATCTACCATTGTTAAGGAGCAAGCGTTTGTGCACGATCCACTATTGTAGACACATAATCCTGTCTCCCCATTTAAGGGTCCAGTTATGAAATATACCGCGGAATTAGTTGGAACGGCCTAATGGAGGAGCAGTCCGAATAACCAGGTCATATTTGTTTTGAAATAATATTATAAAAGCCCAATTAATTATCCATGATGATTAATTGTAAATTAAACCCGTAAAATATTTTAAGTCCATTTTAAAAGCCCAATTGAATATTTATTGTTTTAATAAATATTTTCATAACAGCTTTTATTATTATCTTTAGAGCATAAATCAGATTTTCATCCCGTAAAATGCAATCTCCGTATTTTTAGGGATAAAAATAGCATCTCAAAAGCACGCGTAGAATAAAAAAAAAGAATATACTGGAATATGCGTCGGACGCGGCGGGCGTCCAGCACATTGGCCAGATCGCGTCAGGCGCGCCAATGAGCACCTGACACGTTTACTTGTTACTCACACAGAGTCCTGCGCCTGGCGCAAGTCTTGTGTGTGACGCAAGCTACTTTTTTATCTTTTCAAAAACGCGTTTCCACGTGTAAACTTTCAACTGGACGGACCACGTCAGGCGCGCCTATCTGCGCCTGACGCGTGTCCTTGCGCCTGCCACGTAGGCTTGCGCCTGGCGCAGGATTTGCTTGGAGCGCACGTGTCTTTTTGCCTATAAATACGGGTGATTTCCCGAATCAAAGACAGCTTCGAATTATTATTTTACGAACACAAAATTCTCTCGAATACTTCGAATACTATTACGAATCTCTAAATACTTCAATCTTTCAAATCAATTCATGTTACTGATCATACTATATTCCTGGTTCCACGATTGCTCCACCTGAAGGTCGTTACGCTCTTCGATCTAAACCGCATAGGTATAATACTGAGGATCCTTGAATAATTATATTTTATATTGAAGTTACTAACAGTTTTTTTGTCATGATGTAGATCTTTAATTGATAATCGTGATTCCTTGTAAATTCTAACCCTTTATTATTCTAGTATATAATATTCCTGATGGTTTTATTTGTCCTGCACGCTTTTCATCACCCACATGTTATTATTGCTAAACAAGACCTAAAGAACTGTTCTAATTAATTCAGATAAATTGGACAACCTGCTAGGAACCTTGTAATATGATTGCTTAATAACTTGTCACTCAAAATATAGTCTTTTTATGTGTTTCCAGAACCAACCAAGACTAAATATTTTTAGGGTGTATTAAAACGTTATATGATTATTCTTTTGCCTAAAATCTGTAATGAATCGATATTTAGTAAAGGCCAGTAATGGGCAAACGTGGTTCATTATGACCATATTTGTACCCTCACCCCCGAACTCGATCTATGGTTCATTTTGACCATCTATGGAGTCATGATGGGGAAATCTACATTGGATAAGTCCCTAAGATGTCCCTACAGTTTTCAATATCCAATTAGGTTTATAAGTTTTCCTCTAAAAAATTGTTGGCGACTTCAAAAACATATGTTTAATAAAACCTTAACAATGGGATAGTCAAATAAACGCTCTCACACCGCGTGTAGGCATAAAGGATTAAAGATCCACGCCTAAAACTATCAATAATAAAGGAGCAAGCTTAATCATTAACTATGCAATTCGAGTAAAAAAGGTTGTGCCTTTGAGCATCCTCTTTCTCATATTGAAGTTCCACAAGTAAAAACCTTCTTAACACTAATACCTCACTCGCCTTCTCCGGACTACACTTGGCTTGG
Source organism: Beta corolliflora (assembly GCA_947648045.1). Taxonomy (NCBI): domain Eukaryota; kingdom Viridiplantae; phylum Streptophyta; class Magnoliopsida; order Caryophyllales; family Amaranthaceae; genus Beta; species Beta corolliflora. Next base: position 572,763 of record CANSZD010003181.1, read on the forward strand.
TTACACCAAATCTCCTTTATGCCTTTGGTTTGATTCCCTAGCGCAGGCTCCTGCGTTTGGCGCATGGATTTAATCAGTTTCGTTTTTCACGATTTTCGATGCATTTTTTTACGTATTAGGATGTATATATGGAAAAATATTTTCTGAAAATCTGATTTTGCCTCATTGATGAGAAAATCCAAAAATAATAAGAATATTTGTATTTCCAAAGAGATTTGATGATGTCATGAGGGTGAGGTCATTAGAGTGATGTCATTAGGGATGGGAAAAATTAGATTTTTTTGGGTTAAAAATCTGATTTTCTACTTCTTTGAAACCCTAGTTCATCTACCTCATGTCCCTATAAATACCCTCTTTTTTTATTTCAAACCAAGTTGAGCTAAAATCAACTTAACTTCACAACTTCTCTCAAAACTACTCTCATCTTCTCTACTTCCTTCCTCTAAAAAATCTCATTTGAGAAAAAGAAAGTAAAAGTTAGGAAAGTAATTAGTAAGTAAAGAAGTTCATCAAAAGAAAAAACACAGAAAGGGGTTTAAGTTAGTAATTAAGTGGATTTAGAAACTCACTTAGAAATTAAGAATATCACAAAAAAAAGGTAGAAAACTTTGCAAAAGGAAGTGCATCATTGAGCTAGCAAGGTAAAGTTGAAACTCATGTTATTTTCTTTATTATCTTCTTAATCACATACTAACTTTTTCCTTGTTTCTTCTTATTATTTTTTTAATTTTTGGAGTGATTTGGTATGTGGAAGTCCTAATAGGTTCCCAACCTTAAATCACCCCACCTAGAATAGTCAACTCTAATGGGGAGACTCTTAGTAAATAATTTGTTTATGTGATTTTTCTTAATCAAGTTGTTGTTCATCCCTAAAAAACCATGTTTTCATAAAAAAATTCAAGATGAGTTGTGCATAAACATCTCCATAAAAAAAATGTGATGTTGTAATTATAATCAGTTTTAATTTCGTACTTTATTTTATTTTTCGTCTGTATTAACTAAATAGTTGATAGGATGTAATATTTTTCCTATGAAGTGCAAGATGTTTCCAGTAACTGGGCTTTAGAATTTCTAAAAAAAGAATTTTGTACAAATAATTAAAAATCATACAACTTCGTTGTGCAAAACTGATTTTGTCCACTACCATATAAGCTTGTTCTGTCAATAAAGTTTGAAATAAAATCATTTAGATAAAACTCAAAGCATCAACTTTAGACTAGACATCAGTAGCTTTCCAAAAACATAAAAATCATATTCTTATGAGTTTTATACAATTTTATCTCATTTTTACAAAAACTGTTCATGCAAATCACTAAATTCCAGAATACTGATTTTATTTTCTGTTAAGGAAATAAATAAAAAAAGGGGCTTAATAATGTCCAATTCAAGTGAAAATTTTCAGTCTAGTTATTCAAAGTGTCTAGAATGTTCATACCATCACTTCAAAATAAGTTCAGTAAGTTAGATTTCAAAGAACAAATTGGATAAAGGTCCTGTTTTGACCAGTTTTGGCATAAAATTCACCATAATTCAAATTGTCACTAAAAGCTTGTGAAATTTTGACACAACATAAAGAACTCACTGACCTATCCATAGATGTATCACATGCTCAATTTAACTCTTTCTATAGAAAGTTATGAATTTTACAAGTCAGTACAAGAACAAAAGTGCAATCTGGAAAATGAAATAAAGTGATTAACTCAACTTTCATAAAAAAAATTGTTTTCTTTTCATACGAAAATGTTAATTAAAAATCATGAAATTTTAAGTTTCTCTTAAAATGACTCATTTTATCATGTAAATAAAAATCAATAAAAATCGTAATAAAAAATCAAATCAAAGAGGTTAATTAATCTCTAATTTTTCACAAATTCACAAATTCACAAATAAATATGAATTCCAAAGCCCATTCAAGAGGATGAAGATCAAAGAGCATCATGGTGAAGATCAAGATTGAAGATTTGTATAGATCATAGATTTTGTTCATTTTGTTGTAATAATAAATTCTTTGTAAATAGTTATTACATCACTCATTAAGGAAAAATATGGAGATATTTATGCATAATTTTCATAAATAATTCCACAATTTTTTTGAATAAAATGAGCAACTAATGTTACAAATGTTGCATGTTGGGCCCAATATATCATAGTATATGAATCAAATGACCCAATCTCAATTAATAGGAAAAATTGCAAATCTAACTAAGTTAAATTGTATGATGATCCATCTTACATTTTAAATTTATTCTCCATCTTCAAATGGATTAATCATATAATTTGACATAATTAGATTGGTAATTATGATCTCCGAATTGATATTAGGCCGTTTCACGTGTCTCACTTTAAATGGCCAAATTTCAATTAGCCAAACACAATCTCCAAATTTGATCTCAAATTGATCATTTTTCTCAAAATGACTTAATCTTCAATTAAGATTATTTCTCAAAAAGCCTTCAATTAGGAAGCAAACCTCTTTCCTCGGACCTCTTGAAAATTATAAATGTAATCACTAATTAAGGTGGTTATTTCAATCCTTGATTAATCGCTAATTAGGGTGATTAATTCAAACTCTTCCTTTAATCACTAATTAGGGTGATTATCTCCAATCATTATTTAATCACTAATTAGAGTGATTATCTTAAACCTTGGTTAATCACTAATTAAGGTGATTAATTTAAACCCTTTCATTTAATCACTAATTAGGGTGATTACTTCCTAAACTTCATTTTTAATCACTAATTAAGGTGATTATCTTTCCTCTTAAGTTTAGTCACTAATTAGAGTGATTATCTTAAACCTTAATAATCGTTAATTAGGGCGGTTATTTTTCCTATTTAACCACTAATTAGGGTGATCATCTTAAACCTTAATAATCGTTAATTAGGGCGATTACTTTCCCTATTTAATCACTAATTAGAGTGATTATCTTAAACCTTGAATAATCACTAATTAGGGTAATTATTTCCTAACATTCATTTTAATCGCTAATTAAGGTGATTAATTTAACCTCTTCATTTAATCACTAATTAGAATGATTGTCTTAAACCTTAATAATCGTTAATTAGGGCGGTTATTTTTCCTATTTAACCACTAATTAGGGTGATCATCTTAAACCTTGAATAATCACTAATTAGGGTGATTACTTCTTTCTTTCCTTATTAATCACTAATTAAGGTGATTATCTTGATCCTCCCTCATATTTAATCACTAATTAAAGTGATTATCTTAATTTCATTTCAATCACTAATTGGAGTGATTACCTTATTCCTAATAGATTTGTTTAATTATAAAGGTGAGTTATTCATAATCTATTTTTTCCTTTTCTTCCCCAATGGAATTGGCCATTTAGGGTGAGACATAAGATCGAACTACGATGGTTTTGATCCATGAGTGGATTCCAATCCCGCAATGATTGGTACGTAGTGCAACTTCAGTGCTCAAACCTACCATGTACAAATGATATATTTGTCCTAAATAAAAAATGATTGATGTGTATATGTGCAAACTATGTGATTTTTCATTCTTTTGAATAGCCATGATTACTTTAAAATGGAAAATAACGCATTTAGTAAGAGCCTGTTCTTTAGAACGGAAGAGGAGACGAGTTCCAGACGTTCGCACCTCTTAACCTAAACCCCGAACCCTATCTCATGGTATGAAAGACCAATTTTCAAAAAAGCCTTATCTATATGAAGTCATCATCGTTTTAAATGATATTTTTTGAAATTGATTTCAAAACTATTTATTAAATAAATTTGTCCCTATTCAGATATTAATAGGGTGGCGACTTCAAAGTTTTCTAAAACTCATAGTCCAATGAGGGACTTTTGTGGGATTCAGACCGTTAATTAAGATAGTCAAAAATCGGATACCACAATACAAGAATAATAAAAGGGTTAGAATTTACAAGGAATCACGATAATCAATTAAAGATCTACCTCATGACATAAAAAAGCTGTTAGTAACTTTAATATAAAATATAATTATTAAAGGATCCTCAGGATTATACCTATGCGGTTTAGATCGAAGAGCGTAACGACCTTCAGGTGGAGAATCGTGGAACCATGAATATAGTATGATCAGTAACAGGAATTTATTTGAAAGATTGAAGTATTTGGAGATTCGTAATAGTATTCGAAGTATTCGAGAGAATATTGTGTTCGTAAAATAATAATTCGAACCCGTCCTTGATTCGGGAAATCAGCCCGTATTTATAGGTAAAAAGAGACGTGCGCTCCACGCAAGTCCTGCGCCAGGCGCAGGCCTACGTGGCAGGTGCAAGGACACGCGTCAGACGCAGATTAGCGTGCCTGACGTGGTACGTCCAGTTGAAAGTTTACACGTGGAAACGCATTTTCGAAAAGATAAAAAAGTAGCTTGCGTCTCACACAGGATTTGCGCCAGGCACACGACTCTGTGTGAGTCACAAGTACACGTGTCAGGCGCTCATTGGCGCGCCTGAAGCGATCTGGCCAATGTGCTTGACGCACGTGGCGCGCTGAGCGCAGCCGCCGCGTCCGGCGCATATTCCAGTATATTCTTTTTTTTATTCTACGCGTGCTTTTGAGATGCTAATTTTATCCCTAAAAATACGGAGATTGAATTTTACGGGATGAAAATCTGATTTATGCTCTAAAGATAATAATAAAAGCTTTTATGAAAATATTTATTAAAATAAAAAATATTCAATTGGGCTTTTAAAATGGATTTAAAATATTTTACGGGTTGAATTTACAATTAATCATCATGGATAATTAATTGGGCTTTTATAATATTATTTCAAAACACATATGGCCTGGTTATTCGGACTGCTCCTCCATTAGGCTGTGCCAACTAATACCGCGGTATATTTCATCACTAGACCCTTAAATGGGGACACACGATTATGTGTCTACAGTAGCCCCCACTTTGACTGAGGTTTGCAAAACCGAAAGTCAAAGTACACGTGTCGGGACGGAGAATGATTCCAGATGCTCTGGAATCCAAAATCACTCTTTTACGCCGTTACCTGCAAAATAAGCAAAAGCTTCAGGGACAGACATGTGTGAAACATATTTGCAAAATAATTGTAAATTTGCAAAAATGAAATGATATAGGTGAAAAGGAATCATGAGCTATATATTTTAGTCCGGCTCATGTCGGCGTAGAGCTACTTTAGTCCCGCTCCAGGGCTGTGTTATGATGTGTAGAGCTACTTTAGTCCCGCTCCAGGGCATAGAGTTATTTTAGTCCCACTCCAAGGCATAGAGCTATTTTAATCCCGCTCCAGGGCATATTTTTCCCTGATTACTACACCCCCTAAGCGTAGTCTTCTCTTTGTCGGTGCAACCCGTGGCCCAAGTCTTTCCCGCACTGGTGCTACCTTTGGCCCTAAGCGTTCCTTCACAGAGGAAGTTTTAGTAACAGGTTTCTAGCTGCTCTTCCCTGCAGATAAGTTTCCAGCTGGTTTCTTGTCCCTATTACTCGAACTCTCTAAAGTTTTCCCAACGGTGCGTGGAGTAAATTTCCACTTCTTGTCACTTCAGCGGATTCCTTCTCCCTCATCTCTTTCATCACAGCTGGTCTCTAGTCAGCATCCATACTATATAACTCTTAGACACCTTTTCAGATTCTAATCTTTCCTGGGTATACCAAATTGGGCGCTCTCCCCAATATCTCTCCCACTTCCTAATTCCACTCCAGGTCAGACCATATATTTTGGGTGCAATAGTGTCCTCTCCATGAATTAATTGACGGTACCCATACTGTATCAATACCCTCGAAGGAAAATAAAAGGTCATCGTATACAGACTACACAACCTCACATAGGGAGAATCGTCACGAATACCTACCATGGAGCCAATTTTCCACCATGGCACTACCCACCTGACACTCAGCTCGTCATCCCCAAAGAAAAAGGTCCAGTCCTCAAACGCCTTTTTAGTAAAAATCTTCTTCCTGCCGATGAAGCCCTTTTTATTATGCCTCTCCATGTTCTCTGGAGGATCAATCAGCCTCAAATGCTCCATCAGCCAGATCTGCATCAACAGATAAAATCTATATTATTATTGCTTCCCGATGAGTAATAATACATATACACACTATTTTATTATTGCTTCTTAAAGAGTAATAATACATGCAGAACCTTTTATTATTGCTTCCTAATGAGTAATAATACGTGCAATATTATTTTGTTAGTGCTTCCTATAAAGTAATTATATACGCAATATTTCTTCCTAAAGAGTAGTACTACGTGCGACATATGTTATTATTGCTTCACATCGAGTAATATTAATCACCTACCGTGCGCCAGACGCACAGTGTTTGCGCCAGACGCCGACCTTTGCGCCCGGCGCAACCCCATGCGCTCAGCGCACGTTCCTGTTCGATTTTTTTATTTTTGTTTGTTTTTTGGGATGTAATATCATAATTCCATTATTCATTCTAGTCGTATTAATCAGAAAAATTATTATATATTATCACTGCGCATAGAGTCATAATATATCCAAATAAACCGGCAAAAAAATAAATTCTTTGGTTCATGACTAAAAATATATTTTTACCTGCAATAGTAGGGGGCTCCCTGAAAATTGCCCTTTTGTGTCCTTCTTTACAGCATCTAGACTGGAGATCATCTCCCCTAGACACAGCGGCATCGGAGCTACTTCATGTTGCTCTGCCACAGTAATCAGGGGCCCGTTCACAAATAAAAACCGACTAAGCAGACAAAATACCAACGCCCGCATACGATATGTCTGCCTAGCCCTTTCAGTAGGAGGACTACACATTGCAGCCAATCTAGTCAAATTCACCCTCCTCCCATACACAATTTCAGATATATATTTTCTTCCTTCAAATCCATAAACCTTTCAAAATCCTTAAAAAAATAATCATCCATACTAGGGACACAGGGTAATTGACTACAAGGCCAGTCAATTATAGCACCAAATTCCTCAGGCAAAATAGTTAACTCGTGATTTCCAAAGCAAAAATAATGATTGGTAACATCCCAAAAATTAACAGCTGCATAAAGGAAATTATAGTCCAATTGCACAAACCTTAGGGATGCCAGCACATGCATATGTCGCCTTTCCAGTTCTTGCTTCACAACATTGGTCAGCGCCTACAGCCACCCACTCAACATTGGTTCAAAAGCCATAGCGAACAGTCAAAAAATTGCAGAGAAATATTATAGAGAGCAAAAGTTGCAGAGACAAATAATGTTGAACTCAGTAAAAATATTACGTACGCTTTGTTAGCTATTTATAAGAAGTCTGCGTCCCCATCCTGTACGGATTCGGATTTACCGTTCCAGACGGAAAGCGCGTCACGCGCTAAACCTGCGCCTAGCGTAGGATGGTGCGCCAGACGCAGCATTTTGCGTCAGACGCAAAGGTGTGCGACACGTGCAACATGCATGCGCCAAGTAAACATATCCCTAGTATATATTGATTCGGATTATCGCACGATTTTGGGCCACTCCTCCTGCAATTCGGATGAAAAATACTATTTTTTTACCCCCTACATTTTTGGTTCATTCAAAACCCACCCGCCCAAACCCTTCTTTCTGTCCTTTTCTTTTTTTGTTGGGAGAAGGTCGGCTATGCTCCATTCAAACTTGTTTTAAACAAAAACATATTTCATTCGAGTCAGTCGCATTGAAATTGTTGTCGTGCATCCATACTTCGCATTTTAGGATAGGAGTCACATTGCTAGCAAAATTTCATCAACATAAAAAGGCAACACCAATGAAATGACACTTTAAACAAAACGCGCAATACATATCAATGTGCAAAATATATATATCATAACAAATATGCAGGACACAGGTACACAAGAGCAAAACAACGTAGAAATCTAAGAAGAGGGCGGATCCTACTCCCTCGAAGAGGAATCCTCAGGCTCCTCGATCCGGACCCCACTCGACTCGCCTACTCAACATCTGCTGCATCTGCATTTGCTGCATCCACATCGGAGAAGGCCAAAAGCATGGATCGGGCCTGACACCCCCCATAAAATCCATACTTCCCATGCCGAACTGCCCAGCAAACGGGCCCATCTGAGGCCTCTCAGATGTCGACTCTCGAGGAGTATGTCGAAGTCCTAGACTGAGTCGATATCCTCACCTCGGGACGAGGCCAGCTCTCATGAGGACGAGACCGCTCTCATTAGCAAAACAATTGCAACAAGGGAAAAACAATAATCAAAGCACAGTATGTCAGTCTACCTGGCTATGCGCGTTGCTACGGCGACAGGACATGCTCCTTTTTAGCTTCGTCATCCCATGTTTCAGCGAGTCAACCACTCGGAGAATCTGGACGATAATCTCCCGAGGAACCTGAAAATAAAAAATTCATAAGTCACTACAAACAAAATAAATAAACTAAAGTTCCTGACTTTCAACACTTACTGAGCTCACATGGGCTGGCATAGCACGAACAGCGTGTTGCTCTGCCTCTGGGGCAACATCAATCATCTCCTCAACAGGCCCGGAATCTCCAACGTACCGAATTCTCAGATCCGGAACGAAAGAGATACGAGCCGCAACAGCTTCTTGACAAAAGAAAACAATAACAGTCAATACTTTGATCATGTCAAAATAAACAAGAATAAGCAAATTCAAGGTCCATGCCTCATTAAACTTGACAGGAGGAGCCAAGCGAGGCAAGAGGACAGTATGATAATCACGATCACGAAAAACAAAGTCGTGATAGCTCGCCCGAAGCACCACCCCTCCCTCAACAGCCCGAACAAGCGCATCTCTGTCCATCATAGTGACATGGGGGTCATGAGGCACCAACAATAACATCGTACCGTCGTACTGACGCGTCACCCGCTCGCCCAGGTACCACACAGGGTGCCCCTCCCCATAGAGAATGACCCTCTCACGGGTCAGAAGACGAGCTCTATGAGCCCAATCAGGCATATCCGGAAACGACGCCCAAGGATAAAAAGTGACCTGCAGAACAAAGAAAAGTTAACATTTGCTACATGCACGGAAGAATGAGGGTGATTCACTACGATTACCGTGTCGTCCTTGACTCGCCGGAGGGCCTTCCGAACACTCTCCACATCGCCATATCGTGTCCTCCTACACTGCGCCCATGAAAGGATGGCAGGAAAAGAACGATCAAGAACCCTTTCCGGGGCTAATCCCGGAAAGTACTCATAAATCCATATCTACAACAAAAAAAATCACATCAGGTCTAGTCGGGATAACAAAATAAAAAGACAAGCAGCGTATCATATCGTACCTCTAAAAGTCTCCACGGACCGAAGAGGGATACCGGGTCACCATCCCTCAACTGCCTGCAAGCAGTGCGTAGACAAGACAAAAGGCTACAATAGCCTAGCTCGGCCCAATCGAAGGTCGACACCTCAGACAAGTTCTCAAGAGACATCAAGTATTTCGTTGAAACACGCGATCCCCTGTCAGTGTGTAGTAGGCCGCAGATAGCCAGCCATAGCACAATGCGCACCTTCTGCTCCTCAGAAGTGCCCGGTGTAGTAAGTCCCTCGGCAACCAATGATCGAGACGCATATGACGAGCCCGGAGGAGGAGGGTCGGCAACTGGGCCAATCAAATCTCTGACCACTGTCGTGCTAAAAGACAACGACTCACCCAACGGTACCCGGGCCTCGGTGAAGGATAGGCTGGAAATCAAAGAGAAATCCAGCGGGGTGATGGTCAACTCTCCCCGACGTGTGTGAAAGGAGTTGGTGGTATCCCACCACCACTCCAATAGGCCGCGGACAACAATCTGGGAGGAATGAACGTCTCACAAACATCGAGGAAAGAGGATAGACCGCTCTGCTCAATCAGAACAGCTCGATCCCGGCGCTTCCGAACCTTCCTGAGCCAATCGAAGTCAAAAGTGCCAAAATGATGAGTCCTACCCTCGTCCTGCGAATGAAAGTACAATTAATGAAAATCCCTAGAACTTAACCTAAAACGAGGACGACATAACACGGATACTTACAATGCCCGAGAGTGGTCGATGCGAAACATGGTGGTGTGGATCAAAGTGCAGCTGATCAGGAGTCCACCCCTCAGCTTTCCACGCCTTCCAAGTACGTGAAGCAACCCTTCCGTCGTCCTCTCTACCCGAATCTTCCGACGACATGCTAATCGGATTGAAAATCACAAATAAAACTAAAATCAAAGAGTTCCCGACTCTAACATAAATTACCAGATTTCATGAATCGATAATTTCTAAAAACCGCTTCAAAGCGTCACCACTACATGAGATTCCCATAATCCATTTCAGTTATAACATACAGATTATAGCAGAAGAATAGATATCATCGCCTAAAACATGATTTCTACGAGCAGCATATCCACACGTTCAGAGTTCCATAAGCATGTTTCTAGGTTCCAGACTTAGAAGCTACGCTAATTCAGATTCTAAGATTCATGATCCAAGAATCATCACACGTTCAAAGTTCCCTAAGCATGTTTCTAGGTTCCAGACCTAGAAACTACGCTAATGTTGATCCTAAGATTCGTGATCTAAGCATTGCCATCAAAATCAAAGTTCTACTAAACATGTTTTTAAGTTCCATATTTAGAAACTACATTAAACACAATGTAATTCTAGATTCATGATCTAAACATTATCGAACTACAAATTTAACAACAAATTCACATGGAACGAGTATCAAACTCGTGAAGAATAAGAAAACTCGCAAGAAAACTCGTTGGAAAACTCGCCGGAGTTCGAGTGAGGTGGCACACGTCACCTGAAACACCGGCCACCATTAATGTTCCCACCCCACACACACCAAAAAAAGGGGGAGAAGGGGAAAATCACATTAAAAAAAAGGGGAACTGCCAAAATAAAAGAAATTGCGGAAAAAGAAACAGAGAGCAAGAACGAACCGGAAAATAACCCGTGAATGCCGCGAACTCGCCGGAAAATGGCCCGGAAGTGGGTCGAAATTTTCGCACCCCAAATCTCTTGAAAACCGCTCAAAAATCGCCTAAGTAACTTCACAAAAGTGACAACCAAGCAAAAATACTCACTCCTCTAAGCTAGTTCTGAAGAAACACTCGAGAACCAAGGAGTTTGAAGCTTTGAAAGTTCAAAAATGGAGTTCGAACTTAGGAGAGAGAGAGAAATGAAGAAAAAAACGGCAGAGAAGAGAAATGGGGAAAAGGAAGGTTGCCCGTGTTTTTTAGGTCTTTTAAAGACATGCGCCAAGTGTGCCACGTGCGCAAGACGCACAGACAAAAAGTGCACATGACGCACGCTACTGCGTCCAGCGCAGAATCCCTCGCTAAACGTAGGCATGTGCGTCTGGCGCACAGTCCCATGCAACGCGCTTGGGGGATTCTTAGCCTGGTGGGGCCCACACACCCAGTTCTAAAATGATTTCAAATATTCGTGACACTTCTATGTTGCGCGCGACAAACCAACGAACTTTCAAAAGTCAAGAAAAATACAATTTTGCCATTCTTCCAACATGCAATACTCTATACTATCTTCAAAACAGCGGGTAAATCCAGCGCTAGGTCTGCAGACCAATATAAATCAAAACAGCGGGTAAATCCACCGCTGGGTCTGCGGACCATCATCTATGCCCTGGAGTGGGACTAAAATAACTCTACGCCCTGGAGCGGGACTAAAGTAGCTCTATGCCCTAGAGTGGGACTAAAATAACTCTACGCCCTGGAGCGGGACTGAAGTAGCTCTATGCCCTAGAGTGGGACTAAAGTAACTCTATGCCCTGGAGCAGGACTAAAGTAGCTTTGTGCCCTAGAGTGGGACTAAAATAACTCTACGCCCTGGAGTGGGACTAAAATAACTCTACGCCCTGGAGCGGGACTAAAATAGCTCTACACGTTACATCATCAACGCCCTGGAGTTGGACTAAAATAACTCTATGCCCTGGAGCGGGACTAAAGTGGCTCTATGCCCTAGTGTAGACACATAATCGTGTCTCCCCATTTAGCATCCTATGATGACCAATACCCTGCTCCATTTGGTCCGGATCGAAGAAAGAATAAAGAACGAGTCTAAAATAAAATATTTTAAGCCCAAATCCATTTTCTAACCCATTTTATTAACTCATTTCTGAAAACCTTTTTTATAACCAGTTTTAATAAGCCCATTTCCTAAAACGTTTTTAAATAACCTTTTAAAGCCCATCTTTGAAAAACCTTTTAAAAATAGTTTTTATGAAAGCCTAATTTATAAAACCCCTTTTTCTAGCCCAATTTAATTAATAGAATTAATTAATTATATTAATTAGTTTTATTAATAAAAAATATCTTTTACAAAAATAATCTTTTCCCAAATTGTTTGTAACTATCTTTTATCTAACTCTTTTCTAAAATCTTTATCTACCTATTTTATAAAAATCTTTTTAGAAATCTAGTTGTTTTCGAAAACCTATTACAACTTAACTACCTCCACTGTATAATTCTCCCAATCTCTACCTCATAAAGATTCCACGACATCTCAAAAACTAATCACACAACCGCCTAACATTATCACTCGATCGTCTTGATCTAACATAACTCTCGCCTGTATCACAAAATCCCCTCAACACCACAACTCCCTCATCTCACGCACACCCAGCACCATTCATCATCATCATCACCTCTAATTCACGCCACATCACCTTAAAACCTTCATCTAATAATCTTGCGCCACATCAACCAAAAAACTATTCTCTCATACTACCTATACAAGATCACCAATTCATCAAAATCCATTCTTTTGGATTCAATTACAAACAGTACCTACGCCTATATCCTGCCAGTATTTAATTCTCATACAACTTTCCACGCCAAGTATACTAATTCGACGCAAGATAAAATCTTTTTAAGACTCGTACAAACAATTCAATTTTCCAAGATCCGTACAAATCAACGACCCCGAACGGTGGTATAATTTCTGAGAGTCAACTAAATTAACTAACTTTATTTTGCTTTCTTTATTTTTATTATTTTCTTGAAGTTACTAACATTCTATTCATGATGTAGATTGTTAACTCGTCCATGTGATTGTAAATATTGTATATATTATACTAACTCCCTGCTATATTTTATTTTCTTATTTTTATTTATTTATATGAACACATTATTTTTCATGCCTGATTGCAATATTTATCACCTTGTTATTTATTGCTAAACAAGACCGAAATAAATGTTCTAACTAATTCAAATAACATGGACAACATGCTAGGAACCCATTAATATTGATTGTCTAATAACTTGTCACTAAAAATTTAGTCTTTTTTGTGTGTTTCCTGAACCTACTTAGACTAAATATTTTTAGGGTGCTTTAAAACATTATTTGATTATTCTTTGACATAAAGTTTGCAATGAATCGATATTTAGTAGAGGTCAACTTTGGGCGAATGTGGTTCATTATGACTATATTCGTACCCTCACCCCCGAACTCAATCTTTGGTTCACTTTGACCATCTATTGAATCATGACGGGGAAATCTACATTGGATAATTTGTCCCTACGGTTTCCCATATCCAATTAGGTTTATGATTCTTCCTTTAAAGAATTGTTGGTGACTTCAAAAACATATTTTTAATAAAACCTTAACAATGGGGTAGTCAAATAAACGCGCTCACACCGCGTGTAGGCATTAAAGGAATTCAAAAATCCTACGCCTACAAATTGGCGACTCCACTGGGGAGGATTTTAAAATTTTAATTTTTTTAAAATGAGTGGGTGAAACTTGAAAAATACGATTCATTCTTATTTTTATGCCTTAGAATAATATATTGTTTTGCATGTGCATAGCTATTGTTCAGCCACCATAAGGACAATCTACCTTGCCTCATTAGCACATGTTCTATGTGTGAGGTCACCCCCGGGGGGTTTGCGTTTTGTCCTTCCAAAAAGCTTCCTGATCGATAGTGTTGGATCTTAGTCATAAGCAAACCTACCCAACCATGGCATTGTTCTCTTGTTCTTGACTTGAGACTGGAGTGCGTCTTACACGTGGCCACCTCTTTAAGCAGGGGTACAAAGCGTAGGATCAATCTCTTAGTCATGGACCCTTTTTAGCCTTAACCAAAACTTGACCATAGTTGAACATGGAACTGGACTTTAAGTTGAGAACTTTGCATATTATTATCCTACTTGTGCATATTGTGTGTGTGTGCCATTAATTGCTTCGTATTTTCGATTTTCGAGTCAAAATTGTTGAACGAAATCACACGAAGATAGAGAGTTCCAGTGTACACACGCTTCTAATCTGCACTCCGCGCAGCTAAGCTGTGTCCCGTGCAGGTACTGCGTTATGTGCATCTATTGGCGTCTGGCGCAGCCAACCGTACGTCGCGCGCATCATTTCTCGCGTGCAGCGCATTCCTCCTCGCGTCGAGCGTGCCTTCTTGCGCCCAACGCAATATCCTTTCCTGCTTCTTGCATTTGATTGTGCGTACTCGGTTTCAACATTGCTTGTTAAGCTTAGTGTCCAACTTTGTCCACACTTTCTAATTTTCAAAAACCCATTTTCAATATATCTCATTCCCTTTTTTGAAAATCCATCTCAAAAATAATTCCAAATTCTATCTCCCATCTTTTTTTTGAAAATTCATCCCCATCATTTTTTTCTAAAATCATTCTTCTATTTTTTTCAAAATTTCATCCTATCTTCGATCTCCTATCTACTTCAAAAATTATATCTCCACCTTTTTTCAAAAAAAAATATCCATCTTTTTTCCTATCACATATCTTTTTTCGAAAATTCATCATTTTTCTCTATCCTATCTTTCTATGTATATTATCCATCATTTATGTACATCATTTAGAATTTTTTTTAGTGTCCATCTTGTTGTAAAAGTCTTGTCCGCCTAGGAATTCTAACTCCATTAGAAGTCCATCTAGCTCATATGTCTAGGTTCATCCAGTTTCACTCCATTTAGAGTTCTTAACCCCGTCTAACTCTATTCATGTTAGGAGTCTAAATCCGTTAGAATTCTGTTCATTTTAGGAGTCTCAAATCCATTAGAGTTCCGTCCACATTAGGAGTCTAAGCCAATTAGAATTCTATCCATCTTAGGAGTCTAAATCCATTAGAAATCCGTCCATTTTAGGAGTTTAGGTCCACTAGAGTTTCATTTATTCTAGGAGTCTAGGTCCACTAGAGTTTCATGCATATTAGGAGTCTAGCATCCTTGAAAGTTCGTCGAATCTAGAAGTCTAACGTCATTAGAAGGTTATCAAGTCTAGGATTCCGAAGTCAGTAGAATTGCATACCAATTAGGACAGTATTCATACTAAAGTCCCTCTGCATTGCATAGTCCATCATTCATGCACTTCATGCATAACTAGAGTTATTAGGTATTTAGGAGTCTCATTGCATCCATACTCTTCATTTCATCTCATGCATTCCGCATTTAGTAGTCCTGAACTACAAACGATCTGATTCCCTCTTTTGGGATATGTAGGCAGCCTTTACAGGTTCGAACGCATAGATTGAGTCATGCATACATACGTTAGGTCTAGGTGCATCCAAGAAAGTCATTCATACATGCATTAAGTCTAGGTGCATTCAAAAAAAAATCATCATGCATATAGGATATTCAGATTTGTTCCTAGAAGCTCAACTTTTTAACAAACATCCATTCTTTCATTCCATCTCTGTCTCTCCATCATCATTCTATCTCTAAATCTCCTTTGATGATCTATGTAGAAATCAAGCGACATTGAAATGGGCAGTCCATCGAATAACGAGCAACAACTTGCTGAAATGGCTAGAGCTTTAGCCAAGCTGTCCAGCATGATGGAAGAAATAGCTACCAGGCTTGAGAAGATCGAGTCTGGTAAGTCTCCTGGATTCAACAAGACAATGGAGAGTGTTGTTCATAGGGTAACCAATGCAATTTCCTATTTTGAGCCCATTGATAACACCAAACTGAAAGGGAAACTTCCTGAAGAGTTCTCTACAACTGACATCCCTAAATTTAAACCAATTGATAATCTAAAATATCGTTTAAGGAACTTCCGTGCAACCATGATCATCAAATCGGTTGACCCTGAACTCTACCCAATGGTATTCCTGATGTCGTTGGACCCAATCTGCCAAAATTGGTTTTATTCCCTGGACCCCAAGCAAACTAAAACTTGGGAATGCATCACTATTGCTTTCATGAAACAATATGAGTCGAACGCACAAATGCAAACCTCCCTTAGAGAACTCGAGGTTCTTAAACAAGGTGAAAATGAAAGTTTTACCACTTATCTGAGTAGGTGGAGAGAGAAATCAGCCCATATGGTATCAAGGCCTGCAGAAAAAGACTTAGTACGAATATTCGTTTCTAACCTGCTCCCTAAATACAAAAACCACCTCAAATACTTGGGTCTTGATAGCTTCGCAAGAGTATTATGATGTGGGCATCCAGATTGAGAATGATTTGCTGAAAAATACTGAAGATAATGACCTCAATGTCATAGAAGTAGACATATCTCCGAGCCCAATCACTCATTAAGACATTTGGACTCGCTTAGGTCCAATCAGCACCAAAAAAATATATATACTTCTTCTCTTTTCATGTAGAAAGAGACTTCATGAAGATCGAAACAATGAAGTTGTCTTATCACGTGACGTAGGAGTCTAGACTTATGATTTCATAATCTGTTTCCTTTCTCTTATTTTTCCCAGTCTAATATAGGATTTCCCCTCTTATTGCATGTACTCATAATTTTCAATCAATAAATGAGTATTTCTTTTCTAACCATGCACTAATGAGCATCAACTGAAAATCACGATTGTCGCCTTAAAAGAAATGAATTTCTAATTCTCTCTTGACTATTCTAATAAAGGCAATGAACAACTGGCATATATAAAAGAGGCATTTCCCCTTCACTACAACTATTATTCCATTTCAAATGCATAACGCCTCTCTCCCTTTAACCTACCTCATGAGAAGTACACTTGACAACAAAAGGGCAAGTAAAAAAAAAAAAGAGCAACAACACAAAAATCAAAGCAAAAACAAAAGCAAATAAAAAAAATGATACAAAAGTGCAAAATTTTAAAAAAAAAAAGAGAAGTGTTGCAAGTAAGCCCATCAATAGCTTTGTCAAAGGTATTTCCTTCGAAACCTTTAACCTCCAACTCCAACGTTAACAACCAAAAATCATTACAAGCCAAATCATATATCCGACAAACCTTCCCTCAAGCAATCCATAACCATGCACATTGCATTCCAATAAGCCATAAAAGACAAACCAAAGCCCCCTAGGTCGAAAACCCATAAGGGCGACTTAGGTAAAAGTCAGAGTACCTTCTCATTCACGAGCCTGAACTACGAATGATCTGATTCTGCTAAAGATACGTAGGAAACCTCACTCTGAGGTCCGACCGCTCCAAACCAAACCAACATCATTATCCACCCTTCCTAAGGACCTCTTACAATTCAATGCTTAATTCAATGCCTAAAATCATTGCAAATGGCTCCAAAGAAAAATGCTAGGCCACCAATTAAAATGTTAAGAGCTACGACTGGCCTGATTCCATCATGGATACGTAGGCAACCTCTTTTGAGGCCCAGCCATTTTAATTCAAAACATATTTTTAAGGCTCGCCTAGGCCCATGAGAAAAGTGCGATCACCCAAATCATGATTTTCAATGCTCATCCCTACCCTTAGAACTAGACGGGGATTCGAACCTGCATCATAAGCCTACCTTATTGCGTGAGTCAAGTCATTATGACTCCACCTTCTTCTAATTCTTATCCCCTCCTTTTTCTAAGCCGCATTATCGCTTCTAAGCCAACCTTAGCATAACCTTTCAACACTCAGCGCTATGACCGCGCCTTATCCTTTGAGTGTTCCTTCCTTTGACCTTTCTTGACTTTTTCACCTTAGGAACCCTATATGGAATCTTTGGTCGAAACTTCCGCTAAGCGTGACGAGATATCTTCAAAATCAAGCAATCAAGCTGAGTACTTCATAAACTCCATCTTACCGGGGGCTTCATCACTGGTCCACCTAGAAAATTATAGGCTCCGAGTCCCGACCTATTGAGAAAATGACTTCATTACGAGTCCATAAGTGAAATCTTGGGTTTTAAACCCGCCCAAATGCAACATTGCACCTATTCACGGACTCACTTAGGCCCTTGACATACAAACCCCGAAGCATATACAATTCAAGCATTACGAGGACTACAATGCATTTCAAATCCAACAGATCATCCTTCATAGGCTCCATGTGTACCTTGATAAGGACTTCGTTACGAGTCCATACAAAATATTGTGGGCTCCAGACCCATACGAGATCCCAACTGTTTTATGGGCTCACATAGGCCCATAACAACTACAACACATTTCGAATCAAACATAACCTATGTGGATCATCCTTGGGGGCTTCCCATTTCTCCTCTTTCAAAAATTATTTTTCTAAACAAAAAAAAATTGAGCTTAGAGGAACAAAAAAAAAAATCATATCATATGCATTAGTGTCATATCTCTGCATTAGTGTCATATCATCTGCATTTGCATTACATATTTGCATCGTCCAAACACTATGTCAATCATTGCACACATCCTTCATCCTTAGCCATAGGATCCTAGCATCAATCATCGAGTCACACATACACACACACGTATGCACACACGATAGCACCTTTAAGTCTAGAATACTAGAGGTCACTCTTTATAGGTCAAGTCTTTTCCTATCCATACACTAGCACCCACATTACAGGACACATGCATGTCCCCTAGTTGTTGTCTGTATATCTGTGTGTTATTGGTATTCGCAGGTACCCAACATTAAACAGCTCTATATGAGCCATATTCCGCCAAGGTCTGCGGACCCCTACAAATTAACAACAGAAGACAAGTGCTATATACATGGTGCGTCCAGCGCACCGACAATGTTGTGTCACGTACAACAATCTGCGTCCAGCGCAGCATACCACGCCAAGCGCAGGCCTGTGCTTCTGGCGCACAGTCCTGTACAGCACGCTTGGGGGCTTCTTAGCCATGTGGAGCCCACACACCTAATTCCCAAATGCATTCAAATGTTCGAACTTTCAAAAGTTGGCAAAAACGCAACCTTGCTACTCTGTGAATCAACTACAACAACAGCCTTGGAGCGGGACAATAGCTCACTACAACAGCCTTGGAGCGGGACAATAGCTCACTACAACAGCCTTGGAGCGGGACAATAGCTCACTACAACAGCCTTGGAGCGGAACAATAGCTCACTACCACAGCCTTGGAGCGGAACAATAACTCACTACCACAGCCTTGGAGCGGGATAATAGCTCAGTACAACAGCCTTGGAGCGGGACAATAGCTCACTACAACCTTGGAGCGGGACAATAGCTCACTACAAATGGCCTTGGAGCGGGACAATAGCTCACTACAACAGCCATGGAGCGGGACAATAACTCATTACAACAGCCTTGGAGCGGGACAATAGCTCATTACAACAGCCTTGGAGCGGGACAATAGCTCATTACAATCGCCTTGGAGCGGGACAATAGCTCATTACAATCGCCTTGGAGCGGGACAATAGCTCATGATTTTTTTTCCCATATATCATTTCATTTTTGCAAATTTACAATTACTTTGCAAATATGTTTCACCCATGCCTATTCCTGAAGCTTTTGCTTGTTTTGCAGGTACAGGCGTAAAAGAGTGATTTTGGATTGTAGAACATCTAGAATCATTCTCCGTCCCGACACGTATACTTTGACTTTC
The DNA here is from genome assembly GCA_947648045.1 of Beta corolliflora. NCBI lineage: Eukaryota > Viridiplantae > Streptophyta > Magnoliopsida > Caryophyllales > Amaranthaceae > Beta > Beta corolliflora. The sequence goes on from CANSZD010003181.1 coordinate 592,426, forward strand.
GGTTTTACAAACCTCAGTCAAAGTGGGGGCTTCTGTAGACACATAATCGTGTATCCCCATTTAGCACCCTATGATGACCAATACCCTGCTCCATTTGGTCCGGATCGAAGAAAGAATAAAGAACGAGTCTAAAATAAAATATTTTAAGCCCAAATCCATTTTCTAACCCATTTTATTAACTCATTTCTGAAAACCTTTTTTATAACCAGTTTTAATAAGCCCATTTCCTAAAACGTTTTTAAATAACCTTTTAAAGGCCCATCTTTGAAAACCTTTTAAAAATAGTTTTTATGAAAGCCCAGTTTATAAAACTCCTTTTTCTAGCCTAATTTAATTAATAGAATTAATTAATTATATTGATTAGTTTTATTAATAAAAAATATCTTTTAGAAGAATAATCTTTTTCCAAATTGTTTTTAACTATCTTTTATCTAACTCTTTTCTAAAACATTTATCTAACTATTTTGTAAAAATCTTTTTAGAAACCTAGTTGTTTTCGAAAACCTATTACAACTTAACTACCTCCACTATATAATTCTCCCAATCTCTACCTCATAACAGATTCCACGACATCTCAAAAACTAATCACACAACCGCCTAACATTATCACTCGATCGTCTTGATCTAACATAACTCTCGCCTGTATCACAAAATCCCCTCAACACCACAACTCCCTCATCTCACGCACACCCAGCACCATTCATCATCATCATCACCTCTAATTCACGCCACATCACCTTTCATCTAATAATCTTGCGCCACATCAACCAAAAAACTATTCCCTAATACTACCTATTCAAGATCACCAATTCATCAAAATCCATTCTTTTGGATTCAATTACAAACAGTACCTACGCCTACTTCCTGCCAGTATTTAATTCTCATACAACTTTCCACGCCAAGTAATACTAATTCGACGCAAGATAAAATCTTTTTAAGACTCGTACAAACAATTCAATTTTCCAAGATCCGTACAAATCAACGACCCCGGACGGTGGTATAATTTCTGAGGGTCAACTAAATTAATTAACTTTATTTTGCTTTCTTTATTTTTATTATTTTCTTGAAGTTACTAACATTCTATTCATGATGTAGATTGTTAACTCGTCCATGCGACTGTAAGTATTGTATATATTATATAACTCCCTGCTTATTTTCTTATTTTTATTTATTTATATGAACACATTATTTTTCATGCCTGATTGCAATATTTATCACCTTGTTATATATTGCTAAACAAGACCTAAATAAATGTTCTAATTAATTCAGATAACATGGACAACATGCTAGGAACCCATTAATATTGATTGTCTAATAACTTGTCACTAAAAATTTAGTCTTTTTGTGTGTTTCCTGAACCTACTTAGACTAAATATTTTTAGGGTGCTTTAAAACATTATTTGATTATTCTTTGACATAAAGTTTGCAATGAATCGATATTTAGTAAAGGCCAACTTTGGGCGAATGTGGTTCATTATGACTATATTCGTACCCTCACCCCCGAACTCAATCTTTGATTCACTTTGACCATCTATGGAGTCATGACGGGGAAATCTACATTGGATAATTTGTCCCTACGGTTTCCCATATCCAATTAGGTTTATGATTCTTCCTTTAAAAAATTTTTGGTGACTTCAAAAACATATTTTTAATAAAACCTTAACAATGGGGTAGTCAAATAAACGCGCTCACACCGCGTGTAGGCATTAAAGGAATTCAAAAATCCTACGCCTACACCTAGAGTGAGACTAAAATGGCTCTATGCCCTGGAGTGGGACTAAAGTAACTCTATGCCCTGGAGCGGGACTAAAATAGCTCTATGCTCTGGAGTGGGACTAAAATAACTCTATGCCCTGGAGCGGGACTAAAGTAGCTCTACACATCATAACACAGCCCTGGAGCGGGACTAAAGTAGCTCTACGCCGACATGAGCCGGACTAAAATAGCTCATGATTCCTTTTCACCTATATCATTTCATTTTTGCAAATTTACAATTATTTTGCAAATATATTTCACACATGTCTGTTCCTGAAGCTTTTGTTTATTTTGCAGGTAACGGCGTAAAAGAGTGATTTTGGATTGCAGAGCATCTGGAATCATTCTCCGTCCCGACACGTGTACTTTGACATTCGGTTTTGTAAACCTCAGTCAAAGTGGGGGCTTCCGTAGACACATAATCGTGTCTCCCCATTTAAGGGTCCAGTGATGAAATATACTGCGGTATTAGTTGGCACGGCCTAATGGAGGAGCAGTCCGAATAACCAGGTCATATGTGTTTTGAAATAATATTATAAAGGAAAAATTGATAGGAACAGTCCCAACTATGGGCGTTCCGCCATTTTCAGTCCCAACTAAGGATTATTTCTGAGCGGTCCCAACTATACATCATTTTTGCCAATATTGGTCCCAGTAGGTCAATGACCTGCTACAACAGGTAAAATGCATTTTTTTTTCTTTTTTTTTTCACCACCACCTATTCAACATCACCCCACCACCCAACACATCACCCACCACCCAGCACCACCAACACTTTCTCTCTCCACTAAACCACCACCTCCTCCCCAGCTACCCCGAAGTCGCAAGAAACATGGTGCTACAAGATTTCAACTACATTAGCAAGAATATTTTGTCAGAATGAATATCATAACTAGCAAAAGAATAAAAAAAATATGATTAAAAAGCAAACTTCTATCTGCTCACCATGCTCCATTCTTTCTGCTACCTATCTTGCCTCGTTGCTACCAATAAAACCCAGAAAGCAAAAGACAAGTAACATTGTTCTTCAAAATCTTTCAGCCATATTATTAGGAATATTAGGGTATGATAATAGGAAAGGTCAGACCAGCTAACGGAAGCCAAGGAGAAAGTTTGCGGTTTTTCTTCAAATCGTTTCTTCGTACTTGGAGGTAACTTTTTCAAAATCCGAACTTCATCTCTCAATGAATTGATGAAATGGTCAACATCAAAAATGTCTTGGAAATCCCTTTGAAAAAAAAATGTCTTCGAAATCACTATAATCCTTCCAAAATGTTCAAATAAGAACTGTCAACCATTAATGACGCGGGACCTGCAACCTTCTCTTTAAGTTCAGTAGGTGATTCTTTGACAAGCGACTGTACCCAAGAAAGATCAGGCTCTTCACCAAAATTCCCAAGCTCAAAAGACGAAGATCTCCTGAGTTTACCCAATTCATCTGTGGGATGGGGAGGGGTGGTAGGGGAGGGGGGGAGGGGATTTCGGGGTAGGCCGGGGAGGGGGTGTGATGGGGAGGGATGGCGGGGGGATGGGAATGGGATTTTGGGGGTTAGTTGGGGAGGTGGTGGGAGGGGGAGGGTTGGCGGGGGGGGGGATGGGAGGGGGGAGGGTTGGCGGGCGAGGGAGGTGGGTGGGAGGGGAGGGTGGCGGGGGATGTGGGTGGGAGGGGAGGGGAGGGGTGGGGAGGGGTGGTAGGGGGAGGGATGGCATAGAAGGAAGGAGATAGGAGAGAGAAAAAGGAAGAAGAAAATGACTTAAAAGAGATATAAAAAAAAAATTAACCTGTTAAACAGGTAATCAGTCACCTGGGACCAATTTCAGCAAAAATGATGCATAGTTGGGACCACTCAGAAATAATCCTTAGTTGGGGCTGAAAATGGCGGAACGCCCATAGTTGGGACTGTTCCTATCAATTTTTCCTATTATAAAAGCCCAATTAATTATCCATGATGATTAATTGTAAATTAAACCCGTAAAATATTTTAAGTCCGTTTTTAAAGCCCAATTGAATATTTATTGTTTTAATAAATATTTTTATAAAAGCTTTTATTATTATCTTTAGAGCATAAATCAGATTTTCATCCCGTAAAATTCAATCTCCGTATTTTTAGAGATAAAAATAGCATCTCAAAAGCACGCGTAGAATAAAAAAAAGAATGTACTGGAATATGCATCGGACGCGACGGTTGCGCACAGCGCGCCACGTGCGTCCAACGCATTGGCCAGATCGCGTCAGGTGCGCCAATGAGTGCCTGACACGTGTACTTGTGACTCACACAGAGTCATGCTCCTGGCGCAAGTCCTGTGTGAGACGCAAGCTACTTTTTTATCTTTTCGAAAACGTGTTTCCACGTGTAAACTTTCAACTGGACGGACCACGTCAGGTGCGCTAATCTACGACTGACGCGTGTCCTTGCGCCTGCCACGTAGGCCTGCGCCTGGCGCAGGACTTGCGTGGAGCGCACGTCTCTTTTTGCCTATAAATACGGGCTGATTTCCCAAATCAAAGACGGCTTGGAATTATTATTTTACGAACATAAAATTCTCTCGAATACTTCGAATCCTATTACGAATCTCCAAATACTTCAATCTTTCAAATCAATTCAGTTACTGATCATACTATATTCCTGGTTCCACGATTGCTCCACCTAAAGGTCGTTACGCTCTTCGATCTAAACCGCATAGCTATAATCCTGAGGATCCTTGAATAATTATATTTTATATTGAAGTTACTAACAGTTTTTTGTCATGATGTAGATCTTTAATTGATAATCGTGATTCCTTGTAAATTCTAACCCTTTTATTATTCTTGTATATAATATTCCTGATGGTTTTATTTGTCCTGCATGCTTTTTATCACCCATATGTTATTATTGCTAAACAAGACCTAAAGAACTATTCTAATTAATTCAGATAAATTGGACAACCTGCTAGGAACCTTGTAATATGATTGCTTAATAACTTGTCACTAAAAATATAGTCTTTTTATGTGTTTTCTGAACCAACCTAGACTAAATATTTTTAGGGTGTATTAAAACGTTATATGATTATTCTTTTGCATAAAATCTGTAATGAATCGATATATAGTAAAGGCCAGCAATGGGCAAACGTGGTTCATTATGACCATATTTGTACCCTCACCCCCGAACTCGATCTATGGTTCATTTTGACCATCTATGGAGTCAGGACGGGGAAATCTACATTGGATAAGTCCCTAAGATGTCCCTACAGTTTTCAATATCCAATTAGGTTTATAAGTTTTCCTCTAAAAATTTGTTGGCGACTTCAAAAATATATTTTTAATAAAACCTTAACAATAGGGTAGTCAAATAAACGCGCTCACACCGCGTGTAGGCATAAAGGATTAAAAATCCACGCCTACAACTATCAATAATAAAGGAGCAAGCTTGATCTTTAACTATGCAATTCGAGTAAAAAAGGTTGTGCCTTTGAGCATCCTCTTGCTCATATTGAAGTTCCACAAGTAAAGATCTTCTTAACACTAATACCTCACTCGCCTTCTCCGGACTACACTTGGCTTGGTTACACCAAAACTCCTCACTAGCCATGTCAACCACGGTGTTATGTGCTGCCATGTTTTGCTCTTGCTCGCCAACATCGTCCTTGCTATGTACCAAGAAGTTATAATATTCCTCCCTCAACACCATAACATGGTTTGGACAGTTTCGATCCACATGCCCCCAAGCCTTGGCACTTAAAACAGATGGTTTTCTTCACGACACCCTCCTTACAGTTCCCCATAGTTATCTTGCCTTTCAACGCATCCATAACCTCTTGTGTAGTGTTCTTTGCGACATCACTCTCCTTGGATGAACTAGAAGTATCCGTCTCAGCTTTAATGGACTTAAAGCCACCAAAAGTCGAGCCTTTATGCTGCCTTTCCAACTTGCACGCCAAAGAACAAACTTCATCAAACATGGTTAGAGGTTGTAGCTCTACATAATTACGCAAGCCCTTGCTCAAACCAAGCACCAACTTCGCAATTTTTTGTTCCTCTTGATCTCGACAATCACATGCTATGTAGAGGCGTTCAAATTCCTTAATATACTTTTCAACACTCATGGAACCTTGAGTTAAGGAATTCAGTTTCAAGAACAAGTCTTGTTTGTGGGTTCTTGGAACGAATCTCTTTTTCATCTTTGTTTACAATTCTGTCCATGTATCAAGGGGTGGTTTGCCTTCATATTCACGTTTAGATTGAAGGGAATCAAACTAAAGGGAAGCATACCTTGCAAGCTTTAGTGTAGCATAAGAGAAACGAGCATGTTCCTCGAGTTTCTTATGCTTGAAGAGGCGCTCCATCCTTCTCTCCCAATCCAGATATGCCTCGGCATCATCATCCCCATCAAAGAAAGGAAGGTCCGAAAGTTTTAAGTCCTCTTCTTTCCTTCAATTGTGGATGCTATTGTTCGATTTTTCAGGTTGCTCCACACTATTCAACTCATGCATATCATGTTGCATCTGCAACACGCTTGCTTGGACGCCTGCTTGCATCTCCATGAGGTCCGCCAATTGCCTTGCTAAGGCTGTGATAGGATCAACGTTTTCTGGCATCTTGCACGAGTGTAACCTTCAATATCCCAGCAGCCACACCAAGATGATGTATATTTGAAGGCTCTTTCTTAGTTTCTTGATTAAAAGATTGAATCTTGGATGATTCTTGCACCAAGAACTCGAATCTTTAAAATTATTGAAGGCTTAAATCAATGTTCTTGATTAGTTTATGCACGTTTATGGCTGATTTTAGTAGTAAATAAGTAACAATGGATATGAAATTATTAATTCCTAACCAAGGATTAATAATAACTAGGGTTTGTTTGCATTCACTGCCAAAGCTTTGGATTCTCTCCTCAAACTTTAATTCACAAGGGAATAGGTTAAACTCAAAACAACAACTCTATTTATTATTCATGAAAACTGAAATATAAGTACATAGAAGAGTCCTAATTCTAATGTACAAGGAAAGCTTAAAGATAAGAACAAATAACAACTATCACACGTCTAACTAGCTAAAACACACGGCTAAGCTATTTAGCACTCCTACTAGGATTCTAACTCTTAAAACAAGGAAATGAAACTAAAACAAAAGAGTTCTAAAGCAAATAAAATACATAGTTTCCTAACATAACTAGGGAACTACATAGAGTGTCCTAACAGAACTAGGACTTGTGACAATGATGCCCTTCACGCACATCAACAATAACAAAGATGAATAAAACTGAAAACTTGCAAATTAGATTAATAAAAGGTACCTTGAATGTGTAGAAATCAACAGCCTATATCTATAAATCTGAAATCTAAGAATAAGCAATGTGTTTTTCTCTCTACAAGGAAGCCTAAAATAACTCTCTAAACTCTAGAATAAAGCTTAGTCGAAATAAAAAACATTCTATTGTTTTAATAGGCACGAAGCCTTACAAAATTCTGACGGAAATAATTTGTGCGGGGGCACAATAGTGACTGGTGCGGGTGCACTAACCATACTGATCACAATGTAAAACTGTCCATCGAAAGGTGTGGGCGCACCTTTGTGAATGGTGCGGGCGCACCAAAGCTACTGATCTTGAGGAACGAAATTGCCGGATGGTGCGGGAGCACATAGTGGCAGGTGCGGGTGCACCAATGTTGTGCGGGCGCACCTCAGCTACGGATCTTGAGGAATAAAATTGACGGATGGTGCAGACGCACTATGGTGGCAGGTGTGGGCGCACCTATATGGCTGGTGCGGGCGCACCAGTGGCACTGCTCAAAACTCCTCTTTTCTTCTCTTTTTGTGCGGGTAAGCTCCTCAAAACTCCCGCCTTATGTCGTATCTTCCAACTTTCAACCTTAGAAATGGTCACACCTGCAATTAGAACACGGCAAAGCACGGTAAAAGTAAATGTGCTAGAAATCCGGTCAATATTAACCGAAAATCCAGCAAAATGTCACTATGATAAAAAAAATGATCAAGTGAATGAAATAGAAGAAGAAATGGAGAAGAAAGAGGGAAGAAAGGGGAGAAAGAGGATCAAAATAAACTTAAAAGGGTTCGTAAAGTGCGTTAGAAACGCACTTATCAGCTACTTAAGTATCAAAATTTAAGTTGATTAAAGTTTAAATTCACATGTCTCCAAGTTCAAACACCTAATCATTTGCGCTCATCGACAAACTTCATTTCACACGTAAAATCAACATATCAAATTGCAATATACACACAGCCGGGAGTATAAGCTCATAAAAAAACGATCAACATCATAAATGATTGTTAATAGTAAGAATTATAATTTCTAATTGCAAAAATCCACACACACAACAACACAAAGAAATTCATCACCCAATACATCCGTAACAGAAAACCTAAATTTCCCAAAATAAAAAAAATAATAATAAAGTTTCATGAAATAGATTGATTACCTTGTAACTAGGGCTTGAGCCATATCGCGAACATGCCAGGAAAATCTTCTGGTGGCAAAAACCATGTAATCGATCAAATCGCAAAGATCTGCAACCGTAATAATCTTCACAACATCTTCCCTAACTTCGGTGAGAACTTTCTCAACTTCTTCAAGCTTCGAAATGGCGGAATCCCCGCCATAGGCTCCATTAGGCGCCAACAGACCAGATCCGAAAGACCGATAAACAGACCCACTAGACGGCGGTACCAAAAAGAAGAGAAAGCAGGCGCGATTTGCTGAGGAGAGAGAAATGGGATATGGAGAATGGGAGTGATAAAGAGAAGAAACGACTATTACTAAATGAGTACATCTAATTATAATTCAGGGTTTTATAAATATTTAATCTTAAATTAGTACAAAGAAACCATTTTTATCTAACGGAGGTCTCTCATTTTGATTGTGAGGGCCTACTAGGAGAAAACAATATTGAGAAAATAATAAGAGATCACTTTTACATGAAAGAGGTCTATTTCCTCTAATTATAAGAGACTTCATTTTCAACAAGTAAGGTTTCTTTTATTAAATAACCACCTATTGGATTAAGGTGGTCTCTTATTAGTGATTACTTCGCCCACGTTTGTACTAGTAATTCTCTGACCGCCTCCATCCATTTTAAAAAAACATATCTTTGTCAAAATCAATCTCACACCCTATTCTATTCTATCTTTTTCGAAAACATTTAATTATCATCATCCTACCACACGTAAAAAAAAATCTTTTTCGAAATTATTCTATCATTAATCACCATCATCTTTTCCAATAAAAGAAAAAAACAAGGGGTCCTTTTCAAAAAAAATGAATTTCGAAAATTCTAAGTCCAGTCCAATTAGTCTAATCCAAGACTATTTGCATCGATATTAGGCCCATATGCATTAGAGTTCATGCATCCATCTTAGGCCCATATAAGTCTAGCCCGTGTCAAAATCTAGGTCCATTTGCATCTCTATGTAAATCTTAGTCTATGTCAAGCCTATGTAGGCCCAATCTAAGTCTAATCCTAGTCCATTCCAAAGTCAAGCCCATGTGCGTCTCCTAGTCTAAGTTAAACCTATATGCTAATCCTAGTCCATTGCAAGGTCAAGAACATAACGGTACCCTTTAAGTTTAGCGAAGCTACTCCTCCTTAAGTCCATAATGGCCTAAATCCTTTAAGTCTAGCGAAGCTAGTCCTCTCTAAGTCCATAATGGCCCATATCCTTTAAGTCTAGCGAAGCTAACCCTCCCTAAGTCCGTAATGGCCCAAATCCTCTGAGTTTAGCGAAGCTACTCTTACCTTAAATCTAAAAACAGCCCAAATCCTCTAGTTTAGCGAAGCTAGTCCTCCATAAGTCCATAATGGCCCAATCCTCGAGTTTAGCGAAGCTATTCCTCTCTAAGTACATAACAACCCAATCCTTAAGTCTAGCGAAGCTAGTCCTCCCTAAGTCCATAATGGTCAAATCCTCGAGTTTAGCGAAGCTACTCCTACCTTAATCAAATCCATAACAACCCAAATCCTCGAGTCTAGCGAAGCTAGTCATCCCTAAGTCCATAAAGGCAACCCCTTAAGTCTAGCGAAGCTAGTATTCCTTATCGCAATAAAGGCCCGGCCATTGAGTCCAGCCTGCTTGCATAGTCTAGTCCATGTCTGCATTTGCATATAGTTAGGCCCATGTCTCCATCATGGTCGAGCCCATCCTATTCCAAAACCCATATCATTTCAAAATTGTCCATCTCATACTCATTTCTCATTTCGAAACTCATTTTCAAAAACTTACAAGTGAGGTTCATTCGATTCTATTGAGGACCAGTCGAGAGATTACAACGTAGGAGCGCCTAATAGAGAGACAAAAAATATCACCGTACCACCCCGACTTTACTTAGAGTCATGAAACTGCTTTTGACCACCTTCACAATAGAGGCATGATCACTTTATAGGGCCTACTCCAGATCGTAAACCTAAAAAAAAAACACCAAAAGGTTCAACCTAAACTTCTACTACAAATACCATCAATGTAGTGCAAAACATGTTCGATGACGGCAGACCTCTAATACCTCCAACAACGAGAGTCAGCATCACCAACAGCCCCCTTAGGCAGTGTATCAACAATTCAATAGGCTTAGTTATTTATTTCTGGATATATAGGTTGAGTCAGATAGTCCTTACCCTAAGGCATTTATGTCCTTTGCTATCGAGCCTATGTCACTCTAGGACTTTCATTCATTATAGCCTTTTCATTTTTATGGATAACATTTTATTTTATTTTTAATTTTCATTGGCCTTCCATCATTTATGCTTCAAATTTAATGATGAAACCCAAATCAAATTGTCTCTAATGACCGTGATTAATAAAAAATATATATAATACAAAAAATTAAAAAAAAAATTAAGAAAATGAACATACTTTGAATTAGGAGTTATTTCCCTCTTCTTCCATCATCTCAAAAAGTCATCACCTCCATAAACCATCCTCATGCAACCAAAAAAAATCCCTTAAGTTATCATCTTCTTGATCCTTAACCCAAAATAATCCCTTCAAGCTCAAAGTCCATAAAAAGCCTTCAACTTTCCAATAGTCAAAACCACAAAAAACTTGTGTGCAAGCCTCAATACATAAAAAAATAAAAAATGCCATGCAAAATAAAAAGTGAAAAATTCAAAATGCAAAAAAAGCAAAAATGAAAATGCACAAAGCAAATTACAAAAAGAAAAAAGTCAAGCTAGGGGGCATGCACATAAGTTCTACCCCTTATTCAAAAATCCTTCAATCCATCAAACCCTTAAAACCATAAAAGTCATATCCCTTACCTTGGCATTGAAATAAAAAAGAAGCCATAACCCTTACCTTGCCCCCCCCATCTAATTAAACCTTCATCTAAATATTCAAACCTTAAACCCTTTTTAATCATCCATATCAATCCTAACTCCTTCTTTAAGGTATGTCCAAGCTCAGTAGGTTGGAAATCTTAAAGGGTGGCCTAAAAGAAAGTTAGGGCACAAAAAAACAAACAAAAAAATCATATCAAGAATTATGAATAGTCTGATTCTGCAAGGATACGTAGGAATCCTCATCTCGATATCCGACCACTTTAAGAAAATAAAAAAATTCAAGGTCTAACGATTTGACTTTCTATAATTCAGAAGCATGCTCTTTCTAGATCCCGACATAGACTCGAGTCTGAACCTAGCCACGTCAAAGCCTTCTCCCGCCTATATTTATTTGAGTCATAAATTAAGCCTTTTATTTTTCAGCCCAAACTCTCCTTGTTCCTGAAAGGCTCTCCGATACTTCCATGGTCTCTTGCATTATATGACTTTGCCTTCATCAACTTCCTAGTGAAGAAACTTCAAATGCTCATCTGAATGCGACTCCCGAAGAGTTGTAATCTACGAATCTCACTTGAGGACTCCGGTGTTTACTAAAACAGTTTTTGAAAACCAATCTTGTAATACCCCTCATGATTGCTTTAAAGGGAGTTAGCAGGCTACTCATTCCAACAAGATGCATCTTTCTTTTAGGGAGCTTATTTCCTTAGTTACTCCACAGTTAAGCGTGCTTGGCTGGGAGTAGTCTAGGGTTGGGTGACCTCCTAGGAAGTTTATCGGGGTGCGCATGAGTGAGGATAAAATGCACTGGAAGAACTTGTGTTGGTTATTGAGGACAATTGCTGGCCCTGGATGCGCATTGGTGACGATATACTCGACTCCAGATGGGTCGGGTATTACAAATCTATCTCTTTCCAATCAATTTATCTCCTTCTATCAATCCAGACCTCTTAACTTAGCAAAACCCTGACCTTGCATGACGTTTTCTTCCATCTATCTATCTAATGAATTAACTAATGAAAATTTATAATATGTATATTTACCTTTAATTTGTTCCATTATATAACAAAATTCAAAATTCAAAAAATGTAAATGAAATTCAACGTATAGTTACATCAACCAAACCATATTGAAATTTTGAGTTTTATTATGATGTCATAAGAAATTTAAATATACATTACTAATCAAACGAAATTCAAAAAATTGTCCTCTAAGATAAAGATCCACAACTTCGTTAGAGGTGAACAGATAATTCTCATTGTTGAAGTTGACTTCTTAAGTAAATTCCTTACGTACAATATATATACCCGCGTATGACCCGAACCAAAGACAAACAAACCATATTCTTCTTATCGAACAATGTCGCAAAACTCCAATTTTGGTGACATAAGTTGTTCATGTTCGTTGAATCTATGTTTTTAGTGAACTCATCACATATTTTTTTGGGTTTGATTGGTAATGATTTCGAAGTATATGAAAAAAAAGGTGGTTCAAACATCCTTTATATACAAGCAAATCAATTGCATAACTATGGCAACAATTGATTTTTTACCTTGATTTAAGGATGAATAAATAAATTAAATCATTGATTGAGCCTTGATTTCAGGAGTGGTCAGCCCAGAAAGGAAGAGTTTTAATGCAACATTAGCAAGGAAGAATGCAAGATAGTTTCCCGTGGCAATCAATTTACAAACTTACACGTGGCATGCATGTCCACTATCTAACCATTTTGTAGGTCAATATGAGGCTTAGTTTTTGTGTTGAATGCCATGTGGAGGATTTTTTTTTCTTGTTTTATAAGTATATATGATTTTTAGGTAGGCTTGGGTACTAGTGGAGCAATGATAAACGTCTAATTTAGTTTGGGCACTGTCGACTTTTTACAAGGGTTGTTAAGGGTATGTTGGTCTTTCTCGTTTCAGCTTAGTAAGGTGGGACTTGTTGGAAAATTGATAATTTTGAAACTTGGAGACTTCTTTCCCTTTTCTTTGTTCTTCTTCGTTTGAGTAGAATTTGATGTGCCTGCAACTCCAAAATTGCTAAACTCCTCAAAAGCGACCCATTTGAATTGAGTCATCCACAATTATTCTATTTACCAAGAGAGCTTGAAGATTGATTGTGGTAGTCACATCGTGTGAAATTTTGTGTTTATATACAATTTTTTTTGACGGGGTGTTAATATATAAATTCACACCAACTAGATCACTTTAAATCATATAGTCAGATTGAAAAAGAATACCTTGACCTGGACTATTTTTCAAGTATCACTACTACAAAATTGGGCAAAGAGTACACACTTAAGAGAACTACTAATTTATTGAAGAGTTTTCTTAAAAAAATGAAAACGTCTAAGAATATGAAGAGTTCTCTTAATCATAGAGGAAAAAAACTTCCATAACACTTGATGGTTCTCTCATCTTTAATTTCATATTGAAATTTTTTCATTTAATTCTAAAGAACTACTCCACGGTTGTCTTTGGCATTGATCCATTTCTCTCTCCTCTTTCACCATCTCTCCTACTTGGCAGTTAATGTGCCTCCTAAGTCACGCACAACTTCTGTAATAGCCCGCACTTCCGAACTGCTAGCTAAACACACTTAGCAATCACAAATCTCAATTAACACTTAATAAACCTGGATTTTACACTTACTCGCACCGGAAACATAACCTATAAACGATCCTGGACCTGTGGGTTATGAACCCACAATAATATCCCAAAATATAAATACAATTACATGAATTGATCAATCGAATCTCCGATATAATACATTAAAACACCATAACATCCTTTCTATAACACTATATAATCTCCACCATAGCTCATCCGAAAAGCATCTCTTATAACACCATGATCCTTAAACCACACCGGAGCTAGATTCCACATTTCCTGCAAAAGTCACTAACATTGAACGCTGCCCCCACCAGGACAGGTTCCAAGAACAAAATCAGCGAAACTGAGTACACATTGTCCAACCAAAAATTCTCTCTTTGGTGGCTTAAAACATATTCGAGTTATTAAGTGTGATCTTATGGAAAATAAATGCGTAATAAAAAAATGGCCTTAACATGTGAACTTTTATACCTCATAGATCAATGTACTTAATTAAAACAAAATCACGAAAGAATATCTTTCCGTCAAAGAAATCAAAGATTTCGCATAAAATACATTTATACTTCTCAAAAGTTTATATACTTGTTTAAAATAAAGAGATACTCCTCTATAGATACCAAGGATGCAAATGTAATATATCAAATAATATATTGAGTAACTTCCCAAATACATTCCATACATTATCTTGCTATATCGGCATTATTATCAAACATAACTTAAATTTTTTACAATACTTTAGCACCAAAATATTTAACTCAGGGAAGGAACACGAATGGAGAGGGGTAAACCACGTCTCCAGACTTTTGAGGGACGTCTTCCCACCTTTCTTATACTCTGCTTGCAAGACTTTTAGGTCATGACCCTACACAACGGAGCAATACCCGCTCCGGAGCAATACCCGCTCTAACACATAATGAGCAAAACCCGCTCTACGAATGTTGTTCATCACTGCGTACGCAGCTACTTCTCCTTATAAAACAAAACTTGTACTCATACAAAAATACTTGTATTCAACACATGTACTTAAATACTTATACTCAAATACTTAAACATAAATACTAATACTGAAATGCTTATACTTAAATACTGTAACAGCCCGGATTTTCCCGACCAGTTTACAGATAATTAAGCACAGCAGAAGAGACTCTGATCGAATTAACCCGAACTATTACCATCACATTCACCGAACAGCGGAGAATGTGGAACTCAAATCCCATTTCTATTTATTTCAAATTAACTATTACAACAACACCCTGATTCTCAGACTCTATTTTAATAAATTTCATTAGAAATTCCGGCAGAATTTCCTTTGAAAATAGGACAACCCTGAATCGGGAAATAATATGAACCTGTTACAATTTCAATAAATAAAATATTTCACTCCCAAAACTCAACAACCTCAACGCTTTCGCGGAGAACACCAAAAGAGAATCAGGAGCACTAACGACTCATAAATAGAGAAATAGGTTATAACTAATTATTTGCTAACTATTACAACGTCGAGCGTCCTCACTTCAAAAACAAATACAATACTGCTCCAACTCGTATCAGCTTCAACTTCCAAAATATTAACTTACAACTTCAACCTGAAACATTTAGGGTAACTGCCACCCACCAAGTGACAGGCCACATAAATGACAAAATAATATACGCACACATCAGCAAAGCTGAGTACTAAACCCATAACCAATATTAACACATGCTTTGGTGGCTTTTACTTGAAAACGACTCACACATTCAACATAAGTTCAACAGTCCCATCCATCACACCATGCTTAGCAGCAATTCTTATTGAACATACATATTATATTTTTATTCAGTTATTTCTTATATAATATACCATCATTCACATAACAGCAAACACAACAAGGCGACTTCCAAGCAATCATAACAAAGACATATTTCATATATATTTAATTAGTTAATCTGTCAACATATCACGATTCCTAATAAGGAATATGAGTTTACCAACTTTGATATAAGCAATATACTGTATTCCCTTTAATCGATTTCTTGTCAGAAATCTAAACTTATGCTTTCATACTCTATCAATCATTTTCTTATATTGTTATACACAAACCCTTATCATGCAATAAATAACATAATGACTTTCACTATAACGATTCCATATCGGGAATCCAATAACAAGATACGATTCCTTATCGGGAATCCAACATCAGTATAACTTACCCTGATATGCTTCCTTATCAGGAAACCAATATCGACATTCATATTCAACTATTGAATAAACATCCATTACTTACCTGATATGATTCCTTATCGGGAATCCAATATCAAAACAACTTACCACAATGTGATTCCTTATCGAGAATCCAATATCAAAACAACTTACCATGATACGATTCCTTATCGGGAATCCAATATCGAAATAACTTTCATAATTCGAGATAACTTTCTTTTAACCAGGGGGAAAGAGAACGCGGCGGAGGAGACAAAGCTTACACTCCGACAGTGGGGGTCGTCACCCAACCATTCGCTTTACTTTTGGCCAATAACCGCGACTAGTCCGGAGTACATTTTTTCGCTGATTCAATCAGCCATCCACAGGTTTCACATTACCTGATATATCGCCCGATTATCGCCCCACAGAGCAATGGGCAAGTTTCCCTGTGGGGCCCCCCAAGGTTCACAGTCCATGGGGTACTGTTCGTATCACCTCATCCGTCGACTCAGACGAGGCTACTTTCCCCTTTAGATAACTTTCGGTGATCATCCAAAACTCAATCAGATCATTCATATCTTAATCCAATCATTCTTAGAACTCAAGTTTACATATCATCTCAATAACTCTTAACCACAATATTTGAACAATAAACCAATCCACGACACTTCTCCTTAGAGAATTGTAATCGACTAACGAATGTCTTTACAAGTGAATATTTCACACCAATACATGTATGCTTTTATATGCAAACAATTCCAATCATAAAACTTATGTATCACAACAACTAATTAATAACCACCCATGTTCGATAAAACATCAACAATAATATCACTAGGTCTCTTAGTTAGAATTAACTAACGAGAGTTACTAAACCAATTCCACATAATACATGCTTTTGCATATACATAGTTCATACTATTTCTCTTTTCATATTTATCAATCTATATTCATCTCGACTATAATATCAGTTACTAAATCCCAACAACACTCACAATATATAGGTCTCTCTCTTAGAATTAACTAAGGAGAGTTAACTTACACACATCCAATATCAAAATAAGTACCAAAGGAACTTAGATTACCTCTTACTGATTAATAACATCCTGACTCCATTAGCACGAGTCTTCTTAATGAAACTCATTCTCGTTATAAACTAAATTAGGATTACACTTTAACTTATAAACTTACGGAACTACAAATATTAGTTTTAGAACGAGAGATTAGTTGACATGATACTTGTATACATTTAAAGTTCCTTAAACTTACTCAATAGACAATATTCACATATTGATATTTTATAAATTAACCTATAACCAATTCTTTAACGTTAACTAATAATTACTATTCCTCATTTTACGAATTACTCTATTACTTCCTTTTTAATAGACGTCTCATTATTCTAATTGAGATTCCGGATTAGAAGTCAACTACAAACAAATTCAATTTCATAGTATAATGACTTTCTAAAGTAATCATCGCCATTTAGATAACGTTGTAATTCTATAACTCAATTCCATAATTCACCTCACTAATTTTAATAAATATCAATCACCATTCCACAATTAATATCCATTCGGAAAAACTAACTTAACTAAGTATCTTCATACAATAAGTCATTCCACTAATTCAAACAACAATCTTAAATTGACAGAACTATCAATTAGATAAAGAAATAAAGAATTATTTCATATAACTAGAATAAGTCTTCCATTTAAACTGACTCAACAATTTGTACTAAACATAGAAATCCTGCTCAACCCATTAACTGACTTCAACTATAACAAAACAGGACTATATTCTGATTTAGCCCAGCCAAGAACCAAAATATACTTGTATGTTAGAATCTAAAACAACATGAACAACAACTACAACAAGAACTCCTCAACAACCACCACCACTACAGCAGCACAACAACAACAACAACAACTACACAACTGCCACAACGATAATAACACATCAACAACATCATTGGATTTTTAATTTAAACAAATAACAATAGTTCAACATAACTATTCACATAATCAACCAGTGAACCATTTCATAATCAACATAGTAATGAAATTATAAACTTCAATTAGAACTCAACCCAATTCAAAAGAGAGGTAGAAAGAGGTTAGTACCGACAAGGCAAAACACGACCATCACACGGCGGCAGGATCAACGCCACGACGGCGGCAGGGCAGCAACACCACAACACGGGGAGAGAGAAAGGAGGACAGCAGTAGCAGCGGCGGTGTGCGGTGGTGACAGAGCACCACCCAACAGCAGCAGCACGAAGGGGAGGAGAGAGAATAAAGCGGTAACAGCAACATCAGCTGCGGCGGTGGTGCGCGAACAACGGCGGGGAACAACAGCAGCAGCGACGACCCCCATCACCAGCGACACGAACAGAGGAGAGAGGAAGGAAGGCAGACAACGCGCAAGAGAGAGAAGGCTCCGACGAGCTGGGAGGAAACGCCGACGAGGGAGGTGCGAAGGGAGCGAGAGAAACCACGGGGTGAGAAAGAAAATCAGGGGTGATGTATTTGGGATTTTGGGGTTTTCATGGGAGAGAGAAAGAATGAGGTGAGTGAAAGATGGTCAGAGAGGGTTTTGGGGTTTCCCCTAAATGAACCGACAACAAGGAAAGAGGGGGGGGTTGGTATATCAATTCAACCGACAAAAGGGGATTTGAGTTATCCAAATAAGGAAACTTAATTTAAAAGAATTAGTTCCCACTTTAGGTAAAAACTGTTCAACTGATTTTAAATAATTAGTTACCAAAATATATTTTACAATAACTTCATAAAATCACAATAATAAATATATTACAAACATGGCTAATAAAATTCATACTCCAACCCAAATAAAATATAAAAATCAGCTACATAATTAATTTAATAAATATAATTAGCATTCAATCAACGCTTTTAAAAATAAGCCTGTTACAAATACTTACACTGAAATACTTATACTTACATCATAAGGCTCAAATGCTTTTCTCAAATCTATACTAATATATTAAAAGGCGTGCGTAAACCAGGAACGGTGCCACGTGGCGCTCTCCCTAGGGAGTTTTAGTTCATGTAATCCATGTACAATAAAAAAAATTAGAAATTGCATAGTATAGGTTTTGATCCCATGACCTCAAGTTCATGTACTAAAGTTTTAACCACTAGACCAAGTTGTATTTAGTGTTATCATATTAAAGTACAATATTAATAAATGAAATTTTTTCTTACCCGGGGCTTAGCCCGGACCTAATAACTAGTTCCAACTTAAATTCATATCTTTTGTCATTCCAAGCTCCGTTACACAATTCTAAATAATTGGCAGTATTCAAAATTCTAAATCTCAAGATACTTTCATCTCCTTAAAATTCATTTAAGAGTAAGCACGTTGTCGTTCATAGCATATTTAAGCTACTCCTACTAGATCTTCCAAATATAATTTCTAATGACCTAACCATAGGTTCCAAAGTTCCACCATATAAATTCTCAAACATGACTGGGTTCTAATCAATATACCAACTTTACATTGTCATAATAGTGTTCACATTTTGAACTTTATTCCTTTAGTATTTCACACTTTTATACCCATATTATGCTGAGATAAGTATCCATAATTCTCGTAACTCAAAACATCTTTACTCTAATTTATATGTCATGATTCCCTATCCAGCAACTTAAATAGTCATTTGTAATTAATCATCTCAAATATTCAACTCAATGTCCTTATTAATTTTAAATCCATAACCCATAAAATGCTTCCCAAAATACTTGAACTCAATGCTCACACTAGTCTTACTTCATATTCGTTTCATAAAGAGAAAAATCACTACACCAATTCCAAAGCACTCAAATACACGAGATTTATATTTCGCCAAACGTCCATTATATAATCTTACTCTTCCAATCAGAAGATGACAACTCTTAATTCTTTTTCCTATCCCAGATATGCCTTCTCATAACTTCAATGTTATAAGTTACACTGCTATGATGTGATACTCCTTCGAACCATTTCTCGACTCTTAGTATATATACTACTAATAAGAGACTTACATATCCAGTTTTAATTTCCAATATTGAACAATTCTCGTTCCCGCTATACTTGTTTCATATTCTCACCTTTGAGATTCATAGAAATTCACATAAACCCATTAAGTAATATTTGAACTCCAACCTTGCAATAATCACAACTTAACTTCCATAAACAATAATTGTAGGCCTGTGTGAATTACTCAAATCAACTATTATATTCCTCAGCTACTCCAACATAGATTCCCAATTTATACAACTCAATTCCTGCAAAGGATTCCGCAGAGGTATAACTTTTAATCTGAACCTTTCTGCATTTCACAAAACAAAATCATGATACTCAAATCCTATCTTTAACTCCATAGTTGTTCAGATAGAAGAACAATATATATTCCTAATATCATCCACCAATGCAAGTGTATGAAATTTCTTAATTTAGAAAACCATATTTATAGATACATTGAAAAATATGTCAAAAACTCATACTTCAATACTCATATAAACTCTTATCTCATAGTTCATTAAACATGTTATACTATCGGATCTTAAAAACAAGAAAAGCTTATCACAACTCATAACTTAACTTAGTAAACACTTAGGATATATACAATATAATATTTGGGGTTGAAACCCACATTTAATTCAAGTAAACTCATAAAAGAGTAACTATTCACGGACTTAGGATTAGAATCGCGTATTAACTCAAGTCAAGAAAAAAAATACTCTTTTATACAAGTCATATTTAAAACACAATTTCTGAGTTGGAATTACTTAACCTTCAAATATTGCTCAAGCCCCGAAATTGATTCTAATAATCCATTATTCTTGCTCAAATGATCTTGAACTCCACACAATGATTCACCTCAACAACAATAGCAACAATTAATATTCATCCTCGCAATAATTCATATAACCAAATTGACTTAATCATACTTTCTAAGCTCCTCCATGAACCAACGACAACCCTTATATGCAAACAACCATTCATTAATCTAATTCACATTATCAATCTCACATAACTCCAACTAACCCCATAAAGAATATTATCAAAGAACATAATTTATAAAAATCAGATTTTATAAACTTAATTTAAGAAGGTTCAATTTATATTAGAGCTTCAATCCATCAAATAAAGACTTAAAAATTCAATCTTTGGGTTTAACAAACTATTATCTCAACTAATTTTGCTAAACGACAACAAGATTTAGAACTGAATTTATTTGTGAAATCCAACAATAATATCCATAACATTAGAGCTTGAGTTATTTAAATCGGACAAGAGAAAGATGATGACTTGGTTTATACTTCCAAAAATTTTAAATCAAACTTAAGGGATGAATTGAACTAAACCCATAATTACAGCATATCAACAATAAATTACAGAAGAAGACGCACCCATAACGACACCAACGCACGGCAGCACCGGTGGTGGTGGAACCACCACAGCAGCGGCGACGAATAGAGCCGAGGAGAGAGAAAACTAGGGCAGCAACGATGGTAATTCGAGCCACCAGCATCAACATAGAGGAGAGAGAAACGAGAAGGAATGGGCGACGCGGCTCCGATGAGGAGGTTCGAATATGAGTGAACAGAGGAAGGAGAAAGGATGACAGTATAGGAAGGAGGAGAAGGAATCAGGAGTGAGAAAGTAAATTGGAGTTTTAATGTGGTTTTCTTTTATCTTTGTTGAATGGAGATGGCAATTTGACAACAAAGCTATCATGTGGCATTTCCCACATAAGCCACGAAGGAGAAAATAAATTGATTTGTTTTTAGTTTTTTTTTTGAAAATTTTCTATTCAAACTTAATTCCACTTTATTTTTTTATAAAGACAAAAGTTACTAAAATCATTTCATAAAAGCTAACTCATATTTCTCAAAGTCATACAAACATTATCGTAATTAAGACTAATAAAATATAATTAATTCTTAATTAAAGCTACTTAGAAAAATAGGCTATTACAACTTCACGTCTTCAGTCGTTTTGTTGAAGGTACACATTCTTATCCCGAGGTTGTTTTAGGCCGGGATAGTTTGCTTGATTGATGAGATCTTCCTGAGTGCCCCCAGATTCGATGGCAGAGGTGTAACGATGGTGAAATGGAAGACGTTGCGGTGATCCCATGGTTTGTGTCGCGCACGTGCGCTCACGTAGGATGATGTACTGCTCCTGCTTCTAAAATCTCCCATCAAAACTCTCCTCTTCATTTCTTTGGTGTCTCTAATGGCCATGGTGGTCCAAAGGTAACACTTCGTTTCGCTTATATTTTTGCCATTTATCGTTAATTCCACTATACTTGTTGAATAAGATGTTGGTTATGAAAGTAAGATATGGTGAATATCCTTGCTGGTTGCACCAATTGTTCACAGTTAGTATTGCATTGCTGAGTGGTGTTTGAGTATTATATCCTTTGAAGTTGCCGTGACTGCACTTGTATTTCTTCGTTGTCATTTGCTGAAGCTTGGTGCGTTATATGATTGTCTAATGCATTTTCTGGAGTTGTTGTTTTGACGAAACTGGTTACTTCCATGAATCCGGCTACATAATCGTTTTCTTTTGTTTAATTTTTAGGGTTTGAAGATTAAAGATTTTTTTTCCAATTTCTATAATGATAATTGTGTTTGTTGATATACATTCTATTTTTTCCATCGCATATCTCCGCTTGTCATTGATGCTATGTAATTCCAAGCGTGAAAACATCAAATAAACTTGATACATTGTTATTTTTATTAAACATTATATTGGAGTTGTGAATTTTAGTTTAGTTTCTTAGTTCATTCTCCTCATTCTTTAGTTGTTACTCTATATCTTGGGTTTTTATCATTTTTTTCTTATTGTAACTATTTGATGTATGAGAAACGGTTTGTTGTTTTAGTGCAAGTGTTAGATTTTACTTTCCATTTGTATAATTGTTTCGAGCAATTATATGCAAATCCAATAAAATTCTATTTGTCATTTATCATCAACACAATAATAAAGAACGCAAAGAGATGAGAGAACCTTGGTGTTTTGAATAGTGTTTTGTCCTATCCTTAAAAACTTAGCCATAGGCTAAGAAAACGCCTATTTTAAGTAGGTGTTCTCTCTTGTTATAGAACGCCTCATGAGAATAGGCGTTCTCCTTGGTTCTTCAAACAGAACGTGTTAAAGAGGAGTTCTCTTAGCCAAAGACTATGCTGACTTGGAGAACCGTTGGGAGGAGTTCTCTTAGCCAAAGACTATGCTGACTTGGAGAACCGTTGAGAGGAGTTCTCTTAAGCCCTAATTAACAGTTCTCTTAAGCCAAATTTGTAGTAGTGTATATTGTACTACAAGCAAAGGTGCATCCCAATGATCACGACGTGACTCAGGAAGAAAATGAGAGAAAATATGCACTGCATAAGCCAAGTCAGGGCGAGCAAAAGTCAAGTCAAGGCGAGTAAAAGCCAAGTACGTAAGGCGACCAACCAACTATCAGTATTGCTCCACATTTTCTAACAAAGGGCTCATTGAGCGAGCCCACTTATAATTTTTCCATAGGAAAACTAGCAGGCTTTACTCCAAGCAACCTAGCCTCGGAAATAATATTAATTGTGTATTTTGGTACACAAAGAAAAATACTATCCTGATTTCTAGCCACCTCAATGTCAAGAAAGTATTACAGTTTCCATCTTTCATAAGGAAACATGAGCATAAATTTTTTATTGGTAGTAAGAACAACAGATTCGTTCCGAGATATGATCAAATTATCAACATAAACAAGCACATTAATCTGAATCTTACCTTGTTGAAGAGTAAATATAAAGTAATAAGAGTATGATTACTATAATTTGTACTTGTTTATTGAATTAGCAAACTTTGGAAATCAACAACAAGGTTTATATTTGAAGATAGAAAGAGAACGAATTTGTATAAATACTTGAACTGGTTTTTCACCCCGAAATCTAGGAGGCATCTTCATACATACCTCTTCAGACAGTTCTCAGTGCAAGAAAGCAGTGTGAACATCAATCTGATGTAGGTCACAATTTTTCGATATATCAATAGTTAGGAAGGCACGAACAATAGTCATCTTTGCCCCTAGAGCATATATGTCTATATAATATACGGTTTTTTCACCATATACTCCTGACAATTTTTTTTTTGCACCATATACCCTCGCAAGTTTCCAAATTCACCATATACCCCCCGACGTTTTAAAAAATACATCCACTTACCCTTATGACTAACGGAAGGCTAACGCCGTTAGTAATTAACCCCTAATTCCCCCTCTAATCCTAATTAACTAACCTAAACCTAAGTTAAACCCTAACCCTAACCCCTAATTTAACACCCTAACCCTAACCCTTACTCTTACCACCCCTCCCCCACCGGCCCACCACCCAGCAGGCCCACCTCCCCACTAGCCCACCACCCAGCAGCCCCACCTCCCCACCGGTCCACCACCCAGCCCGCCCCACCACCCAACATCCCCACCACCCAGCCGGCCCCCCCATTTGCCACACCATCCGGCGGCCCCACCACCCAAGCCCCCCCTCCCCACTGCCCCACCACCCCACCAGCCCCCCTCCCCTTTCCCCACCACCCGAAGCCCCCTCCCCACGCAGCCCCACCTCCCCCTCCCCACCACCCCCCAGAAGCACCCCCTCCCCACTCCCCGAAACCCCCTCCCCCTCCCCTTCCCCTGCCGACGCGCAACTCTCCTCCCCTTCGAATTTAGAATTTTTTTTTGGGTTCGGGGGTGCGGTTGGTGAGGCGCAACCCACCTCTCCTAGTCGGCCCACCGTGAACTCATCCGGGGCAATTAGGAAGGTCGGTCCCACCGCCCGCATATAATTTGGTGACTTTGGTGACTACTGGGCCGTGAACCGGGAATTTAGGTGACTACGGGGCCGTGAACCCGGGAATTTGGTGATGCGGGGCCGCTGCGGGGAGGGGGGAGGGTTGCACGTCGGCCGGGGATGGGGAGGGGGGCTTCGGGGAGTGGGGAGGGGGGATTGGGGGGTGGTGGGGAGGGGGAGGTGGGGCTGCGTGGGGAGGGGGGCTTCGGGGTGGTGGGGAAGGGGAGGGGGACTGGCCGGGTGGTGGGGGCAGTGGGGAGGGGGGGTTCTTTGGGTGGTGGGGATCTTGGGTGGTGGGGCGGCCGGGTGGTGGGCCGGTGGGGAGGTGGGCCTGTTGGATGGTGGGCTAGTGGGGGGAGGGGTAGTAAGGGTAAGGGTAAGGGTTAGGGTTAGTCTATTAGGGTTAGGGGTTAGGGTTAGAGGTAGATTTAGGTTAGTTAATTAGGATTAGAGGGGAGATTAGGGGTTAATGACTAACGGAGTTTAACGTCGTTAGTCATTAAGGGTAATTGGATGTATTTTTTCAAAAGTGAGGGGTATATGGTGAATTTCAAAAGTCGAAAGGGTATATGGTGCAAAAAAAAAATTGTCAGGGGTATATGGTGAAAAAACCGTATAATATATCATGGGCTGATGATTACCAAACACCACCAAACGAGCTTTCAGACGCTGGATGCTTTCATTAGAATTTTAATTCACCTTATAAACCCATCTACTACCAAGAGCTCTCTTCCCCGGAGGAAGTGTCTCCTTAGTCCAAGTATTATATTGTCTTCCAATGCCTGGATTTTTTCCATGGCTTTCTTCCATTGGGATTTATGCAAATATCATATGGTCTGAGTATCTTGCGCTTTCCAATTACAATATGAACACACTAAGTCAGGTTTGATGCATGAACCATCAACAAAGTAACAATTTTGTCGATCCCTAAGAGAAATTTGATTAACGTTCGACCCTTCCTAAAAATCAGAGGCACTTTCAGATGTATGAATATCCTTACAACCACCTGACATGCATGGTGGTGGTTTGATTACCTTTGGTACCTGATTTTTTACTGTCTTAATTAACGGTATGAATCCCCACATAAGTCTCTTATTAGACTATGATTTTGATAGAAACTCAAGTCCCCGCCCTACTAATATTTGAATAGGGACAGGTTTATTTAATAAATCATTTCAAAAATCAATCTTAAGATTTTTTTTGAATTGATGATAACTTCATATATATAAGGCTTTTTTTAGAAAACTAGTCTTTCGTAACATGAGATAGGGTTTGGGATTTAGGTTAAGAGGTGCGAACGTCTGTAACTCATCTCCTCTTCCGTTCTAAAGAACAGTCTTTTACTAATGTGTTTATTTTCCCTTTTTATTACTCATGGCTATTCACAAGAAAGAAAATCACATAATTTACAAACCATACACATTCAATCCTTTTTTTTAATTAATAGGACCAATATATCATTTGTATATGACATGTTTGAGCATTGAAGTTGCACTATGTACCAATCGTCATTGCGGGATTGGAATCCACTCATAGATCAAAACCTTTGTACATCGACCTGTGTCTCATCCTAAACGGCCAATTCCACTAGGGATAGATATGAAATATGGCTTTCAAATAGACTACAACTAATTCTCCTGTAGAGTTCGACAAATCTATTTGGATTGAGGTAATCACTCTATTTAGTGATAACAATTAAGGTTGAGGTAATCACTCCAATTAGTGATACCAATTTGCCTTTGAATAAGGACTTAGAATAAAAAAATTGTTTGGATTAAAGTAATTTCTAAATGTGGTTTTTGGTGGGGATATTAATAATCTTATTTCAAGATTATCAATTCATTTGGATTATAATGGTCAATTTAAAATAGAATTTAGAGGTTATGTGTTTGGATTAGTGTAATTTGACCATTTAAAACGAGACACCTATAATGGCCTAAAATCAATTAGGAAGTACATATTACTTATCTAATTATGTCAAATTATATAATGGATCCGTTTGAAGATTATGGAGAATAATAATTTTTTTATAAATGCAGGATGGATCATCATACAATTTTACTTAGCTAGATTTGCAATTTTCTCTTCTAATTGAGATCAGATCATTATATTTATATGATATATTAGGCCAAAGACATGCATATAACAACTTTAAGGTTGGTTGCTCATCTTATTTAAAAGAAATGACTCGTGTGACAATATTTATTAAAATCATGCATAACTATCTCAATTTTTTTATTAATTGAGTGGTGTGACAACTATTTGCAATACTTGCTATTACAAATTCTATTACAACATTTACAAAAGCACATAAACCATGCTAATCTTCAATCTTGGTCTTCATCATGATACTCCTTGATCTTGATCTCCTTGTAGGGGCTTTGGAATTTATAAATTGAAGTTTGTTCGTATAAACTTATTATAAAATATTAGAGATTGTTTATTTTTTAAGTAGGTAATGATAATGACTCATTTAAAATTCAAGGTTCCTCATGAATATACAAAGAGGAGAGAGGAAAGAGAAAATTCCCCAATTTTTTCACCCCAGAATCGAAAATCCGATTTCCAATTTTACACCATCTCAATCACAAATTCATGATTTCTTCATGAATTATTACAATTCATGATGAATAGGGGAAAGAGAAAGCTCCCTTGAGGAGGGAGAAAGGGAAAGAGAAGAAGAGAGAGAAAGACTTGCATAATCTTTTTTTTATTATCAAAATTATTTATCAGATTTTTGGAAACTTTTTTTTTTTTCATTTTTTGGTATTTTCAAAAATTATATAAATCATTCTCAGTAATTATATAAAATGATTTTTGTATTTTGCAAAACATTTGAAAATAAAAGGAAAAATAAGTGGCTCACATTTATATAACCAGATTCAAATGCACGGAATGCGTGTTTCAAGTTATAAAAAGATGTACATATTAACATCAAATTGTAATATATATATATTTTTTAAATAAAGGGCATTTAAAGTATTTCAATTGGACACCAAACTTTTCAAGAGTTGCTTTAATAGAGACTAGAGTTATATGCACGTAGTGCGTGCCAAAACATATATAAAATTAAATTATTTGTGTAGAAGAACTGTTTTTACAATTTGTTTTTTCAAAAAACTGTTGTTCAGTTTAAATGTGGTATTTTTTCTCTTTTTTTCCGTTCAAATGAAATATTTAGTTATCCCCTATTTTTTTTTTCCTTTTTCTATTTTTTGGTGTCCCAATGTTGCCATATACTATCTCTATATCACAATACATGCACCATTTCTTATTTGGACACTATTCATCAACCAATTTTGACAATATTTCTCTCACCATTATGTAAATGAGAGGATTCCAAATATTGACTTTTTATAATTTTTTACTCATACGCATTTAAAGATAGTAATGTCTAAAGAACTATATTGGAATACGTGAAAAAGCCAATGATACATATATTCTGAAATGGAGGTATAATAAAGAATTAGAGATTAGTGAGAATGATTTAATGTGGACCACAACCCACATTTCCATGGTGTTGAGATCCTCTAGAGTTTCAAAATAACTCTACACGGTAGAGCTCGTGAAATATCAGTCGTTGATTAAGAAATCAAAGGCTTGTATTTTTTCTCCCAAAGATCCCCCTTATTTTTCCCCCGAATATCCTGCCCATATCTTTTCCTTTCCCACTAATCATGAGCCCTTGATTTTATAATATATGGTTAGGATTCAACTCTACTTTGTAGAGTTTTCATAAAACTCCAGAGGATCCGGACCCATTTCCATGCATCTTAGAATTTTCCTTTCCCAAAAGAATTGACGAACGTTTTGTGAACAAGGCAATTAGGCATCAATCAGTCTTTGTAAAACCTTTTTTATGATTTTATCCTTCCCTCTTGATTTGTCGTCACTTGTGCAAAATCCCTCTCTCCTCTCTCATACCCCCGCCGCTACCGCCACCGGCACCCGCCACAATCTGCCGCTACAATATCGTCAAAACAAAGAAAAAGAAAACCCTAATTTATTCGGCCGCAAAAGAGCGTCAAATAGTTAGTACACTTGATATTTGACAGCGTGATGCTCATTGCTATGCCTTAAACTTAAGGCTTTAGATATTTCATTTTGGGAATTTAAGCTGTAGAAGGCATAATTTGGGATTACCTTTTGGTACGATGTCGACCTCGGAAATTGCCAGCATTCTCGACAATTCTAAGGAACTGGATCGCCTGAGGAAAGAGCAGGAAGAGATTTTGAACGATATTAATAAGATTCATAAAAAGCTCCAAACAAGTGTGTTTTTCTCTCTCCTGCGATTTTCATTATTCAATTTTTTTTTTTATAATTACTAAGATTATACCCTTTTTGTTGCTTACGTTCAATCTCTAATTGAACATGTTAGTGCTTTTTTTTTTGGGTTTTGTCAATGTTGCATTGATGAATCTCTCTTGTATTTGCTTTTGACCTAGCTTATTGACGTAAACGTAATTGTTTATGTGCTTAAATGTTTTAGTGGAAATGTAAGTGATTAGGTTGCGTTTGGATACCCTAATTTCATTTCAAATAGTTTGAATTACTAGAATTCAATTCTGAGTCCTGTGTGTGGGAAAATTGAGAATTTCAAATTTGGAATTTCAAATTCTAATAAGTTGTTTGGCAATACAAAGAATATCAAATCCTGAATTTCAAATTAAGGCAAAATCTCGACAAAAAGGTAACATACCTATGTCTAACTAGTAATTTTAGTTCACAAACACCTAACTAAAACTACTAATCAGATAGATGTTTTAGCATATCAAAGTCATCTACCGTCCCATTCATGAACCTCTATCTCATAAGTCATAAACCCTAATTACCATAAAATCTCATTTTGCGTAACAAAAGAATCTTTTGCAAATTCTAAACCCTAATTAACTCAAAACCTCAATTTAACATTAAAAAGATAGCCAACGATCACACATTCCACATATAATCAAATCAACAACAATAAAAAACGCAACATTTCGTGAAATCACTGAGCAAGACAGTAGAAGTTGTGCATTCAAACAGAACAAAACAATTTACATTCTAATAAAGTGCTACAATCGAAGCATACAAGTATGTAACAATAAAATAAACAATTATGAAACAATCAAACTTCAAAAACCAACTAAATGAAACTACAATGTATAATATGAGAGAGATAAACCTTAGAGAGAGAAAGTTCGTAGAAACCCTAGCCGCAGAAGAGAGAGACGATGAAAAAGAGGAATAGAACAACCTTGTAAACCGAAGAAGCTTGTAAACCAAATAACCGAGCTTGAAAATACTCTAATGGAAGAGAGAGAAAACGAGTAGAGAGAGATAGGAAAGCGTGATATTTGTCGTGGTGTTTTGAGAAAGAAGAGATGAAGTTTGGATTTCAAATGACAATATTTTACTATGGATTTGTAAATGACATGGGTGATGTATGTTCAATGGGGAGGGGATTGGGCCAAATCCAATTCTAAATACTATGAATTGCCAAACATGTAAATTAGTCCAATTCTAGCATTTCAAATGAAATGCTCATATCCAAGGAAAAAAAGCGGATGCAATGTCGATCACGTAACGTTTGTGTTGTCGCGGAAGCGGCTTGTAACGGATGAATGGAACAAATCGTGGCCGCGGCGTGAATTTTTTCAAAAAATCCACATTTATATATTCTAACCTTATTTGCATTGTTTTAGTTTATGAAGCATTATTACAACATAATATAATCAAATCTATTAGAATATCATGTTTCATCAGCTATATAATTAATTTATAAAATATTTTTGGCCAAGGTTTGAAAAGAATGGATGTAACGGGGATGAAAACATTATGACCTGGCGAGTTCGTGTTACTAAACGCACAACGCGGCGAGAAGTATGTGATTTATATTATGGATTTCGCGGAACGTCAAATCCAAAATCCACGGAACGAGAGAGTTTTAATTCCATGCTTATATCCAAACAGGTCATTTTTGAATTTGGTTTGATAGTGTGAACGTTCTTATGGTTATAAAGATGGACACACAATACGCAAGTAGTTTTATGTGCATTGGGAGTACTGCTGTGATGAGGAAACATGTGACTGGTGTGGCGTATCACGTATGACTAATGGGGTGCATTGATGCATTATAGAAAATTTGATTCCATTCAATCGTCATGCATTGTTGATGGTGTAGATTTTGTCTTAGACATCTTCTTCATGGTTAGTAACTTGCTTGTAATGGAGCTGCAGGATATTGATGGAATAACTTTTGATTTATCGAACATGATGTAATTGGATGTGTTTTTGGGTGAGGATGCTATAACGAGGTCAGTGATACTATTTTGGCTTGAGAAATAGTGCATGGATCTCGTGGAAGTGATATATTTAATCTAAGTAAGATCAAATAATGAAGCGGAATCGTGAATAACAAAGGTAAATTGTTCGAACAAAAAAATAACAAAGTAACTAGGATAGTGCTTAGATGCTCAATGATAAAGGCTAAGCCACCACAAGGAACAAACTAAGGGTTTTGATGCGTAAAGGCTAAGCCACCAGCAATCAAGATTGTTTGTGTTTGCACACTCAAGTTTTAACAAAACTCACAAAATCAATTATTTCATTCTAATCTATGAATTCGTACATCCTAGCTATTTATAGTCAAAACAAAACCGACTCCTACTATGCTTAGGACAATTCCCTAAGTCATAAACCTAACCAAACTAGAACTCCTAAACATCACATACTTCTACTCGTTTAGTATGTTGGACATCCCTTAGAGTTCTAAACACACACTACTCCTATCAAACATAAACTATAAAGCAATAAAGATAGTTTGAGTCCTAACAGAACTAGAACTCCATCAAGCATGCACAACTATCACACGCCACCTAAGTTGGTTAGCAAACATGCTACCACTTTGGTCGTGATTCCCATGAAGAGTCCTCCATGTAAGTCAATTGAGCCAAGATCAATGCTGACATTCTTGTGTACAAGAGCTAGTAGATTTGCATCACTTTCTCCCGTATCATCCTCCTCTTCTTCGAAAACAATTGTCCTCAATTGAGCCATATCATCATCATGAATATAAGGAGCCAAATCCCCCACATTTATGGTAGAACTCACGTTATAGTCACCAGGCAAGTCAAGTTTGAAGGCATTGTCATTGACCTTCTCAACAATCTTGAAGGGACCATCAGAACGTGGCATGAGCTTGTTTTTTCGAAGGCCAGGAAACCGATCCTTCCTTAGATGCAACCAAACCAAATCACCAACCTTGAACACATGTGGTGTACGATGCTTGTTGGCCAACTGTTGGTATCGTGCATTCACCTTTTCAATCCGAGCTTTCACCTGTGCATGAAGCTTGAGCATTGCTTGCGCCTTCTCCTTAGCATCAATGTGATAGACGTCATCATTAGGGAAAGGAATAAGATCAATAGGCACCCGTGGGTTTGCGCCATACACAACCTCGAATGGAGAACACCTCGTGGCATATGTAGGTGACCTATTATAAGCAAATTCAAAGCATAGTGCAAGCTTCACATCCCAATCCTTGGTACTCTTGCTAACAAGCCCTCTAAGTAAAGCGCCCAAAGTCCGATTGGTGACTTCGGTTTGCCCATCAGTTTGAGGGTGATGTGACGTGCTAAAACATAGCTTAGTACCAAGTAGTTTCCACAACGTCTTCCAAAAGTAGCTCATAAACTTAGTATCCCTATCACTCACAATAGTTTTAGGCACACCATGGAGACGAATTATCTCCTTACAATATAAGTCAGCCACCTTAGAAGCATCATCAGTTTTATGACAAGCAAGAAAATGTGCCATTTTAGAAAATCTATCAATGACAACCATGATAGAATCCTTGCCTCTTTGTGTTCTAGGCAATCCCACAATAAAATCCATAGCAACATCATCCCAAGGACAAATTGGAACAGGTAAAGGAGTGTACATACCTTGATGAAAAGTGCTCTTGGACTTTTGACACGTAGCACATCGTGAGATAACCCCGTGAACATCTCCTTGCATCTTTGGCCAATAAAAATGCTCTTGAAGAATAGCCAAAGTCTTGTTCATACCAAAGTGACCAAAGAAGTCCTCCCCCATGAGCTTCCCTCACTAGTAACTCCCTAATAGAACAAGAAGGTATGCATAAACGATCCCCCTTGAAAAGAAAACCATCATGCACCACATAAGAGCCGTAGGATCCCTTGGAACACGCCCCAAAAATCTCGCCAAATTTCTCATCCGTCTTATAGTACTCCTTCACCAATTCAAACCCAAGTAGTCGTGTACTCAACACCCCAAGTAATGAATGGCGCCTAGACAAAGCATCTCGCCACCACATTTGCCTTTCCTTCTTTATATTTTGATGAGAAATTGAAAGATTGCAAAAACTCAACCCATTTAGCATGTCTCGGATTTAGCTTTTTGCTTGCCCATGTATATACTTCAATGCCTCGTGATCCGAATGAAGCACAAAGTGACTTGGACGAAGGTAATGACTCCAATGATCAAGTGCACGAACAATTGCATAAAATTCTTTGTCATATGTAGAGTAATTGAGTTTAGCACCACCCAATTTCTCACTAAAGTATGCAATGGGACGTTTCTTTTGGATGAGGATCGCCCCTATACCAACCCCACTAGCATCACACTCTACTTCAAAAGGTTGTGAAAAATCCGGTAATGCTAGAATGGGTGTATTACACAACAAGTCCTTGATGCTCTCAAATGCACGTTGGCCGCCTTAGTCCATGCAAATTTTCCTTGCTTGATACATTCGGTCATAGGAGCTACTACACTACTAAAATTGCGCACAAATCTTCTATAAAAAGAAGCCAAGCCATGAAAAGAACGTACCTCCGAAATTGTAGTGGGAATAGGCCAACTCTTTATTGCCTCAACTTTCGAAGGATCAACCGAAACGCCATCTTTAGAAACGATGTAGCCCAAGAATGTAACACTAGGAACTAGAAAATAGCACTTTTCTAACTTCCCATATAGCTTTTGTGCACGTAACACCTCAAAAACCTCGCGAAGATGCGTGAGATGCTCCACCACACTCCTACTATATACAAGGATGTCATCAAGATAAACCACCACACACCTCCCTAAGAATGGTTTCAACACCTCATTCATCAATCTCATGAAAGTACTAGGTGCATTAGTAAGTCCAAATGGCATGACAAGCCACTCATATAACCCCATCTTAGTCTTAAAGGCGGTCTTCCACTCATCTCCTTCTCGCATTCTTATTTGATGATAACCACTCCTCAAATCAATTTTGGAGAAAATAGTAGAACCATGCAACTCATCCAATAAGTCATCCAATCTAGGAATGGGGAATCTATACTTCACGGTAATGTTGTTTACGGCCGACTATCAATGCACATACGCCAAGTACCATCTTTCTTAGGCACCAACAAAGCGGGGATCGCACATGGGCTCATACTCTCTCTAACATAACCCCTAGCCATCAACTCCTCGATTTGTCGTTGTAACTCTTGTGTCTCCCGAGGATTGCACCTATAAGCGGCTTTGTTAGGAAGTGACGCCCCTGGAACAAGGTCAATCCGATGTTCTATGCCGCGAATGGGGGTAAACCCGGGGGTAGGTCTTGAGGGAACACGTCCATGTACTCGTCAAGTACTTGCTCTAAATCCTTAGGTATCTCGTACCCTTCTTTGTCCCCCTTCAACTTCCTTGGCAACCAACACAAAACCCGTACCTTCCCCTTCTAACTCCCTCTCAATCTCCTTAGCACTCACCAAGAATGACCCCGTAGATATAGGAGAGGATGTTAAAGGTTTTAGGGCGATCCTTTTACCTCCCAACGTGACAATACACACATTTGATCGCCCATCATACTTCACAAAGCGGTCATATTGCCATGGTCTCCCCTAACAAGATATGGCAAGCATCCATATTGCATACATCACACAAAACATCGTCCTTAAACTTGCCAATTTCGAACGTTATTAAGGCTTGTTTGGTAACTTTTATTCCATTGTCATTACTAAGCCAGTTGAGTTTATAAGGACGTGGATGAGTAGAAGTAGGCCATTTTAACTTGTCAATTAAGGTTGTAGACACGACATTAGCACAACTACCATTATCAATAATGAGATCACATACCCTTTGCTTCACTAAACAGCGAGTGAAGAAGATCTTGTCCCTTTGCGTGTCATCCAAAGGTGCTGGTTGTGTATGCAATGTGCGTCGAACAATAAGTTGGTGGCCTCCCATAACCGGTTCTTCCTCCGAATCTACCTCAAACTCACCCTCCATAGTACGCTCTTTAGATGGATCACTATCAACCTCCTCTTCATCAACGTGACCCTTGGCATAGTCTGCGTCTATTTCTTGTATGTCTCTTAAGGTCATGACCCGATTGTTGGGACAATCCTTCAAGATGTGGCCATACCCCTTGCACTTGAAACAAATTCGCCTCTCCTCATTAGCCATGGGCGTAGGAGCCTTCCCTTTGTCTCCCTTGAATTTGTCAAATTTTGGGGTGAACTTCGAACCACTAGGTTCTCCCTTTGTGTTCCCGACGGTTTTATCAATGTGCTTCACAAACGGTTTAAAGTTGGAATTTTTCTTGGCCTTGACATACTTTTCAGCTCTCAAAGCCACTTGAACCACCTCCTCAAAGCTCCAATAAGGTTGGAGATCCACCTTCTTCGCAATGTGCTTATCCAACCCCGAAATAAATCGAGCTATCTTGTGCTCGGCTTTCTCCTCTACACCACAAAGCATGTTAATCTTTTCAAATTCAGCTACATATTCCTCCACACTCAATGCGTTTTGTCGAAGTACTTGCAACCTTCGATACATGTCTTGTGAAAAATCAGCCGGAAGAAAGCGTTTTTTCATCCTCACTTGTAACTTCTCCCATGAACGTAGGCTAGGTTTGCCATCTTTCCTCCTTTTAGCCTTCAAGTTCTCATACCACAAACTTGCATAACCTGTTAATTTAAGGACAGCCACCCTAAATCGCTTGGCATCATCATAGTCCTTGTAATCAAAGACTCGTTCCATCCTTTGCAACCACTCTAAGAATTTTTCGGGCTTCGTGTTTCCATCAAACTCGGGCATGTCGAGCCTTAATCCCCTATCATCGTCTCTTGGGTCGTCTCCTTGGCCGAGGGTTGAACTCTTCTTCCTCCGAACTAGAACCGTGTTGATTAGTTCTAGGACTCCTAACGAGACTAGGAGTATTCCTACGTTGGTTCCCACCTTGGCCTTGTTGTAGTAACCGCATAATTTCGTCCATGCGTTGGGTGAGATCCTCTATTTGCCTATCCCTACGTAAGTCCTTGGCTTGTTCGAGTGTAAGACCCCTAGGCACTCGACCCCCCACGTCTCCTTGTTCCTCCTCCATAATAAAATCCGACCAGAAGTTGGATTAACGGATGAAACTTGAGCACCAAGTATCGGATGAACAAGCGTGTATGATTCAAGTCTTGAACGTTTTCAACGATCTTGAAGTAATTTTTTTCACCACTCCACAAATTTAATCAAACACCTTTGATGAAACTTTGTGAAAATTTAAAAATCTTGAGAAAAAGATTTGATCTTGAAGGGTTTCTTGAAGATCAACTACTCCTCCTTAGGCGAACAAAAACCGGAAAAAAAAAATCGAACCTTGCGTGGATGAATGTGGATGAATGGCTGCGCTTGTATGATGTGATGATGGTGAATGGATGTAACCAAAGCTCTTGATACCAGATGATATATTTAATCTAAGTAAGATCAAATAATGAAGCGGAATCGTGAATAACAAAGGTAAATTGTTCGAACAAAAAAATAACAAAGTAACTAGGATAGTGCTTAGATGCTCAATGATAAAGGCTAAGCCACCACAAGGAACAAACTAAGGGTTTTGATGCGTAAAGGCTAAGCCACCAGCAATCAAGATTGTTTGTGTTTGCACACTCAAGTTTTAACAAAACTCACAAAATCAATTATTTCATTCTAATCTATGAATTCGTACATCCTAGCTATTTATAGTCAAAACAAAACCGACTCCTACTATGCTTAGGACAATTCCCTAAGTCATAAACCTAACCAAACTAGAACTCCTAAACATCACATACTTCTACTCGTTTAGTATGTTGGACATCCCTTAGAGTTCTAAACACACACTACTCCTATCAAACATAAACTATAAAGCAATAAAGATAGTTTGAGTCCTAACAGAACTAGAACTCCATCAAGCATGCACAACTATCACACGCCACCTAAGTTGGTTAGCAAACATGCTACCACTTTGGTCGTGATTCCCATGAAGAGTCCTCCATGTAAGTCAATTGAGCCAAGATCAATGCTGACATTCTTGTGTACAAGAGC
This sequence comes from Beta corolliflora, assembly GCA_947648045.1. Classification (NCBI taxonomy): domain Eukaryota; kingdom Viridiplantae; phylum Streptophyta; class Magnoliopsida; order Caryophyllales; family Amaranthaceae; genus Beta; species Beta corolliflora. Next base: position 629,406 of record CANSZD010003181.1, read on the forward strand.
TAGTAGATTTGCATCACTTTCTCCCGTATCAGGAAGCCACCTTTAATATGGGCAATAATGGGAAGAAATGTCTTTATGTGAAAATTCTCGGATATTTTTCGACTGTCTTAGAGAGAGACAATTAAAAATCTTGTGCGTACTTTTCGCTAAAGGAAATGGTGTTTAGAGGTGTAGTATGGCATATTAGATTTATTTTATGGAGTAATAAAATGGATATCCTCTTCCTTTCCCTCCATTAAGAAGTTACTTTTATAAATAGACCTAAGGGATGTTGGTAATATGTGAGCTGCAATGCAATCAAAGCACTTGGTGAGGTTCTTTTGCATAACAGGTGCCAACTTTATGCATAGGTCAATATTAGGATGCTAATCTGGTTTGCACCGGGACTCATGTAGTGGGGCGTAAGCATTTTTCAAGTGTGTCAAAGAACTCCGCAAATGATAACTAATGATGACTAGGTGCATGACCTAAAAACCTTCCATAATGACCTACTTCATTCTTTTTCTATAGCAACAATTGAGTTTTTACGCTTGCCAATGCACAACATTAACTATTAATATCTTTAAGGAAAAATGGATCAGAATACCCCCAACTTTGGCCCGTCTGCTTTTAATACCACCAACTATGAGTTATTTTTAAATACCCCCAACTATTTGGGAGGTCCGCCAAAAATGCACCCACATGACTTGTAACCTGTTAATAAGGTAATTTTTTTATTTTTTATTTCTCTTTTATTTTTATTTTCAATTTCTACTCCTACCCACCACCATTTCAGCCACCCTCTCCCCCTCCCCTCCACCACCGCAGCCCTCCTGCCAGCCCCGGCCCCCCCTCCCCACTCCCACCACCCCCAGCAGCCCCCCCCCCCCCCTCCCCCCCCCCCCCACCCCCCGCAGCCACCACTCCCCACTCCCACCACCCCAGCAGCCCTCCCGCCACTCCCCCAACCCCCAACACCCCCCCTCCAAAACAAACTTTCAGACCCAGAAAAACTAAAACTCAAAAGCTTCAAATTTTCAACCCAGTTTCTCAAGACATCAAAAGAAAGAGAAAACTGTAGCCTCCTTGTTAAGCAACTCTACCCCAAATTCAACCCTTAATTCCCCAAAAAAAACAACCTACATTCACTGGAAAATCAGCCTTCAATCTAGCAATTTCATGAGTAAATGTATTACACATCAACAAAAACATTAAACCATAACCCAGTTCATTACTTTCACAGAAGAAACTCCTTAAATTAAAGAAGGAAACCAACCCAAATCTACCAAACCAAAACAACCCAACAAAAAAAATTAGAAATAAAGAGCAAAACACAGGAATTAGGTCAACCCCTCAAAGATTCTTCCCTAAAATTGAAAAACCCACCACCCAAAACCAACGAAAGAGTTGTTTTTGTTTATACAACTAAGACTAGAACAACAAGGGTAAGAAGATTCCAAAAATTGGACCTTAAAAAAGGGAAATTTAATCATTGCGCATTATAATAAAAGTGAAGAGTTTCGTTGTGATTTTTTGTGGTTTTCATGTGAAAATTAAAGGAAAATAGACTCTGGGGAGTTCGACGGGGTGGTGGGGGGGGAGGGGGGGCTTTGGGGTGGTTGGGGGCCGCTGGGGTAGGGGAGGGGGCTGGGGTGTAGGAAGGGTGATAGTGGGGGTGAGGGAAGGTGGCAAGTGGGTGGTGGGGGGGGTGGGTGGTGGGATGAGCAGAGGAGGGTGGGGGGTTGGGAGTTTTGGTTTTACCCGTTCATCCGGTCATAACAGGTAAATGGAGCATTTTTGGCGTACCTCCCCAATAGTTGGGGGTATTTAAAAATAACCCATAGTTGGGTGTATTAAAAGCGGACAGGCCAAAGTTGGGGGTATTTTGATCCATTTTTCCTATCTTTAATTACTTTTTAATTAAAATTATAAAAATTTGATATTTTAAAAGTATATATTGAGACGAATCTAACAAGACCCCACATGACTATATTTTCCCTTCTGTAAAACTTACAATAGATAGTGAAAGGGTGGTGGGTAAATAGTGTAAAAACCCAATTGTTGCAATAGAAAAAGAACGCAGGAAGTATAACTTAGGATGCAATCATTGTGTTTTTAGAATTGTTTTGTGGATATATATTTAATGATTACAAGATTACCACGTGACTAGTTTGCCTCATGAATGTTCCTATCTAATTGAACTTCAATATTAGAAATATATAGATAAAGCTTATCATTCGATGAGTTTTCTTTTACCCCTTTTACATAGGAAAAAAGTTAGCTTTTCCCTCTAGCTCATAGAATAACATGTGATAAGGGAAATCTATGACACAATAATCTAAATGTTGAAAACTAATAACTCGTGAAACTTGTAATGCTTTTGCACATGCATTTAATTTGTATGGGTCGTATCTAAAGAAAAAGAGTATTAGCTTGTGTAGTTTTATGAAGATATTGCTCAAATGATTATTTTGAGAAAGGAAAACTAGTTAAGAGCGCGATTTTATTTTATTTTAGAGCTTTTTAAAAAATAAAAAGAAAAAGGGGTCAATTAAGGTTATTGTAGTTAGGGGTTAAATTTTATAGTCAATGCTCATATAACCTCGTATGAGTTTTGATGTATAAAATTATACATGATGGACTAGTTGTACAAAAGTTGTAGTCATAGATTCCTTCTAATTCAACTCTTCATGCATTTTCTTTCCTCATTTTTGACTAAGTACTCATGTTTTCTTGGAATTGTTCTTAGTAACTGTTTGGTGATTGCCTTCTTTGAGCAAGTGTGTTGTTTATCACATCCGTGATACCATAAGAATGAATCTAATGAAAAAGTAAGCCAATTATTCAAGTGGCTACTTTGAAAGAAGCAACATTTGCATCATCAATGAAAAAGAATATGAAATTGTTAACCACACGAAATAATATGCTAAATTTTCCGATCTAAAAGAAAATGATTTCAATGAATAAAGAATATTCTTTACTTAATTAAGAGGAAAACACTTGAGACAATTGACAAGTGAAAAAAAAATATTCGAGGACATATATCATATATGCACCTAGATTGTAGGCCTATCTTTCATTATGGTTTATTTACAAATATTTGAGCTATGTTTTAGGGATATGTGAGCATTTTGTACTAGATGAAGGTAGATACACTAGGAAGAAACAAAGAGAATGATTATTAGCAATAATGGAAATGTCATCACTCTACGCCTCTAACACCTATGACAGTCAAAGTGTTCACTTTACCTTAAAAACTATTGTGGTATTTTGGATAATAAGACAAGGTTAGAGACACTTGGAATCTTCACTTTGGACCAAAACATGTAATATTGTCATAAATGGATGAATCAGTCACCTCCATAAATTTATACACCAGGCAGGCTCTTTAAAAGTAACTTTTATGGTAGCTGTTAGCTGTTCGATGTTGGCGAGTAAAGATTAGCTATTAAACTAATTGTTCAAACTTCAAACTATAATTGGTAGGTAAAATAGGAGTTGGATAGTTAAAACAACACATGTTATTTTTTTTTTTAAGAAAAACATATTTTGATTCGACACATTTACAAAAATAGTATTTTTATCTCATAATTTAATAATTTAACATATTGGCTTATGGGGGCATACTTTTTAAAACACCTTAGTCATATAACACTATAAATCTTAGTAACTAAAGCTTTAATTAAAAGCAAGGCAGGATTTTACTTCGTTTTTTCTGTAAATAATCTTTTACTTCATATCAATATAATATATTGAATGTGCATATTTTCCACAAGTTTTTTTAACACAACATCTCATTTGAACACCTGGATAAAAGATTGAGCACATGTAATACACAACATGACAAGTGTGTTGCCAATTTTTTTCCTAGTACATTTTTTTTATTTTCCTAATAAAACCTAGAATTTCTCCATATGAGGACATAAAAGTTTTCCTCCTCGTAGTGCTTGATGCATGCTCGTTTTGCGTTTAGCTCTCTTTTTGCGTTTTTGTGTTTATGAAAGGCAAAGTAACCTTACACTAATTTAGGGGGTGGATTGTGGATGTGTTTTGTAGTGAAGGATGGAATATGGATAGATAGATGGATGAAAACTCCTAATTCTCACAAGAACGAGAGGGTCTCTTCCTAATCGCAGTTAGAAGATAGCCACAAGTCGCAACAAGTGTTGTTTCCGGTTTACAACCTTACGAGCTAATAAGCTCTCTCTTTTTTTATTTCAACAAGCACACACTTACAACCTAATACCTCTTGGCTATTTATAGTACAAATTTCAGCCCCTAAAGTATAATCTAAGCAAAGAAATACAAGAGAAAACAAAATAGAATGCTTATCAAGTTGCTGATACCTTCACCTTTTCGGCTTTATATCTCCTTATTGGTTGATCTTTTGGCTACGAAACCAAGCGGATGTCTTTCTACACTTGAAGAGCTTTCTAACAGATGCCACACACTGGACCACCAAGACGGCTGCCCAAAAGCACACAAAAGACTCCAGAATCTTGCTGGAATGGTAGTGAACCAATAGGGAGTTTCCTCCTTTCGTTTGTTTGCTTTCTGGATTTCCTCCTTGCTTAAGCTAGCTCCTTACTTAGTTTGATGAGTTAGCTGTCCAATGAAACAAAAAGGAGGCAAAAGTTCAGACTTTAAGTCCTTGCCCAGTAAGCAAAATCAAAGCCGTGCAAAGCAATTTCTGGAAAAGCACCTAATCTAGCCTTTAATCTAACTTATTACTTAATCTAACTATTACAAAGGACCCTAATTGGCTTAAAACATGTGAAATCTATTCTAAGTAGATAGCATAACCATGTGAGTAAAATACTAAGTCCCATTATACATCAGTGCTCAACTATGACATGCCACCACCAAAATTAGCTACTACCAATCTGCACTAAGCTACCACCACTCTACCAGGAGGGTTTGAAAAGGTAAGAAAATACAAAGGGAGTTATATGAGCACTAAAGCTTCATATTCTAGCTGTGCGGAGAAGAATTTTAATGTAAAATTGGAATTTTTGAAGGAAAATTATTAGGCCGCTGGTATGAACTGGCCCAGAAAACTTAGATGAACAGAAAAATATAGTAAGGGAAAACAAGGGAAGATAGATTGTATTCAGACTCAAGGGTGTAGCCAATACAATTCTCACATTCGAGAGGTGAGATCTCTCCTTAACAGTTACTTCATTCTTCTAATTTTCTGGATACTATTCACCTGACCTCATACGCCTATTTATTACAAGATCCTTCCACTAATAGGTAGCCAGCTGTCCTATAGAAAGTACTAGATAGTACCAGCTGTCCTTAAGAGGATTTAGCAGAAATATCTACCTAGCTCAGGTGTAACAACTTAATAATAGAAATAGTAATAAGACTCATTTGCCCCTAAGTTGGCTGTTTATCCCCTTGTTGTCCTTGCTTCTTCCTTCTCTTGTAAGTGATTAAGATAGGAGTAACGGCCTGATTCTTTGCATTACCCCCCTCCCAAAGTCTCACCTTGTCCTCAAGGTGGAAGGTAGGGAACCTCTGATCAATTGTGAGAAAATCCTCCCAGGTGGCTTCCTCTGTTGGTAGGGTCTGCCATTTGAGCAACACTTCAGCGGATGTTTGGGTGCCCTTAGTCACTTGCCTGACCCCAGTACAGACTCAGGTGTTACCTCCAGGATGAGATCACCAGTTAGAGCAGCTGGGAAAGTAGGTTGAGCAGTATGCAGTCCCAAGGCTTTTTTCAGCTGGGATATATGGAAGACTGGATGAATGCGTGCCTGGGGGTAAGCTCAGCTGATAAGCAACCTTGTCTACCTTCTTGATTACTGGAAAAGGTCCATAGAACCTTGCTGCTAGCTTCTCATAAGGTCTTTTGGCAAGGGATTGTTGCCTATAAGGTCTGGTCTTTAAATAGACCAGATCTCCCACTTCATAGGAAACATCTCTCCTCTGCCCATCAGCCTGTAGCTTCATGTTACTCTGAGACTTATGCATCTGATACTCGAGTTCATCCAAGACAGCATCCCTCTCCAATAACTGTTCCTCCAAGGTGGAAACTGCTGTGGTGCCTCTCTCAAACCTCAAAAGCTGTGGGAGGTCCCTGCCATATAATGACTTGAAAGGAGAGCATTGTGTGGAAGCATGGGTAGATGTGTTGTAGCTGTATTCCGCCCAAGGCAGCCATTGGGCCCATGTCTTGGGTTTGCCATTGATGAAGCTTCTCAGGTAGCCTTCAAGCCACTTGTTGACCACCTCAGTTTGGCCATCAGACTGAGGATGGTATTCTGTACTTCGATGCAAATTAGTCCCCTGCAGCTTGAACAATTCTTTCTAGAATAGACTTAGAAAAATCTTGTCTCTATCAGAGACAATGGAGGAGGGAAACCCATGTAGCCTGATGATTCCCTGATAAAAACCAGAGCTACTGTTGCTGCTGTAAATGGATGTCTGAGAGGGAGAAAGTGGCAATATTTGGTTAGTCTATCCACCACTACTAAGACTGTATCCACCCCACCAGACCTAGGTAAACCCTCAACAAAATCCATGGAGATGTCCTGTCAGACTTGGGAAGGGACGGGTAAAGGTTGCAGAAGACCTGTTGGAGAGAGGATGTTTTCTGCTATTGACATTGGTGGCAGGAGAGTACATAGGAGGTAATCTGCTTCCTCATGCCTGGCCAGAACCATTCAGTGGCTATCCTTTGGTAAGTCTTGAAATCACCAAGGTGTCCTCCAGTTGGAGTATCATGATACTCCCTTAAAATAGCTTGTGTAATGCTTGCATTGCTAGGCAGAACAATGCGGCCCTTGTATCTGAGGACCCCATGATCAACTAAGAACCCCTTTGGAAGTTCCTGAAATATAGTAAGGGAAAACAGGAAAGATAGTACCAGCTCATACGCCTATTTATTACAAGGGAAAATTTAGACTCAAGGGTGTAGCCAATACAATTCTCACATTCGAGAGGTGAGATCTCTCCTTAACAGTTACTTCATTCTTCTAATTTTCTGGATACTATTCACCTGACCTCATACGCCTATTTATTACAAGATCCTTCCACTAAAAGGTAGCCAGCTGTCCTATAGAAAGTACTAGATAGTACCAGCTGTCCTTAAGAGGATTTAGCAGAAGTATCTACCTAGTTCAGGTGTAACAACTTAATAATAGAAATAGTAATAAGACTCATTTGCCCCTAAGTTGGCTATTTATCCCCTTGTTGTCCTTGCTTCTTCCTTCTCTTGTAAGTGATTAAAATAGGAGTAACGGCCTGATTCTTTGCAGCCGTTACTTGCTAATCTACAATGTTAAAATATGTAGCGCAATAAGCTTGTAGAACCAACTAGTCAAGGGGGACATGACTGACTCTGGACCCAACCAGGCATTTAGTCGGGAAAAGTGGGGTACCTATATACTCCCTCTGTTTTACTTCAGTTTACCTACTTTGTTGTCCATCATAACCAAGGAGATGGGGGCAAAATTAGAGAGAGAAATGGAAAAGGTGAGTTGAGGAGAGAGAAATAATTACAAAATAAGGAGATGTGAGTATTAAAAAAAAAGGTAAGGTGGGTCACATGCTCTAAAATTGAAAAAGTGATGCGAGTTATTTTTTGTGAAACGTACCAAAAAAGGAAATTGATTAAATTTTTGTGAAATGGAGGGAATAGTGAATTCTAAATCTCACAATAAGAAAAGAGAAAAAAAGAGAGGAAGAAATACTAAAATACCTTATTGTTCATGTCAAAAGAGAAAGTGAGGTGAAGGCCTAGCTTTCAGATCGCGGGGGGAAGTAGGAGCTCAAGCTTCCAGATTGTAGAGGAAGGGTTTCAATGAAGAGAGAAGAATGACAAGGTAATACAAGGAGACAAAGGCTTTGTTATGTTCAACTTACTTTTACTTATTTTAAAAAAAACAAAGAAAAGTTAAGAAAAATTAAGAAGTTTAGAAAGTTAGGAAAAAACAAAGAAAGTTCAGGAATTTTAGAAAATATTGTGAGCTTAAAAAAAGTTAAGAAAAATAAAGAGAAATACAAAATGTTCAAATTATTTCAAAAAGATAAATGAACTTCAGAAAATTTCAGGAAACTTCCAATATATAGGATAAGTTCAAAAAATAAGTTGAATGGTACATACCTCACTAAGAGCGAGGCAAAAAGAAGAGAACATCAGAAAGAGAGTATGAGACACGATTTGAGGAGAGAGAAAGAGAGAGCTTTCTTGATAACACTAACCAGCTGTAGTGCCCCGAAACCAGTAGGCAGTGACTTAATGACCACAAATATCTAATTGGTACCTAGATACACTAATTAAGGTTTTTTTTCTTTTGTATTAGGGGATTAAGGTGAAACTTGAAGCAATTTTATGCAATTGCTAGAGGGCTTGCATTTGAATTTAAGTGTTATAATTTGGTCTTTTGTAGTTCTTTGCTTGGCTGTCCCCTCTCTCATGCTTCCATCCTAAAGTGGTCCAGGCGGCTTGCCTAGCATCCCACAAAAACAGCCTAGGTAGCACGACTCACAACACGCGTTACTCCGAATAATTTGTATGTGATATTACCATTACCCGGAGATGCCGCCTAGGTGCGCCTTAGGCTTGCTTTTTGAACATTGAGACTGAATATAACATAGAAACTTTTATAATTACTTAGGCCCTGTTAGGCATGAGTGCATGACTATTAGTTTCTAATTTTTGGTTTTATGATTTTTAAAGTCACATGACACAAGTGGTAATGAACTTAAAATTAGTCATAGTTATACTAATCCTGTCATTTTTGAAAACTAACAGCAAAGCTAGAAACTACAGGCCTACACGTTATCGTTTTTTGTTTCCAGTTTTTAGTTTTCTCGAAAACTAAAATAAAAAATATGTAAACCAGAAAATGTGGTTTCCACCTTTGTGCTGTGAGTTTTCAAAATTGACATGTTTTATTTACGTATAACAAACTTGAAATTCATTATACCTTTTATATCATATGCCTTTTATATTCATAAAACCAAAAACTAGAAACTACTAGTGACCCCGAACGGTTCCTACATTTTCTTGTTTCTTATATATTTGTTTTTAGTTTCTAAAAAAAATCTGAAATCTTGAAACAAAAAACGATTGCAACACAGGCCCATAGAATTTTTTATTCATTTTGAGTTCTAAGTTATCTAATGTAGTTAATATGGTGTAATTAGAAAGACAAAATTATACTCCATCTGATTTTTATTAGTTGCAACTGTTTGCCTTTCATGCGGGCCAATGAACATTTTTAACCGTTAATGTCTTCAATTATTTATAGTGAAAGTTGATATGTTGTAAATGTACATTGACATAAGTCCAACATCTCTTTCTCAAAAAAAAAAAAGTCGAACAACATTTCACATGCTAAATTTGGCTTTATAAATCCGGCAAATAAGAATCGGTCAAGTGAACAGTGCAAAAAGTCAAAACGTTCTAATAAAAATGGAGGTAGTAATATTGAAGGTGTTTTGGTTCTGTTAACGCAAATCTGGAACATGAGCGTTCTTGGACTTAGTGTTTTTGAACAATTATGGATACTGTGGTGCAGATCCGGAAGTGGTTGAGAAGCCTGGGGACGCATCATTATCGAAGCTTAAGCTTTTGTACACTCAAGCTAAGGACTTGTCAGAAACTGAAGTGAGGTACATTGTCATCACATATACTTCCTCCGTTCTTTTTCTATTGCAGCTATTACCACTTGGGTTGTTTCACATCTATTGCAACAATTCCACTTTTGGTATAAAAAGCAACTTTAGTTGACAATATTGTCCTTACTTTATCTTACTAAAACCATCATTAAATACTCACTTTGCCTCATAAAGTTGCTTTTACTTTATTAAGGATTGATGCCTCTCCTACTCTAGTTAATTAAAGGGGTACCTTTATACTAAACTACCCACTTTTCCTACTACCTTAAAAAAGATGCCCAAGCCCATTGTTGCAATAGAAAAAGAACGGATGTAGTATGTTAGTAAAGCCTTTTGCTTGATTGTCACTCTAATGTGTAAACCCTTTTTTGTCTTAAAGGTGCTTTAGTAAGAAAGCCATTCTTTAATATGTTCTATTTGAACTGATTTTATGGTTTACACTACAGAGTATCTAATATATTATTAGCTCAACTGGATGCGTTGCTCCCTCCTGGACCACCTGGACAGCAACGAAGAAGATTAGGTGTGTCCATTACTGGTTTGTAGTAGCTTGGTCTTTTCATCATACATCATTACTTCTGTTATTTGCTGTGAGGTGGAAACCTTTTAAATATAGAGAGATGAATTATTTCACATCTGCCTATCAGTTTTTTGCATTGTGTTCTATTGGTGTTGGTTTAACAATTGATTTGTAAAAATTTTATCACTCTTTGTTTCACTAGTTTTTGTTTATAAATTCCTATTAAATGCATATAGTTTATCAGATTATGACTCCTGGTGAGGAAAATGGTTGTTCGGATGAGGAAAATGGCTGTTCAAATGAGGGAGGAGAAGGCAGTTAAAGGAATGGCAGTATTGGGGCCCACAAATGGAATTCACTAACAGATTCCATCATTTGGTAGTGAGTCCAACAAAAACTTGATAGAAAGTAGCTTTTTTTTAAAAAAAAAAATTATTAGGTAGTTGTTTTTAAAAAGTGGAACGTAGTGTTTCACAAAATTTCCTATAATTTTTGGATGGAATCCGGTAATGTCAGGAAGTAGTATTTTTGAATTTTACAATGATTGCTTCTTCCTCTGCTATTTCTGCTTGTAAATGAAATCATTTTTTTTTCTGTGGCTCCAAAGTGGATTACTTCTTAATACACCAATTAAGAGACTAATCTGGTTGAGCTGTGTCAAAAAAAGGAATTTACTAGATTTTTGTGTAACAAATTTTATATTAGCTGATTTATTATGTAAAATTTCCCTATGCAGGTCTAGTTGTATAAGTACGTACATTCCATGAAAGACGAAATAATCTTCTCTTGCTCTTAGAAAAAAACAAAACTGAAACATGATACCTATTTTATTGACTTTTTAGGAAAAAGAAAACTGAAAACTAAACATGAAACCTTTCTTATTTCTATGTGACATTTTTGTAGAAATTGTATGCTGTCTACAATATTAACATGCTGTAATTTTTTCATTTAATGTTTTCTCTTTGTTTAATAGGGAATCTTGAACTGGTAATTCCATAAAAAGCTTAAGAGATATATCCTCCATTCTCTCCTTTTAAACTCTTAGGTTCCTATCTTTTCCAATTGAAGTCTTATTACAAGGGCTAACAATGTTACCGAACTGGGCCTGGGGGTCGGGTTCAAGTGGGAACACAAATTAACCCAACCACCGGAAGTTAATACTTGATAAGGCTGCATATGTTGGGACTTTTACTCAAGAGAATATTTTCAATTGTAAAAATATCATATATTGTATCTCAATGTTATGATTAATTTAACATTATATAATTAAGTGCTCTCACAATATTTAAAAATTCAAGATAGTGGAAAATCATTTTTATTTCTTAAGTTTTGGGTTTCAGAAGGTAATGAGCCGAAGAAGAAACAGAAGAAGAATGATTCTGATATCTCAAGGGTAACTCCTTCCATGAGAAATCAACTTGACAATCTTGCTAGTTTGAAAGGTGAACAGGTATGAACCGAGTATTTTCTACTGTACATTGACCTTATCTTAAGGTTTTAGTGCTTGGATGCTTGGATGATGCTGAAGCGGGTTTGTACTCAGGTAGCAGCTAGGGTTACTACAGAAGAATCGGAAAAGGATGAGTATATTGTGGTGAAAGTCATACATTATGACAGGGAGACAAGAGAGTAAGTGAATCTTACGTATAGGACCTTATGTTTGCATGTGATTTGAACTTCCAATTATAATATCTTACCATTTTTTGACAGGGCTACAAGAGCAACTTGAATTTTAAGATTTTATATATGAATCATCTGTTTGCCTCTGATTTGAACTTGAAAGCTCTAATCATAAATCATACTATCATATCCTTCTATTTCGAATAATTTGTAAAATTTAGTCACTTATTAAGAAATGAAGGAAGTATTTATCGTCGAACCTAGGGTGCTTATCGCACGAGCCGAACCCGAACTGTACTAGGCTCGGCTTGGCTCGTTTATCGTTTAGCTCGGCTCGGCCCGTGAGCTCGATAAGTGAAGCTCGGCTCGAGCTCGTGAGCTTCTCTCAAGGGTCGAGTTCGAGCTCGATTTGAGACAAATTAAGAATAAACCAACACAATATTAAACCAAACTGAAAATTCATATTCGACATTTAAAAAAATTGTTGACAGATCTTGTAGAATTATAGACTAAATTCAAAAAGTACTACGAATAAACATATTTTATTTCATTTTTACCTGCTAACCAAATGAATTACTTTACAAATATACATAAAAAATTGACAAACTAGATGTAAATGGATACAAAAAGAAAAGACATGAATTGTTCAATGTAAAAAGTTCTATAAAGGATACGTAGAATAACTTTTTAAAGTGTTTTAGCATATAATAACTTTTTAAAGGCTTTAAGTTATATAAATTTTTTATATAAAATAATAATCGAGCCTGTTCACGAGCTTTTCGAGCCGAGCTTGGCCTAGTTCGGCTTGGCCCGTTAAGGTCTCGAGCCGAGCCCAAATCCGAGACGAGCTACCACGAGCCGAACTTTGACCGAGCCTGCTCCGAATTGTTCGCGAACCGACCGAGCTCATTATCACCCCTAGTCGAACCATACAATTGCTTTCTAGTTCCAACAAAAATAATGCTAACACTAACGACTTTAGCTAAAAAGGTATTTGGACACCAACGTTCTAATAATTATAAATTATTGCTATAAATATCAATTTTTTTTCGAGTGGGTCAGGTAAAAAGGTCGGATGGTTATGACTGACGAATTTCCGTGTTGTTCGGCTCTCATACAATTGGGTTTTCGGTCACAATCTTTTATTCGAACTCCACCTTTTTATAGGGTTGGTTTGGGGTTAGGTTTCGGGTCGTTTTGTAGATATCTTATTTCGTCAGGTAAACCTATGTTCCATAACTTCTATACTTCCTTTGTTTTTATATGACTTGCATCATCTAGGTTGGATTTTTGGTCTATCGAAGAGATTAGAGAAGATAAACTAACAAATCAATTAAAATAACTTAAAACACTAGTTCGAGAGAAGGTTTAGGTTATTAAGATTTTGATGATTTTAATTAATTTGTCCATTTACCTTACATAATATCTTCCTTGAAATGCTTGCCTAACCCATATGATGCAAGTATTAAGAAATCAAAGGAAGTAATCCCTTTGTATTTTTTTAGTTTGCTCACTTGGTATCATGCAAAAATATTAAGAAAATGAGGGAAAATAGGGAGATTCTTGCACATGGTTGATAGTGGTAGTGTGGTACATATCTATAGAATGTAATTTTTTTTTAATAATACAGGGATGAGAGAGAATATGTTCCATGACTTAAATTTATTATAAACAATTGGATGAGAGATAAAGTGGTCCCGACCAACTTTTTCTATTATAAATAGTGAGAGGAATTGCATGAGATAGAGAAAATGGTCCCATTGTCCCAATGCCATCAATAGGAAGATAAAAAAATGAGCAAGATGAAAAATACATCCCTATAAGGAAAGTGAGCAAGATAAAAAATTACAGAGGGGGTATTCAATAAAGCCCCCATTCTGTATTCTTCATTTTTATGAAATAATTATTAATGAAATTTTGGCTTCATTCACTATCATGTTAGAATACATCACATGCTAGATATTTTTTTAAAAATAAGAATAAATCTATTACTTCTTTTTGTGTTTGATATGTACAGGAATCAAATATCTCTGTATGTAACAACAATGCCATGTTCGAATCCCGAAAAATGAGTTAGATCCATGAACTAAGAAGTTATTTCACTTCATCATCAACACAAATCCTCTCCCTCTATTCACTTTTATCTAGTGCTATACGCTCTTAAGAAACCATTTCTCCAAATAATTTTGTTATTGACATCCTACAAAACTCTATAGTTATTACTTCATTTTTTTTAGAGGATGGGATTTTAAAATGTTACTTCATTATCTATTTTTAAAGGATGGGATTCTAATATTTTCTATTGTATGATTTTGATGTCAATACAAGTTCTTACTTCAAGTTCATGGTTGAGGCGAGGAAGATAATATTGACTTGGTTAGGCTCACTCATATAACATTAAGCAGGAAAAATAGCATGTTTAAGGTTCATCTTTAGGTATTTCCTAATGATGGGATGTTAAGGCCTTTCTATATAGGTTCTATAGTAATTTTTGCTTCATTTGGATTTTTCTTCATAAGATATTGAAGCCTGTCTGCATGAGATTGGATCCCTTCTCAAAAATTGGATGGAGTGGCTTATGAAAATATTTTGTCACCTAGGTTTTGAAGTGATAAGAGAGGTAAGGTAGTTTTTTTTATTGAGGCAGGTTATGGAATCTTTGAAATGCTCTTGCAGACCTGCAGTTATGGGTCAATTATTATAGATGAAAATAAATGCAATTTGTGAGGTACAACAATTATTAGGAAATTGTCGACCAAAATATAAATGAATTTTGCCTCTAATTCTGATTTTCGAGGGTATGTATTGTTATATGTTCAATATGATTTCACAAGGTCTAGACTGCTATGGTAATGGAGCTCCCTTGGGGGCTTAGTTGATATAAGAGTTATCTTTTATTTTTTTTATTGTTGTGAAAAAAGAGAATTTGACCTCCACAAAAAATTAACTAACTAAGAGAGCATATCAGGCTGACATAGCCTTTTTCTTCGTGCCTTAGGGTATTTATTAGGCTAGGCGGGGCAAATAAGAAAAGTATTTTTGCCACTTTTTATTCTTTACTATTAATTTAGTTTACTGATTGAAACACTCAATAGTCAATAGACATATTAAGATGTGTGAATGCCAAAACTCCTCGAACTTTAACCCCATTCTTTCTTGTATTTCTCTCCTTTTTCGTTGCTCTATCACATCACTTTCTATATGGAAATTAAACTTCTAGACAATATTTTGTGGACTAAAAAAGCGATATCATTGATTAGTGCATTTTGGTAATTATGTTTTTGAAGTAAGCTGAAAGTATGACTCGATCTTGGCTAACACCTGATTTTAAAAGAGGGATAGTCGCGAGGTGCCCAGATAGGCATAGTTGCCTTAACAGTAAGGTGGTCCGAGGGGAGAGTGTAGCTGCTCAACATAGATGTCTAGTTCTAGATGTTCATTAAGGCAAATTTAAGAAGGAACAAAAGTCTAGGTGAGCCAATAATAAAATGGTGGAGTCTAAAAGAAGGTAAATTTAAGTTTTTCACCAACACAGTGGTTGAAGAAGTCGATTGGACCCCGGAGCACTCCGACACAACTTGGGTAAAATGAGAAACTGTTTTTTTTAGTAGCTAAAGTGGTCCCACGGGAATTCGAAGGGAAAGATACCACTGCATAAGTACACAATATGGTGGAATGAGAACGTAAAACTAACGGTTGAGAAGACAGAAAGTAATTTTGAAAAATATAAGGATACTAAGGCGAAGGTAGGAAAACCATTCAAAAAGCGAATTTTCAAAGGTATATCAGGAGGTCTATAAAAAGATGGACTCAATGGAAGGTGCAAGAGAAGTTTATGAGGTAGCTAAAAGAAGACAAGTGTTAGAACAGGGGTCTCCCTATGGTGAAATGTGTGAAGGATAAAAATCAAAGGATCCTAGTCCAAAACAGAGAGACTAAGGATGCATGGAGAGAATACTTTGATGAGCTGTTTTATGGAAGGCAAATGAGTCTAAGGAGACATCTCTTGAGGAACGGGAATTCAATCGAGAGTATATGCAAAGATTTCCAAAAATAGAGATGGAGGAGGAGTTGAAGAAATCAGTTGTCCCAGATGGTATTCCTATCGAGTTTTAAAGATGCCAAGATTGATATTGTTTAGTGTTGGGTTTTTAACTAGATCATATGAGGAAGATGGGGGGTAGCAGAGATGCGCATGTTGAGATTAATGTGTGATGGTTGGGATTTTAGGAAAGATGTTATTGGGATCACATTGCTGTTGTATACATTCGTAAATTTGTGACATTAGCGTAAGTTTGTAATTATAGTCTCTGACCAAGGCCAATTACTTTCTAATTGTCAATATTATGCCTTTAGATGTTAATGGATGCAAATATGTTGGAAGCTTGTACAACTCTAGGAAGTGACTGCAAATCATCACCTTTTCGTGGCACTTTATACTTCAAAGTAAAATTCCATGGGATTCCCCTATACTTCTGCAATATTTCTGTAACATATCAAATGTTTGAAACTTATAAGTCTCCTTATAAGTGACATCCTAGGAATATAGAATACTCTAATTTTTTGTGATTTTTGAGGTATCTTCTGAAGATTTCCCACAATTTGAAGTACGAGTAACAATTAGGGGAAATAGAGTAGCAGGTTGAAACGGAAGATGACTTTCTATGTATATGGAATAATTTAGTAGAAAAGTATATGAGTAATTAATAGTTGAGTTCCATGTTCGTATGTCGTTAATGTCAAAGCTAATTAACTTTGGTACACTGCTTGTAAGTACCTCAAAGGCTCATAGTCTCCAGCGCAATTTATGTAATTAGTTTTATCTTCTGTAATTTAACATAGTGCAGGCCCTGCAGGGTACATTTGTAAAACTGTACGTTACAATAGCTTACGCTCAGGATAATCCTAGTTGACTTGCTTACCAAGTCACTCGTCACCAAGCTAGGACAAGAATAAATAATATCTGGAACTTACAGGATTAGGCTTAATGGATCCACAATTACAAATGATAACAACAGAAACAACCTAGTGAAGTTCTGATGTTGATGGGATCTTGGGTTAAGCATAAATGATGAGGCCTGGATAGTGTTTCATTGAAGTACTACTAATGGTAAAGCAATGAATATCAGAGATACCTGTTACTTGAATTCTTGAGCAGTATTCCTGTTCTCCTTTGAATGTTACCCTCAAATATTAACTCATTAGCAGACCTAGGATTTTAATTTCAAGGTGTCAAAATTAATATAATACAGTTTCAAGAATTGCATATTCTGTGAATCATCACATTTGTCTTTAGACAACTCACAAAATTCAAATTAACATTTTACAGTGTAAATTGTAGAACATATATAAGATATGAAACTAAATCAGAAAAAGATTAAATTGCATACTGGAATAATTTAATCTATGGATCATTACTGATGCACTTAGAACCAAATTTTATAACCAAATCGATTTTGTCTTGGCTTGCATCCCTCACATAAAATGTATGGTAGAGGGAGATGTTTTGATCAAAATATTGAGGAGGAGATATCTTTATCAAACTTATCGGTTGGATTTTCTTTCAGAGATCTGTCCCTTTCATATTTATAGAACATTTGTAAAGTAGAATAAGGTGGTTGGATAAATCGTAAAAGGTGGTAAAGAAAAGAAAAAAGGTTTTGGGAGTTGTGAAACTGTAGCGGTCAAAGGAGAGGAAGAGAGAGGGGTATTGTTTACATTCAAGAATTGTACTGACTCCTAAAAAAAAAAGAAAAGAATTGTACTTTGCCTGTATCCTATCAGCTTTTGGAATTTGCTAGACAAATAGAGGTTCTGGAACTGGTAGTTCGTGGTTGTGAATTGACAATCAATACAATTTTTTTGATTGGTTTTAAGGCTCAATTAAGAGGTAGTCAAAATCCTGCTTTTTTAAGGCTCAACTGACAGCTGCCTTATTAAAATTTGCATGCATTGAGACTTGAGAGATGTCAAGCTATTCTCTTTTAACGATAACTGACATTTATCACTCACTCAAGTATTATCATCTATGCATATTTGCAAAGATTAAGTTTGAGACCATATTCCGGACGAATTTAGAAAGTATAACGTGCTTGTTGAGATGGAGGGAGTATGCAATAAAGCCCCAAAGGACGGAATCTAGGCTGAACTTCATAACTTATATTGATGTTTCACAATGGAACTTTGGGCTTTACAATAGCTCATTTTTTTGAGGCATTTGATTAGTAGCCGGCTAGCCGTTACCTTAACATGCCCTTTAGCTTTAGCAGCTAATTGTCATGTATTGTGGTTTAATATCTAATTGTTATGTCTTGAGGTCTCAATGTCTACTAGAGTTTGATATCATTGCTTCAAGTCATTAACAACTCTTACTCTTTTTCCTTTACTTCAAATCCAAATAAATCTCACTTCCGATTCTTTATGTTCTAATCCTCCTTTTTCTCTTTACAGATTTGAAGTGCTTGATGAGGAACCTGGTGACGATGAAGAGGGTGGTGGTGGCCAAAGGTAGCCCCCTTCATATCTATTCCTGGTTGGTATGATATGGCGAGTCATGATACTTCACTACCTTCTATTTGAATCTGGAGAATGTCGGCTTTTGCCATTTCTAAATGCTGGGGAATGCAAATTTCATTGCATGCCATCTTTCATTTCACTATATGTTAGATATAGATATTATACAGTCGACAATGTCTTTCATTACCATCATTGGCTGCAATGACTACCTGTTGGATCCACATTGTGCAATATTTCGATGTCTCTCATCCTATATCTCGGGAATGTGTTACTTTTGGCAGATCATTTACTGAATACTTGCTTAGACACAAAACTTTCTGTTGAACAATGGTACCGTTATACAACTGGCGGAACACTTTCGAGATTTTAAAGAATGACTGGAAAGCTGAATAATAGTGGACTATATTTTAGGAAATTTAGCTTACCTCTGCAATGCTTCCACAATTTTTCTCGTCTTGCTGAAATGTAGCCGCTTTATAAAACAACTTTTTGCCAATCTTGGCAGTGAGACTGAAGGATTTGAATTCACTATAACGAGATGATAAATTGCAAGGAATCTATAGTATTTTGAGAGTCCTCAAAAAATACCTTTTGATTAGATTCCTTTACTGCTGAACATGGTAGGGATGATACTCTTACGTTTTGAAAATCTAGTTTCTTGGGTGGTCTTACTTAGTTCACATTTTTTCTTATGCAATTGGGAAAAGCTTCATTGTGAAACCTTGATGTCCTTAGAACCATATCTTTGTTGTTATTGGAACTTGTCTTAAACTTCTCTGTATTATTACTCTTGTATTGGTGGTTTACACTTTATCTGAGTGAGAGATCAGGGTTTTCAGATAGGCATTTAATGGCTTTCTTTCAATCAGCTGATAAATAAAGCTCTCATTTGCTGTGAGTTATTTACCCTTAAATAAGCAGCTGAAGTTAAAGGCTCAAATGAAAGAAGATATTACCACAAAACAGTGGAAATTGTGATCATATTAAGCGGGCACCATAACATGATTATTTTGGCAGAATGTTCCTTCTGTGGTTGGAATTTATTTTTAATTTTTTTTTCTTGGGGATGGGGGGGAAGGGTGTGGTCAACCGTAACATAAGCTTGTAACAACCATGATGCTGCTTTTAATCAACCCTTATTTTAGTAGGCAGCCTACTTTGGCTGCTTCACAATGAATAAAAATTACAGTTTAATGTCTCATTATAATATAGTCCGTTATAATAAAAAGCCAAAAAATAGCATATGTTTGACTCCATTAGAAGCGGAGATATGTTTTAAGGACATTGTTAATGATGGGATAATAAAATATACGTGATAGGTGATCACCAGAATCACTGTGATTTGTAATAGGTCTTTGTAGTGCCAATGTGCCATCCGAAGTTGTATCATACTGGAATGTGCTTGGAGTCCAGTATTGTGCTCTCTCATGACAGTTTGACAAACTGCATTAATATGCATTGATTGATAAAATGATTGACTGGGTGTACATGTACGTCATGACGTCTTAAATTTTTTTTTTTGGTGATGCGTGGATGAGGTCGATCAAAAGCTTATCTACAATCTGTATCTGTGACAGTGGAAGATTAATTTCCATCTTGGGGTTGTGTACTGCTTCACTTTTTGAAGTTCAATTAATAGAGAACATATTCAGTAGCGTCAATAAATTCCAAGTTGAATTTACCATGACTGCTTTATATTCTGTCTCTTTATAAATGGAGATATATCCTTCGTTTTTATTTTTTCATTTTTTTTATTCTGAATGGCAGTTGATTCCTCGATGTGTTTATGTGGATTTAATGTCTTGAATTAACATAATTGTCCTTGTGTTGATGTATAGAAAATATAAGCTTCCTGCGTCACATATTATACCCTTTCCCAAACGGAATGATCCTACTACTGCCCTGGACTTCCCTCTCGGCAGAGCAGTTTTGGCAGTCTATCCTGGTACCACAGCGTTGTACAAGGCAACAGTAGTGAATCCAAATCGCAAGGTAATTTATATGAATCTAGTTACTCTGATTTCTATTATATTCTGAACAAAAACGTGTAGCTTCATATTTAAGATTCTAGATATATTCTTGGAACGTCTTTAATGTATCCGACTGAGATTGGCTTCATATTACTGTTTCCGGATGTGGGGTTATTGTGGTCCAATTCACCTGCTTCAGAGGAAGACTGATGAGTAAGTAATCTATCTTGTCTCTTCAGATTTTGAATTTATAGTTGGTGTTTAGATTTAAGTTACCGTATTCCGTACTTTGGTAAAAAAACTAAAGAAGACAAGCAATACATATGTAGCTGAGGAATTGTGAGATCGTTATACAACCTCTCTACTTTATCTTTCTGTTATGTACTTTATTTCGGTTTGGGAAGGTGTGCGTCCGTACCCAGGCGGTCCGGACTGGATTGTGCACACCTCGGTTAGGAGAGCACTGATGTGCAACCACTATTGCATTCCTTCCTTGTCTTTTCAATTGGAAGGCTATTTCTCTAGGTACTTAGAAAGTGAAACAATCTACTAACAGTGTTTAGTCTGATTTTTGAGACGAATATAATGGAGAGAACAAAATAGCTGAGTTCTTTTTGGTTCAAGTAAACTTAGAGAAATCTCATGGATTCCATCTAAATGGAAATCAAATGTTTCTCTGCAGTTATCTTCTCGAGTTTGATGATGACGAAAGCGAAGATGGATCCATGCCAAAAAGGACGGTACCATTCTATAATGTGGTTGCCTTGCCAGAAGGACATCGACAATGATTATGGCCAGTTCCTTTTATTATTGCTTTTATATGATGAACAAGGCAGTGAATGGCTTATGCCTGGAGCGTCATTAATTAGCAGGAAGGGCCTTCATTGCCTGCATATTTTGTTACTATATTAAAGGTTATGCTTTTCAAGCAGATGTAACATCCAGATCTCATGCATTAGAGTCATTAGCATGTAGGTGTTTCCGTGTTTGGTTGGTTTTGTAAAGGTAAGGTAGTTATAATCGTATAATATATCCTTGTTTCAAGTCGTAAGCGACGAGCTTTTGCTGCTTCCCTCCGAAATCTATAATGCTGCTCTTTGCTGGTTGGTACTCTTTCAGCCATTGCTCGATGAAGAAGTGTTTAAATGGTGTCTATTATCTAATGGTGTCGTTGCATGAAAGGCCAAGAAAGGTTGATGTATGAGTATCCTTTTCGAAGTCTGTCTGTAACTCACTTGAGGCTCGGAAAACAAAGAGAAGATGTGTACGAACGAGATATCCAGCTTTTTAACCCAGTCAAAAGTTCTCTTTCTTTTCCTCGATCGAGTCTAGTAGAGGAATTGTATATTGATGTAATATTATACTCTGGGCGATATCTGTAAAGCTCTAATATTTACATAAGAAACAGTAAAGAAGATCTAATTAATATTGTTTGTATATGTATTATAGTGACCTCCATAAGAGCGGTCTCTCCTTTCATCTTTAATTGTGACTTTTCGAAATACCGGCACTATATTTGGCTTGTCCATGCCTTACCTTTCTCTTCTCTCTTTAAGCACTGCAGTTGCTTGTTCTCTAATATGCACTCGTCAATTATTTTGGTACGGGGTTTAATGTAGGATGGACTTGGTTCCAAGATGAATATTCGGTTATAGGCCTTATTCATGTTGATTTTCAGAATGGCTTGGAAGAGATTAGAGTGGAGATGTCAATCTCGGTCACCGGGTGGGTTTAGATTGGCCCAAACTGGGAAGGGTGTGTTTTGGTCATGTCGGGTCAAACATTTTCTGGTTCGGGTGCGGGATAGGTAGGGTCAAGTCAAGGTCAATATATAGTTGAGTGCGGGTTGGGTATGGATCGAGCCATTTTGGTTCGGGTCTAAACAGTTCAGGGTAAACTTAGGTCGAGCTGTGAACGAGTCGTGCTGGTCGAGTCAAATTTTGGACGAACTTGAGTCCATTCAGTTCGCGTTGTTATCGATATCGATCAGAATTCGGTTTGGCACAATTTGGTATCCGTTGAAATAAGGGTTAGGCCGATTCGGCTTGGGTCATTCTTGGTTTCAAATTCCAGTCGGATTAATTTGATTCAGGTCATTTCAATATTGGTTAAATCCGGGTTGGGCATATTCAGGTTGGGTTATATATTTGATCCAGATTTTTAATTTGATTGACCCTCACAAATTATACATTCGTTTGGGTCATTGATTTGCACGGATATTGGATCGAATGTCGAACGAGTCTTGAAAGAGAATAGTGTCGAAGGATTAAATAGTTGTGTTGCATTGTTATTAGGCTTTGACGTGATGATTATGGTGGTGGTGATGGGTTAAATTTGTTGGCATTAGTTTATAGTAGTATCGATTTGTTGTAGGTGTGAAGTATTTTGGTGAATGTAGCAGCGTGGGAATTAGTTTAGTTAGTTGACTCTCATATGTTGATGATGTGGCGTGGATGGAGAGTGATGAGGATTAATGGTGCTGATGATCGTCAGGTGGGAAAAGTGTCGGAGTTATAAACCTTCTTTTAAAACGTTTTAGAAAGTGGGCTTAGTAAAACTATTTATAAAAAAGGTTTTTGGAAATTGGTTAACAAAAAGGGTTAGAAAATGGATTGGTGCGTAGCAAACCTCACCTTGATGTCCGATGGGTTCAAACCAAACCTACCTCATTATCCACCCCTTTTAGAGAACTCTTCCAAATCAATGCCAAATTCATTAAAAATGGTTCGAATCAAAATGCCCGACCACCTATTAATATGCTAAGAGCTATGACTGGCCTAATTCCATCATTGATACATAGGCAACCTCTTTTGAGGCACGACCATTTTAATTCGAAAACATGTTTTTAAGTCTCGCTTTTGCCCATGAGAAAAGGAGATCAATGAACTTCTAATGCTCATCCCTAACTTTAGAAGGACATTACTATTTACCGTTCGTATCTACTACAAATCGTCCGTATTTTTTTCAATACATCCCTAAACTACCCTTACATATATCATCTCTCACTCTCACTCTCACTTTCTCTTACTCTCACTCTCACTCAACTCTCAGTCTTCTCTCACCTCATCCCAACCACCACCGCTACTACCACCACCGCGGCAACCACCACCGCCGCCGCGCCAGCCACGCTGGACACGTCACCAACACCACCACAACCACGGCTTCCACACCACCTTACTCTCGCCGGAAACATTGTGCAACAACTCCGTCACCACCAACACCCCCGAGTTGACCGAATTTAAGGAGCATGGGCCCAAGGAAGAAGGTGAAAGAAACCGGAGAATCATCAACTCAGGTTAGTTTTGAACCTTTTCACCGGAAAAAACCCAATCCCCGTCATTGTACTTCGAATCTGCCGGAATTCACAGGAAACGGATTTTTTTTTCGTTTCCTCCACCGAGGAAAATAACTTTTTTTTTTCGTTTTGAGGAAACGAATTTTTTTTCCGTTTCCTCCGCGGAGGAAACGAAACGGATCTACGTTTCCTCGGTGGAGGAAACGGGAAAAGGTAACGAAACCTTTTTCCGTTTCTTCCACCGAGGAAAGCGAGTGGAGGAAACGAATCGACGGAGGAAACGTATATTTGTTTTGTTTCCTCCGCGGAGAATACGGAAAAACCGTCCATTTCCGTGAATTTCGAAAAAAAAATTCGGTTTTTTTAATTTCGAATAATTACGAATAATATAGCATGTTAATATTATTTATTGCTTAAATTTTAGTGAATAAATTAGTTCGATTTTTTTTAAATTTCAAATAATTACGAATAATGTAGCATGTTAATATTATTTATTGTTTTAATTTTAGTAAATATATTAGTTAATATTATTTCTTTGGGCACTCTTGACTCTAAAGGGTGCAAAATTAGTTTTAATTTCGAATAATTACGAATAATATAGCATATTAATATTATTTATTGCTTAAATTTTAGTGAATAAATTAGTTCGATTTTTTTTAAATTTCAAATAATTACGAATAATGTAGCATGTTAATATTATTTATTGTTTTAATTTTAGTAAATATATTAGTTAAAGGAAGAAGCCATAATATATTAGTTAATATCAAACTTGGACTTATAATAATGTGACATGTTGGAACCCGTTTTATGAAGGCGTTGATGCCGAACCGGGGTTGTGTAGGAAGAAGCCATAATAGAAGACCCTTGTAATACATAGAGATTTCTATGTCTGATGGCCTTCATAAGTTCATGAGCACCTCTGGAGACTTTAAGTACTCCACCTTGAGCCGAAATTTTGCACCCTTTAGAGTCAAGAGTGCCCAAAGAAATGATGTTCAGCTTCAGATCAGGAACATGTTGAACATTAGACAGAATCCAGATCTTACCATCATGCGTCTTGATCCGAACTGAGCCAACACCATGAACATTGCAACGGGAACCGTTGCCCATAGAGACATGTCTGTTCTTCACCGATTTGTAATCGATAGAGTGATCCTTTTGAGAACACACATGGTAGGTGCAACCGGAATCAAGCACCCAATTAGGAGTTCTACTTCTTAAATGGACCATACTTAAAGAATTTGGGCCACAACCCAACAAGTGGTATAAAAGCATCTCATGATTTGTCTAGAACAATCATCAAGTTCATGAAATCTCTACAATGTCGACAAAACATTCCATCATTTGGTGATGAAATTCTCTAGGCTATTGTTGAGCTTTGTGGAGCTCATATTGCCGACATATTTCACCTCCAATCACCAACTATAATATGGATGTTGGGCATCATGTTGGGCATAACCAAAAATCATCAACCAATACCCACGACAAGAAGCCATATATACTAAGCCAACCTACAATATTAATAGGAGAAGTAGCCAAAAGAACATCATCGAATTCTATTTTACCAAAATCGGCTTGTGCAGTTTCCGATGCTTTTTTCTCATTTTCTTCTCTTTCGAGCTTTTTCTTTAATTTTACGATTTTTTCACCATATACCCCTGACAAATTAAAAAATTCACCATATACCCTCAATGTTTCAAATATTCACCATATACCCCTGAGTTTCCGAAAACATTCACCATATGCCCTTTTTCTAACGGACGTTAACTCACCGTTTGCCATTATTTACGACTTTGCCACTATTAACCTAATTACCCCTAATCTTTTAAAAAAATCCCTATCTCTCCCCCCACTATCAACACTGACTAATTACTATCGTATTAGTACTCGTTTTAATGGGCTTTCAAAATTTGTACCCTTAAAGGGTCATAGGTGGCGCTCGTTTTTTCAAAAAAGTCGTTTTGCCGGTGAAATCGGCCGTTTAAGATTGTCTCGGAAAGCGTGCCCAAAATGTCGTCGTATTCGTACTCGTTTTGATGGGTTTCTCGAAATTTGTGCCCTTAAAAGGTCGTAGGTGACGTCCGTTTTAAAAAAAAAAGTCGTTTTGCCAGTGAAATCGGCCGTTTAACATCGTATCGGGAAGCGTGCCCAGAATATAACGTCGTATTAGTACTCGTTTTGATGGGCTGCTCAAAATTCGTGCCCTTAAAGGGTCGTAAGTGGCGTCCGTTTTTAAAAAAAAAAGTCGTTTTGCCAGTGAAATCGGCTATTTAAGATCACTTAGGGAAGCGTGCCCAGAATACCGTCGTATTGATACTAGTTTTGATGGGCTTCTTGAAATTCGTGCCCTTAATGGGTCGTAGGTGGTGTCTATTTTAAAAAATAAAGCCGTTTTGCCTGTGAAATCGGCCGTTTAAGATCGTATCGGGAAGCGTGCCTAGAATACCGTTGTATTGGTACTCGTTTTGATGGGCTTCTCGAAATTCGTGCCTTAAAGGGTCGTCGGTGACATCCGTTTTTTCAAAAAAGTCGTTTCGACGGTGATATTGGCCGTTTAAGATCGGCTTGGGAAGCGTGCCCATAATATCGTCGTATTAGTAGTCGTGATGGGATTCTCGAAATTCGTACCCTTAAAGGGTCGTCGGTGACAACCGTTTTTTCAAAAAAAAAGTCGTTTTGGCGGTGAGATATAGAGTTTCATTTATTAAGGTTAATTAGTTAGTGTTAAGGGCATTAGGGTTAGGGGTTAGGGGGTTAAGTTAATTAGGGCATTAGGGTTAGGAGGTTAAGGTGGAGGGAGGGTTAATTAGGTTAATAATGGCAAAGTTGGAAATAATGCAAATGACGATTTAACGTCCGTTAGGAAAAGGGTAGTTGGTGCACATTTTTAAAAACTCAGGGGTATATGGTGAATATCTGAAACATTGGGGGTATATGATGAATTTTCCAATTTGTAAGTGGTATATGGTGAAAAAACCGTTAATTTTAAGCAATCAGAAACATCGTGCCCATGCTTTTTACAATATTTGCATAAATTTTTAAATTTATGCCCATTTGATATGGCCCAATTTTTGGTACTTGATTTTCCGTGTGATCTCCCTCCTACATTTAATCTTTCGGCATTATCATTGCAATGCACTTCATGGTCAAATTTCTATTTTGAGAGTAAATGAGATTTAACATCTTCAAAAGATAAAGTATCATTGGTTCCATATAACATGATTTCCTTGAAGTGCTTGTACGAAGGATGTAGGGAGACAATTAATAACACGGCTTTATCCTCATCTTCAATCTTGACATCCAAATTTTCAAGATAAATAATAATAGAATTAAATTCACTAAGATGAGATTGGATAGAAGTACCTTCGACCATCCGAATAGTGTCAAGCCTTTCCTTTAAACGAAGTTTGTTAGCGAGACTTTTAGTCATGTAGAGGGACTCGAGCTTCAACCATAGCCCTGCAGCGGTCTCCTTGCGAATAACCTCGCGTAGTACCTCCTTGGTTAAGCATAGTTGGATCATAGATAAAGCTTTTTCATCCAACTTTTGCCATTGCTCGTCGGACATAGTAGATGGCTTTTTCTGTTTGCCATCAAGTGCCCTTTTCAATCCGCTCTGAGTTAGAACGGCCTGCATGGACTTTCCAGATGCTAAAACTGATCTTGCCATTGAATTTCTCAATCTCGAACTTCGTTACTGAAGACATATTTAATATAATAACACTCTAAACAACCTTGGCTTTGATACCACTTGTCAGGGTTGTGAGTGCGTAGCGGAAGCAAATTAAAGATGTAGGGATTGAGAAAAATAAATAGAGTTGGGAGTATGTGGCAAGAAAAGTAGTAAAAGATGGACACATAATTTAACGTGGGAAAAATCCTCAAATAGAGGTAAAAAAAACCCACGGACGACGAGTACCCGAAAATCCACTATATGAAAATAGGAGAGTACAAGAATCACCCGAAACTTATTAGGGTGAGTAGTACAAATAGAACTCTCACTATATATAATATAAACTCACAAAGGAGTATTACAAAGAAGAATAGTGGATTAATAATACAAGGTGGGCTAAGAAAGGAGGGTTAGTATGGTAGGAAGGCTTGAGTGTTTAAGTGTATAGCTTCAAGAGTAGCTCTTATATTTTTGGTTAACCCCAAATGGATGCACAAACACTATATTTATAGGTGTGCAATGGCGGTGCAATAAGTCGGCAAGAATGTCCTCAAATAATTTAGATTTGTCTAGAATTTTCCATCATCAAGATACTTCATTTTTGCCGACATAATGCTTAGATATCCTCATATTATTTCTCTTGATTTCTAGAAAAATCTTGATGTTGCATGAACAATTTAGCACCGACATTGACTATTGGAGATGGGCCGCATAAAAGTTGGACCATAAATCCAACACGTACATTTTTCAAAATCAATTCTAGACCCATGTCTATTCTACCTTTTTTCAAAAGCATTTACTAATCATCATCATATAAGACATTCAAAAAAAATATTTTCAAAATTAATCCATCATCTTTTCCTAATAAAAGATAATGACAAGGGGTTCCTTTCAAAAAACGAATTTCGAAAATTCTAAGCCTAGTCCAAACACCTTCATTAAATACCTCTATACCAATCCAATCAACCCAATTCAAATCCATTTGCATTCATTTTAGGCCCATTTACATTAGAGTCCATTTTGCATTCATCCTAGGCCCATCTAAATTTGAGTCCTTGCATTCATATAGGCCCACTAGCATTAGAGTCCATCTTAGGCCCATATAAGTCTAGTTCATGTCAAAATCTAGGCTCATTTGCATCTTTATGTGAACCCTAGTCCATGTCAAGCCCAGTCCAAGTCTAATCCCAGTCCATTTCAATCTAAGTCCAAACCTAGTCCATTTTTAATATCAAGCCCATGTGCATCTCCAAGTCTAACTTCAAACCAACATAGCACTAAGTCTAAAGTTAGGGCCCAATTCATACCCTAAGTCTAATCAGATCTGATCCAAACCATATCGGATGAAGTCCAAATTCTAAAACTCAAAACCTCTAAGCCTAGCAAAGCTAGCTGTAACAGCTTTGATTCTCCCGACCAGCTTACAGATAATTAAGCACAGCAGAAGAGACCCTGGTCGAGTTAACCCGAACTATTACCATCACATTCACCGAACAACATCGGAGAATGTGGAACTCAAATCCCATCTCTATTTATTTCAAATTAACTATTACAACAACGCCCTGATTCTCAGACTCTATTTTAATAAATTTCTCTAGAAATTCCGGCAGAGTTTCCATTGAAAATAGGACAACCCTGAATCGGGAAATAATATGAACATGTTACAATTTCAATAAATAAAATATTTCCAACTCCCAAAACTCAACAACCTCAACGCTTTCGTGGAGCAACACCAAGAGAGAATCAAGAGTACTAACGACTCATAAATACAGAAATAGGTTATAACTAATTATTTGCTAACTATTACAACGTCGAGCGTCCTCACTTCGAAAACAAATACAACACTGCTCCAACTCGTATTAGCTTCAACTTGCAAAATATTAATTTACGACTTCAACATGAAACATTTAGGGTAACTACCACCCACCAAGTGACAGGCCACAGAAATGACAAAACAATATACACACACATCAGCAAAGCTGAGTACTAAACCCGTAAATAAGTTTAACACATGCTTTGGTGGCTTATACTTGAAAACGACTCTCACACATTCAACATAAGTTCAACAATCACATCCATCACAACATGATTAGCAGCAATTCTTGTTGAACATACATATTATATTTTTATTCAATTATTTCTTATATAATATACCATCATTCACATCACAACAAACGCAACCAGGAGATTTCCAAGCATCACAAAAGAGGCATATTGCAAATATCTTTATTTACTTAATCTTTCAAATATAACACAATCTCTTATCAGGAGTCAAAGTTTGCCAACTTCGATATAAATAATATACTTTATTACCTTTAATCGATTTCTTATCAGAAATCCACTTATGCTTTCACTCTCTATCAATCATTTTCTTATACTGATATAAACAAACCTTTATCAG
Source organism: Beta corolliflora (assembly GCA_947648045.1). NCBI lineage: Eukaryota > Viridiplantae > Streptophyta > Magnoliopsida > Caryophyllales > Amaranthaceae > Beta > Beta corolliflora. The sequence goes on from CANSZD010003181.1 coordinate 659,010, forward strand.
GCAATAAATAAGATAACAACTTTCACTTAACGATTCCTTTTCGGGAATCCAATAACAAGGTACGATTCCTTATTGGGAATCCAACATCAGTATACCTTACCATGATATGCTTCCTTTTCAGGAAACCAATATCGATATTCATATTCAAATACTGAATAAACATTCATTACATTACCTGATATGATTCCTTATCGGGAATCCAATATCGAAACAACTTACTACGATAAGATTCCTTATCGGAAATCCAATATCGAGACAACTTTCATAATTCGAGATAACTTTCTTTTAACCAGGGGGAAAGAGAACGCGACGGAGGAGACAAAGCTTACACTCCGATAGTGGGGGTCGTCACCCAACCATTCGTTTTACTTTTGACCAATAATCGCAACTAGTCCGGAGTACATTTTTCCGCTGATTCAATCAGCCATCCACAAGTTTCACATTACCTGATATATCACCCGATTATCGCCCCACAGAGCAATGGGCAGGTTTCCCTGTGGGGCCCCCCAAGGTTCACATTCCATGGGGTACTGTTCGTATCACCTCATCCGTCGACTCAGACGAGGCTACTTACCCCTTTTAGATCACTTTCCATTATCGTTCATAACTTATCAAGTAACTCTTCAAATCATTTTAACAATCTTTGAATATATAACCAACCAACCAAACCAAGAGATTTCCTTCGTAAATAATTATAATCATTTAACATAGAAATCTTACAAATATGTATTTCAAATCAATACATATATGCTTTTCAATTCCAATTCCAATTCCAATCATATAGCTTATGAACCACAACTAATAACAAATAATCATGTTCGATAAAACATCAACAACAATGACAAAAGGTCTCTTAGTTAGAATTAACTAACGAGAGTTACTAAAGCCACTTACGCACAACTCATACTCTTGTATATAAATAGCTTATACTCTTTTATACTTTATGATTCTTAATCGAGATTTATCTCAACAATGATAACAACCGTTATCAAGCACCAACAACAATTACCATAGGTCTCTCTCTTAGAATTAACTAAGGAGAGTTAACTTAAACACCACACTCGAGGTTCATTAATCAAAGGTTGACTAATGAAAACAATTAGCTATATATGATTCATACTGTACCATTAGTTGAATTCCAAATAATAGATTCAACAACAAACTCAACTACGGACAATGCTCATAATCATATAGAGCGAGTTTATCTCATTACTAATAAGAAAACCATTCCATTATCTAAGTGGGACTCCTTTAAAGTAATTCACAAGTTACATTTATTTACGTAGTTGAACTCACGCACTAATTCGCTTTACTGAACACTAGGTAAATTGTCCGACTTTATTATATTATTCCATTTATAGTTATCGAACTAAAATACTTTATTAAACACATCTTCACTAATCTACTCCATAGTTAGGTAAACTAACTCCCATACTCTTCATATTATTAATAGTAATTAGTTAAACCTCTCTCCAACTTCATGTGAGGTTATTAATTAGGTTGACCCATTTAAGCAGTCTACTGAAACTATTCTTCCATATAGCATCATATGATAACTCTAGTCAGATTATATAGTCTTTACCTCATTGCAAACTTTCATCCAATTAATCTTCTTTATAGAATTATACCAATCTACTCTAGAACATCCTTCTAGTTATAAGTAGAACACTATCATAAACTAACCACCTCAATCCACTTATTAATATAGTACATACCTTGACAAAACGATAACCTACAATTAGAATTTTTTATTATATATTAGGTATGCCACCTTTCCACAATTCAGTGAACTTCCATCAACAACAACATAGAAACAACTTTCATATATCGCATAAACAAAACCAAGAACATGATTTCATTGCTATATTAATTTGATACTCAAGTCGCCTTCAACCACTAATAAAGACCATTTAAACCAAAAACTAAGAATTTGTAACATAATTAGCAATTTATATTCATCCTAGGGATTTAAACTTCCTCACTAACTGATTTTGGTTAATATCAACGACTAATCTAATTATGTTAAACGATTTAGGAACCATTTATTGTTACGTTAACTAGATTTACTTTCCAAGTAGAAGAACATTACTCTAATTTATGAATGATTAGACTACCTACTAGTCTCTTCATAACTCCCAAGATGAGTGAAACTTGATTGCCAATCTTTAACTACAATACTTAACCCATCTAAACCGATCTTATTAAAACATCAAAATACTACTTGATATGTATATAAATAAAATATAATATTATCACCAATAAAATAATAAATAGTCGTTAGTAAATATAATATTCATATTTCAACTCAAATAAAATAAGAGTATATAATATATAATTTGGCTAATAATTATAATTAGCGTTCTATAAACTCTTCTAATTTTCAAGGATGTTACACTAGCACTTCTTAAAGTCCACATAGACAAATCCTGAGTTTAACGAAGCTACTCACCCTTTAAGACCATAATGGCGCCCTTTAGACCTAGTGAAGCTAGTCATCCCCAAGACCATAAAGGCACCCCTTGGGTTTAGTGAGGCTACTCACCTCTAAGACCATAACGACACCCTCTGACCTAGCAAAGCTAGTCACCCCTAAGACCATAAAGGCACCCTCTGAGTTTAGCGAAGCTACTCACCCTTTAAGACCATAAATGGCACCTTTTGACCTAGCAAAGCTAGTTATCCTAAAGACCATAATGGCACCCTTTGACCTAGTGAAACTAGTCATCCCTAAGACCATAAAGGCACCCTTTGAGTTTAGCGAGGCTACTCACCTTTTAAGACCATAATGGCATCCTTTAGACCTAGCGAAGCTAGTCACCCCTAAGACCATAAAGGCATCCTCCGAGTTTAACGAAGCTACTCCTACCTTATATCTATAGCAACCCAAATCCTTGAGTTTAGCGAAGCTACTCATTCCTTAAAACCATAACAGCAACCCCTAAGTTTAACGAAGCTAGCATCCCCTAAATCCACATTGGCAATCCTTTTGAGTCTAGTATGCTTGCTCACCTCTAAGTTCAAAGTCTAGTCCAGTCTGCTTGAATAGTTCAGTCCAGTCATGTCCATATCTGCATATGCATATAGTTAGGTCCATGTCGGCATCATGGTCAAGCCCATACTAGTCCAAAAATCCATAACCATTTCTAATCCTCCATTTCAAAATCATATCCCATTTTAAATTTTCATTTTCCATTTCTCATTTCCCACTTCTCAATTCCTCATTTCCATTTCTCATTTCAAAAAATCATTTCTCAAAACTTACAAACGAGGTCCACCCGATTCTGTTCATGACCGATAGAGAGATTACAACATTAGGAACACTTAATGGAGGAACAAAATGTGAGCCTACTCTAAGGCTAATCAATCGCACTATCACCACCCCGACTTCATATAGATTCATGAAGTTTATTTTTAACAGCCTTCACAATAGAGGCGCGATCACTTCCACAAGGTCTAATCTGAACATTGCACCTAAAAGAAAATTCATTAGGTGCAACCTATATGTTTACTGCAAATTCCAACGAAATAATGAATATCTGACATCTAGTGTCAAATACCTCAAATACACTGCAAAACATGGTCGACGACGATTGACTTCTAATACTTGCTACAACGAGAATCAACATCAGCATCAACCTTTTTTTGCGTAGTGCATCAACAATTTAAAAGGGCATATTCTTTTATTTCTGGTTTCCCAGGATGAGTCAGAGAGTCCTTACCCTGAACCATTTCTGTCCTTTCCCATCGAGTCTATGTCACTATAGGACTTCATCTATTATCGCCTTTCCATTATTGTTTCATTTTATTTTATTTTTATTTTCATTGGCCTTTCATCATCATATATGCTTCGAATTCGATGATGAAACTCAAATCAAATTGTTTCTAATGACCCTGATTAATAGAAAAAATAAAAAAGTTCAAAAAAAAATGACATAATTTGGATTATGAGTTATTTCCCTCTATCCTCCATCCTTCAATAAACCATCCTCATCCATGCAATCCAAAAAATAAAAATAAATCCCTTCAAAATCAAAGCTCCACAAATATCCTGCAAACCTTCCAATACCCATAACCGAAAACTTGTGTGCAAGCCTTACTACATAAAAAATTAAAATGTCAGGCAAAAATAAAAAAAAGTGAAAAAATTCAAAGTGCGAAAAAAAAAGCAAAAGCAAAAGGAAACGCACAGGGCAAAAAGAAAAAAATGCAAAATGAAAAAGCCAAAGGCAAATAAATAAAAAATCAAGCTCGAGGGCTTGCACATAAGTTATATCCCTCATTTAAGATCCTTCAATCCATCAAAATCTTAACCATGTAATCCAAATCCATAATCTATACCTTAGTCCAACCAATTAAACCTTCATCAAACCTCAAGCCTTAAACCTTTCAACCTTTCATATTCAACCCTAACTCCTTTTTCAAGATATGTCCAAGCCCGCTAGGTTGAAAACCCGAAAGGGCGGTCTAGGCAAAAGCGAGGGCAAAAAAAAATTAAATCAATCAGATCCAGAACTACGAATGGTCTTATTCCGCAAGGATACATAGGAATCCTCATCTCGAGATCTGGCCGCTTAAATAAAATAAATTAATCAAAGTCTAATGATTTAACTTTCTAGAATTCAGGAGCATACTCTTTCTAGATCCCGACATAGACTCGAGTATGAACATAGCTACGTCAAAGCCTTTTCCCACATATATCTATTTGAATCATAAATTAAACCTTTTTATTTTTCAATCCCAAACTCTCCTTGTCCCTAAAGGACTCTCCGATAATTCCATGGTTTCTGGCGATATTTGACTTTGCCTATATCAACTCCCGAAAGCATAATCCCCAGTGAAGAACTTTGAATGCTCAATACAGATCAAGTACATTCCAATCAAGGCTCATAGTGCCTAAATCATGACAAGCTTACCCAAAGTGGGGGCTTCTTATATATGTGGTGGTTCCTCCAAATCAAACTCCTGAAACTGCTATAATCCGCGGATCTCACTTGCGGACCCCGATTCATTATCAAAACAGTTTTTGAAAATCATTCTATCTCTACCTATCCAGATCTCCTAAATCTTGCAAAATCCTGACCTTGCATTACATTTCATCTCTCATAGTCTTGCACAACCCTGACCTTGCATGATATTTCATACCTTAGCTTTGCATAATCTTAATCCTTGCATAGCGTCTCATGCATCCTTAGAGAGTCTAAGTTTGTATTTTTGCATCATTATGTGCATTATTATGTGAGTTGTTTGCACCTATCTGCTAACATCTTTCTCCTGCAGGTAATCAAATTGCTTGTAGTTATTGTCCTGCATACTAACTTTGTTTTGCTGAGACCGGCGGTTATAGATTAGTTCTAAACTGTAGAGCGTTTAGAATCGTTCTCCGTCCCGACACCGTGTACTTTGACTATCGGTTTCCCGAACATCGGTCAAAGTGGGGGCTTCTGTAGACACATAACCATGTCTCCCCATTGAAGGATCCAATGATGAAACATACCGCGGTCTTAATTGGTCCGACCCAAGGGAAGAGTAGTCCGAATAGCCAAACCCAAAAGTATTTTAAAAGTGTTAAAGTTTATTTTAAAGATCCAAAATCCTATTTTAAAGCCCAATTAATTATTCCTAATAATTAATTGCATTTTGAGCCCAACTCTTTGAAAAAGACCAATTAATTGTTTTATTTAAATAAAATAAATATTTTTCAAAGATATTTTTATAATTAAAATCGGATTTTATCCCGAAAAAATAAATTTTCGAATTAAAAGGATAAACGAAAATCGTTTGATACACGTTTTGTAAAAAGGTTGTCGAAGTGTGTCAGGCACAAGGCAGTGGCGCCTGGCGCACCACGTGTGCCAAGCGCACAGGTCTAGCTGTGTCAGGCGCACCAATCTGCGCCTGATACATGGCTTTTTGCGTCACACAGAGTCGTGCGCCTAGCGCACTTCTCTATGCAACACGCAGTTACTTTTCTATCTTTTTTTAGTATTTTTCTATAAATACATTGCGGTTTTCCAGATCTAAAAAATATTACGACTTTACACTTCGAGCTCTACGAATATACTTACGAATTCTCTCTAAAAATTCTCATATTTTCACAAAACACATATAAAACACATACTTTCAGACATACATACACGTTCATATTTTCAGGCTTCACGATTGCTCGTCCCGAAGGTTGTCAATCTCTCAGACCTAAGCCACGGTATAATCTTGAGGGTCCTTGAATAAATTCATTATTTTTATATTGAAGTTACTAACTTTTTCTTTCATGATGTAGATATTTAATATAAAAATCATTTTTCTGTATCTTCTAACCTCTTTCTCTCTTTTTATTTATTTTCTTACATATATTAATATGATTGTCCTGCTTGCCTTTTCATCACCTCACATGTTATAATTGCTAATCAAGACTTAAAGAACTGTTCTAATATTAATTAGATAATTTGGATAACCTGTTAGGTTCCCTGTAATATTGATTGCCTAATAACACATCACTAAAAAGATAGTCTTTTATGTGTTTCATGAACCAATCTAGACTAATTTATTTTTAGGGTGCATGAAAATATTATCTGGTTATTCTTTTGCATAAAACATATCATGAATTGATATTTAGCAGAGGCCAGCAATGGGCGAATGTGGTTCATTATGACCATATTCGTACCCTCACCCGGAACTCAATCTATGGTTCATTGACCATTAATAGAGTCATAACGGGGAAATCTACATTGGATAAGTCCCTAAGTTATCCTTTTGATTTCCCAATATCCAATTAGGTTTATGAGTCTTCCTTTAAAGACTTGTTGGCGACTTCAAAACATTTTTCAATAAAACCTTTACAATGAGGTAGTCAAATACACGCTCACACCGCGTAGGCGAAATAAATAACACGCCTACATCTACCTCTCTTTGAAGACCCATGGGATGTGTACTCAAAACCACTCTTATTTCGTTATGTACTTGGATGATTCCTTCGTGATCTCCCTTTGGGGTTCTCGACAACGTCGGGCTCAAATGCTGAATCACTAGGATTACGCAGATGTACCTCTAAAACCCGGGTAGCGCTCCGCAAGATGGCAGCATCACTACTTTGAACCTGGTAAACCAACTCAAAGAAGTACAGAGAATCATGTACTGCCTCAGATTTAAAATCGGGGTTGTTAACACCATCACCAAGGATCAAAGTAGTCCAATAAGGATGTAAGTCTGTCAGGTACAGACTCTACTTCGCCTCCAAGCATCTGTGTATGGCGCATGCACAAGGGATGGCATGTGTGGTTCTCAACAAGCAACCGCAACGCTCATAGACCTCATTGGCCAACTCCCACATACGATTTTCCTCCTGCAGTAAGAGTTCTAAAGAGTAATGCGAGGCTCGGCCATTTAACTTATGCAAAGTCGTAGTCTTGTACAAGATCCCGTGTCGACGCCGATTTTCCTCCAAATTATTCTCCTTTTTCACTTGATTTTCTATCTCACAGTGAGCAATAGAAAATTGGTATCGAATGCACCTGTACTACTAAAAACCCAAGACTTCAGTTCAGAGTGTGCGCTTTCAACTCGGCTAGTGCACGTGTTCGCAAGATGAAGAACACTGTCTGTCCATGCCCAAACAAACTTTTCTTTGTACACAAGCCAAGTTGTTTCCACGTACTGGATGATTTTAGGTCACCTTCTGTAAAAATCTCTCATATTCTCAACCACAGCTTCATAATCCCTCTAGCAGGTCGAGTTGATTATTGGATACCAAGTTCGGCTCACGAATCTCCGACCCACATCGGTGTCGCCCATGATGCTATTCACTCTAGCTTTCACATCTTTGTTGATATGACATCTACATAGCAAATGTGCAGAGTTAGGAAACACTTCCCGGACCGCTTTAATAAGACCCAAATCACGGTCAGTTATGAGTGTAACAGGGACAACATTCACCCCGATAAGCAACCTAAACTTGTCCAACACCCAATTGTAACTATCAGTTGTTTCGTTGGCCATCAGAGCGTACCCAACCATAAAATTCTTGTTACAAGGCGTCATCCCTATGAGCTCTAGAAAAGGCAAGTTATATTTGTTAGTTTTGTACGTTGCATCCATACCAACAACATGCAGATAAGTGCGGGGGATAGTTGCCGACCGAGGGTGCACCATGAACGCCTGTGTCATTACATTTATCTACTCGTCTTGTCTAATCCAATGAAGGTAGCCGTTCTCTCGGGTAAGGTGAAGGAAGTGTTGCATCACGTCTCTGCCAGCCATTGATTCCCTTCTATCTTTTTCCTTCAGGTTATACATGTGTCTCATATTTAGATGATCATCGGGAAATTTTTCATTAACAGGTTTCATGATACTAGCAGGCCTAACGTGCGACTTAATCATATCGCAGGCGAAAACCTTAGCCGTCGGACTAAGGCCGCTCATGGGTCGGTGGTGTAGACACCAAATTTTGAACCCCTTTTTTGTATAAAATTTTAAAATAAAGATTTTGAAAAGAAATAAAAATAACGAAAAATCGTCAAGTAATGTGGAGCGCGCGCCCCGTCAAAGGCATGTTTCGTCTCGGAGCACGAGTTTCATTCCGTCGTATGGTTTTCCTTTTTCGTGTTTTAGTCATACAATTCCGACTTAGAAATATAATTTTCCGTAAGTCGTAGTCAATAATTTTTCGGCGCAGTTGCCCAGTCAGCTTTTCCTTCACGTTTTTCGATGCATTTCTACGTATTAGGATGTGTTTTGGACAAGCTGAAATTCGAATTTTGCCTCATTAGTGTAAAGATCAAAATCAAATCCAAAGAGAATAAGAATATTGGTATTTCCAATGATTTTGATGATGTAGGAAGATCTGAGAGGATTTAGTGATGTCATTAAGGTGATGTCATTGGTGTGATGTCATTAAGATAATTTGGGATGATAAAAATCAGATTTTTGGGTGAAAATATAATTTTCTACCTTCTTCAAACCCTAATTCATCACCTCATTTCCCTATAAATACCCTTTTTTTATTTCAAAGACAACAACTTAACTCCACAACTTCTCACAACTAATCTCAATACTACTCTCCTCCTCTTTTATTCCTCCCTCTAAGAAAAATATCATTCAAAAAAAGAAAGCAAAGTTATAATTAGTAAGTAAAGAAGTTCATCATTTTTATAATTAGTAAGTAAAAAAAAGAAAATGTGATGCTGTAATTATGGTCAGTTTTAATTTTATTGTTAATTTTATTTTTCGTCTGTGTTATGTGAATAGTTTATAGGATGTAATATTTTTCCTATGAAGTTCAAGATGTTTTCAGAAAGTGGGCTTTGGAATTTCTAAAAACCGAATTTTGTACAGTTAATTAAAAATCATACAACATTGTTGTGCAAAACTGATTTTGTCTAGTACCACATAAGCTTGTTATGTGAATAAAGTTTAAAATAAACTCATTTAGACAAAACTAAAAACATCAACTTTAAATTAGACATCAGTGGCTTTCCAAAAACATAAAAATCATGTTCATATGAATTTTATACGGTTTTATCTCATTTTTACAAAAACATTCATGCAAATAACTAAATTCCAGAACACTGATTTTATCTTCAGTTAAGAAAATAAATAAAAAAGGGTCTTAAAAGTGTTCAATTCAAGTGAAAATTTCCATTCTAGTTTCGTACCAAAATTCACTTCAAACTAAGTTCAGTAAGTTGGATTTCAAAGAACACATTTGATAAAGGTCCTGTTTTGACTAGTTTTAGCACAAAATTCACCATAATTCGAGTTGTCACTAAAAGCTTGTGAAATTTTGACACAACATAAAGAAGTCACTGACTTATCCATAGGCGTATCACATGATCAATTTACCGCATTGTACATAAAGTTATTAATTATACAAGTCAGTACAAGAACAAAAGTGCAGTCTGGAAAATGAAATAAAGTGATTAACTCAAGTTTCATAAAAAATGTTTTCTTTTTATACGAAAATGTTAATTAAAAGTCATAAAATTTTAAGTTTCTCTTAAAATGGTTCATTTTTTTATTATGTAAATAAAAATCAATAAAAGTTATCATAAAAAATCAAAATCAAAGAGGTTAATTAATCTCTAATTTTCACAAGTTTACAAATAAACATGAATTCCAAAGCCCATTCAAGAGGATGAAGATCAAGGAGCATCATGGTGTAGATCAAGATTAAAGACTTGTATAGATCATAGAATTTGTACATATTGTTGTAATAATAGTTCTTTGTAAATAGTTATTACATCACTCAATTAATGAAAAAATATGGAGATGTTTATGCATAATTTTCATAAATAATTCCACAGTTCTTTTTAATAAAATGAGCAACCAATGTTATAAATTTTGCATGTTGGGCCCAATATATCATAGCATATGAATTAAATGACCCAATCTCAATTAAGAGGAAAAATTGCAAATCTAACTAAGTTAAATTGTATGATGATCCATCTTACATTTTAAATTTGTTCTCCATCTTCAAATGGATCAATCATATAATTTGACATAATTATGATCTCCGAATTGATTTTAGGCCGTTTCACGTACTTTAAATGGCCAAATTCCAATTAGCCAAACACAATCTCCAAATTTGATCTCAAATTGATCATTTTTCTCAAAATGAATTAATAATCTTCAATTAAGATTATCCCTCATCCATCCCAAAACCCTTCAATTAGGAAGCAAAACTCTTTTCCCAAGACCTCTTAAAAATTATAAATGTGATCACTAACTGTTTCTGCTGAGAAATTAGGGATTGTAATGTGTTGTGAGGTGTGATGTGGGCCCCAAGAGCGTTCGCCTGAGCTCCGATATCCGTATGCCGGAAACCTGCAAAAGGAAGTTGGACTACCCCGGGGGTGGTTCCGGGATCGCCCCTCCGACGCTCAAGTCAGATGGGATTGAGGTAGAGAGATAAAGTCTAGAGAGAGATGCTCTAGTTTGTTAGGTGAGAATTAAATACCTGTTCATTGATGAGGTAGTTGGTATTTATAGTGTTGGGGATTTCCCAGACAGGAAACATTGTTCAGATGGGCCTTTTTGGGATCAATGGACATGTTACCTTTTCAGGTAATGATTGTTCCATCCTTTTAGAAGCTTCCCAAGTTCCTGTAATTAGGTCAACTTTCAGGTGGGACCTACTGATGCCACCTGTCCCTTGCTTTAGGAGGCTTTTGTGCTCCTTATTGGGCTGCTGATTAATTGAGCCCAAACAATTAGCCCCACGCCAGGGAGGGGGGATCATGGAGGCCTGTCTCCGTGACACCGGTCCATGGCGGAACAGCGATCACCTTAGTTCTGATTGGCTCACAGCCCCATCTAAAGTAGATGGATGGAATAAGCCGTGGCGCCGGCCACGTCCATCCCTGTAGAGAGGGTTTGAGCCGACTGGTTCACTTCCTGTTTGGAGAGAGGGGCTGACCGGGTCCCTCTGTATTGAGGGAAAAAATCCCGACCGGGTCGTTCCCGGGGAGGGGGAGGGAGACGCCGACCGGGTCCCTGGTTGCTGGAGGACGAAGTGCCGACCTGGTTCCATCTTGCTGGAAGAATTGCTGCCGACCGGGTCGTTCACTGCTGAAGTGAACTAGCCGACCCGGTCATCTCATGTTTGGAGGGAATAACGCCGATCGGGTCATTTTCCTATCGGAGAAGAGAGCGCCGACCGGGTCATCTAACGTTTGGAGGGAATGACGTCGACCGGGTCATTTCTCCAGTGACGGAGAGAGCGCCGACTGGGTCATCTCATGTTTGGAGGGAGTGACGCCGACCGGGTCATTTTCCTGTCGAAGGAGAGAGCGCCGACCGGGTCATCTCACGTTTGGAGGGAATGCGGGGAGCCGCTCGGATGAGGGGCTAATGAGCCCTAAGTTTGTCCGAGTAGGTGCTAGCTGATACTTGGTCATACTTGACCAAGTGTAGAAGCGACTCGGCATAGGAGGGGAGCTCTTATTGGCCGAGTGAGTATGGAGCCACTCGGATGAGGGGCTAATGAGCCCCAAGTTTGTCCGAGTGGGTGCTAGCTGACATTTGGCCATACTTGACCAAGTGTAGAAGCGGCCCGCCAAAGGAGGGGAGCTTCTGTTGGCCGAGTGAATGTGGAGCCACTCGGATGAGGGGCTAATGAGCCCCAAGTTTGTCCGAGTGGGTGCTAGCAGACATTTGGCCATACTTGACCAAGTGTAGAAGCGGCTCGGCAAAGGAGGGGAGCTCCTGTTGGCCGAGTGAATGTTGAGCCACTCGGATGAGGGGCTAATGAGCCCCAAGTTTGTCCGAGTGGGTGCTAGCTGACATTTGGCCATACTTGACCAAGTGTAGAAGCGGCTCGGCAAAGGAGGGGAGCTCCTGTTGGCCGAGTGAATGTGGAGCCACTCGGATGAGGGGCTAATGAGCCCCAAGTTTGTCCGAGTGGGTGCTAGCTGATATTTGGCCATACTTGACCAAGTGTAGAAGCGGTTCGTCAAATTAGGGGAGCTCCTGTTGGCCGAGTGAATGTGGAGCCACTCGGATGAGGGGGTAATGAGCCCCAAGTTTGTCCGAGTGGGTGCTAGCTGACATTTTGCCATACTTGACCAAGTGTAGAAGCGGCTTGGCAAAGCAGGGGAGCTCCTGTTGACCGAGTGAATGTGGAGCCACTCGGATGAGGGGCTAATGAGCCCCTAGTTTGTCCGAGTGGGTGCTAGCTGACATTTGGCCATGCTTGACCAAGTGTACCCACTCGGCAAAGGAGGGGAGCTCCTATTGGCCGAGTGAATGTGGAGCCACTCGGATGAGGGGCTAATGAGCCACAAGTTTGTCCGAGTGGGTGTTGTTGACCTTCGTACTTCGATGGGTGGAGCTACGTCTATTTTGCCCGACCGGATATGTCCGACCCTGAATGCCACATGGCCGCCTTTGATACTTGGGATCTTGGGGCCCTTGTTACTTATCGAGCTGACGAGGCGTTGTAAGGAGTTTTGACGTTTTGTATTCCTTGGACTCGGAATGATTTTGCTTGATTTTACTGGACCCTTGGCGGGGTGGACTGACTAGGTCCAGTTGGGCCTTTATTGGAAGCCCATTAAGACGACGCGGGGGTGTTTGCGTTGCGCATCCCCCTAGGCGCGCCTATATATGCAGGGGAGGAGAGAGGGTTTCAGGATCATTTGCTCATTTCTTCATTTCCTCTCTCTGAAAAATCTTCAAATCCTCTCCAACTCTCCCAAGCTCTTCCTCCAGTCTCTTCGTCCGACCAGGTACGCTCTTGCTCTTTCTTTAAGTTTTTCTTTCTTTTTCTTCGAATAATCTCGGCCGACTCCCTTGTTCATAAATAATGGGTGATTCGTCCGAGTCGTTGACACCGCCGACCTCACCCCCTTACAAATTGTCCGAGGAGGTGAGGGGAATGGGAATAACGCTGGTGTCGACGGTAATAAGTTGCCCCGACCCCTCGGCTGTGCCCGACGCGGTTGTTCCTCCGAGCCCGTCTTCTTCGGTGGAGGAGGAGGCCGAGGGTGTCATTCCATACCCTTGGGAGGTGTCACTGGCCTATCCCCCTCGAGGAGTTACTTAGACAAGTATTTGTCTTCTGATGTAGTATGGATGGCCATGCCGAGGGGAGCAGGAGAAGCGTCCACTTCGGGTCAGGAACTGGAGTATCCCGACCTTGATCCAAAAGGAGGTCCAGGGACTTTCTTTCCCGAGCCAGGTGTGATAAAATCTCTGACCGAGGACCTCCGAGGGACGGCAACAAGATTTCAAATAAAAGACCCATACTACTTGGTCCGACCAGAGGCCCATCACACAGTCATTTCTCCTCCACCCGGATGCATAGCGGTCTACTACAAATCGATGGATATGGGGCTTCGGTTTCCTTTGACTCCTTTTGTCAAGGAGTTGCTGAACGCATACAATTTGGCGATTTTCCAAATTTCTCCTAACTCCTAGGGTGGGATCAGCGCCTTCCAGATCCTATGCGATTTGATGGATGTCCGACCGACCCTCAAGTTATGGAGACACCTGTACAAGTTGGTCGAGGTTATCGCTGCGGCGAATGGGCCTGGTTGGTGGAGCTTTCAGATCCGACTAGGGTATCGAACTGTCCTCAATCTCCCTACATCTCAGAAGGGGTTTCGTAGGGAGTTCGCCTTTGTTTATTTTGGCGGAGATTGGGGGATTCCCCTGGTCCCTCCTCCGGCCGAGCCCATCACTGCTTTGAACTACCGAGTGGGCGATCTGGACGATGAGGAAGGAGCGGCAGCCTGCTATATGCAGACCGAGTCGAGGATTGTTAACGGGGGTGAGGTATTCGTACCTGGCCAATGGTTGCCCGACTGCAAGCTCTTCAAAGACGAGCATTTCCTCTCGGCTATGGGTTTAAGCTCGACCTTCCCTAAGGGTAATCTGCCGAGGGGATGGCTTAGGGTGGTCGGTTTGATAATTTAAGCTTTCTATTTTGACTAACGTCTTTGTCCTTTTTGTTGCAGAGCCTGCCCGAGCGTATATCAACGAAACCGACCCGACCATGGCCGACAAGTTGAACGTTGCAGCGATGAGGACCGCTCGGCTAATGGCTGAGATCGCGGCTAAGACCATGAAGGTCCCCGCCCCGTCTAAGGTGACATTTTCATCTTCTTGTTGCCGCTCTATTTGGTCGAGTGACTATTTATTTGGCTCTTTTATGCTAACTGTTTTTCTGCCTTGTTTCAGGATCCTGCTAAGCCGAAGACGAAGAAGAGAAAAGAGCGATCATCCGATAAGGTCACCCAGACCGAGAAGGCGGTTGCTCGGTCAAAGGCCGAGCGGGAGAAGGCTAAGACCGAACGGGAGAAAACTAAGAAGAGCAAGTCAATTGAGGTCATTAGCCCTTCATTCCTCTGACTTCAGCCCGGTTAGGAGCCCCCAATACACTCCTCTGTCTCCATCTTTGGAATTGCTCGAGGGAGATGGTGGCGTCGGCCGTTCCTTTCACGGGGCTCAACCGAGATGAGAAGGATGGGCGCTGGACTAAGGCCCTGGAGTACATATATACTCCCGCCGACCGGGAGTATATCGAAGTCACTCCTGGTCGGGGTGAGACCAACGAGCTCTTCCGCTCTTGGTTCGATGTAAGTGCTCTCTTTTTGGTTCACCTTTGTTTTAACTTGTTCGCTTTTCTAACTTTTTCTTTCACTTTCAGTTCTCCGCTCGGATGGCCAACGTGGCTCAGAACCGAGTAAGCTTGGCCGAAGAGGTGGCCGATCTCAAAGAGAAGGCGAAGAAACACTTCGACGAGGTCTATCGAGCCAACGAAGGCAAGCGCATAGCCGAGTCGAAGCTTGCCGATGCCGAGAAGGCCATCGAAGACGATCAGAAAGGCTTCGAGGAGGAACGAACCAAGTGGGTCAAGGAGAAGGCCGATCTGATCTTGGCACGTGACTCGGCTCAAACTGCAAAGGACGATGCTCTGACCAAGCTAAAGGAGGTCGAGCGGAGAGTGACCGAGCTGGAGGGCCAATTGTCCGAGGCTGAGGGTAAGATTAAGACCGAGGAGCAATGGTTCACTGAGTGGGAGAAATCCGAGGTGGCCGAGGTCTATGCCAATGAAGTCGGGAGCGCGGCTCATAAGATGGGGGAGGATGAGGCCCTGGATCGACTGAGGAGGGTCTTGGCTGAGTCTCACCCCGATCTGGTTTGGGCCGACGTCTGGTCAGGATATGAAGTATCGATCGACGCCGATAATGCTGAGATCCTGGCTCGGATGAAAACTGAGGGGGACGAGACTGAGGATGATGATGATGAGGAGGACCAGGTTGACATCAATGTTGTTGACGGCGATGATGATGATGATGATGATGATGCGACCGACACTAAGGGTCGGGGGGAGGAGCGAGTCGGTGATAACACCGAAACTATTGCCGGGAGTGTAAATGATCTTCCCCCTCCTCCTAGCTCTTAGGATTCACGGCACATGTACTTAGCCGTTTTTGGATTCCGCTTCAATTACTCTTGTAATGACTCTTCTTTTGTAATGTCCGACCTCAATGAAACTTATCTTTTGGCCTCAATTTTCCTTGTTTGTTGATTGCAATATTGTCCGACTAGCTTCACTGACTCCGACTGACTTGTTTATGAACTGATTGACATGTTGAGTAGCTGGTCTATTTTCTGGTTTTTGACTTAGTCTATTAGTGACTGATCAAATCTCTTACCGAATGGGTGCTGCTTTTTTTTAATCAATCTTTGCCGAATCGGACATCTTAGTGACTGGTTAAGTCTTACAAGAGATGCCGACTATTTTAACTGGTTAAGTCTAATGGACTGACTTTGTTACAAAAATGCCGACCGGCTATGATTTAACTGTCATTGCAAAAAACGCCAACTATTTTGACTGGTTAAGTCTAATAGGCTGACTTTGGTACAAAATATGCCGACCAGCTGTGATTTAGCTATTACAATGTATGCCCTTATTGCAAGTAACAAACTCTACACAAAGTATTTTGTGAGGTTGTCTGCATTCTAGGGTCGGGCCAGGGGAACACCTTCTGGGGACTCTAGTCGGAATGTGCTTGGTTTGATGATTTCTGTTACCCTATAGGGGCCATCCCAGTTAGGTCCTAGCTTTCCTTTTAGGTGCGAGAGCCCAGTGGCCTCTACTTTTCGAACGACCCAATCGCCAAGTTGGATTGGTCTAGCCTTTACTCGGCGATTAAATTGCCGAGTGACTCTTTGTTTGTACTGGATGGATTTTAGCAGTGCATTGACCCTTGTTTCCGGCAATAAATCTAAGTTGACCGGTTTTTCCTCCTCGTTCTTCTCGAACTCGTAGAAGGTCATTCGGGGTGAGGGGATGCCGATCTCCACTGGTAAGACCGCCTCGCTTCCATACACAAGGCTGAACGGGGAGTGCCCTGTTGCCTCCTTTGCAGTAGTTCGAGCTGACCAGAGGACTCCAGGTAGGTCATCGACCCATGCTCCTTTGGCAGCCTCCAAGGATTTCTTGATTCCTTTGAGGACTACTTTATTAGCCGACTCGGCTTGGCCGTTTGTTTGGGGCCTGGATACTGCAGAGAATTTGGTGCGTATTTCGAAATGGGCACAATACTCCCGAGTGGGGCCGCTGTTGAATTGACGTCCATTGTCGGAAATCAGGACCCTTGGAACTCCGAATCGGGTTATGATGTTCCTCCAAATGAACGCTTGAACCTGCTTATCTGTTATAGAGGAGAGTGGCTCGGCCTCAGTCCATTTGGTGAAGTAGTCGATGGCCACTATAAGGAAATTTCTTTGACCTGATGCTGGGGGAAATGGTCCGAGCAGGTTCATACCCCATTTGTCGAATGGCAGAACCGCTTGAATTGTGGTTAAGGGGGTGGTTGGTGCTCTCGGGATGTCCGAATGGATTTGACATGACGGGCACCTTTTGACCAGCTCGTACGCATCGGATTTCAGAGTAGGCCAGTAGTAGCCCGCTCTGAGAGCCTTTCCAGCTATGGTCCTTCCCCCTTGATGACTCCCACAGGCCCCTTGGTGGATTTCCCTGAGGATGTAATCCCCTTCCTCAGGAGTGACACATTTGAGCAATGGGTGGGTGAAGGATTTTTTGTAGAGCTGGTCCTCGTGCCATAGAAACCATCCCGATTTGTGTTTGACTCGCTCGGCCTCTTTGCGGTCTTCAGGCAATGTTCCATCTCTCAAATACTCGACCACTTCTTTCATCCATGTGGATGTTCGATTTAATACCAGCTGTTCTTTGACGTTGATGCTAGGTTGACGAAGGATTTCCCACATTATTGTCCGAGGGGCCGACCCTTTTGCCGAGCTAGCCATCCGAGCGAGAGCATCTGCCTGCTGATTTTCAGATCGGGGGATGTGGGTGATGGTGAATTGAGACAACTGCTTGATTATATCTTGGGTCTTGGCCAAATACATTCTCATATTATCTTCCTTGGCTTCGTACTCGCCTGACACTTGACCCACTATCAGCTTTGGCATTATATGCCACCTTCTGATGTGGGACGAATGTCCTCCGTGGCTTTTGCCTTCTGTTATGATCTATGGCATCATATGCCACCTTCTAATGGGGGGGGGGACCTATGTCCTCGGTGTATTTGCCTTATGTTGTACTTGCCAGTACCCAATGAAAGTTTTCTGATAATAAAATGTGATAATGGAGATTATATTAATTAATGACAATATAAATGACATTTAAACTCCTGATTCGAAGTGAATATTTATGAAATGGTTTGACTATATTCTCTCTCCCTGTTTGCAACTAAAATGAATTGAAAGGAATTTACGATGTTTGGGTAGTATGTTACTAAGCCTCGGCTCATGACGTTTTGTTTTTCTGTTTTAGGTATGGCAAAGCAGTTGGAGGGGTGCTATTATAAATTATGTTGAATTAACTCTGTATGATTTGGGACATTTAGGATATTTTTGTATTATGGATAATTATGTTATTATGAGCATTTTTATAGTCAAGAGACCAATTTAGGCTATTATTTTATTAGTGGGTCATGACCCACATGCTTAAGTTATGTTTCCGCTGCCAATTAAGGTTATGTATTTTCGGGAAGTTACACGTTACCTCAAAGATAAACATTTCCTCTTATGCACTGCCACTCCTTCCTCTTCTCCCCTTTGGAAAGACATATTAAAGGGAATTCCATTCTCTCCAATGGTCTAATGAAACTTATTGGTCAAGGTATAAAAACAAGTCTATATATGGTTTGATCATTGGGTGGGGGAGCAAGCACTCTATCTTAATCCTCATATCACCATCCCTCCCTCCATCGAGCATTGGCGTGTTGCTCACATGATCCGGAATAATCATTGGCACTTGGGTCCTTTGCTTTCTATTGTTCCCCTTTCAACTGTTGAGATTTAGAAACTAAGTGTTAACTAGATTGTGCAATAATCAACAATAATCAAGAAGAATTGAGAAATTGAAACAACAACCAAGTAATGCAAAGAGGAATGAAAACAAGAAAGAACACACCAAGATTAACGTGGGAAACCCGAGCTCCGGGAGAAAAACCCACAAACTTGCACTATGGAAACAATGGAGAATCAATGGTGAACATACAATCTCTCACAAACTCACTCTCTCTCCTAAAACCCTAGAAAAGATGAGGCTCCAAGTTTGAACTTTGAGATATGTGTGCTACACTCTCTAAAACCAGAAAATAGGGTATTTATACTCCTAGAACTAAAAGCAATCCAACGGCCACGATTTAAACTTAAATCGCGAAACACGTGCATAAAACTGGGTTAGCCCGCCCGGGCCACAAGTCGCCCGCCCGGGCAAAATGCTTGCCCGCCCGGGGAAAACTTTCAGCAAGTTTCTGCCTTCAATCTGCCAAAAACCGCACGTCCGAGCCAAAAAGAGCCCGCCCGGGGACCAGCCCGTCCGGGCCCACATCTGCCCGCCCGGGCCACCCCCTGATGCCCGCCCGGGCCACCTGCTGCCCGCCCGGGCTGCTGGGCCAGCAGCTCTCCTTCGCTTCCTCGCCTAGCTTGCTTCACCATCTCCACAAAACCCCAACAATCTCCCACCTGGAGATCGGGTTAAGCAAGAGAACATCCTACCATAAATACCCGAACCATCACCATCACTTCTCCATACATTGGCCATAGCCAACCCGGCTTCCTTTTCACCAAAAGAAACGACATCGAGGTTTCAACCAACCCCGATCCAAGATCTCTCCAGACCCATCACGGTCATACTCCCACCTAGATGCAATCCCGAGCATCACCATCATGCTCCCACGTAGCCTAAGCACCTCCATGACAAAACACATCTCCTCTACACCAAGGAAATGACATTGAAGTTTGCACCAACTCCAATACAAAGAAATCAAAGTCAACAACGACTTTGATTCTCAACAACAACACCTCAAAAACATTGTAACATCCCTACACACCCTCCGAACCCCGGAGGTCGGTTCATCCAAGAGACACCACAACCAAATGAAGACCCTTCCTCTCCAACCAAGGAAGACCATTGAGGTCCAATCCAACCCCAACAAGACAATCACCACCTAAGTCAAAGAAGCTTATCATTGTTCTAAAAGCAAAACTCACATTGCTCCCACCCGAACAAAATACCCTTTGCTCCACTTAGGATTTCCGGCACAACATGCTTGTGTGCCGCCCTTCACCTTGTGCGTTTACCGGTCAATTTGCCACCGGGATACCGCTTCACCACGGTTCTCATCCCTTGGCCCACTATCGATAGGTTTCCGACCGAACGACACCTTACATGAAGTTTCCACCCTAATTTCGGGCTCCTTTCTTGTGCCCCCCATGGTGTAAAGTGTTCCATCTCTTGTCCCCCATGACTTGCACTACCTTGCCATCCGCAAGATATACTTTTCCAAGCTTTCCGGATTTGAAATTCCGAAACAACTCCTTGCATGGTGATGAATGATGAGAAGAACCCGAATCCAAGACCCATGATCCCGAGCATCCCACCAACTCTTCCGGATCATCCATGCTTACCATTAAAACATCGGAATCGTACTCCGAAATCACGTTAGTTGATGCATCTTCTTCATCACTTTCTTGAACCTTCTTCTTCCCTTTCCCATTCCCTCTCTTTGGGCAATCCCTCTTCAAATGCCCTTCATCACCACACCCCCAACACACCACATGAGCACCTCCATTCGATTTCCCATGCCCTCTTGACTTCGATCTTCCATGACTTGCATTACCTCTTTGTTGATTCCTTCTCCCCCTACTTTCACTACTATAAGCACCACCCAATGATTCACCGGATTCTCTCTTTCGAATGCTCTCACTCAAAATCAAGTCTCTCACATCATCATACTTCAACTTCTCTTTGCCGGAGGAGTTGCTAATGGCGGTCACCATAGTTTTCCATGACAAGGGCAAAGAAGACAACAAAATCAATGCCTTCACTTCATCCTCAAATTTAATATCAACCGAAGACAATTGACCCAAAATCGAATTAATCTCATTGATGTGTTCGGCGGCCGAACTACCATCAACCATCTCCATGTCAAACAAACGACGCATCAAGTATACTTTGTTGATAGCCGATGGTTTCTCATACATACTTGACAAAGTTTCCATCAAACCCGCCGTTGTTTTCGCATCCTTGACATTGAAAGCCACACTCCGGGCTAATGTCAATCTCACAACTCCAAGTGCTTTTCTATCAAGAACTTTCCATTCATCCTCAAGCATACCACTTGGTCTTTTTCCCTCAAGAGGCAAGTAAAGATTCTTTTGATACAAAAGATCCTCCATTTGCATTTTCCAAAATCCGAAATCTTTACCATCAAACCTCTCAATCCTCAATTTCCCTTCTTCCATTGTTAAGTTTACCCAAAAATTCAAAATTTGATTTTTCAACACCAAAAAATCCAAACTTTGATTTTTCAACCACAAATCCTAGTTTACCAACACAACACTAAATCACTTTCCCCCAAGTTAAAACCTTAGCTCTTGATACCAATTGTTGAATCTTAGATTAAGCAAACCAACTAATTACTTGTAATCACCACTAAGCAACAATCAATGGAAAGTAATGAAACTAAGAACAAATAAGAAAGCAATGAAAAGCACACCGATTAACGTGGGAAAACCCGAGCACCGGGAGAAAAAACCCACCAAGCAAGCACCTTTGATTAATGAAGAAAATGGATGAACAATACAAGCATTAATGGAGGATTTAATGCTATTTTATCTCTCCTCTTTCACTCAACCCTAGGTTGATCTCTCTTTGTGTGTATGATAACCTAAAACATGAAATAGGGGGGTTTATAAACTTTTAGGGGGTTAATACAAATCAAGGGTCGAGATTAAAACATGAAATAGGGGGGTTTATAAACTTTTCCGACAGATCTGAGTTGCCCGGGCGAGCTCGAAGAAACGCTCGCCCGGGCCAAGCCGCCCGCCCGGGCCCAAGTCCAGCCCGCCTGGGCCAATGACAAGCCCGCCCGGTGCAGGCGAGAAGACAATGTTCTGCCTTCGAGGCAGAAACACTCCAAAAGCAGCAGCCCGCCCGAGCTTGTTTCAGACCGCCCGGGCCTCCTGGCCCGCCCGGGCCCATGGCTGCCCGCCCGGGCTGTGCCTCTGTGGCCTCGCTTTCTCGCGCATGTTGGGCCGTGCCTTCCCCCCTTGTGTTTGCACAAACTCCACAAGCCCAACATCAACCTCCTCTCAAATTCTTGCAACCCCTCTCTCCTCTTCCCCCCTCCCTCTGATTCCTTTTCTTGGAAATACACTAAATTCGGTATCTTTTTTATTAAATCAGCGTACTTTGCCTCCCTTTCTCCTCTATCCCCCTTGTTTTCCGTGGAAACACCATTGGAAAATTTCTGCTCCATTCCAATTCAAAATGCTACTTTGGAATCTTGCTCATGAAATTCTTCCAGTTGGCACCATCCTTGAAAGGAAAATCCCCTCTGATCCATCTTGTTCTCGTTATTTTGATAAGGAGGATCACCAGCATCTCTTTCGAGAATGTCCTAACTCAACCCTACTTTGAAAAGAAATTCTTTCATCTAACCATCTACCACTAAACTTTGATTTCAAAGGTTTATGAATTTGCCTTGGGATGATTGGTTATGCTATCAGTTCTCTCTTTCTCCTGCATGGCTCACTGTGTTTGCTACTGCCGTTTGGCATATTTGGAAGCTTCAGAACAAGGCTATTTTTGAGGGTGTTATGTCTTCTATTAATTCCTACATTAATCATTTTTGGTTTGAGTTGGCCACTACTAACCTTGCTTTTCAGGATCCTACTCCTTCTACAGCTCCTTCCATGTCCTTACAGGTTCATTGGATTCCTCCTCCTTTTGGGTATATGAAAGTTAATATGGATGGTGCTTGGCATAGTCTTAATCACGCGGGTGATGGTGGAGTTATTAGAAGGCATGACAACACTTGGTACGTTGGCTTCTCAGCCAAATTTCTTGCTTCATCACCTTTGCCTGCTGAATTGATGGCTTTAAAGGAAGGTCTCTCGCTGGCGAGAGAGTTCAAAATAAGCTGCCTAATCATTGAAACTGATGCTTTGAAATTGAAATCCATGTTTACCAATGCTGAGCATTATCTGCACAGTGCCATGGCCAATCTAACCCGAGATATTGCAAGCATCCTCTCTGCCAATGAATGTTTTTCAATCATGCATTCCAAACGTCAAACCAACTTTGTTGCTCATTTGCTAGCTCAGGCTGGAACTCAATTAACCACTTCAAAGAAGGTTCATTTTAATTGTCCCCAATTTGCTAATGAAGCATATTTTGCGAATCTTCAGTTCAAACATGTTGGATCTCCTGCTAGAGTCTAACTTTCTTCCACTATTTGTATGTATGGATAATGCTACATGTAATGTATTTTGGTTAGTCTGTTGTTTTTTGGCTATGACCCATGGGTTCTTTTGTCTCTGTATGAATTACTCCATGGTCTGTTTTTGTATGTACTCTTGGGCTTTAGGCTTTGCCCACAACCCTTGATTAAGTAATATATCAAGTTTATGTTAAAAAAAGTATCTTAGCCTAGTAAACCTGCACTAATAGGAAACCTGATAAATCTTTAACTGTTAGACATTGCTAAACATCTAACACAGGGTATTTTGGTCCTTTCACTAAGTTACTAAGGATAGGGGTGTCTTTTACATTAGTTTGTTTAGGTCCTTATACAAGGAGCATGGGAAAGGATAATTCCCAGTGAAAAACTGGACAAAAGAAAAAGCGAAAAAGGAAAAACCAATTTAGAGTACGACTCTGTGGTAGTGTAGGAGTGAAATATGCCAGGATTGGAAGCGAATGTCCGTCCTTAGTGGAATCAGTAAGTGAATACGACCAAAGGTATGTAATTGAATTTTGTTTAAGATTAATTCAGTCGGAATCCGGAATTGTTGTTCGTAGGTATAGGTGGAGTGTGAAAACAGATTTGTTGTTATTGGAAATAGTAATTGATTGCGTAATTTAATGATAGGAAATTGAAAACGTGGATTGCGCATAGCAATTAGTAATTTTAGTACACTGTTGATTGCGAATAAGAAACGTGGTTGCAATTAGGGTTTTTTTGGGCGGATTGCTATTCCCTGTGGATTACATAATGGTGAGTTAAATTCACAATTGTAATATATTGTAGATGGATTTGTTAAAATTCGGTGAAATGTAACAACAGTGTTGATGAATGAATTTAAATAGGTTGATGAGGCCGATGGCAATGTAACAACAGAGTGGTCGGATTTGGAATACAACCCAACTAATTCAGATGAAGAAGTTGCAGAGGAGGTGAATCAAAATTACATTTTGCTATTAAAATCCTGAAATTAGTTATCATTTTATATGATTCTATATGATTAATTCAACTAATATTATGTTTTAGAAAATGTTGATGTAATATTGATGATATAAGCTTTTGTATGTGACAAAAGGTTGTATTATATATGTTGTAGGTGTTGAATCCACAGATAGTTAAGCGTCGTCCAAGGAGACGACGGAAAGTTGAAGGGGCAGTGTAAAAGGTAATGTAGTACTTTGTACTTGGAAGTGCGTTATTTGTATTTGATTTTATTACATGAAAAGCGTGCATGATTGGTAAGGGCGTTTGCCGTGTACGCCTAACCAAAGATAAATTTCTCCTACTCTCATGCACACTAAGCAAGTATAATGGAAGTAGGGGTCGTATCCACAGGGAAACAGGGACGAGTTTTATATTTAGCGGGATCCAATACCTAGATTAAGCTAAGGGCCGAGAAACCTAATAACAAGGGGGGGTTTCAAATAGATTTACGAATAAACTACAACTAACTAGCATATAAATAAAATGAAAAATCAATATGGGAAGATCTTGAATCCGATTAACATCCACTTCAATTTCATTATCGATCATTAAACCTCAACTCTAATTATTTCCATGATTATCTATTGTTGAGAATTAATCTCGCATTCTCCTTATTCTTAGTTGAATAGCACGATCAGCGTGACTATAAAACCCTTACTATAGGATAACTTAGTCCGATCAGCGTCTAAGTTCAATCCAATAGCAGCAATAAACACAGAGAACCAATAGACCTGCTAATGTCATACACGCGATAAACATTCAACAGTTGATTCAATTTCCCCAAGAAATAACCAAGACGATCAGCATCTAAGTTACTCCCTAATTTGCTACAAATTGATAAAAGAATAAAATAATCCGATTCTATTCTTAAATCTAGCATTAGATTAGTTACACAATCAAACTAGTAACGTTCCTAGCATAATTATGCAAAAACCATAAAAAACAATCATAGAAATTAAACCATAATCAAAGAAACTAAATAGAGAGGAAAGATCTCACAATAATGCTTGAAGCTTCATGTTAATCTCGTTCAAGAACAGTTCAAGCTACAATCGGCATAGCATAAGCCAATTCCATAATTGAAATCTCTAAAAACTAAACTAGAAAATGAAAACTAAAAAGAGAAGATAATAAGAGAAGAGTGGAGTTTTGGAGACTCCCTCTCCTTGAGGCTGCTGCCCCCTTGGCACAAAAATAAAGTTTAGTATTTATATTAAAGCTCAAAAATCAGCCGACAATTACACCGACCAAGCAGGTCGCGAGGTGCGAGACTGATCGCGCGCGAGTCGTGAAGAGTACTCTGTGTTCCGCACAACTTGGCTGGCCAAGGAGGTCGCGAGTCGCGACAGGCCTCGGGAGTCGCGAGGGCAGGGGGGTCGCGAGGTGCGAGGATTCTCGCGGGTCGCGAGCTGCTGGGCTTCGAGCGCTGCTGGGCGATGAGCGCTGCTGAGCGATGAGCGCTGCTGAGCGTGCGGTGTTGCTGAGCTTGGCTTGGCGATGCTGCTGTGCTGGCTGTGTGCTGCTTGGCTTGGGCTTGCGGTGGAGTTTGGTTGTTGTTGGTGAGATGGCACAATGTTGTTGAGCTACACCTAGGAAATCCATCCCTTCAACCTCTCGAACACTTCCAAGTATATCGCTCTAACCCATTTTACCATAAAAGCTCGGAACATAAGACATTAACACAATTTAACTCACAAAACTCCGAACTTCCGCTAAGGATAATATATATGCAAACGTCAACAATTATAAGCGAACTCCTTAGCAAAGTGCACCCAAAATAACGTAAATACTACGTATAACTTGGGCGTATCAAATACCCCCACACTTGAACTTTACTCGACCTCGAGTAAACTCAAAAGTGAGAATCACCAAATAAATCATCACCCAAGCTATCGACACCAAACTACACTCTCCATCAACTATATCATCATCATCACATCTTAACAACATCCGCTCAAAACCTAAACGTAAGGGACGATGATTCCCCCACACTTAGATTCAAGCTCACCTTAAATATATAAAGACGTAACAACAACAATAACCAGCAACGCCAACAAACATCAAAATGTCAGCTCATGACACACTAAACTATCAGCTCTCCCAAACCTCCAAAAGATGACCTACTACTACAACAACTAACTTAAAATAGCAAGCCATGGAACAAAGACAAAAAGGGATAAATTCCATGCTTACTCCCAAAAACAAACAATCAACCAAAAGAATGTGAAAGCCAAAACAAAACTTCACAAAATCAAGGATGGATTCACCAACCTTACCCGAAAACGCTTTCCACCTTATGACACCATCTCCGGCAATTGAGTTTTCCAAATACATAATTCTCTCTTAATCTCTCATTTTGCCTAGGAGCCCTTTCGGGTTTTCATCCTAGCTTCTCACATTTTTTTTTCTTTTCTCTCTTCTTTTTCCGGCTCACAAAACTCACCCGCTCAACTAGCCCTTTTTTGCATAGGTCGCCCTTCCGGGTTTTCGACCTATCCGAGCCCCCAATTTTGCCCGAGTCGCCCGCCCTTGCGGGTTTTCAACTCAGCGGGATTCATTTCATCACTTCTTTTTTTTTTATATTTTTTTTTCATTTTTTTTTCATTTTTTCAAATTGAAAGTAATAAATACAACATAGATACATGAGAATGAGAATACCCTCCCCCCTACTTAAACTACACATTGTCCTCAATGTGACGACAATTAGAAGAAAAAGTAAACTGAAAATGGGGGGGGAAATTTGAAAATCGGGTAAATCGAAGATCGAATGCTCAAAACTCATGACAAACAATCCGTCAAACTCAAATTTCTTAACAACACCAACTCGAATCTCATAAATCAACTCACAACCCGCTCCCTCGAATCACTCAAACAAATGACAAATTCAAATTTTTAAATTTTTGAGATTTGCACCTAGCTTAAGAGATCGAAAAGATTCATTAACAATCTCAACCCTCTAGTTGTACCAACTCCTAGCTATTGAACTCCTCCCAACGGGTTTTCTTTTGTGGATTTTGGTTCCAAGTGGATTAAGATTGGTTGTGGATCTTTTTAGTGGGTGGGCGGTGGTTGAAAGAAAATTTGTTGTGGTGGTGGAAATTTGATGAGAAAATAAAGGAAAAGAAAGAAAATAAAAGGGGTCTCGGGTTGCCTCCCGAGAAGCGCTGTTGTTTAAAGTCGTTAGCTCGACTTAGTACCTTAAGCTCAATCATTGGGCTTGTGCTCCATGTGTGACAATGGTGGTTCAATGTCAATCTCCACTTCAAGTACCTGCAAAACTAATTGAGAAGAACTCTTGCAATGCATCGTCAGTGCTATGAGTGTCAACCAAAAACAAAGAGCACAAACAATACCATCCAAAAATCACGCTAAATACAAACAAGTAACACCGTTTCCCCGGCAACGACGCCAAAATTTGGTAAGGGCGTTTGCCGTGTACGCCTAACCAAAGATAAATTTCTCCTACTCTCATGCACACTAAGCAAGTATAATGGAAGTAGGGGTCGTATCCACAGGGAAACAGGGACGAGTTTTATATTTAGCGGGATCCAATACCTAGATTAAGCTAAGGGCCGAGAAACCTAATAACAAGGGGGGGTTTCAAATAGATTTACGAATAAACTACAACTAACTAGCATATAAATAAAATGAGAAATCAATATGCATGGGAAGATCTTGAATCCGATTAACATCCACTTCAATTTCATTATCGATCATTGAACCTCAACTCTAATTATTTCCATGATTATCTATTGTTGAGAATTAATCTCGCATTCTCCTTATTTTTAGTTGAATAGCACGATCAGCGTGACTATAAAACCCTAACTATAGGATAACCTAGTCCGATCAGCGTCTAAGTTCAATCCAATAGCAGCAATAAACACAGATAACCAATAGACCTGCTAATGTCATACACGCGATAAACATTCAACAGTTGATTCAATTTCTCCAAGAAATAACCAAGACGATCAGCATCTAAGTTACTCCCTAGTTTGCTACAAATTGATAAAAGAATAAAATAATCCGATTCTATTCTTAAATCTAGCATTAGATTAATTACACAATCAAACTAGTAACGTTCCTAGCGTAATTATGCAAAAACCATAAAAAACAATCATAGAAATTAAACCATAATCAAAGAAACTAAATAGAGAGGAAAGATCTCACAATAATGCTTGAAGCTTCATGTTAATCTTGTTCAAGAACAGTTCAAGCTACAATCGGCATAGCATAAGCCAATTCCATAATTGAAATCTCTAAAAACTAAACTTGAAAATGAAAACTAAAAAGAGAAGATAATAAGAGAAGAGTGGAGTTTTGGAGACTCCCTCTCCTTGAGGCTGCTACCCCCTTGGCACAAAAATAAAGTTTAGTATTTATATTAAAGCTCAAAAATCAGCCGACAATTACACCGACCTATTAGGTCGCGAGGTGCGAGACTGATCGCGAGTCGTGAAGAGTACTCTTTCTTCCGCACAACTTGGCTGGGCAAGGAGGTCGCGAGTCGCGACAGACCTCGGGAGTCGCGAGGGCAGGGGGGTCGCGAGGTGCGAGGATTCTCGCGGGTCGCGAGCTGCTGGGCTTCGAGCGCTGCTGGGCGATGAGCGCTGCTGAGCGATGAGCGCTGCTGAGCGTGCGGTGTTGCTGAGCTTGGCTTGGCGATGCTGCTGTGCTGGCTGTGTGCTGCTTGGCTTGGGCTTGCGGTGGAGTTTGGTTGTTGTTGGTGAGATGGCACAATGTTGTTGAGCTACACCTAGTAAATCCATCCCTTCAACCTCTCTAACACTTCCAAGTATATCGCTCTAACCCATTTTACCATAAAAGCTCGGAACATAAGACATTAACACAATTTAACTCACAAAACTCCGAACTTCTGCTAAGGATAATATATATGCAAACGTCAACAATTATAAACGAACTCCTTAGCAAAGTGCACCCAAAATAACGTAAATACTACGTATAACTTGGGCGTATCAATGATAGTGCAAAATGTATGTTATTAGGACAATGCGATTAGTTAAGGAAATCGGGTGAAGGAGGCACGAAACATAATTGGCAGATTTGTGGAGGAGATGCCGGAGAAATGGGTAATCAGTCACATACAAAAAAAAATAATAAAGATATTGAATATATTTACTTATATCATGTAATTGCAGCGATCACAATAATCTAACTGTCGTGTGGAGACGTTTGGTCGGGTGGTAGAAGCTTTTGATGCCCACAAAATGAGGTTGGTGAGTGATATGGGGTTTGAGTGTCTGTTATATTTGATAGACAAAGGGTTGCCTAGGAACCTTTGTTATTGGTTGTGTAGTATGGTCGATGTTGAAAGGAGGACACTTATGTGGGATGGTAGAGCGTTTGGGTACTTGGTATTCCGTTTGGACCCCGTCCCGTGCCAATAGAGGTCTAAGACGATGTGATGCAAGATGAAGTTGTTAGGCTATATGATTTGTATGTTAGCAGGACATGGGCGGGTCCTAAAGGGGTTACACGTAAGAAAATAATGGAGGTAGTTGAAGGCGAGGTTGAGTTCAAGCGGGGGTTTTTAATGATGGTTCTTAATGATGTTGTTTGTCCAACTTTATGTCATCGGATGTCAGTGAAATTACTTCCTGCTGTGGCGGTAGCTGATAGTGCCAAACAATATAATTGGTGTAGGTTCCTACTAGATCATTTAATGGATTCAATTTCAAACTTTGCAAAGAGATTTTATGCCAAAGGTTTTGCTAGGGGCTGTGGTGGATGTACTTTGTTCTTTGCGGTGAGTATTTGTTTTAACTGTTGTTAATAATTCTTAAGTAATGCGTGCAGTGGACATTTAACGCATAATATCTTGTAATTTAGGTTTTCTATCTCGATCAGCTTAACATACCTCCTGTTAATTTAGGAGTATTTCCACGCATAAGAGTGTGGTCGAAAGAAGATATTAACAAGGCAAGGAAGGAAGATCGACTTACCGGGGGAGATTATGGTAAACTTGGGGTGAGTTCTCCATCAACTGAATTTTATTTGTATTATATGAAATGTGAATAGTTTAAATGATTTAGATATTATACATTTTTATTACACTTCCTCCGTTTCAAAATAGTTGCACCATTTGGCATTTGGTCACTATTCATCAACCAACTTTGACAAGCTTTATGTTACCATTATATAAGAAAAAACATAGTCAAGTGGGATCTTGTTAAATTCGTCTCAATACGAGGATTTCAAATATCAAATTTTTATAATTTTTACTTATACGTAATTAGAGATATTAACGTTTTTAAAAGCGTCTTAGCAAACGTGAAAAAGCAAACGGTGCAACTATTTTGAAACGGAGGAAGTATATGTTGTCAATAGTTTTGTAGATGTTGCTTATGGTGAAACTCACCCTCTTGTAGCGAGGGACATGATGCCCCCAACTACCGTTTCTCAATCCAACTATGAGCCGGTAAAACTTAGAGTACAAATGAAATAATAATCTGATGATAGTTGTGGTAGTATATTAAATCTGTGGTGTTTGTAATGGTGGGTGTTTAGATAGGTAGAAAGAGGAAGAAGAAGAAACCCCAGCCACAAAGGACTAGTAATGTCAATCCTGACGAGTGTAGGAAGTTGAAGAAAGCTAAAACTAATTCAGATAAAAGTTGGGAATAAGTAAGTTGGATAATTGACATGTTTGGTGTAAAATATATGACAAGTAAATGTGGTTGTACATTGCAGAGAACAATAGGCAAGAGGGGAGTACTTCATAGGCTGGGAGAAGGCCACCTGAAGAGCCAACCCCCCAACAGCCAAGCAGGGAAGAAGCCCACACAAGCCCACCCCACACAAGCCCTCCCCACACAACCCCACCCCACACAAGCCCTCCATACACTAGCCCACCCCACACTAAGCCACCCCACACTACCCCACCCCGCACTAGTCCACTCCACACTAGCCCACCCCTGCAGTAGCCCTCCCCACACTAGCCCACCCCAGGTTGAGACAAGCCCTTGGTGTTGATCTCTGTAGCCCCGGCCAGGATGCATAGCTGAAGTCCGAGGATGAGGGATTCGTATTCGGCTTCATTATTGGATTCCAAAAACTCGAATTTGATGGCATACTCCATCTTTTCCCCGACCGGGGGTTTGATTACTAGTCCGGCTCCACACCCTGTCTTAGTGGATGAGCCGTCTACTTGCAACTACCAGCTATCCTGCCTGCCGACTGGGGGCCTGGTTGTAAACTCCGTTATGAAATCGGCCAAGGCCTGGGCTTTGATCGCCCTCCTGGGCTCGTATTCCAGCCTAAAGTCTGCTAGCTGATCCGCCTAGTCGGTCATCCGACTGGAGTGGTTTGCTTTCAATGAGCTTCCTGAGAGGCTGTCCAGTGAGAACTTTAATCGGATGGACCTGGAAGTAAGGCTTGAGCTTCCGACTGGCCATTACTAAGGCGAAAACCATTTTTTCGACTTCGCTGTATTTGGCCTCTGCTCCCCGGAAGGCGTGACTTATGAAAGTAGACTGGGTGTTGCTTTTCTTCTCTCTCGGCTATCAGAACAGCGCTGAGCGCGTATTCCGAAACGGCCAAATAAATGAACAGCGTTTCTCCCGGCAAGGGGGAAATCAACTTAGGGAGGGTTGATAGATGTGTTTTGAGGGAGGTAAAGGCCTGTTCGGCTTCATCATTCCAAGTGAATTCTTTTCTATTTAGAGTTTTGAAGAAGTGCAAGCTCTTATCTGCTGACCGGGATAGGAAGCGACCGAGGGCGGCCAAGCAGCCGGTCAGGCGTTGTACTTCTCTTACATTCCGAGGAGACTTCATCTCCATCACAGCTTTGATTTTGTCAGGGTTTGCTTCGATTCCCCTTTCATCAACCAGGAATCCGAGGCACTTCCCTCCCTTCACTCCAAAGACGCATTTTTTCGGGTTTAACATCATGCGGAATCGCCTCAATGTACTGAGGGTCTCCCTTAAGTCTGAGGGGTGATCACCCTGAACCTTGCTTTTGACGATCATGTCGTCGACGTATACCTAAATGTTCAGACCTAGCTGGTCGCTGAAGATTTTGTTGACTGTACGCTGATACGTAGCCCCCGCATTCTTGAGCCCGATGGGCATCATTTTGTAGCAATACACCCCTTGGTTGGTGACGAAGGCGGTGTGGACTCGATCGTGCTCGGTCATTGGGATCTGGTGATACCCCGCATTTGCGTCCATGAAGCTTAGGAGAGCGTAACCCGCAGTTGAGTCGACCAGCCTGTCGATCTTGGGCAGAGGGTGGTTATCTTTTGGACAGGCCTTGTTCAGGTCTGTAAAATCCACACACATTCTCTATGCCCCGCTCGACTTTTTGACTAGCACAACGTTGGCCAGCCATTCCGAGTACTGACATTCTTCTATGAACCCTGCTTCAAGTAATTTTTTGACTTTTACAGCTGCCGCGGTGCTTCTTTCGGGGCCTTGATGCCTCAACTTCTGTTTGACTGGCCTGAATCCTTCCTTGATGTTGAGTTCGTGGCACATAACTTTGGGGTCGAGTCCAGGCATTTCTGTGGCTTCATAGGCAAAAACGTCCTTGTACTCTGTGAGTACCTGAATGATTTCCTTTCTTGTTTGAGGGTCCATGGCCTTGCCTACTCTCAAAGTCCGACCGAGTCTCTGGTGATACCGAGCCCATCACTGCTTTGAACTACCGAGTGGGCGATCTGGACGATGAGGAAGGAGCGGCGGCCTGCTATATGCAGACCGAGTCGAGGATTGTTTACGGGGGTGAGGTATTCGTACCTGGCCAATGGTTGCCCGACTGCAAGCTCTTCAAAGACGAGCATTTCCTCTCGGCTATGGGTTTAAGCTCGACCTTCCCTAAGAGTAATCTGCCGAGGGGATGGCTTAGGGTGGTCGGTTTGATAATTTAAGCTTTCTATTTTGACTAACGCCTTTGTCCTTTTTGTTGCAGAGCCTGCCCGAGCGTATATCAACGAAACCGACCCGACCATGGCCGACAAGTTGAACGTTGCAGCGATGAGGGCCCGCTCGGCTAAAGGCTGAGATCGCGGCTAAGACCATGAAGGTCCCCGCCCCGCCTAAGGTGACATTTTCATCTTCTTGTTGCCGCTCTATTTGGTCGAGTGACTATTCATTTGGCTCTTTTATGCTAACTGTTTTTCTGCCTTGTTTCAGGATCCTGCTAAGCCGAAGACGAAGAAGAGAAAAGAGCGATCATCCGATAAGGTCGCCCAGACCGAGAAGGCGGTTGCTCGGTCAAAGGCCGAGCGGGAGAAGGCTAAGACCGAACGGGAGAAAACTAAGAAGAGCAAGTCAATTGAGGTCATTAGCCCTTCATTCCTCTGACTTCAGCCCGGTTAGGAGCCCCCAATACACTCCTCTGTCTCCATCTTTGGAATTGCTCGAGGGAGATGGTGGCGTCGGCCGTTCCTTTCACGGGGCTCAACCGAGATGAGAAGGATGGGCGCTGGACTAAGGCCCTGGAGTACATATATACTCCCGCCGACCGGGAGTATATCGAAGTCACTCCGGGTCGGGGTGAGACCAACGAGCTCTTCCGCTCTTGGTTCGATGTAAGTGCTCTCTTTTTGGTTCACCTTTGTTTT
The DNA here is from genome assembly GCA_947648045.1 of Beta corolliflora. Taxonomy (NCBI): domain Eukaryota; kingdom Viridiplantae; phylum Streptophyta; class Magnoliopsida; order Caryophyllales; family Amaranthaceae; genus Beta; species Beta corolliflora. Next base: position 692,857 of record CANSZD010003181.1, read on the forward strand.
AACTTGTTCGCTTTTCTAACTTTTTCTTTCACTTTCAGTTCTCCGCTCGGATGGCCAACGTCGCTTAGAACCGAGTAAGCTTGGCCGAAGAGGTGGCCGATCTCAAAGAGAAGGCGAAGAAACACTTCGACGAGGTCTATCGAGCCAACGAAGGCAAGCGCAGAGCCGAGTCGAACCTTGCCGATGCCGAGAAGGCCATCGAAGACGATCAGAAAGGCTTCGAGGAGGAACGAACCAAGTGGGTCAAGGAGAAGGCCGATCTGATCTTGGCACGTGACTCGGCTCAAACTGCAAAGGACGATGCTCTGACCAAGCTAAAGGAGGTCGAGCGGAGAGTGACCGAGCTGGAGGGCCAATTGTCCGAGGCTGAGGGTAAGATTAAGACCGAGGAGCAATGGTTCACTGAGTGGGAGAAATCCGAGGCGGCCGAGGTCTATGCCAACGAAGTCGGGAGCGCGGCTCATAAGATGGGGGAGAATGAGGCCCTGGATCGGCTGAGGAGGGTCTTGGCCGAGTCTCACCCCGATCTGGGTTGGGCCGACGTCTGGTCAGGATATCAAGTATCGATCGACGCCGATAATGCTGAGATCCTGGCTCGGATGAAAACTGAAGGGGACGAGACTGAGGATGATGATGATGAGGAGGGCCAGGTTGACATCAATGTTGTTGACGGCGATGATGATGATGATGATGCGACCGACACTAAGGGTCGGGGGGAGGAGCGAGTCGGTGATAACACCGAAACTATTGCCGGGAGTGTAAATGATCTTCCCCCTCCTCCTAGCTCTTAGGATTCACGGCACATGTACTTAGCCGTTTTTGGATTCCGCTTCAATTACTCTTGTAATGACTCTTCTTTTGTAATGTCCGACCTCAATGAAACTTATCTTTTGGCCTCAATTTTCCTTGTTTGTTGATTGCAATATTGTCCGACTAGCTTCACTGACTCCGACTGACTTGTTTATGAACTGATTGACATGTTGAGTAGCTGGTCTATTTTCTGGTTTTTGACTTAGTCTATTAGTGACTGATCAAATCTCTTACCGAATGGGTGCTGCTTTTGTTTAATCAATCTTTGCCGAATCGGACATCTTAGTGACTGGTTAAGTCTTACAAGAGATGCCGACTATTTTGACTGGTTAAGTCTAATGGACTGACTTTGTTACAAAAATGCCGACCGGCTATGATTTAACTGTCATTGCAAAAAACGCCAGCTATTTTGACTGGTTAAGTCTAATAGGCTGACTTTGGTACAAAATATGCCGACCAGCTGTGATTTAGCTATTACAATGTATGCCCCTATTGCAAGTAACAAACTCTACACAAAGTATTTTTTGAGGTTGTCTGCATTCTAGGGTCGGGCCAGGGGAACACCTTCTGGGGACTCTAGTCGGAATGTGCTTGGTTTGATGATTTCTGTTACCCTATAGGGGCCATCCCAGTTAGGTCCTAGCTTTCCTTTTAGGTGCGAGAGCCCAGTGGCCTCTACTTTCCGAACAACCCAATCGCCAAGTTGGATTGGTCTAGCCTTTACTCGACGATAAATTACCGAGTGACTCTTTGTTTGTACTGGATGGATTTTAGCAGTGCATTGACCCTTGTTTCCGACAATAAATCTAAGTTGACCGGTTTTTCCCCCTCGATCTTCTCGAACTCGTAGAAGGTCATTCGGGGTGAGGGGATGTTGATCTCCACTGGTAAGACCGCCTCGCTTCCATACACAAGGCTGAACGGGGAGTGCCCTGTTGCCTCCTTTGCAGTAGTTCGAGCTGACCAGAGGACTCCAGGTAGGTCATCGACCCATGCTCCTTTGGCAGCCTCCAAGGATTTCTTGATTCCTTTGAGGACTCTTTTATTAGCCGACTCGGCTTGGCCGTTTGTTTGGGGCCTGGATACTGCAGAGAATTTGGTGCGTATTCCGAAATGGGCACAATACTCCCGAGTGGGGCCGCTGTTGAATTGACGTCCATTGTCGGAAATCAGGACCCTTGGAACTCCGAATCGGGTTATGATGTTCCTCCAAATGAACGCTTGAACCTGCTTATCTGTTATAGAGGAGAGTGGCTCGGCCTCAGTCCATTTGGTGAAGTAGTCGATGGCCACTATAAGGAAATTTCTTCGACCTGATGCTGGGGGAAATGGTCCGAGCAGATTCATACCCCATTTGTCGAATGGCAGAACCGCTTGAATTGTTGTTAAGGGGGTGGTTGGTGCTCTCGGGATGTCCGAATGGATTTGACATGACGGACACCTTTTGACCAGCTCGTGAGCATCGGATTTCAGAGTAGGCCAGTAGTTGCCCGCTCTGAGAGCCTTTCCCGCTATGGTCCTTCCCCCTTGATGACTCCCACAGGCCCCTTGGTGGATTTCCTTGAGGATGTAATTCCCTTCCTCAGGAGTGACACATTTGAGCAATGGGTGGGTGAAGGATTTTTTGTAGAGCTGGTCCTCGTGCCATAGAAACCATCCCGATTTGTGTTTGACTCGCTCGGCCTCTTTGCGGTCTTCAGGCAATGTTCCATCTCTCAAATACTCGACCACTTCTTTCATCCATGTGGATGTTCGATTTAATACCAGCTGTTCATTGACGTTGATGCTAGGCTGACGAAGGATTTCCCACATTATTGTCCGAGGGGCCGACCCTTTTGCCGAGCTAGCCATCCGAGCGAGAGCATCTGCCTGCTGATTTTCAGATCGGGGGATGTGGGTGATGGTGAATTGAGACAACTGCTTGATTATATCATGGGTCTTGGCCAAATACATTCTCATATTATCTTCCTTGGCTTCGTACTCGCCTGACACTTGACCCACTATCAACTGTGAGTCAGACTTGGCGTTGATCTCTGTAGCCCCGACCAGGATGCATAGCTGAAGTCCGAGGATGAGGGCTTCGTATTCGGCTTCATTATTGGATCCCAAAAACTCGAATTTAATGGCTTACTCCATCTTTTCCCCGACCGGGGGTTTGATTACTAGTCCGGCTCCACACCCTGTCTTGGTGGATGAGCCGTCTACTTGCAATTCCCAGCTATCCTGCCTGCCGACTGGGGGCCTGGTTGTACACTCCGTTATGAAATCGGCCAAGGCCTGGGCTTTGATCGCCCTCCTGGGCTCGTATTCCAGCCCAAAGTCTGCTAGCTGATCCGCCTAGTCGGTCATCCGACTGGAGTGGTTCCTGCTTTCAATTTCCTGAGAGGCTGTCCATTGAGAACTTTAATCGGATGGGCCTGGAAGTAAGGCTTGAGCTTCCGACTGGCCATTACTAAGGCGAAAACCATTTTTTCGACTTCGCTGTATTTGGCCTCTGCTCCCCGGAAGGCGTGACTTATGAAAGTAGACTGGGTGTTGCTTTTCTTCTCTCTCGGCTATCAGAACAGCGCTGAGCGCGTATTCCGAAACGGCCAAATAAATGAACAGCGTTTCTCCCGGCAAGGGGGAAATCAACTTAGGGAGGGTTGATAGATGTGTTTTGAGGGAGGTAAAGGCCTGTTCGGCTTCATCATTCCAAGTGAATTCTTTTCTCTTCAGAGTTTTGAAGAAGTGCAAGCTCTTATCTGCTGACCGGGATAGGAAGCGACCGAGGGCGGCCAAGCAGCCGGTCAGGCGTTGTACCTCTCTTACATTCCGAGGAGACTTCATCTCCATCACAGCTTTGATTTTGTCAGGGTTTACTTCGATTCCCCTTTCATCAACCAGGAATCCGAGGCACTTCCCTCCCTTCACTCCAAAGACGCATTTTTTCGGGTTTAACATCATGCGGAATCGCCTCAATGTACTGAGGGTCTCCCTTAAGTCTGAGGGGTGATCACCCTGAACCTTGCTTTTGACGATCATGTCGTCGACGTATACCTAAATGTTCCGACCTAGCCGGTCGCTGAAGATTTTGTTGACTGTACGCTGATACGTAGCCCCCGCATTCTTGAGCCCGATGGGCATCATTTTGTAGCAATACACCCCTTGGTTAGTGACGAAGGCGGTGTGGACTCGATCGTGCTCAGCCATTGGGATCTGGTGATACCCCGCATTTGCGTCCATGAAGCTTAGGAGAGCGTGACCCGCAGTTGAGTCGACCAGCCTGTCGATCTTGGGCAGAGGGTGGTTATCTTTTGGACAGGCCTTGTTCAGGTCTGTAAAATCCACACACATTCTCCATGCCCCGCTCGACTTTTTGACTAGCACAACGTTGGCCAGCCATTCCGAGTACTGACATTCTTCTATGAACCCTGCTTCAAGTAATTTTTTGACTTCTACAGCTGCCGCGGTGTTTCTTTCGGGGCCTTGATGCCTCAACTTCTGTTTGACTGGCCTGAATCCTTCCTTGATGTTGAGTTCGTGGCACATAACTTTGGGGTCGAGTCCAGGCATTTATGTTGCTTCATAGGCAAAAACGTCCTTGTACTCTGTGAGTACCTGAATGATTTCCTTTCTTGTTTGAGGGTCCATGGCCTTGCCTACTCTCAAAGTCCGACCGAGGCTCTCGTCAATAATGACTTCTTCGTCGTCCTCGACTGGCCGAGGGCGCTCGTACTGCTTGGGATTTTCTGTGATGTAAACCCCGAAGCCACTTAAGGGCTGACCTTCTTCTCGCTTTCTCTTTTTCGAGTCCTCTTGGACGTCGACGTTGCTCTTCAAGCTGTTAACGTAACATTCTCTAGCTGCCTGCTGGTCCCCCCTGGATCTTTCCGACTTTACCCTCGTCGGTTTCAAATTGCATGAGGAGTTCGTAAATGGAAATCGCTGCCTTGACCTTGTTCAAAGTTGGTCTTCCCATTATGATATTGTATGGCAGGGGGATGTCCACCACCAGGAAGTCAATCGGTAGGCTTCTTCCTTTGCCCTTCTCTCCCATTCGAGTAGGCAATTTTATAGATCCGACAGGATGTACAGAGTTTCCCCCGAAGCCTATGAGTGGCTGATTGAGGGGGGTTACATCCCTTTCATTGTATTTTAGCTTCTTGAGGCACTCTAGTGTGATTATGTCGGCCGAGGATCCACTATCCACTAACACCCTTTTGACTCTTGCGTTTGCCACTTTGAGTTCGATGACCAGGGGGTCATCATGGGGCGTGTGTAAGACCCGACTGGATTCCCCGAACGTCATGACGGGGCAATCGGGGCGGGGATGGTGAACTTCAAGCACTTGATGCTTAAGATTTTGGAGGTGGGCTTTGCGTGATCGGCCGATTAGGCCTCCCGACGCGAAGCCACCCGCTATGACTCCGAAGAAGCCCTCCGTGTCCCCGCTGTTGGATTGACCGACCTTCTATTTGTCTTTCTCCTCACTAGAGTGCTTGAGGTATCGGTTCAGCTTCCCCTGGTCTGCCAGGTTGTCGAGGGATTTCTTGAGTTCCCTGCAATCCTTGGTGGTGTGCCCGCACTCTTTGTGGTATTCGCACCACTGACTCCTATCTCTCCGAGCAGTTGACGTTCTGATGGGAGGTGGGCGGGGGAGCGTGGACTTATCCTTGATGTCCAAGTAGATCTCTCTTCTGTTCTTGCTGAATCGGGTGTCGTTGCCATGGTCATTAAACCTGTCTGACCGACCACCCGTCTTCTGTTGTTTAGGCTGATCCTTGTGATTTCCTTATTCTTTTCTCTTGTTGCTACCATCGTCTGAGTGGCGACATATGTCTGTTGCTTGGATGAATCTTTGAGCCCGAGTCATCGCTTCAGAGAAGGTTTTAACTTCGTTTTCTGCCAAGGACCATCTTAACCGACCGGGTTGAAGTCCGGACATTAGGGCGGCGAACGCCACCGCGTCTTGTAGATCTGAGATTTTTAATGATTCCTCATTGAATCTTTTGATGTAATCGGCTAGGCTTTCATTCTTCTCCTGCCTGACTCCCATCAAATGGAGACTTGTTTTCTTTTGCCTTTTCCCGGCTACAAACTGGTGGATGAATAGGTCTTCGAGCACCGAGAAATCGGTTATGATCCCCGCAGGGAGCTCTTGGAACCAGTTCAGGGCCAGTCCTTTCAGTGTTGTGGGAAAGAAACGGCACCAAGAGGCCTCGCAGCCAGTTTGAACGCTCATTTGTGCTTTGTATGTAGCCATATGATCATCCGGGTCGGTTAGGCCCGTGAATGGTTCAATGGTCGGCGTTTTGATTTTTCCCGGGCTGGGCGCCTCAAGTATGTCCTCGCTGAATGGGACCATAAACTTGAGCACCCCGCTGTTGATCCGAATAGGTTTTGATTGGGCTGAGTCGTCGTGCCCTTCCCGCTGAGCGGCTTTCTTATTAAGAATATATCGGGCGTCTAGCCCCTTGCTGAGGCGCTTTTCGTTGAGAAAGTGTCGGACATCCTTGTGCTTATGCCCGACGTTGCCTCGGGGTGACTTAGATACGTGAGTTTCTTCCCCCTTTCCTTTAAATCCGTGTCGCTCTTCTTCTCCCTGCTTGGATTGCTGCCGACCCTGATGACTATGTTCCCTCGTACCCGACTGTTGCCGGCTAGGCTGACCTTGGTTCTCTGCCCGAAGGGAAGGGACCAAGGCTTGGTTTTTAGGGGACTGAGGAAAGCGTCCCTGCTGTAGGTTGGCTAACATATCCATCAGGCTTTGCTGCAAGGTCTGCTGGAGCTGAGCGGCTATCAAGTTTATATCCGTTGTGGATATAGGATGGGGGTCAGCGTGTTATAGCTGCTGTGAGGGGTCCTGTCTATTTTCGATGGACCGTTCTTCTTCATGGTCGAGGGTTTGAACGGTCGGCGTTTTGGGCCGTTCAGACCTCCGTTGGTGAGATGGTGAAGGATCCCTTTCGGACCTCTGAGCCTGCGCTGAGGGATGTCTGGTGCGAGTGCTCTTGGCTGGGGCCATTGTGAAGTGGATCTTACTGAGTGGTGGCGAAGTGACTTTGATTGTAACTTCCCAACAGACGGCGCCAAACTGTTTCTGCTGAGAAATTAAGGATTGTAATGTGTTGTGAGGTGTGATGTGGGCCCCAAGAGCGTTCGCCTGAGCTCCGATATCCGTATGCCGGAAACCTGCAAAAGGAAGTTAGACTACCCCGGGGGTGGTTCCGGGATCGCCCCTCCGACGCTCAAGTCAGATGGGATTGAGGTAGAGAGATAAAGTCTAGAGAGAGATGCTCTAGTTTGTTAGGTGAGAATTGAATACATGTTCATTGATGAGGTAGTTGGTATTTATAGTGTTGGGGATTTCCCAGACAGGAAACATTATTCAGATGGGCCTTTTTGGGATCAATGGACATGTTACCTTTTCAGGCAATGATTATTCCACCCTTTTAGAGGCTTCCCAAGTTCCTGTAATTAGGTCAACTTTCAGGTGGGACCTACTGCTGCCACCTGTCCCTTGCTTTAGGAGGCTTTTGTGCTCCTTATTGGGCTGCTGATTAATTGAGCCCAAACACTAACTAAGGTGGTTATTTCAATCCTTGATTAATAATCATCATCATTATATTTATGTCTTATGGGGAAAGTGAACACAATTAGAGAGGGGCCACCACGACCGACTGTCTCTAAACTGTGGGGGGTCGTCACCCTCCTATTTACCATATGCTTGCAAGACTTTCAGGACATGTCCCTAGCAGCTATGAGACACCACGCTCGCCTGCAATTTATAACTTAATAACGGCAGCTACGAGACACCACGCTCGCCTGCAATTGTTGTTCATCACCGTGCACGGCTACTTCCCCTTCTTTTAGGTGATCACACAAGTAAATCGATAATTTTAATTCCTCTTAATTGTTATTAAGTCATTATTTGGAATAACTCGTAATAAATGGACCTAGCTTCTTGAGGAAAGATTTATATAAGTGTAACTTCCACAAGGTGAATCACAAAAGTAATTATTAGGGAACTAATAATTTGAAATAAATAATAAAAATAAAAATAATTATATGAATTCCTTATACAACTAACATAAAGATTAAAGTATTTGTTTTCATAAACGTAAGAGTTGTTAAAGTTGGGTGAGGAAATTATTATCATTTGATATTAGAAATTATGGCTTCGTAAGCAAAGATTTTAGAACGTATGGTTGTAGTTAAACTTGGTGATGGGTTTACCAAATAAATACTCCTTGAACATATCTTCATTACAAGATTATTTTTATGAAAACCTATATTAAACAAATCAATCAGGTTCAATAAAGTTGTAGAAAGTAAATTAAAATAATTCATTGATAAAAGGAACTTATTACTCTTTTATCCAATTGTCGTTTAACCTTTGAATCATTCAAAATCATAATTTCATCCTTAAAATACTATTTAGTACATTTCTTGGGAAATCTGGAATGTACCACAACTTCTATTAAAAAAACGAAACTGTTCCGCAAAAAATGCAATTTCCAGCAGAACTTAAAATGACCATAACTTCCTCATACAAAATCCAAATCTGACGATTCTTGTGCCTATCTTGAGTAAACGTTTAATACGAACAACTTTTGTGAAATAGTATTTTGGCCAAAGATGCCCAAAAAATGTCGAAAAACACATTTTAATAAAAGTGGTCCAAATTCTTACGAGAAGGTAGAAGTTTATGTTTCAATTTTTAATCTACTTCACATGCACTTGGATTCTTCCATCAAAAAGAACTCATCAATATTTTGACAACAAAATATAGCCCTTGATTCATTAAACTCACAAGATTAAATATTCAAGCAAAATATTAAACTATTTACTAAGAAAACTTTTATTTCTCAACTTGCAACTCATAACTCCACAATCAAATCAACAAGAACATATAATCATCCCTAAAGAAAACATGCAAGAAAACAAATCCATATCATACTCATATATTTGAAGATACAACATAATTTTTCCCAAACCCACATGCATGATGCATGCACTTATATACAACAAAACTTTTACCCAAATCTCATTTTAAATTCCAAAGAGAGTTAATGACTTGTGTACCTTTACTCCTTAGTAAGATCTTTAACTTTTCTTCACTTCAAAATTCTGATTTTCTAGCCCATTCTACAAACTAACAAAATTTAGTTTAGTTTTACCATTATCTTGATCATAAACTCAAGAACAACAACAATTAGCTTCCTTTAAATAATAATTTCAGCTTACCTAGTAAACCTTTGGGATCAATTCGTGGCGTTTCTTCTTCACCTTTTTAAAATATAACACTTATACCATGTAGATGACATGTCAAGGATCAAACTTTACTATTTACATGTGAAAATTGGTGAAGAATGAGGGAGATATGAAGTGAGAGAAGAGGAAGCTCACCTTTTCCTCTTCTTCGATGTGTTGGTAGCAAGGGGAGTAAAGAGATTGTTTGTAAATTGAAAATGATTGTGGGTGAGGGTGAATGAAGGTGGGTTGGGTGGTATACCTCTTTCCCTAATTCAATTACTCTTTTGTCCTTGATTTTATCCTCAAAGTAAGGGCATAACGGTCTTTATATCCTTACACCAAAAAAAATAAGAATATTTAATTCATACTCTTCATGATATATTAGTTCCTCAAATAATATTATTACTCATAAGTCCTATTGTTCATGCCCCACTTGTTTTCTTACTAATCCTTGATTTGATTGCATTTTCCCCAAGTATACATCATTAATCCTTTATTAACTCTCATATTCCGTCTCTTAATCTCTAATAAACTTTCTACCTTCAAACGATGAATAAAATAAATTAGAATAGTAAAAACATACTTACTAAGTACTTGAAAAGTAACTAGAAAGACAAGTTAACAGATTTAACACCTCAGACAATAATCCTAAAACTATAATAATAATTTAAGAATCAAATTTTGGGGTGGCTATTACAGGGGCTCATTCATGGGGTAGATCGAACTCTCATGTTCACAGACAATGATCTCCCTGATAATATCAACCACAACAATTCATTGCACATCATTGTACGTTGTAATGGATGGGAGACACCTAGAGTATTGATCAACAATGGCTCCGCAATCAGCGTTTGCCCTCTACGTGTGCTAACAAGACTTGGGTACTCAAAAGAGGACCTGGTACCATCCAACCAGGTGGTCAGAGCATATGATAATGCCAAGAGATAAGTACTAGGTTTAATCAGCCTCCTCTTTGAATGTGGTCCCATGGCAAGGAAGGTGGAATTCATGATCATTGACATTCAAGCATGTTTCAACCTCTTATTAGGAAGACCGTGGCTGCATGAAAATAGAGCAGTATCCTCTACTCTACATCAGAAGGTAAAGCTTCTCACTGATCAGGGTGCTGCGACTATTTCTGGTGATCCAGAAATTATGACCATCTCCAACACTGGGAAATCTGTATTGTATCTGAACGAAGTAGAGGGCACTAGGATGGTTACACCATCCACTGTATTCTAGCTGGGCCTGAAAATTCATGGATGAATGAGATCCCAGCGGCCACACCAGATGTAAGTGCTGAAGAAGCATAGCCAGAGTATAGTGAGGATGACGAGGAACAAGTAGGAGTTATGAGCATCGGCACTCATAATACGTCAGTTGAAGCACCAGAGGAGTCCTGTATCAGCAATCCTTAAGACAATGATGATAATGAGTCAAAGAAGAGATATAGGACTGACGATTTTGACCTCGACTTTAATGTAGTATGCCTTGTCTGAGAGGTTCGCACTGAGTCACTGATTCTCTTTCCAGGATATCAACATGAAGATCACTATCGTGAATTGCCACAGTTCAGGAAATTTAATGGGAACGTTGATCCTTTTGTCCACTTAGTTGGTTTTGTGAATGCATTACACCCATGGGCATACCAGAGGAAGATTACCCCATGCTCTCTGATAAAAGTTTAGAAGGACCAGCTCTGGATTGGTACTATTCCTTAGATTATGTGGATAGAGTTAATTGGGAAAATGCTAGCTTGGCTTTCGTCAATTGAACTCTCGAGCATAAAGAGACTGATGTTAAGAAGTTCAATCTAGTCACTTTGCGTCAAAGCGCCTTGGAAACTTTCTCGCACTTTTGTTCGAGATGCGCTTACATCCGCGCCCAGCTTCATGTCCATATTACTGATCGGGAATTCATGCTTATAATACTGCAAAACCTGAACGACTTCTATTATCGTCACATGGTTACCATCAAGTACACATGCCTCGGCCACATGGATTAGCATGGTTGCGACATCGATACTCTGAAATTGCAAGAAAAGCGACCCCGGGAAAATCTTGAAACTCCCAATGCAAATCCAAGGGTTTTTGCTAAGATGGATGAACCATTGAGTATGGTGTATGATCGTCTTCGGAGCCAAGGTATAATTCAATCCCCAACGTATGTGCATTGTTTACCCTTTCCTAGAACAGACATGAGCAAACTCTGCGCTTATTGTCACCAATTTGGGCATGAAACTGACCGATGCCATGATCATTACTATAAAGTTCAAAACCCACAAAGAAGAACCTGCAAGGAAGGTGTCGTCACATCCTCGACCGCAATCCCAAGTCGATATCTTTCGCAAACTGGTTGAACAAGGTCAGATTCATCCACTTCCTAGAAGCCCAGGGGCAAGTCCTGTAGGGTCAAATCTCCATAAGTACTGTCATTATCATCAGTTGCATGGTCATGGCACAAACCAATGCCATGCTCTCAGCAATCGCATCATGTAAATCACCAACATAGCTCTTGTCTACCGCAAAGCTACTTGATCGTCTCACGGAAAGGGAAAAATCTTCGGTAAAAGTCTTGTATGGGGTTAGCCCATCGAAAAAAAAGAAAAAAAAATCTTTCAGCTCGTTAGTATCAGAGAATTACGTGCAGCTTGAATCCCCATTATCACGTACACTTGCACTATGAGATCACTCCACCTATGTAACACCTGGGGTACGTAGGTAACTCAATATGAGTGCAGCTACTTTATTAAATAAAAAACTTTAGTTCTTTCTAAAATAATGAACTACGCTGATTCTGATTCCCCATAAAATGCACCTGGAGCAATGGGGATATGTAGGCAACCTTCGGGTTCGACTCAAATGTATTAACCATTGTATTTCAGGCAATGTGATCAAAACTCAAGATGTCAGTCATCACAGGAGCAATTAATTTCAGAATGCTGAATTGACACATCAATGGGGATACAAGCCCTAATCTCTATATTTTCTGTCTTTGTTCAATATTAAAGCAGGGAATGGAAGAATGAAAAAAAAAATTTATTATCAACCCTAATGACAGTAAAATCATTCAAGAAAGTCAAAATAAAAAAAATAAAATTGTAAAGGTGGACCATTCCAGTCAAAATATTGCAAAATCGTTTCAGAAAATTTTCCTTATCCAGTGATGCATTCTGCAACATGTAGCTTTCCTCTCTTTTCTTTTAATTCTTTTTCTCTACCTTTAGGTCCAAAAAGAAGAATTTTGTCCCTTCTATAAGGATGACCAATTACCATCAGAAAACAAACGCCTCAGCCATATCCACAAATGCGGTCAAAGAGCCTGTAGGATTTGCCATGCAACCTCTGTCCAAAGGACTTCAAATCATGATGAGGATGGGTTATACTCAAGGAACCATATTAGGGCATGATGGTAGAGGGATAAAGCAACCAATCCTGATAGTAGACAAGCAAAATCGCCATGGATTAGGATATGATCCGGGCAACACTCCTTACAACATCAAATAACCTTCTTTTACCCTCAATGGTCTGTTCATCCTGCAAGGATATTCGGAACCATACTATGAGTTCCCAGAACCTTGGCTTAGTAGGAAATAACAGGGGATTTTACCGGGATTGGAGATATTCTTCAATGAAGCTAGGAATTTGGACTTAGTCAAAAGTTGGTTTGTCCAAGAACAAAGAATGAAAAAGGAAAATAACTGGGTAGATAATCTGGAACATGGAGTCCTTAAGAAACTTTTCACCTTTGAGTCTTCTAAAGAAGAGGATTTTGATTCGGTGTCTTTGATGATACCTTCTGGCAAAAACATTGAACATAAGTGGAGTATTGAGTGTCAGGCAAAAGACGGGCCTATAGAATTTATGATTATTTGTCAGAAACCACCTTTTATAACCACTTTTTTGTGAGAAACCACCTTTTAAAAAAATTTGGGCACGCAGCCACCTTTTTGGTTCTTTTTTTTGTTGGAAGCCACCACTTGCCGGAATCCGGTGGTTGACCTCGATTTTCCGGCGTTGACCATTATAGAACCCATTTTGTTCCAGGTTTTCGCCATTTCTTCCACCTTCACGCCTTCTCCCTTCTTCTGCTAGCATCTTCCTCCCTCGAATTTTTTTTTTTTTTGAAATTTCAGAGCAAGGGAGGAGGAAGGGAGAAAGAGGAAGAAGAAGAAGGGGTGGGAAGGGCTGCACCTGGGGGGTTTGCGGGGGATGCGAGGGGGAGGGGGGTTTCCGGGGGATGTGAGGGGGAGGGGGTTCACGGGGGGATGTAAGGGGGGGAGGATGGTTGCCGGGGATGCGAGGGGGAAGAGGGGCTTGGGGTGGGGATGGTCGTGGGGGCATTGCGGAGGGCTGGGGGCTGCGCGTGGGATAGAGCTAGGAGAGTGGGGCTAGGCGGCGACGGCTGGGGAGGCTTGGGGTTGGGGTGGTGGCAGTGGGGCAGAAGGCTATATGGTGGTGGTGGCGGCAGCAATGGTGGCTTGGTGGTGGTGATTTCCGCAGAAGAAGGATAAAGGAGGAAGAATGGCGAAAATCTGAAAAAAATAGGCTATATGATGGTCAACGCCGGAAAATCGAGGTCAACCACCGGATTCCGGCAAGTGATGGCTTCCAACAAAAAAAAAGAACCAAAAAGGTGGTTGCATGACCATTTTTTTTAAAAGGTGGTTTCTCACAAAAAAGTGGTTATAAAAGGCGGTTTCTGACAAATTTTCCTAGAATTTAAAATGTGTTTAGGGAACCATCCTCCACAACTATCTCAGGAAACTACTTTTTCATTCCTTTCAGATGGGTATCATACTGATAGCTCATCTTCCAGCCAATCTACATTGCATACCCAGTAAGAAGACTCTGACAGTGAGGAAATTGAATGTGAACCTTTATCTAAGTACATGACGGGTCGTTGTATACTCGCCAAATATAACCTAATTTATCCAATATAGGATAAGTATAGGGTCGAATCCACAAGGAAGTAGGGTTAAATCAAGAGTTAATTAGCTAACTACAATGAGCTAAATCAATTTTTGGGTTTTTGAAAGTTCAACAATGATTCTAAAATCTAAATAAACAAGGATTTTTGCAAAGTAAATCAACAATCAAGTAAAGGAGATAAAACAAGGGTATAAGGACTAGGGGATTAGGGGATTCACCAACATTCAATCCAAAAATCCAACAATCAAAACCAAAGGGAAACAAATGGGGGATCATAAGGGGAAAATCACGCAGATATGAACTCTAATGACTCTCTCGAGCTAATTAGAGGAGCTTGATTAGTCACTCATGACCTATTCTCATGGCATGAGCAACCAATCTAGCCAAATCAAGCACAACATGATTAATCAAGCTTCCCTAAACTAGAAAATGCCTATTTTCATGGAGATCCTAGTCTAGCAACCAAACTTAGTTTATTCCTAGCTTCATCTCTCAATCCTTCACTAGGAATTCCAAATATGCAAGTTAAGTGGTGATCAAGCACCCAACAAACCAAGTAAAACAAGTTTGATCAATAAGTTCAACCCCAAAAGTTAACCCCCTAACTTAGATCTAAGATTCAAAGAGTAAATGAAGGTTACATCCCTTCCCCTTGTAAGAAACTACTCACACATTATGGAAATAAAACAAAACAAAGCTTGAAATAACTTCATCACCATCACCATGGAGGAAAAAGAGAAAAATGCAAATAATCAACTAATAAAGCAAGATATAAACAAACAAAGCATAAAATAAGCAAGAATAATGGAAGAAAAGAAGAAAATAAACAAAGATTACCAACTTTAAGCTTTCATAAATGAAGAATGGAGATCCAAAAGCTTCAAACCTTCACTTTCTCTCTCCTAGGGTTTTGTTCTAGAGTTTGAATGCTAAAACAAGATTTAATCTCTCTAATCTCTAATTAAAAATTGCCTAAGTTAAAATAAGAGGAGTCCCTCTTATATAGTCATAAGAAATAAAACAGAAAATTACAAAACAGCCCCCGCATTAAAACAAACAAAGTCGCAAAACAGTTTCCGGAAAGATGACCCGACCCGGGCGGGTGACATGACCCGAGCACTCGGGTGGACTGACCCGAGCCCTCGGGTCACCAGACCTGGGCGGGTCAACTGATCAGGAATCCTGGAGGTTCCTCAAAACAAGCGACCCGGGCGGGTCTGCGAACCCGAGCCCTCGGGTCAGCAGACCCGGGCGGGTCCACTGGTAGGGGAGAGCTGCGAATGCTGCCTGGACTGACCCGGGCGGATCAGACGACCCGGGCCCTCGGATCAGCGCCTTCCTCTCCTTCTTCTCCTCTTTCGAGCCCTTTGGTGCTCCATTTCTTCGGTGCTTAGTCCTCGGGCTTGTGCATAGATCCTCCAAGCGTGCTCCCAATCCTGAAATAAAACAAACACCCAAAGAAAGAGCGCAAAGGAGGGAAAATGCACAAAAAGAAAGAAAAGGAATAAACTAAGCATAAATCAAGCATATAAACCAATCATCAAACTCCCCCAAGCTAGATCTTTGCTTGTCCTCAAGCAAAATAGATTAAAACACAAGTAGGAGAATGAAAACTTATTTGAAAACAAAATGAAGAAGAAAGAGGGAAGAAAAATGAAAAAGGAAGGATGGATAAAGAATTTACACTAACTCATTTTCGTAGGAATCACGATTGCATTTAGCACATGCAACAAGCTCTTTAAACCCCTAGATCGCTCTAGAGGGCGAGTGGGATCTCGCGAGGGTTTCCAAAGAGTTTTCAAACCCACAACTCTAGTTTTTTATCAACCAATCATTCAATCAAATTCAAGAGTAATGCCCAAGTCAACTATCAATGAAATGGTTCACAAGAAAAGATAGAGAGCAACTTTCAAAACAACTAATTTCCAAGTGTACTCATAGGTTATGGGTGGAGAAAGAAACTAATCAAGATTGCAAAAGGACACCTAATTAGACTTTTTACTCGCTCATTAGAGAACACCTAGCTATCCAAAAGATTTAGAGCCCTTCAAGTGTTATAGAAGCTCAAACCACTAGTCCACCATCCCTAGACACACAAATATGCCTTTGACTCCACTCTACTCAAAACTTTAGAAAAATTAGTACTAAGTGTGGGAGGCATCCACAAATTGACCTCTTTTATTGGAATTCTTCTACTCTTTTTGCTTTTTGTTTTTTTTTCACTTTTTTTTTCATTTTTCACGCCTTTTTTGACTGTTTTTAGCTTTTTTGTTTTTCCCTTATTATGGGAATTTTTGCTATACAAAAGAGGAGTAACTACTCACTAAAGAGAAACATGAGAACTTGTGGCTTTTTGTACCACTTATTACAAACGAAAATAAGTAAAAACTAAGCTTTTTGTAGAGTTTTGTTTGGGGACATGATAAGCATATCTAGGGACATTAGGGACCGCAAATTTGAAGCTAAATTTATTCAAGCATGGGCAACATAGTCAAGATTCAAGAGTAGACATCCAATTGAGCATTCACTGGTTTCATTTTGGTTGATTCTAATGCAATCAAGATTAATTACCTCCTGAAGCACCACAACCCAAGCTCACACTCTTCCAAAAGGAGCCTCTAAACATATACTCAAAATCCAAGCAAGGAATCCATATATATCATCAACTAGCATCTTCCATGGGCAAGGAAATCAAAACTTTATTCAAAGCTAAAACTTCTTTTGGTTTTTCTTTGTTTTTCAGATTTTTTTGCTATTTTTGCTCTTTTTCAAATTTTTTTTTCTTTTATTTTTTTGAACTAAAAACAAAGATTGAAAAAGAAGAGAAAGAAAAGGAAAAGAAATAAAGCTTAGGACAAAGAAAAGAAGAAGAAAAAATGAAAGAAAATTGTTTTTGGGTTTTTAAAAAATATACGATTTTTTTTCTTTTTCTTAAAAACTAAGAAAATAAACAAATAAGAAAAATGGAATCATGGCACACCAAGCTTAACCACAATCACAAACAATAATTCAATCAAAATAGCAACAAGGATCTTCTACTACCCAAACAATGAAAATACCCCCCCAAGCCAAACCAAACACAGTCCTCGGTGTGAAAGGAAGAACAAGCGGGGAGGGGGGTGGGGAGAGACCAACTCAAGAGTCTAGGTCCTCTTCCCCCTCGGGGGGAGGAGGGGGTTGCATATATGAGGGGTAGGGGGTGCCGGGAGGGACCATGTTGTTATCATGAAAGAATCGTAAGATGGGGGTAAAACTCTCTCTCATCTCTTGTTGGAAGGTGGTTAGTCTTTGTTCAAAACTATCAAACCGCCTATCTATATGGGCATAAATGGGGGCATAGTCGGGAACATAGGTGGGATGGGGTTGGGGAGGAGGAGGGGGAGGGGCGGAAGAGGAGGAGGCAAGCTCATGGGGATCCCGCCTATGGTAGGTGCGGATCTTCGTGCCTTCCTCCGCGGCTTCCAGGATGAGATAGTTGACTTGCCCCGTTTTAATCTCGGTGATGCGGCGATTTGAAAGTTGAATGGAAGATATTTTACCAATCTTCCAAGTAAAATGGATTCCAGTCACTATAAACCAACGCGCATCTTGTAGGTGTTGTTGGTTTATTAGGGTCGGCCCTGGGACCTCGGGGGTCCTAGGGCGAATCCTAAAGTGCTCAGCAATGGCGCTAATCAAACCGCCTACAATAATTGACCCACGTCCGAGAGTCTTTGCGGTGCCTACCCTTTGGAGATGGCGGGTGAACATCAAAGGTATGTTCAGCTTCTTCTTATCCCATAGGTAAGAACCTATGATCATAAGTTTCGACTGACTTACCTTTGAGTTATCCTTTCTCCCAAAGATAGTGTTCCCCAAAAACTTGCGGAAGTACCGGATAGCCGGTTGGTGGATAAGTGAATCGTTTGCATTTTTGGCTTCATAACTTTTTCCGTCACTTATATTAGACCAACAATCATAAAGGTTGAAAGAAGGTGAGGGAGTGGTGCTCGATTCAATTTTTAAGTCAAAAATTTCTGCAAAATCGACAATAGCCATAGAACGAGCAACATTCCCCAACCTAAAATGGAGAACGACTTCGGCTCCAGTTGAGCACGCAAGTCGTTGCTCCCCGGTCACTTCCAAGGAGTTCAAAAATTCAAGTGTTATGCATTTGTAAGTCTTCTTTCTCATCATTAACACTTTTTTCAAATTCAAACCGTCAGCTATATTATTAACATCCCCCCGAATCCCCCATAATGACGACAAGGTCTCATCAACAAAACGGGTAGGGGCGAATTCCTTAGCCTTAAGAGCTTGGAATCTATTAAAATGCTCTAAACCATCAAAAACAATGAAAGGGAATTCGGGATCATGGAACTCACCGGGGGCATTAAACCCCGAGACGTTTTTCCCTTGTGATTGTTGGCTTGAGCTAGCTTGCCCCGCTTGCCTACTCCGCTTTGATTGCCTCCTCTCCATGCTTTGAATTGCTTGTTGCTCAAATTTTTAAAATCCCGTAACTAAGTGGTGAGGGTGGAAAAAAGTAAAAAAAAAAATTTGTTTGTTTTTGAGTTTTTTATGAGAGAAATGGAAGGGGAATGATGTTTTAGGAAGAATTTATGAAGAGATTTGAGTGGAAGATGATGAATTTGAGAGTTATGGTAAAATTTTTTGAGGAGAGAGAAAATGGTGAAAAATGGTGGAGATTGGGTTTTTTTAATGAGAAAAAGTTGAAATTTGTGGAGGAAAGTTGATGAGGATGAAGATTTGTGAGGGATTTTAAGTTTTTGAGTGGTGATATGAGTGATTTGAGTGAGATTTAGAAGGTTAGGGTTTGGAGTTTGAAGGGGGTTTGAGAGAGATGGGAGGTTGAAGATGAAGAAAAGGTGAGGATAAAGTGAGAAAAAAAAATTCGGTCACCCTTTCCATGCCAACTGATATCCCGACCCGGGTGGGTCACCACGCCCGAGCCCTCGGGTCAATAATCAGCTCTCTTTTTTTTCGTTTTTCAACACCCGACCCGAGCGGGTCAACGCACCCGAGGCCTCGGGTCGCTCAACCCGGGCGGGTCAGATCATGCAGCTTCTTATCCACAATTCACCCGACCCGGGCGGGTCAGGACACCCGAGCCCTCGGGTCGAGCTAACCCGGGCGGGTCACGCTATCAGGAAGCTTTTTTTTTCGCCTAGCCACCAGCGACCCGGGCGGGTGCATGGACCCGGGCCCTCGGGTCACCTTGTGTGACTCTTTTTTTTTCTTTCTTTTTCCTCTCTCTTTGCTCCAACGTTCTCCAAATCAATCCTAAACATACCCAAATCACAAAATCACCACAACAAGCATTTCAAAAATATGTGCAAATCCATCATTCCAAGTAAATTAAAGCTAAAAAGAAAAGAAAGAAATAGAAGTAAGTGAGAAAAACGGGTTGCCTCCCGCTAAGCGCTTGTTTTAAGTCATTAGCTTGACTACCATAAATTTTCAATCGTTAGGAGGGGAGTAGTCCTCAAGAGCAATAGAATATGCTTCTTGAATAGGCGCACCATCATACTATATCTTGAGCCTTTGTCCGTTCACCTTGAAGCATCCCTTTGCATCGTTGCAAATCTCGACCGCACCATGTGGGAATACTTAATGCACGGTGAATGGACCACTCCACCTAGATTTGAGCTTGCCCGAAAATAGTCTCAACCTCGAATTGAACAAAAGGACTTTGTCACCAACTTTGAATTCCCTTTTCATGATTCGTTGATCATGCCAAGCCTTTGTTCTCTCTTTATACACCCGGGCACTCTCATAGGCATCTCTCCTAAGCTCCTCAAGCTCATTAACATCAAGCATCCTTCTTTCACCCGAAGCTTGAAGGTCAAAATTTAAAGTCTTGATAGCCCAATAAGCCTTGTGCTCCAATTCTACGGGCAAATGACACGATTTTCCATAAACAAGCTTGTAAGGTGTCATGCCAATAGGGGTTTTGTAATGCATCGTCCAACTTGGAAGACCAATCCTTTCGAGATCGATTTACCGTCTTCTCCAAAATGAGCTTGACCTCTCTATTAGATATCTCCGCTTGGCCACTAGATTGAGGGTGGCAAGAGAGACCCATTTTGTGATGCACCCCATATTTAGCAAGAAGGGCTTTGAATGATTTATTGGTGAAGTGTGATCCCCTATCACTAATGATGGCTCTTGGAACTCCGAAACGGGGGAAGATCACCTTCTTAAATAGCTTTACCACTACCTTGGCATCATTTGTAGGGGAGGCGATTGCTTCAACCCATTTAGAAACGTAATCAACCGCTACCAAGATGTAACGATTACCAAGGAAGGAGGGAAAGGGACCCATGAAATCAATCCCCCAAACATCAAAAACTTCCAACTCCAAGATGCTTGTAAGGGGTAGTTCATGCCTCTTTGAGATATTGCCAACTCTTTGGCACCGATCACAAGCTTTGACAAAGCCCCAAACATCCTTGAACATGCTTGGCCAAAATAATCCACATTGCAAAATCTTTGCCACAGTCTTGCCGGCTCCCATATGACCACCATATGGGGATGAATGGCACATCCCTATTACATCCTCAATTTCATCATCCGGGAGACACCTCCGGTAAATACCATCTACCCCCCTCTTGAACAAGTATGGGTCCTCCCATACATAGTGCTTGGCCTCATGCATGAACCTCCGCTTTTGTTGGTAGTTAAGATCATCCGGTATGACTCCACTAGCAAGAAAATTACCAAAATCCGCGAACCAAGGAGCATACATAGCCTTCACCGCATATAGGAAATCATCTTGGAGAAAATCATTGATGGGAGGGTCCAAGTCATGTGAATCATCCATAGGAAGGCGAGAAAGGTGGTCGGCAACCGAGTTTTCAGTGCCCTTCTTGTCTTTAATCTCAATATCAAACTCTTGTAGGAGAAGGATCCACCTAATCAAACGAGGCTTGACATCCTTCTTGGCCATGAGGTACTTAATAGCCGCATGATTCGTGTATACCACCACCTTGGAGCACACAAGATATGACCGAAACTTGTCAAAAGCAAACACGATTGCTAATAGCTCTTTCTACGTGGTGGCATAGTTCCTTTGAGCGGAATCAAGCGTCTTGCTTGCATAATAGATCACATGGAGCTTTCCTTCTTTTCTTTGCCCTAAAACGGCTCCCACTGCGCTATCACTAGCATCACACATTAGTTCAAAAGGCAAGCTCCAATCCGGAGCTTGCACTATGGGGGCGGAAATTAGGGCCTTTTTTAGAGTTTCAAAAGCATGCATGTAATCTTTTCAAATTTGAATTCGATGTATTTTTGAAGCAAATTGGATAGGGGCTTTGAGATTTTTGAGAAATATTTAATAAAACGGCGATAAAAACCCGCATGCCCAAGAAAAGATCTCACTCCCTTCACCGAAGTTGGGGGAGGCAATTTCTCAATAACCTCAATTTTAACCATATCCACATCAATCCCTTTTTGTGATACTTTATGACCAAGGAATATGCCATCTTCAACCATAAAATGGCATTTTTCCCAATTAAGAACAAGATTCATCTTTTGACATCTCTCCAAAACCTTTTGAAGGTTGGAGAGACAAATGTCAAAAGATGAACCTACCATGGAGAAGTCATCCATGAAAACTTCTATGGTTGATTCAAGCATGTTCGAAAAAATGGCGGTCATACACCTTTGGAAGGTGGAAGGCGCATTGCACAATCCAAATGGCATCCTTCGATAAGCGAAGGTGCCAAATGGACATGTGAATGTTGTCTTCTCTTGGTCATCGGGGTGAATGGGGATTTAAAAGAACCCCGAATAACCATCCAAAAAGCAAAAATGGGTATGACCCGCCAATCTTTCAAGCATTTGGTCAATAAAAGGGAGGGGAAAATGGTCTTTCCGGGTGGCCTTATTCAACTTACGGTAATCAATGCACATGCGCCACCCGGTGACCGATCTTGTGGAGATAAGCTCACCTTTGTCATTTTTAATGATGGTCATTCCTCCTTTATTTGGGACAACTTGAACGGGGCTAACCCACCTACTATCCGAGATAGGGTAGATTATCCTCGCCTCAAGGAGTTTCAAAACTTCCTTTTTTACCACTTCCTTCATGTTAGGATTTAGCCTCCTTTGAGGCTCAATTGAGGAGGCTTGACCATCATCCAAATGAATTCGATACATACATAAGGTGGGAGTTAGACCCTTGAGATCATCAATTATATACCCAATGGCACTTCGATGTTGTTAACACAAAGAAGTTTGTCAAGAGAAGGGCCATTGAGTGTAGAATTGACAATGACGGGGTAAGTCTCGTTATCTCCAAGAAAAACATACTTCAAAGAAGGGGGGAGGGGTTTCAACTCACATGTAGGAGGAGGCGTGGTCCTCTCCTCTTTTTCTAATGAAGCCTCCAAAACCTCGAAGCTTGCATGAGTAAGATTGGTGCCTTGTCCATGGCTTGCTTGAGGTGCCAAGCTTCACCCACCTTTTCTTGTTCTTCCCCTAGGAGCACATCTTCAAGAGGATCCCTTGCTTCAACTAAAGCCCTTAGGTTTAGCACTTCTTGCTCAAGGGTATCAATCTGATGCACTTCTTCCATAATAGGAGCTTTCATGCTCTTGTTGAAAGCGAATTCCATCTTCTCATCACCAACTCTCAATGTCATTACATCTCTCTTCATGTCAACTAGCACTCCAACCGATTTCAAGAAAGGTCTTCCCAAAATAAGAGGTACTTTGGAGTCTTCTTCCATCTCCATTACTACAAAGTCACAAGGAATGAAGACTCTCCCAACTTGCACCGGAACATCCTCCAATTCTCCAACGGGCACCTTAACCGAACGATCCGCTAGTTGTATCACCCTTCTTGTTGGCTTAAGCTCAAAGTTGAGCTTCTTTGCAATGGAGAGTGGCATTAGGCTTACACTAGCTCCAAGATCGACCAATGTTCTCTTTGGCTCCAAATCTCCAATTCTCAAGGGTATGGAGAAGGACCCCGGATCCTCAAGCTTTTTGGGGAGCTTGTTTTGGAGGACCGCACTAACTTCGGCGGTGAGAGCAATGGTGGAACTTTCTTCAAGTTTGGACTTGTTAGAAAGAAGTTCCTTTAGAAACTTGGCATAAGTAGGCATTTGAGCCATAGCTTGGAGAAATGGAATATGAACTTGTAAACCTTTCATTACCTCAAGAAACTTGACAAATTTATCATTGAAGTGCTTCTTTGCTAACCTTTGAGGATATGGCACCGGAGGAGTGTAGTTCTTCATTGGAAGAGGCTCTTTGCTTGATGTTTCGCGTTCAACAACTATAGGAGTCCCATCCTCATGAATGTCTTCCACAACGACATTTTCAATCTCTTTATTAACTTCACTATCCACATTCTCACTCTCATTGGAGGGGTTAGCATCATCAAGTGTGGGCATCTTAGGACCCTCATAGTAAGCCCCGTATCTTAAAGTAATGGCTTTAGCTTGCTCTCGAATGATGGGATGGCTAGGAAGTTGGGTGGAAGAGTTTGAGGAGTTATTGCTCACTTGTTGAGCGACTTGGGCAAGTTGGGTTTCAATGATCTTATTGTGGGCATTCATTTGTTGGAGGGAAGTGTGTATGTCTCCAAACTTCCTATCGTTATCGGCATTGGTTTTTGTTTGTTGAGCTAGGAAGAGTTGGAGGGTTGATTCTAGGGAAGATTGTTTTGGTTGATTTGGTTCAAAGGGAGCTCTAGGGGGTGGTTGTGTGAATGTTTGTTAGGGGTTATGGAATCCGGGTGGTCTAGCTTGGTAAGGTTGGGGTGGTTGAGGGTTCTTTCATCCTCCACTCGTATTGTTATTCCATCTCCCTTAGTTGTTGAAGTTAGGATTTCCCTCACCCCTAGTGTTCACCCAAGCAACATGGTCCATAGACCCACCACAATAAGAGCTAGCGTGGTCCGACCCACCACAAATCTCACAAGAAAAAGCTTGGGAAGTGCCTTGGCTAGGAGATGTCAAGCTTACCTTTTCCAATTTCTTTGCAAGGGTATCAAGTTTTTCATTGATGTGGTCAATGGCATCAAGATCATACTTGCCTTTGCTTGCACTCTTCTTCCTTGTGGTTCTAGTAGAATTCCCCCAAGAGTAGTGTCTTACTACCTCTTCAATTGTAGGCTCAATAGTGTCAACCGGAAGCTTTGTTAGTTGGCCTCCCGCACCCGAATCAAGGCTTGCACGGGTCATAGGAAGGAGACCGTCATAGAAGCTTTGCATAAGCATCCATTGACTATAACCATGGTGAGGACAAGATCTTCGAAGATCCTTGAACCTATCCCAAGCTCCATACAATGTCTCATCCTCCTCTTGAGAGAAATTAGCTATCTTCCTCCTAGCTTCGGAGGTCTTCTCTTGAGAATAGAATTCATCCACAAAAGCCGTGGTAACTTGTGCCCAAGTTGTCAGATCAAAGAGTCTTCCGGAATGGATTGCAACCATTTCTTAGCCTTACCCACAAGAGAGAAATGAAATAGGTTGAGCCTCACAAACTCTTGACTCACATTGTTTTGCTTCACCGTGGCACATAGCTCCAAGAAATTAGCCAAATGCTCAAGAGGGCACTCATGAGTCATACCCCCATAGGGCTCTTGTTTGATCATGCGAATCAAATGCGGAGAAAATTCGAAGTTGGCGGTAGTAGTTGGGCGGCGAATACCACTTTTGAGTTCAAATGCCTCGGGATGCCCAAAATCCCGTAATGCTCTAGGAGCCTCCTCATCCGCCATAGTGCTAGAAGTAGTGGAGATAGACGACTCTTGTTCAAAACCCGGTTGTTCAACAATCGATGGTTGAGGTGTGGGTTCCCTAAAGACTCTCCTTAATTGCCTCAATGTATTTTCAAGGTTATGATCGATAGGGATGGTTGGATCGCCCCTCAATCTCCGTGACATAAAACCAACAAAGCTAAGGAGAATATTAGTAAAAACAACCAAGAGGTAAACACACCAAAATAAAGAAAAAGACAATTTAGTCTCAAAATTAACCAATTAGCTAATGTTAACCGCTACTTCCCCGGCAACGGCGCTAAAATTTGACGGGTCGTTGTATACTCGCCAAATATAACCTAATTTATCCAATATAGTATAAGTATAGGGTCGAATCCACAAGGAAGTAGGGTTAAATCAAGAGTTAATTAGCTAACTACAATGAGCTAAATCAATTTTTGGGTTTTTGAAAGTTTAACAATGATTCTAAAATTTAAATAAACTAGGAAATTTGCAAAGTAAATTAACAAGCAACTAAAGGAGATAAAACAAGGGTAAAAGGACTAGGGGATTAAGGGATTCACCAACATTCAATCCAAGAATCCAACAATCAAAACCAAAGGGAAACAAATGGGGGATCACAAGGGGAAAATCACGCACATATGAACTCTAATTACTCTCTCGAGCTAATTAGAGGAGCTTGATTAGTCACTCATGACCTATTCTCATGGCATGAGCAACCAATCTAGCCAAATCAAGCATAACATGATTAATCAAGGTTCCCTAAACTAGAAAATGCCTATTTTCATGGAAATCCTAGTCTAGCAACCAAACTTAGTTTATTCCTAGCTTCATCTCTTAATCCTTCACTAGGAATTCCAAATATGCAAGTTAAGTGGTGATCAACATTACTACAAAAAAGGCCAAGGAGACCATCTATAGGAGACCTGTTACGGTTACTAACACATTTCTTAAACATAGCAAATCATTGATTATCTAAAACCGGTCTCTTAAGTTTAACTATTTGACTTATTAAAAAAGTTGTTGTGAGATAGGAGACTGCTTATCAGTAAAACCGGTTTCCTTGAAATATTTTAATTTTCTTTTAAAAAAAATTTCAACATAATACTAGTGTACGTGCTATATATTTTTCTTATTGGGAGAGAGGAAACTACTTCTAAGTAAAATCGGTTTCCTTGAAATATTTTATTTTTTAAATTTAATTTCTTTTTAACAAAATACTAGGGTACTCTATCTATACGTTCTATTCTACTTTTTATTTTCATAATTGTTTTCCTTTTTAAAGCAACAAATAAGGAGCATCCCTTTTAAAAAAAAAGAAAAAAGAAAACAATAGCACGTAGCAGACTTCTGCACAACGTGCTTTTAGAAGTTCAAGTTTTTTTTTTCTCAATCCCACCAGGCCACCACTTGCTGTGAAACCGCCATCACCAAAACCTTAAACCAGTAAACCACCACTCCCGATAATCCAAATTCTCCCAACTCCATCAATTGCTCCTTCTTTAACGAAGTGAATTTTTGTTTTGCCGAATTCTAGGGTTTTGCGGAGCTTCGAAGATTATTTCATGACGTCAAAGCGTATCCTTAAGGAACTGAAGGATATTCAGAAAGATCATCCGACTTCATGCTGTGCTGGTAATTTCTCTACATCTCCTCCATTTTTCGTCTTTCCTTCATCTTCAAAGTTTTTCGCATTTATAGATTCTAACTCGAAATCGATGAAATTCGTTCCCAATTTGAAGGGAATCTAGTTAAATTGACTCTTTTTTTCTGTTTGATCGGTTCGTTCTTTTCGAAGTTTCATCCCATTTAAACTCTATTCTCGCTGCATTGATTAGTGAAATTGATAATCTTTTTCACAGTTTGTCGTATTTTTTATACGAATTTCGTTCGACATTTTCACAGTGAATCTATATTAAAAGGAGCCCAACACCATTTGCTTCATCTACCTCCTCTTATCTCTCTCTTGTAGATTTCGTTCAAAGCATCAGGTTAGCTGCTCATGCAATAATCCTTTTTCTTAATTTTTTTTGCCTGATTTTTTCTTTCTTATTTTTGTTGGATTTGATGTTTGGAATGTGTGCCTAGATCTATATTGTGATTATTTTACAGATTGAGTGTTCTCCTTTTTTTATCCATAGCATTTGCCATCTGGTGGGTTTTTCATCTTAGTTTTTATATGGAAGCTGTATAGAAAAAGGTTCCTTTGGCAATGCTCTGTGCTAATGGATGGGAATGTTTTGTGTGCAATTTGCATAAGTTAATGGTCGTGCCGCATTTGAGCTCTAAAATTTTGTTATAAGCTTGTTGTTTCTGTCCCACCTTATCGTTTTGGAGCTTTCCAGTCTACTTATCTTAAACTATTTTCACTTCCATCTGGTATGCTGTCATTGTGAGTAGATAGATGAAGAAGCTTGTTACTTCCATCTTCCATAGCTAATGGGGCGTATAAGCATATATGCTTGATCCTCCTTCCTTAAGCGTTTCGATTTCTTATATTGCATTATCTGCAACTAAGTGCTCAAATTATGCACAGACAAGAGCGACAATCTGGCAGCATCTTATACCAACTGACATGCGATATTTCAAGAGATATATTAGTTTCTGGGCTCACAGAACAGATATATCCCCTGTTGTAAAGTTTTGTTCAGCATTGGTCATACCAACTGATACAGGGCCCGATATAGATGAAAGAGACCGATATGGCCAATGTAATTGATATTATAATTCTGATGTGTACTGTCAATCATGATCTTTTAAGAGGCATAACAATATTCTTCCTCTTTGTGGCGTTGGATCATTGCTGCAACCCACAATTTGATTTCCTACATCCTGTATGGCCAAGTTTAGGGAGGTTTATAAGTATGAAACACAAACAATGGAAATATCCGCTTAGATGATTTCCAAAAGGCTGATGAAAAAGCCTTTTCAACTATAGGAACTAGGAAGTATAAAATATCTTGTAAGGTACATAGTAATAAAAGTAATCTGGTGTTAGTACTCATGGCCTCATGGGAGATTTAAGGGAAGAAAGAAGCGAATACTTTAGATCATTGAGGTCAGAGGGAAGAAGGGTTTTTGTAATCAGGTACATGGATCCCAGAGCACCATTACTTCGTACAAAGGGTCATGTCTTCCTCAACTGTAATTGGTCAATAACCTTAATATTAGCACTTTTCTTATATTTGCTTAAATGATCTTCTCATGTCTTTTCATGAGAACATCTTGATATCACTTCTTCACATGTCTAAAACATCTAAGTCTTACTTCTTGGTTATCCCGTATTACCTTTAATACAAATCCCAAAACACATTATCACCAAAAAAGTTGTAAAAAGTACCAATGTAAAAAGGTACCAATGTTATATGGCTAACATGTTTTGCATGTAGAACTATCGAATGTAAAGGTTGTAAATTTTTTTTTTGGTTTTTGCATTTTTTTATTTTTGCTAAGTGGTTGAATGCTTAGGTGAATGCTTTTATCATCTATTATCATTGTATTGCCGTGTTTTCTTAAAGATCAAACATTTTGTTCTATGATTTTGTTGGTTCAGTTAAAAAATGTTTATTTATTTATTGATATGAATGCAGGATGGAATTTAGCAATCTTCTTTTGTTGATTACATGCCATGATAGATTATTTTAAACTTCCCAGCTTAAGAGAATAACAATATCAGTTTTTTATTGGGCTGATCAACCAGTATGATTTATGAAAGGAACTTGTTTTGTTCCATTAAAGTTCAGGAAACTAAAACTGCAATTCTGCATTTATAGTTGATTGTTGTCTCTTATCGCACTCTTGCTTTATTAATTGGCGTTGGATCATTGTCGTCTCTTATCGCACTCTTGCTTTATTAATTTGCTTTATCATATAGTTCTAGGACTTTTCTAGAATTCCTAACACTTATTCACAAGAGATGATTGACGAATGACTAGCTAAGAGATATGTGGGCGGCATATTTGAACAACCAAACACAAGTCGATGGAGATTGAAGACAACGACGGTCAAGTTTGAATTGTACATATTATTTGATCTTTTTTAGAATTTTGGTTTTAGTAGATAGCATTAGATTATAGAAACTTTATTTTTATGATATTATTGGAAGAAATTGATGCTTTGAGAGAAATTGTTTATGGATATAAATTAAATGTAGCAAATATTTTTTTGACAAGATGAATAGAGCAATTAAAGAATTCCTGTTGAATAATATTGTTGTAGTTATTTATATATTGTTTTATAGAAAAAAAAAAGCGTATGTACAAGGAACCGCAAATACAAGAGCAGTTACAGTATGATGTATGTATACCGTATTCTAAGAAGCCGGTTGTAGTCAATAACTGGTTTCAAAAGGTAAGGTAAGGAGACTGGTTTTGAATGTTAACTGGTCTCCTAACTTCTTTACATATGATATGTACACTTACCTAAGAGACTGGTTTTAGGTGTCAATTGGTCTCCCAAATAAAATAAGAAACCAGTCATCATAACCGGTCTCCTAACCTAGGACACCTGTGAGATGGAGACCTGTTGTAGTACGGTTTCCTAGGCCGTTTTTAACCGATTTCCTAGGCCTTTTTGTAGTAGTGCAAGCACCCAACAAACCAAGTAAAACAAGTTTTATCAATAAGTTCAACCCCAAAAGTTAACCACCTAACTTAGATCTAAGATTCAAAGAGTAAATGAAGGTTACATCCCTTCCCCTAGTAAGAAACTACTCACACATTATGGAAATAAAACAAAACAAAGTTTGAAATAACTTCATCACCATAACCATGGAGAAAAAAGAGAAAAATGCAAATACTCAACTAATAAAGCAAGATCTAAACAAACAAAGCATGAAATAAGCAAGAATAATGGAAGAAAATAAGAAAATAAACAAAGATTACCAACTTTAAGCTTTCATAAATGAAGAATGGAGATCCAAAAGCTTCAAACCTTTACTTTCTCTCTTCTTGGGTTTTGTTCTAGAGTTTGAATGCTAAAACAAGATTTAATCTCTCTCTAATCTCTAATTAAAAATTGCCTAAGTTAAAATAAGAGGAGTCCCTCTTATATAGTCATAAGAAATAAAACAGAAAATTAGAAAATAGCCCCCGCATTAAAACAAACAAAGTCGCAAAACCGTTTCCGGAAAGATGACCCAACCCGGGCGGGTGACATGACCCGAGCACTCGGGTGGACTGACCCGAGTCCTCGGGTCACCAGACCTGGGCGGGTCAACTAATCAGGAATCCTGGAGGTTCCTCAAAACAAGCGACCCGGGCGGGTCTGCGAACCCGGGCCCTCGGGTCAGCAGACCCGGACCCTCGGGTTAACAGACCCGGGCGGGGCTACCGGTAGGGGAGAGCTGCGAATGCTGCGTGGGCTGACCCGGGCGGGTCAGACGACCCGGGCCCTCGGGTCAGCGCCTTCCTCTCCTTCTTCTCCTCTTTCGAGCCCTTTGGTGCTCCATTTCTTCGGTGCTTAGTCCTCGGGCTTGTGCATAGATCCTCCAAGCGTGCTCCCAATCCTGAAATAAAAACAAACACCCAAAGAAAGAGTGCAAAGGAGGGAAAATGCACAAAATGAAAGAAAAGGAATAAACTTAGCCTAAATTAGCCTAAAAACTATCACAAAAACTATTGAAAACTAAGCATAAATCAAGCATATAAATCAATCATTAGTACATTTGTATGCAAGATGTTATTTCAGACAGTGAATTAAATAATGATGAATCACTTGACGCAGCTGAAACATATAAAAAACCCATGGAAGAGTCCATTGTAATTAATATTGGTGCAGAAAATGCTGTAAAAGAAGTCAAAATAGGTTCATCCCTCTCCCCAACAGAACAGTCTGTGTTTATTGCATTATTAAAAGAGTATGTAGATGTGTTTGCATGGTCTTATGCTGATATGCCTGGTGTTAATAGAGAAATCGCTGAACATCGCATTCCGTTACATCCTGAAAGCAAGCCTAAGCAGCAAAAGCTCTGTCGAATGAAGCCAGAGTTTAGTATGAAAGTGAAAGAATAAAATCCAGAAACATCTTGATGCCAAATTCATCCAAGCTGTAAAACATCCGAGTTATTGGCTCGCCAATATAGTGGTTGTACCTAAAAAGGATGGAAGAGTTCGGGTGTGCATTGATTTTCGTGATTTGAATGCTGCATCACCAAAAGATTGCTTTCCTCTACCCCATATCGATGTCCTCGTGGATAGTACGACCGGTCATGCAATGTTTTCCTTCATGGATGGATTCTCAAGGTATAATCAAATACTCATGGCTCAAGAAGACATGACAAAGACGCCTTTCATCACTCCGTGGGGCACTTTCTGTTACCGAGTTATGCCTTTTGGTTTCAAGAATGCTGGAGCCACATATCAAAGGGTTGCAACCACTATCCTTCATGACCTCATCCATGACATTGTGGAGGTTTATGTAGATGACGTGATTGTGAAAAGTGAAGATCGTGAGTGGCATATCCTGCATTAAGCTCCTTCTTTGAAAGAATCAGGAAGTATAATATGAGGCTAAACCCTCAAAAGTGTGTGTTTGGTGTCACTTCAGGGAAATTGCTGGGATTCATTGTCAGTCAAGACGGCATTAAAGTGGACTCGAAAAAGGTAAAAGCCGTTCAAGAGTTACCTCCTCCAAAAACAGAAAAAGAAATAAGAGGATTTCTCGGCAGAATTCAATATATCAGCAGGTTCATCTCACAACTCACTATGAGATGTGAACCTATATTTAAGCTGCTCAGAAAAGGGGCATCCCATGAGTGGAATGAGGAATGTCAGGAAGCTTTCGATTCCATGAAATAGTACATTTCAAATCCACCTGTTCTAATGCCACCTAGAGCAGGAGAACCCCTGATTTTGTACCTCACTATCACTGAAACGACTATGGGAGCTCTCTTAGCCCAATATCAAGAGGGAACAAAGAAGCAAGTTGCCATATACTATCTCAGCAAGAAATTCTTGGAGTATGAGATAAGATAAACCCTACTGGAAAAAGCATGTATCTCTTTGGTCTATGCCACGAAGAAGTTGAGGCATCACCTTCAAGCTCATACCACTTACCTAATCTCGAGACTGAATCCCATCAAGTATCTGTTCGAAAAACCCATTCTTAGTGAAAGATTGGCAAGATGGCATGCTATGCTTTCTGAGTTTGATATTCAATGTGTCAGCCAGAAATCTGTTAAAGGAAGAGTCATATCTGAAGCCCTAGCAGAAGGACCAGTGTCAGGAGATGAATATGATGATGCCTTCCCTAATGAGTACTTATTATTCATTGACAATCCACAATGGTGCATGTATTTGGATGGAGCTTCTAATAGGAGAGGTAATGGAGCAGGGGTTTTGTTAGTAGATCCTGATGGAGTCCATATTTCATTTTCCGTTAAGTTGGATTTCCCAACAACAAATAATACAGCTGAGGATGAAGCCTGTATATATATATGGGGTAAAGGCCGCTTTGGTAGCAGGGGCAAGACATCTCACTGTATATGAGGATTCTAATCTCATCATATCTCAAACGATAGGAATTTGGAGAGTTAGATATGATAGACTTCAGCTCTACACAGAGTACCTTCAAGAGTTGACCCTTATTTTGATGATATCAGTTTCAAACATCTTCCTCGGGAACAAAATAGTTTCACTGGTGCTTTAGCCAATCTCACCGTTAATTTGACATGGGAAAATGACACAAAAATCCAGTCAGTTTTAATTGAAGAAAGGAAGGGGCCAACAGTGACGGTAGCACAAATTGTCTTCACGCTGGATCAACAAGATGATGATGATGTCTGGTACACGGATATCAAGACTTTTCTGGGAACTATGCAGTATCCAGAGGTAAGTGGCAAGAAGAATCGTATAGCTATCAGAAGGTTAGCTGCTCATTTTCTCATACTAAAAGGCAGACTATATCACAAAGAGTTTGATGGTACTCTACAACTCTGCTTGAATGACAGTGAAAAGCAAGCCATTATGGAAGAAGTTCATGGGGGTGAATTTGGACCCCATATGAACGGAAGAATGTTGGCTCGTAAGATTTTGCGAGCAGGTTTCTCATTGGAGTACTCTAGAAGGTGATTGCATCAGCTTTGTCCGTGCCTACAAGCAATGTCAGATATTTGCTAATCTCAATTATATGCCACTTGTGTCACTACATAATATGACTTCTCCTTGGCCATTTTCAAGTTGGGGTATAGACATAATCGGACAAATTCATCCAAAGGCTTCAAATGGGCATCAGTATATTCTTGTAGCAATTGATTACTTTTCGAAGTGGGTTGAAGCTGCATCCTTTTCAAAGCTAGGGGCAAAGCAAGTCTCGAAATTTATGATTAACAACATTATCTGTCGGTATGGCATACCTTTTGAAATCATCTCTAATAATGGATCACAATTTGAGGATCGTCTGAAGACCACTCTCGCAAAATATGCAATCAAGCATCATCAGTCCTCACCTTATCGTCCCCAAACCAATGGAGCAGTGGAAGCAGCCAATAAAACGATTAAGACTATTGTTGCCAAGATGATTGAGAAGACTAGGGATTTTATGACAAACTACCATATGCCCTTTGGGGATATAGAATATCAATTAGGACTCCAACAGGAACAACCCCGTATTCTTTGGTTTATGGGATAGAGCCAGTCTTGCCCGTTGAGGTGGAGATACAATCTATCAGCGTCATAACAGAAAGTGAAATCTCAGAAGACCAATGGTATAAAACTCGTTATGACGAGCTTGCATTTGCAGATGAGCGCCGACTCCAAGCTTGCATGACATTCAACTCTATCAGCGGAGAATTGCTCGTGCATTTAACAAAAAGGTTCGAGATAGAGACATTCAAGAAGGTGATCTAGTTTTAAAGGAAAATAGAGCTCCGTTGCATGATCCTCGGGGAAAATTCAAGCCTAACTGGTCTGGACCATTCTTAGTCAAGGATGTCACCACGGCTGGAACAGTAAAGCTAATGGATTTTGATGGGAATGAATTCACCCATTTCAGTAATCTTGATCAGTTAAAGAAATATTACGCTTAGGCATCAAAGTCATTGTAATTGTCATGGTCAAGTAACCAAGCAGTTTGTGGATTTTGTATCCTATCTGTTTATTCTTAATAAACATGCCATGTGTTCGCAGATATTCATAGAGTGTGTGTAAAAAAAAGAACGAAAAAAGGAAAAAAGGAGAAAAAGAAAAATGATGAAGCATGCAAAGATGTTTTTTAAGGTTTTATATATTATGCTTTCATGTGTCATGTGATTGATTAATTATAGTTTGCATGTCATATTTAATATTAAAGTATGCACGTGTTTAGAATCGTGTTCACATTAAATTTCTCACAAGTAGATAATTCCCACAAACAGATAATTTTTATTCATCCCAACTGGGGTACTTCATTTCATACATAAAGAGACAAAAGACCTCCATTTCCTACCAAACTTTTAAAAAAAAACAACACAGAAAATAAACATGATATTTTTCTCAAACCCTTCTCCTCTTCATGGTAGGCCCGTCTGAACCATTGTCTTGACCAATATCAGCCAGAAGCCATTGAAGGTAATCATCATTAATCAATGTAAAGGAAGGTTCAGGTAGTGCTGATATAGTTTTAGCTCCCTGCCATATAGTGGGCATTCTTTGGATACTACTCATATCAGCCTCATAAGTAGTACAAGATGGAAGAGTCTGAAGGGCATGAATGTGTTGTTGCCTCCAACCAATTTTCCTTAGACACCTCCATGGAAGGTAGAAAGTGACTCGACAAAGCCCCCGTAATTGCACACCTCTACGGCCAGAGTTGCAATATACAATTGCATTGATGCCAAGGTGGCTTGTAACCCACTTTATGTCTTGATGTAGGAAATAATCCTCCCACCCACCATTT
The DNA here is from genome assembly GCA_947648045.1 of Beta corolliflora. NCBI lineage: Eukaryota > Viridiplantae > Streptophyta > Magnoliopsida > Caryophyllales > Amaranthaceae > Beta > Beta corolliflora. Next base: position 727,443 of record CANSZD010003181.1, read on the forward strand.
TTACTAAGTTGATAGAAGAAAGGATGAAAATCTCTTTCTCAGATATGATTAGTCTTGTAAGCAAGATTCCATGAGGTTTCATAAAAGATAATTTTTCCAATAACCACAAGTGAAGGGCTAATGGACATCCATTCACAAAGCTTTGAGGGTTTCTTTTGAGTTCGTCTAAGACAAGAAACATTTCCCCCAAAATAAGTGATCTAAGACGACCCCCACTAACAATTGGACGAATGAGTGAAATACACCGGACATGGCATGTGTTTAAATACCATTTAGTGAGGGTACTTCCCAAAATCATAAGAATGCAAGCATTTTCTCTAGCAATCCTATAGCTGGCGTTGTTAGAAAATTGCCAAGCACCAAATGGAAAGGTCGATAATAGATTAAGAAGAAGTACCTCACCATATTGTAGGTAGTTGCCATGAAGGTTTTCAGGAAGGTACAAAATTGCTGATAAATCTCCCGAGATTCTTGTAGGAGATCTAGGTGTAATAACTGGACAATTGGAGGGTAAGCCTAATAATCCTTCGACCTCTTCGACAAGAGGAACAATCTCTCGGTCTCCAAAGCGGAATACATGACGAGTTTCATCCCAAATTTGGGAAGCAGCATGAATCATTTCATAACAAATAGAAAGAGAAAGTAAAGGCATAAGAGCCTTAGTAAAATGGGAAGAAGAAGAAGACTGTCTGGGTTGCTCCAAATTCTTTGTGATCCCCGAGAGTTGTTTTTTATTACCATTCCCCATTTCATTAGTATCTTCATAACAAGAAGCCATTTTTTTGTGAAAGAAGAGAAGATTTTGGAGTAATGAAGATGGTGCATTTGGAAATGAAGAACCATGCCCTTTTATAGATGAAATAAAGATGATCATCCATGATTCATGCCATGGATAATAGGATTGAGTATTGTCCATAGGGTAATAAGGAGCATCCCTAACAATGGTTCATGACCAAGCATTTGTGGTATGATAATTTTTGCTAAAGCCGAACATCGATAAACAGCATCAATGATGGATCAAGAACATTGATACAATCTTTTTTTTTTCTTTCTAATAATCATCCAAAATAATGACCTTGATCAATCTATTTTATATACTGATCATCATTTTCCGATAAAGCGAATAAGCATTATGCATCTAAAATTCCTGAAAGATTTTTTAAAAACAGATAAAATTTTGCCATATGATGATTGGTCCACCATAGTTTATCTAGAGAATAAATAACCTTTGGTCAACCCTTTAGGCGACATGACCTGACAATGCATCACTTTAAGGTGACATGACCTAACAATGTCCTAATTTAAGGTGACATGATAACCTATGGAGTCATAAAAAGTTTGATGGTGACTTGACAACTTATTTGTCATCAATACAATGAAAAACTGTGATAAAAACTAGAGTCAGACTGTTAATTGTCGGAATCTCTCGCATTAATAAAAGACTAATTCATAAGACAAAAATATCTAAGACAACGTTAAAGTCGCATTTCAAATTTTAGAAAATTAATTGGGATTTTCTATCTAAGACGACAATAAAGTCGCGTTTTCAAATTTTAGAAAATTAATTGGAATTTTCTATCTAAGACGACGTTAAAGTCGCATTTCAAATTTTAGAAAATTAATTGGGATTTTTATCTAAGACGACGTTAAAATCGCATTTCAAATTTTAGAAAATTAATTAGGATATTCTATCTTAGACGACAATAATGTCGCTTTTTCAAATTTCAGAAAATTAATTAGGATTTTCTATCTAAGACGACGTTAAAGTCGCATTTTTAAATTTCAAAAAATTAATTGGGATTTTCTATCTAAGACGACAATAAAGTCGCGTTTTCAATTTTAGAAAATTAATTGGGATTTTCTATCTAAGACGACGATAAAGTCGCATTTTCAATTTTAGAAAATTAATTGCGATTTTCTACTTAAAGCGTCATCAGAAGTCGCATAACATGTTTTCAAAATAGCACTGATGATAACTATTTTCTATGGAGAATATGTTATCTCAAAAGAAATTTTCTGTCAAAATTTTGTGTCTTTTCAAACATTAATCATCTTTTCTATGTAGACACCAAATTTTGAACCCCTTTTTTGTATAAAATTTTAAAATAAAGATTTTGAAAAGAAAAAAAATAACGAAAAACCGTCAAGTATTGTGGAGCGCGCGCCCCGTCAAAGGCATGTTTCGTCTCGGAGCGCGAGTTTCATTCCGTCGTATGGTTTTCCTTTTTCGCGTTTTAGTCGTACAATTCCGACTTAGAAATATAATTTTCCGTAAGTCGTAGTCAATAACTACAACCACCGGTTTAATAAAATGATTTGTAGTATAATCATGCTCGTCTTTACTCATTTGACGAGTTTTCGTTAATTGTTTTAAGTTAGTTTTTCGAAAAACAGAAAAATGAGTCGCAATTAGGGGCCGGAATTTTAATCGTCTCCCAAAATCGGTAGTAATCAGTTTTCTTGATGGTCAAGTCATTGTTCATTGGATAAATAATAAGAATATATTCTTTAACCACCAATCACATCCTTTTATCCATTAGTTAAGGAATAAGAATCATGAAAAAGAATAAGAATAAGAATCAAATCCAAGGTGTAAGAGCCAAGAATCCGATTTTTTCGGAAGATTCGAGCTGTGCGCCAGACACATGATCATGCGCCCAGTGCACAACAGCTTCGTGCGCCAGACGCAGGCCAGTGCGCCTAGCGCATGGTGCTGTGTCAAACGCAGGCTCCTGCGCTTCGAGCAGTTGCCCAGTCAGCTTTTCCTTCACGTTTTTCGATGCATTTCTATGTATTATGATGTGTTTAGGACAAGCTGAAATTCGGATTTTGCATCATTAGTGTAAAGATCAAAATCAAATCTAAAGATAATAAGAATATTGGTATTTCCAATGATTTTGATGATGTAGGAAGATTTGAGAGGATTTAGTGATGTCATTAAGGTGATGTCATTGGTGTGATGTAATTAAGATAATTTGGGATGATAAAAATCAGATTTTTGGGTGAAAAATCTGATCTTCTACCTTCTTCAAACCCTAATTCATCACCTCATTTCCCTATAAATACCCTTTTTTTTACTTCAAAGACAACAACTTAACTCCACAACTTCTCACAACTAATCTCAATACTACTCTCCTCCTCCTTAATTCCTCCCTCTAAGAAAAATAGCATTCAAAAAAAGAAAGCAAAAGTTATAATTAGTAGGTAAAGAAGTTCATCATTTTTATGGTCAGTTTTTATAATTAGTAAGTAAAAAAAAAGAAAATGTGATGCTGTAATTATGGTCAGTTTTAATTTCGTCCTTCATTTCATTTTTTCTCTGTATTATGTGAATAGTTTATAGTATGTAATATTTTTCCTATGAAGTTCAAGATGTTTCCAGCAACTAGGCTTTGGAATTTCTAAAAAACGAATTTTGTACAGTTAATTACAAATCATACAACATTGTTGTGCAAAACTGATTTTGTCTAGTACCACATAAGCTTGTTCTGTCAATAAAGTTTAAAATAAAATTATTTAGACAAAACTAAAAGCATCAACTTTAAAATAGACATCAGTAGCTTTCAAAAAAAATAAAAATCATGTTCATATGAATTTTATACGATTTTATCTCATTTTTACAAAAACGTTCATGCAAATCACTAAATTCCAGAACACTGATTTTATCTTCAGTTAAGAAAATAAATAAAAAAGGGTCTTAAAAATGTCCAATTCAAGTGAAAATTTCCAGTCTAGTCTTTCAAAGTGTATAGAATGTTCATACCAAAACTAAGTTCAGTAAGTTGGATTTCAAAGAACACATTTTATAAAGGTCCGGTTTTGACCAGTTTTAGCATAAAATTCACCATAATTCAACATAAAGAACTCACTGACCTATACATAGGTGTATCACATGATCAATTTAACGCTTTGTACATAAAGTTATGAATTTTACAAGTCAGTACAAGAACAAAAGTGCAGTCTGGAAAATGAAATAAAGCGATTAACTCAAGTTTCATAAAAAATGTTTTCTTTTTATACGAAAATGTTAATTAAAAGTCATGAAAATTTAAGTTTCTCTTAAAATGGTTCATTTTTATTATGTAAATAAAAATCAATAAAAATTATCATAAAAAATCAAAATCAAAGAGGTTAATTAATCTCTAATTTTTACAAGTTTACAAATAAACATGAATTCCAAAGCCCATTCAAGAGGATAAAGATCAATGAGCATCATGCTGAAGATCAAGATTGAAGACTTGTATAGATCATAGAATTTGTACATAGTTGTTGTAATAATAGTCTTTGTAAATACTTATTACATCGCTCAATCAATGAAAAAATATGGAGATGTTTATGCATAATTTTCATAAATAATTCCACAGTTCTTTTTAAATAAAATGAGAAACCAATGTTATAAAATTTGCATGTTGGGCCCAATATATCATAGCATATGAATTAAATGACCTAATCTCAATTAAGAGGAAAAATTTCAAATCTAACTAAGTTAAATTGTATGATGATCCATCTTACATTTTAAATTTGTTCTCCATCTTCAAATGGATCAATCATATAATTTGACATAATTAGATTGGTAATTATGATCTCCGAATTTATTTTAGGCCGTTTCACATACTTTAAATGGCCAAATTCCAATTAGCCAAACACAATCTCCAAATTTGATCTCAAATTGATCATTTTTCTCAAAATAATTTAATAATCTTCAATTAAGATTATCCCTCATCCATCCAAAAACCCTTCAATTAGGAAGCAAACCTCTTTTCCCAAGACCTCTTGAAAATTATAAATGTAATCACCAACTAAGGTGGTTATGTCAATCCTTGATTAATCGCTAATTAGGGCGATTAACTCAACTTTTCATTTAATCACTAATTAGGGTGATTATCTCCAATCTTTGATTAATGACTAATTAGGGTGATTAGCTCAAACTCTTCATTTAATCACTAATTAGGGTGATTATCTTAAACCGTAGTTAATCACTAATTAGGGTGATTACTTTAACCTTTCCTATCTAATCACTAATTAGGGTGATTATCTTAAAACTATTTTTAATCACTAATCAAGGTGATTATCTTTCCTTTTAAGTTTAATCACTAATCGAGGTGATTATCCTAACCTTCATTTTAATCGCTAATTAAGGTGATTAATTTAACCTTTCATATTTAATCACTAATTAGAGTGATTATCTTAAACCTTAATAATCGTTAATTAGGGCGATTATTTTTCTCATTTCAATCACTAATTAGGGTGATTATCTTAAACCTTGAATAATCACTAATTAAGGTGATTACTTCCTTCCTTCATTTTAAATCACTAATCAAGGTGATTATATTTCCTTCCTTTTTAATCACTAATTGAGGTGATTATCTTTCCTTCATATTTAATCACTAATTAAAAGTGATTATCTTAACCCCATTTCAATCACTAATTGGAGTGATTACCTTATTTCTAATAGATTTGTCTAATTCTAAAAGGTGAGTTATCCATAATCTATTTTCCTTTCCTTTCCATCCCCAATGGAATTGACCATTTAGGGTGAGACATAAGATCAAACTACGATGGTTTTGATCTGAATTCCAATCCCGCAATGATTGTTACATAGTGCAACTTCGGTGCTTAAACCTACCATGTACAAATGATATATTGGCCCTCTTAAAAATGATTGATGTGTATATGTGAAAATTATGTGATTTTCTTTCTTTTGAATAGCCATAATTACTTTAAAATGGAAAATAACGCATTTAGTAAGAGCCCGTTCTGTAGAACGGAAGAGGAGACAAGTTCCAGATGTTCGCACCTCTTAACCTAAACCCCGAACCCTATCTCATGGTATGAAAGACCAATTTTCAAAAAGCCTTATCCATATGAAGTTATCATCGTTTTAAATGATATTTCTTGAATTTGATTTTAAAACGATTTATTAAATAAATTTGTCCCTATTCAAATATTAATAGGGTGGCGACTTCAAAGTTTTCTAAAAATCATAGTCCAATGAGAGACTTTTGTGGGATTCAGACCGTTAATTAAGACAGAAAAAAAATCGGGTACCACAGGTGGCCCTGAGGGTAATGAATGAACTCATGGTTGTGCATTCCCCTTATCACCGGCTCTGCTTTGATCACCCATCTTGTTCGAGTAGGGTAATCAAAAAAATTATATCCTAACTCCCGCTCTGCATCCACATGCTTTTGTTTTTGTGGCTACAAGTTCTGCTACACTAAGATCCCTACATTCACCCCGATAATGCTAACCCCGGTTACATTTCATATATACATAGGGTCGACCACTAGGCTCATGTCTATGATTTGACGAAATTACCATCACAAACCCAATTTTGTGCCCTTGTTTTAACCCAATCCTGTACTTCCTTTTTCTCAACCCAAAAACATTTCATTATAAAACATGTGATTATAATCTATATAATCACCCCCAAAATCCGGCAAATAAACCTAAAATATTTAAAATTTACCATTTAGACAGCATAATATTGGCTAATAAAGTAATTAATCACTAATATTGGCTAATATTTAAATTAATCACTTACTTATCGTAACTACTAATCACTATTATAACCACCCCTTAGCCATTTGAGCCTTAGAACCACCAACAAACACTTTGACAGGGGAATTTTTCTTATGACAGCAACATGAGCAGCAGGAGGGACAAATCATGGTCTTGAGACATGCCTAGGCCTAGCCTCCGCCATATTTGCTTGCTCAGCTGTGGTGGAAGGAATTTCTTGCCTATTAGCATTACCCAAGAACTCAGCTAGCCACTTTTTCTTTGGATTTTTCAACAATAAAACCTTTCTTTCTTAGGAGGGTACAATACAGAGCAGTTATCAATAATATGATCATCACAGCCACAAAATGAGCAACCAGCAGAAAAATCCTCATACCAGATTACATAACCACACTCCACACTGCCAGCACGTTTAATCTCAGTATATTCAAGCAAAGGAGCAGTGATATCAACCCTTACACATGCACGAGCAAACCTTATCTTATGCCTCAATAAAGACCTAGGGTCTAGTTTGATTGAAGAACCAACATTATTAGAGGCCAACAAGTTGGCAACAGACTCAAAATTGAGTAATTCAGCAGGAAAACGAGGTATCCTCACCCATAAGTCTACTCACTTAATCTCTTCCATAAAAGGGTCAAAATGAGCCCTCCATGGATAAATAAAAAATAGTTCACCCTGAAAATGCCAGGGTCTATCAGACCACACCAAAAACAAATCACCAGGATTAGCAAAACGAATAAAAACCCAATTGTTTCCCATGTCAAGATACTCAACATCACCTTTACAGAACTTTCAACCAGCCCTAGTTCTTGATATAATAATTCTCATATCAACAGGATCACCAAGCATTTTACCAACTAAACATGACTTAAACAAATCTACAATGTCTTTCTGAACTTGGGGCAACTCATCTAACACTATAGCCTCAGGAAAAGAGGGGCGACCACGGGGGTCATGACTAACATAATGTAAATTATCATGCGAATTTTCAGAAGAGATAAACTCACTACTAGGGTTAGGTGCAACACCATTAAAGCAACCTTCACCAGCCTTTTCTTTCAATACAACTTGCTTGAAAGATTTAGGGTTTGCCATTCTAATAAAACATAACAACACTAGAAATAACTTTAGAATATTTTTCCGAAAAAAGCAGAACTTTAAGAGATGACGTAAAGGAATGAAAGAAGAAGATGCATATAAATTTACCCGTAAACTGTTGTATTTATAGTGCAAAAGACTTGGCCACAACCAGTTAGAGCAGCAAGTAATACGACTTTCATCAGAGAACTTTCTATTTGCATTAAATGTGAATACCCTACTTATGAACAAAAATCCAATTTCATCAAGCAACAAGTTTTGACTTCGCACACCGGACACCACACTGAGAACCGAAATGATGACAGAAATCCAAAAAAAACTTAATGACACTCTCACTCAATTGGGGAAATAAATGAACAATCCCATCACCCAAAAGCAGAACCCTAAACCTAGCTCGAAATTTGTACTTGAACTCCAAAATTTGAAGCCACCTAATCCAAATTAAAGGCGATATTGCTAGCTTAATGATGATTTTCCAAGAATTTACTCCAAAAATAGGTTTATAGCCCTGACAGAAATCTTCAATGAGGTTAGTAGCGTAATTACTAGCTACTAACATATAGCGAAACTGACAGAAGAGAGAAAGCCACTTAACTAGAAATTTGGGCAACCAGAACACTACTATTAAGGCTAATAACAGAGATTTCTTGTAAATTTTGCATTTCGATGAATGAATTTGGACATGAATAGTACGAAATTGAATTGGGAATTTTTTTCTTCGAGCTAGGGTTTCATAGGACTGGGTAATTGAGAGCTTTTTTTCTATTCTTTATCTCTCTTACTTTATCTCTCTTCATTTTCCTTTCCATAAAGCATTTGATAAAATGAATTGTTTTATTATGATTTTAGATAAATTTGGTATCGTTAATTTTTACTAAAAATTTGGTTTCGAGTCGGGTCATTCTAGTGACCATGGGAAGAACCACCTACGTTCGAAAACAACTCGACAGTCGACACCATCGAAGGAAGTTCTCTCAACAAAAAAGAAAGTATTAGCCTGAGTAAGAAGATAGGATGACGGGATATGCAGCTCCAAAGATGACGATAATGGAATCCACTCACACTCACCATCGTCTCATAGACTTCACTAAAACTGCTCTCTTCAAAATCTTTCTCTTTCCTTACGCTTCGGTCTCTCCTTTTTTTTTCTTCGTCTTCTTCAACAAAAATCAATTTATTTTCTCGAAAATAATTTAATTCCTTCTTCTTGGTTTCCTGTAGGTCTGTGAGCTCTTCTGTTGCCATGTACCAGACGTTGACAAATTCGACGACGCCCTAATTGGTCACTACATTGGAATTGGTATGATTTTTATTGTTTTTGCGGCCAATTTATTTCGAATTACTACTGCTTATTATTGCGATTTCGAGCTGTACCTAATTCCGAAACGTTCTGAACTATTTTTGCTGGGAAAATGTGCAAATGTTATGTATATAATTTTAAATGTTGTATGTCACATATAACATATGTTGCACTTCTTCAGTTTCTTTTTACTTGCAACGGTTTGACTTTTACACTATTTACCAACTCTACTTTGTTTATCTTTGGTGATTTATACTTAAAGAAAAACATAATCATGTGGGATCTTGTTAGATTCATCTCAATGTATATTTTCCGAATATCTACTTTTCATAATTTTTAATTGTCGAGTTTTAGAGATATTAATGGTTGAAGTTATGCATTCAAACGGTTGCAAGTAAAAAGAAATAGAGGAATATATAAAATTGGAAAAATTGACAGGAATAGTCCTAACTATGGGCGTTCCGCCATTTGCAGTTCTAACTTTTGAGTATTTCCTTAGTAGTCCCAACTTTGGGGTATATTTTACAAAAATGGTCCACGCAGGTTAGTGACCTGGTACAACAGATACAACCACCTCGTGCGACACCGACGCACTAAACCCAGCCCCAATTTTGTTTCTCTCTCCTTCCCACATTGATCCAAATAAGAAAAAGAGAGAAAAATCACCAGGATCAAAGAACTTGCAAGTTGATCTGATGGCAAACATAAAATTTTCAAAAAAGTATGAACTTGATCTAAATAATGCAAAAGCTAAACTATGTATCAAACATCATTAGAGATATGAATACTAACTCTTAACACTTTAATCTAAAGAAAAGCTTGCAAATTCTTTACACACAATACTAATTCTTTACACACAATACTAATTCTAACAATAACCAATATTACTAAGAATTTGCAGATTACTAGCACACAATGAGACAATTAATGAATCCAATGTGAAGATGAGAATACTCTGTCTATCTAATGTACCAGTAATTCTGAATCAGAATTGCACATTAGATTTTCACTAATCTGATTCTTTTCTTTCTAACACCAAATTCCAAAATTAAAGCAACATTAAGTTGTTTTTGAAACGAACACGACTCTATGAAGAACAGTGTTGTGAGATAGATTGAACACAAGCTAAAAGAATCACTCTTAAAGCTAATAATTCGGTTTTCAGTTAAGGAAGTGAATCACTCTCGACCTTAAACTAAAAGGGTTTTAATTGACAAGATAAGTGAATTACTCTCAAATCTTGTCAATTGGGTTTGAATTCTTGTAGTTTTACCTCCCAAGAAATTCGTGCAAAGTAGAATAAAAACGCCCGGTTTTTAATCTTTAAACGCAACGGTTTTTAACAATGTTTTTAAACAACCAAATCTAATCTTCATTGATAATCAGGATTACATACTTATAGTACAAGAGCTAAAAGCTTAAAACACCAGCTATTAAATCTAATACACTAAGGAGATTAAACAAAGCATTTAACTAAAAAATATCTCCTAAAACTAGCTAGAACAGCACACTTGCACTAGCCTTGCTGCATCACCAAGAGAGGGGAACCAATAAGGACTCTTCCTTCACATGGAGCCATCTCCTTTCATCATTGCCTTGCTGCAAATCAGCACACAAGGGCTGCTATGGCACGCCTAAACACAAGCTTGTCATTGGCTCCCTTGCTGCAAGTAGGCCAAGCACCACCATGACTAAGCACCTCCAAGTACACGCCCCATTACAATTTAAGCTAAACAAAATAAAATCGGTTTTACAAAACCGAAAGTTTACAAAAACTGATAAAAAGAGCTAAGTAGCTAACTAATACAATTAGTGAACGTAAAGTATGTTTAATACTTAATTAACACTAATTGACAACAAGTACCTTAAGCACACACCTCCCCAACACCCATGGGCAGCTGCTAGCTTACTTAGCTTCTCTTCCATTGTTGCTTAGCATGATTACGTTAGTACTAATCTTTAGGCCATGAATCTCTCCTTTGTTGTGATTGAGATTAGTACTTAGTAATACCTCTTGATTTGGAACTGATTTCGTATCATCCTCTCCTTCTTCAAAAGGAATTGTCCTCAATTCTTGTACATCTTCATCTTCTAAGTAGGGGGACAAATCACCTACATTGAATGTTCTTTGCCACGCCATATTTCCTCGGGAAGGTCTATTTTGTAAGCATTGTCTCCATAACGTTCAAGAACTTTGAAAGGTCCTTCAGCTCGAGGCATGAGTTTATGCTTCCTTTTGCTCGGAAATCTCTCCTTCCTTAAGTGAATCCACACCAAATCTCCAGGAGCAAACACCCTTGGTTTTCGGCTTTTGTTTGCTTTCTTCTTGTATATCTCATTTGCTTTCTCTATGTTGGTGCGTATTTCTTTGTGAATCTTCACCATTGTTTCAGCTTGTTGCCTAGCATCTCCATGGACATAAGAATCTTTAGGCAATGAAATAAGATCAATAGGTACATAAGGATTTATCCCATATACCACTTCGAATGGTGAATGTTTCGTTGCACAAGTTGGAGTTCTGTTGTAAGCAAACTCCGCATGGCATAGCTTGACATCCCAATCTTTTTCGGTTTTGCTCACTAAGCCCCTTAACAAGGTGCCTAGAGTTCGATTGGTCACTTCAGTTTGACCATCTGTTTGGGGGTGATGTGAAGTACTAAACAACAACTTAGTACCCATCATTCTCCATAGGGACCTCCAAAAGTGACTCAAAAACTTACTATCTCGACCCGAGAGAATAGTTCTTGGTACTCCATGTAAACGAACAATTTCCCTAAAATACAAACAAGAAACGTTAATAGCATCTTCTGTTTTATGGCAAGGCACGAAGTGTGCCATTTTTGAGAAACGGTCCACCACCACCATGACCGAATCTTTCCCTCTTTGCGTTCTAGGAAGTGCCACAATGAAATCCATACTAATATCCTCCCATGGTCTCTCCGGTACTGGTAAAGGAGTGTACAACCCCTTATGGAACGTGCTCTTAGCTCTTTGACAAACACCGCAACGAGCCAAAACAGCGTGCACTTCTTTAATCATATGAGGCCATGAAAAATGTTCTTGTAATAACCCCATGGTTTTGCTAACGCCAAAATGGCCAGCCAAACCACCTCCATGAGCTTCTCTAATTAGCAAATCCTGAACTGGACACTTAGGAACACAAAGTTTGTTCCCCTTGAATAAGAACCCCTCCATTTGATGATAATGGTCTTTTGGACCATCTTTGGTAGCCACGAACAGGTCACGTGTCTCATCATCAAGAACATAGAACTCTTTAATCAATTCAAACCCAAGCACCTTGGAATCCATCATATTAAGCAGTAGGTGCCTCCGAGATAAAGCATCTGCCACAACGTTAGCTTTTCCAGCTTTGTACTTAGCAACAAAATTGAAAGATTGTAAGAATTCTACCCATTTAGCATGACGAGCACTAAGCTTATGTTGTCCATGAATGTATTTTAATGATTCATGATCAGAATGAAGAACAAAAGCTTGTGGTCGCAAATAGTGACTCCAATGATTAAGAGCTCTAACCATAGCATAAAACTCTTTATCATAGGTGGAATAATTCAATTTAGCATGATTAAGCTTCTCACTAAAATAAGCAATAGGCTTGCCACATTGAATCAAAGCAGCCCCAATAACCGTTCCACTTGCGTCACACTCAACTTCAAATGGTTTAGTGAAATCAGGTAAAGCTAGGATAGGCGTTTTACACATTTTCTCCTTTACAAGTTCAAACGCCTTTTGAGCTGCGTCACTCCATGCAAATTTTCCATGTTTAGTGCATTCAGTTATAGGAGCTAATAAAGTGCTGAAATTATTTATAAACCTCCTATAAAATGAAGCTAAACCATGAAAAGATCTCACCTCGGTGATAGTTGTGGGAACCGGCCAAGAAGAAATTGCCTCTACTTTGGATGGATCCACCTTCACACCTTCATCAGAAATGATGAAGCCAAGAAAGCCAATCTCTCTTTGCATAAACGTGCACTTTTCAAGTTTGCCGTACAGTTTTTGCTCCTTTAGAACTTCGAACAATTGTTGCAAATGATTTAAATGATCATCCTTGTTAGAACTGTAAATAAGAATATCATCCAAATAGACAACCACGAACTTTCCCAAAAATGGCCTAAGTACTTCATTCATCAATCTCATGAACGTCTTTAGGGGCATTTGTGAGACCAAATGGCATAACCAGCCATTCATACAACCCATTCTTCGTTTTGAAAGCCGTCTTCCACTCATCTCCCTCTCTCATGCATATTTGGTGATATCCACTCCTCAAATCAACTTTCGAAAACACTTTGGACCCACTCAACTCATCTAGCATGTCATCTAATCTAGGGATAGGAAATCTGTATTTTATGGTTATGTTATTCACAGCACGGCTATCAATACACATCCTCCAAGTTCCGTCTTTTTTTGGCACAAGTAAAGCCGGAACAGCACATGGACTTTTACTCTCTCTCACGTAGCCTTTCTTCATTAACTCACTGATTTGGCTTTGTAATTCTTCACTTTCCTTAGGATTACATCTATAGGAAGGTTTATTTGGAATTGGTGCTCCGGGAATGAGATCGATTTGATGCTCAATTCCACGCTTAGGGGGTAGGCCAGGTGGTAGGTCGCTAGGAAATACATCTCCAAACTCCTCTAACAACTCTCTCAAGTTCGAATCTTCAACCTCCACTCCCTCTTTCACCTCCTTAGCAACCAGAATGTATACAACCTGATTAGCTTCCAACTCCCTCTCGAATCTTTTTCTCCCTAAAAACACACTACCACACACGAGGTTCTCTTTTGGTTTAGGCTTTGTATTTCGGATTTTTGAAGGGGGTAATGGTAGTAAGGTTTTGATTTTGCCATCCTTATTCACCTTATACACATTAGTAGAACCATCATGAATAACTTTTCGATCAAATTGCCAAGGTCTACCAAGCAATACGTGACAAGCAGTCATAGGGATTACATCACATAGAATTTCGTCTTCATAATTTCCAATTGACAACGTAACTAAAACTCTATTTTTCACCCTTACTTCACTATCATCATCTAACCATTTCAGTTTATAAGGATGTGGATGTTTAGTAGTAGGTAATGCTAACTTCTCTACAAGTTCAGTTGAAGCTACATTAGTATAACTACCACCATCTATGATTAACGTGCATAGCTTCTTATTCACTAAGCATTTCGAATGAAAAATGGTTTCTCTTTGTTCCTCATTTTTAGCCACGACACTACAATATAAGGACCTCCTAAGAACCAACATTTCACCCTCCATTTCCGGATTACACACGTCCTCCTCCTCACTTTCACTTTTATCATGTTCTATCTCTAAAAGAGATTCTTTTTCCAACTCGTCTTTCTCCTCTATATCTCTTATAGTCTTGACTCTTTTAGTAGGACAAGCAGATTGGAAATGACCATAACCTTGACACTTAAAACATTTCACTTTAAAAGTTTCATCATCTACAACTTTCTCCTTATCTTTCTTAGTGAAATCTGGTTTCTTGTTCTTATCAAAGTTACTAGTACTAGAATTAGTTTTAAAAGTACTAAATGGCTTTGAATAAGACTTACTTGTAACTGCTTTCTTCTTTTGGCTATCGATTTTGAGAGCCACTTTGCAAGCTTCATCGAAAGTAAGGTATGGATACACCTCGACTTTATCTCGTACATCTTCATTTAGGCCTCCTAAGAACCGGCCTAGTTTTTGCTCCTCCATCTCTTCTATTTCACAAACAATGGAAAGCTTCTCAAACTCCTTGATGTACTCTTCCATGGATATGGCGCCTTGCTTGAGTGTGGACCATCTAACATACTGATTTTGCTTGTAGTTAGTTGGAACAAAACGCTTCCTCAATTGCTTCCTCAATTTCTCCCATGTAGCCATCTTGGATTTGTTCTCCTTCACCCTTTGTCTCTTCACGTCTTCTAACCAAATGGATGCATATTTGGTTAACTTCAAAACAGCTACCTTGTACTTCTTCTCATCTGGAGTATCTTTGTATTCAAAGAAACGCTCTAAAGAACGTTCCCATTCAAGGTACACTTCCGGATCACTAGCTCCATCAAATTCCGGAACTTCAATTTTCAACCCTCTATCATCAGCCTTAGAACTCCTCTCTTCCTCATTGGATTTCTTCTTGAACATTTCCAAGGTTAATTGAGTCATCATATCATGTAATGCTTCGTTTTGCTTAGCTAGTGCTTCTAGCATAGCATCTCTCCTAGCATTATCATTCATCTCGTCTCCCATTTCAGAACTGAGCTCTTGATACCACTTGAAACGAACACGACTCTATGAAGAACAGTGTTGTGGGATAGATTGAATACAAGCTAAAAGAATCACTCTTAAAGCTAATAATTCGGTTTTCAGTTAAGGAAGTGAATCACTCTCGACCTTAAACTAAAAGGGTTTTAATTGACAAGACAAGTGAATCACTCTCAAATCTTGTCAATTGGGTTTGAATTCTTGTAGTTTTACCTCCCAAGAAATTCGTGCAAAGTAGAATAAAAACTCCCGGTTTTTAATCTTTAAACGCAACGGTTTTTAACAATGTTTTTAAACAACCAAATCTAATCTTCATTGATAATCAGGATTACATACTTATAGTACAAGAGCTAAAAGCTTAAAACACCAGCTATTAAATCTAATACACTAAGGAGATTAAACAAAGCATTTAACTAAAAAATATCTCCTAAAACTAGCTAGAACAGCACACTTGCACTAGCCTTGCTGCATCACCAAGAGAGGGGAACCAATAAGGACTCTTCCTTCACATGGAGCCATCTCCTTTCATCATTGCCTTGCTGCAAATCAGCACACAAGGGCTGCTATGGCACGCCTAAACACAAGCTTGTCATTGGCTCCCTTGCTGCAAGTAGGCCAAGCACCACCATGACTAAGCACCTCCAAGTACACGCCCCATTACAATTTAAGCTAAACAAAATAAAATCGGTTTTACAAAACCGAAAGTTTACAAAAACTGATAAAAAGAGCTAAGTAGCTAACTAATACAATTAGTGAACGTAAAGTATGTTTAATACTTAATTAACACTAATTGACAACAAGTACCTTAAGCACACACCTCCCCAACACCCATGGGCAGCTGCTAGCTTACTTAGCTTCTCTTCCATTGTTGCTTAGCATGAGTACGTTAGTACTAATCTTTAGGCCATGAATCTCTCCTTTGTTGTGATTGAGATTAGTACTTAGTAATACCTCTTGATTTGCAACTGATTTCGTATCAGTTTTGGAGAGAAAATTTAAGTGGTTGGTGGTTGAGTTGGCTAGCTTGCGGTAGTTACGTTGCGGGTGGTGGTTGGGTTGCCGGTGGAAATTATGTTGGTGATGCAACGGGTAATTGGCTTTTAGATCCATAAATTCAGATGAGGCCAAGCAAAAGCGTTGCTTTTAGATCTATAAATTCAATAGTTGACATCAATTTGAACAATTTTTTGGGTTGATTTTGAAGGACCAAATTTCTGGATTTTGAGGGTGGCAGGGGAAGGAGAGGGGCTTTCAGGGGAGGGGGGAAGAGGATGAGTGGCAGAGGAGCTTTTCTTGTGAAGATGATGATATAGGGGAGGGGGTTTCAAGGGTGGTAGGGGAAGGGGGATTTAGGGTTGGTAGGGGAAAAAGGAGGGAGGAGAAAGAAAGAGGGGGTAACAGAAGAGATATAACAGGTTAAAACGGTGACGAGTCTAACGAGACTGTTTTTGCAAAACATACCTCAAAGTTCACTAAGAAATAATCAAAAGTTGGGATTGAAAATGGCGGAACGCCCATAGTTGGGATTGTTCATGGCAATTTTTCCTATAAAATTTACCATTTTATATAGCTAATAGAGTAGATGACATTACTTGAAATCCATATACAACTTTTATGATTCTATGTACAACATTTATGATTCAATATATAATATTTGTGGTTGAATATACAACAACTAATTGCTCAGAACAAAATTTTTTAGAACGTTTCAAAATGAGGAATTTCCCTTAAAGAATACTTCTATTACTTATTTGGAGCTTTTTTTTTTTTTGAAGATGTGGAAACTTCTGGTCTAAGCCAAGTGAAAGTGGCGTGGGAGAGTCAGCGTAAAGCTTATACTTCACAGTTCTTTGAGCTTGACCCTTGTACAGTTATCATTCTCTCTCTTCCTTTCAGCTTTTTTTTTTCTTTTTCTTTTTTATTTCTGGTTATTTTGTGTGGGGTTTCTTTGATTTCTGTTATGGGTTGAGGCTCATTTTCCTTTTCTTATAAGCTTATTTGCAACAATATTGGTTGAGTTTTGCCTGCATTTGTGGTATTATGCCAGTGAGAAAATAATGTATAAGGCGTCAGACTTAGGATGAGTTTTTCTCGAACTTATTTGAATTTATTGGAAGTTATGAGAACTTATTGGAATGCATCAACAATATGAACTCATATGAACTTATTATCAAAACTTATGCTATAAGGTGTTGAAACTTCTTGGCACTTATTGAAACTTATTGGAACTTATATGAATTTACCAGAATTTATTGAACCTGGTACTTGTTTTTTTATGGTGAAGAGAATGCACCCTTATTGTTTATTTCAAGACTGGGGCAAGTTTTCTATTTTGAGTATAAGTCTTTACTAATGTCTTACAACAAGTTATTGTAACTCTGCTTCACCTAAGACTTGTTGGAAGGGAATTTAGCTAAAATACTGTCTTTTTAGGTTCTATTAGGAAATCGGATAGGAACTCCTTTGTAGCCATCGATTTTCATGTCTTCTCACAAAAATATGCTTAAATGCTGTTGTTATGAGGGTAATATTCTACGAGCCTTCATTTGACTGGTGCAATTGAATCTCCATGGTAGTGATCTGCAACAGAAGACTAGATTGACTTTGTAATCTCTGGCTCTCATCTTATTTGGCTATGTTTTGTTTCATCCCAGCAAATAAGGTTATGGGGCGCTGCTGCAATGGAATCTCCATGGTAGTTATCTGCGACAGAAGACTAGATTGACTTTGTAATCTCTAGTTCTCATCTTATTTGGCTATGTTGTGTTTCGTCCCAGGAAATAAGGTTATGGGGTGTTGGAGCTATTTTTGGTTAGTCAAATTGAAGGTGCTAAGAGCAATGATTCTGAATTGGTGTTTCCGGACCCCTGAGGAAGTATAATTGTGCTTCTGTTTCACTGTAACTATTTCTTTGAGAAACTTTTGGTGAATACTTCCGCAGTTTACTGGATTTATTAGGAATTTTGTTGGTCATTTCAATGCATATATTAAGCTCTAAACCTGAAAAGAATTCACGTGTTAGATTCGACTCATTCCAGCTGATAAGCTGGTTCCTGCTGAAGAGTGTTGTTCTTCTCAGCGATGGTGCCGTGTGAACAAGTTAGTATCACTCATACTACTTCTTAACCTTTGTCATAAGACCTTCTAGGTTCCAGCAACGGCTGAACAATCAAATATCTTTATGAGTGTTATGAATGCCTTGCCTTAAAAAATGGTCATAAATTCTAGTGAGTCCTTATCATAACAATTGTAATTTTATGAGTGTTGGCTAATACTACCTCCGTTTCACAATACATGCAACATTTGCTTTTTCACTTTCTCCAACACGTTTCTTTGGACACTAATATCTCTAATTGCGCGCAAGTAAAAATTATAAAAAGTTGATATTTGGAAATAGTGCCCAAATGAGAAATGTTGCATGCATTGTGAAACGGAGGTAGTATGTGGTAAAGAGAGGAGTCTTGTGAATTGGTCACTTGGATATGTTGGACTGGCGGAAAGTGCAAGAATGCTCTAAGCTGGTATGAAGTTGTGGATATCCTGTATGGGCTGTGTAGATGGGGGTGTGAGGCTTAGTGTGCTACCGTTCTATAGCAATTCATCTCAGGCGTTTCTCCTTCTTTTTCCTCTTTTGAAGTTCAAGTTTGGAATGATCAGTATATTAGGTTCCATTTGTGTATCGTACCAACTTTTAGGACTTTGTTTTTGATGGCCTCCCTGAAGAAATGTGATGAAATAAACATTGCTGGTAGACAACTTGGGTTCTCTGTTATCTAAGAGTTAATGGTTCTGAGGTTAGGTGGGTGGTTTTTTGCGAGACTTATTTTTTGCAAGTCCTTTCTTTAATGCTTAACCTTGTTGCCTCAAAATCCACCTTTTCTATTGCCGACTTCATCTAGAACATCAACTTTCCTTGACGTGAGGGCATTTGTGTTGGTTTTAACTTTAGGGAGGATGGATTTAAAGAACAGGATACAGAAGTGGAGGTCTCTAGTACTGGACATTCACTTATTTTCTTGAGTTGATTATGAATCTTTCTTGGATGTCTTTCTCCATTGTGAGATGGCATAATATATGTCGGAGAGCTTGTTTCCACAGGACTCTGCGATTTTATGGTGTATATGGTTGAAACAAAAGGCTCATGTTTTCTTGGGCGCCAATTGATCGCAAGACTTGCTTGAGTATAGATTGAACTACTAAGCCTTCTTGTGGGTGATCAAATTGTAATGGCTGCTGCAGTATATTCTTCTTTCATTGTTTGATGCACTTTTATCTTTCATGTTAAAATATATGGTACTGAAAGGGATTTCATTTCCATTGTTTCATAACCATGGAAGATTGTTGGAACTATTGGTATTCAAATGAGTTAAGAAAATAATACTCATTGAAATGCATTTTGTGGAACTTTAGTTATTAAAATGAATAATTTTCTTGTAAAATTACACATATCACTTTAGTGTTCCCCCTAATACAAAAATAGTAACTTTACCTAATTGTTTGTTAGTTCATATATATATATATATATATATATATATATAATGAAGTTCACATGAAAACACTTCATATATGAGAATAATAAAATTACAATCCATTTTACCATTTTTAAGATATTACATGATAATCCTTTTTTCGTGAAAATGTAATCCTTTTAGAATATTGCCCCTTGGGGGAAATAAAGGATACAATTTAGCCAAAATGAATTACATTTACATATTGGTTAAAAAGGATTTAACAAAGTGTTATCATGTTCTCATATAAGGATTGTTATCATGGGAATCTAACCCTATATGTAGGCTAGTTATAATTTTTTTTTTCTTGCGGGGCCAATCTTCCAAAAAGATTATATTTCAGGAAAAAGGATTATCATGTAACATCTTGAAAATGGATTATAATTTCACTATTCTCATATAAAAAGTGTTTTCATGTGAACTTTATTCTATATATATTTTTTTCTTTTTTCTTTTCTTTGTAGGACCAAAGATATACTACTATGATACAATTGTAACTCAAAATTTATATATTTATTTCATAAACTTCAATCATGAAATTTCTATTGAGTTAACTTGGTTTAGTAAGAGTCTGTACTGCTTAAAACCTAAGTTAAATCTCACTGGCCGGATCTTTTAGTTGTGTAGTGTTGTGGCCTTTGTGGGTGATGGCCTTGACACCTCTCGCGTAGGTAGGCTTGGATTCCTCAGCCTGTGGGCCCTAATTTGGTTACTTGCCTATGAGATAGAGTATCAATAGTTCATTCTTTTTGAATTTTTCTATGGGAGATCTGTTTGTTGTTTTAGCTTTTCAAACTTCTTGGGCTACAAGTGCTTTCCAGTGCTCTGTTTGCATATGCATCACATTTAAATTGATTTTGTTCATTGTCATCTCATCAGGAAGGACTTTCATCTTCTATTATTTGTAACACACCATTTGCATTGTAATGTGTGTTTTTTTGTGTGTGTGTGTAAGTGGCATAGCTGTATCAAATTGGTATCTGTTTTCTTTCTTTTCTATTCTCCCGACAAGGGCAGAAGCTCTACCTTTTCAAGAACTTTTGGGAGGGAAAGTTAAGGGTCAGAAAAGGAATTTGAGAACCTGCCAAATTAATCTTTGCTGAACCTGGATATCAATAGCACAAAGTAACCTGCAAAACCTAAGTAACTATTTTACATTTCATGGCAACTTGGTTACTAATTAAGTTCCATGGAATTTGACGTACCAACAATGTCCTTTGTCTCCTTTAAAGGGGTGAAAGAGCCAAAAGCCATAGCCAAAATGCATAGAATAGGGTCGGCCTGCAGGGCGATTCGCTTTGACGTTGTTGGAACAAGGCATCGCTGGTACAGCTGAGGAGAGTGATGGATGGTCTCTCTCGACTGTTGATCTTCTAGAGTAGTCTGACTTCAGGAAACAGACTGTAATCACCGGGAGAAGACGCACGAAGTTCCGGATGACTGGAGCCTCTATGTCAACTCAACAGGCTGGACAATCGGCAGTAATATGCTGGGTCATGGTCTGAAGAGTGAGGCTGATCCATAACATCAACCGCAGAAGATTGAAGTTCGAGTGGGTTAATGGCTTGCTGGCTGAACATGCATGATTCAACTTATCCGTCAAGTATTAAAGTCGTGCCTGAAAAACAACTCAAACTTATTGTTAATGTGGGTTTCCGTTGCTCACTTATGACCAACAAATTTGGATGGGATAATAAAGAGCATTAGAAAGAAGTTAATATAAGCTGTTTTTCTTATGCAATGGAACATATGAATTTTTATATCTTTATGAGCGAATATGAGGGAATAACATTTCAAAGACTCCTTTTGAGAAAGAAGTAAAGCTTCGTTTTTTTTTAGGTACATGAGGAAAGTTAGGACACCCTTCTGTCAAGGGAGACTCCTGGGAGACTCCTAACGAATAAGTCAAGCTTCATTTGTTTCAAAACCATTATTGCTATAAAACTTTGTTACTTCCAATAAATGAAACGCTTCTCTCAAAAAGCTCTCACATAAAAGAGAGTAGCGTTTCATTTATTTCAAAACGGAGGAAGTATCTCATTAGGAAATACCCATACTATGCAATGTACCTGATTATACAGAACGACATTTCCTTTATTGCTTTTTATGAAAGTTTATTCCCCCTTTGCTGTATTTAATCCTTGGTAGTAGTGATTATTGAAATTGCTTGCTTTAATTATTTTATCTATAAATTTTTTGTCTGATCCTTGATCATCTTGATAGGAAAATTTGGAACAACATTTGCTGGACAAGGGCAACACAGTTGATATTGTTTGCTGCATGCAACATTTGCAGGTCCCTAACTTGAATTTTGGGGTTTCAGAATGATTAAGATCATTTTAACATAATTTTTAAGACTGTAGAAACATCTGAAGCTTGTTGCTTGGCAGATCTGCTTCAAATCTGAAGAGAGAGCAAGAGTCCTTCTACGTAACGTTTCTTCTTTGCTCAAACCAGGGGGTTACTTTTTTGGAATTACTACTGACTCCTCCATGATATGGTATGGAGCTATGCTTTCTGTGGAGGTCCTTTCTTTGGAATTTATCTTTGCCTTGATCACTGTTGCTGTAGTGTTACCTTCTTTTGCCCGCAATTACAATTTAGATGGTTTTTTCCTTTATCTGCTTTTGAATGCTCTGCTGCTGCTATGGAAGCCTAAAGCCGTAAAACAAGGATGGTCCTTTGATATCTTTGTTGTTTGAATTAAATAGTGTCTGGTCTTCTTCTAATATATGGTTGTTCAAACTTAAGGTGTGATTCCAATACCTCTTTCCGTTATGAGTCTCTTGCACTCTTTTGTCATAGTTCACAAGACACTGTCAAATTTTGCTTAGCATTTTCTTGTACTTCCTTTATTTTTACTACAGGGCAAAGTATCAGAAAAATGTTGAAGCATACCATAACAGAAGTGGAATGAAGCCCAACATTGTACCTAATTGCATTCGATCAGAGAGCTACATGATTACTTTTGAAGTAGAGGAAGAAAAGTATGCATATTTTGTGACTTTTTTGGTTGCTTGTTATTTACCTTATAATTTTACTCTATAAAGTCACAAAAGTAAAATTATAAGGTAGTTAGGATTTTTAGTAAATAACTACCTTATAATTTTACTTTTGTCGAAAACTACCCTTTATCAACAAAACGGTTGTGAAAAGGTACCAATGTCATTATTGGTGTGATTGACTTAGGCGACCTGCATTGACTTTGCATGTGCAGCCTGCAGGTAATGTGATCCCCCCTCTATTTTCTTCTTTTGTCCTTTTTCACCAAAGAGGGAGGGAGAAGTGAAAAAACGAGGGAGGAATGAGAGAAAAAGAAGAAAATGAAAGGAGAAAAAGAAGGAAAAAATTACGTGACTTGCTTGTTGCAAAGTCGATGCGAAAACCTAAGTCAAGACATGGAAAATGACATTGGTACCCTTTCACAACCATAGTGGTGATAAATGATAGTTTTTGACAAAAAAATATAAAAAATTATTAGTTTGCAAAATGACTTATAGGGTGTTTATTTTTAAAAAAATCTATGAAATTGCCAGAAATTTACCCTTCTATATGTCTCTTATGGCTATTTTTTGTTCATCATTTTGATTTTGATAGGTTCCCGTTATTTGGAAAAAAATACCAGCTCAAGTTTGCTAGTGATGTTTCTGCAGAAACACATTGTTTAGTTCATTTCCCAAGTTTTATCAGGTAGATTTTACGGTTCTCCTTTTATTAAGATATATTGTCCAGCATCAATATGCTTGTTTGATGTTACTGAAATTGTAATAGCTGCATCACAGTGCTTCTGCTAATGAATATGTTTGACATCATGAATACTTACTACTCTAGTCCCAAAAGCTGATTCTCCGTTTATGTCAAAGAAATTCTTCTTGGATTTGAATTTTGTAGCCTTGAGAAGTGACTTCGGGTAATGTAGAGCAGAATACAGATGTAACCTGACTGCATGTGTTTGTCAAGTTTTATCTTTTTTTCTTTTGTTTTTTGTATTTGTGATAGAATCTGGAGGATGCTAAATTGTTTTGGATCCTTAGCTAATTTGTGCGATTTTGACCTCAGGTTGGCTAGAGAAGCTGGTCTTGAGTATGTAGAGATTCAGAATTTAACTGAGTTTTATGATGATAACAGGTGTGTGAATTTATTGTAAATTTGGTCCCCCCATCCTCTCCAGTCTCCTGCACCCCCTCCATGCATAAGTACCTTTTTATTTCCAGTGAATTATTTCAAAGTATTTCAGTTTTACTACTTGGTTGGACTCCATCCTGTTTGCATGTATTTTTTCTTCCTAAAATGTGCCTAAATATATGGATAACTTTCTAAATTCAAATTGTTGCATAAATTATCTCTTATTTTTTGGTCTTTGAAATAGTGAAGCAACATATATAAGAGTAATGGTAAAGCAAGCGAAATTAACTCAATTTATATCTTCAAGTCATTGGTCAACCTGGTTACTTATTAGTTATTACTCCCTCTGTGCTATGTTAGTTTGCCTGTTTTGATTGTGCACGTTTGTCAATGCACTTCTTTGACCATAAATATCTTTGATTACATATTAGAAAAATATTAGAATGATTGAATACTAATAAAGTACTAGTTGAGACGAATCAAACAAGACCCTACTTGACTATATTTTTTAGTATATATTCAAAAGAATCTAGAAAATTCTCTCCAATTGTGATTAGTGTCAGGATTCCAAGTGTGAATAGTGTCAGGATTCCAAGTGAGCAACTTAAAAAATAGTATCACTTTGAGGGTAAAATTGGAACTTCAATTTTCTTGTAGTTTAAGTTCTTGATTTTCTTGTTTGTTAAATCATGTAATCAATCAATGAGAAGTATATTATAACAAATAAAACTTGATTCAGAACTGTGTAAATATAAGCTGTCCCTTGTCGTATGTTGCTGGGTAACAGCCATCATGCCTTTATAGATAATTTGGAAATGTGTAAAAGGTCATTTTAGTTTATTTTGTTTCAGCTTCATGGCGTGAAAATAATTGGCTTGTTAATTTTTTTAAAACTTCACTTTTCTTGTTGAGGACAGAGCTCAGTTTGGAAGCTTGATATTGAAATTCGGTCCTAATCTGGTCGATCCTCGTGGAAGACTTCTTCCTCGCTCATATGATGTCTTAGGTGATGTGTTATGTCTTTCCTCTTTGATACATGTCTTCGGTTGAGATATATACCTGGATTACAATTATATTCATCAAAGCTTTATCATATTCCATCCAGGTTTATATACAACGTTTATTTTTAAAAAGCCAGATCCAGAGATGGCACCTCCAATTACAACCCCTGTGTTGCCGGATGGACCTCATATATACGATGAGGCAAGTATAATACAATTTTATACAACTCCAAGTAACCTTTTAAGGATTCTCTTGAAGTGAGTAGGTGTGTTATCTCACCAGCAGAAAAGGAATCTTCGGATGTTGTTTGGTGGATTAATGGGTGTAGTTCCAGTTTCATGTGTTTCCGTCTTTTTTTTGGCTGCGGCAAAATAAACAAGAACTAGCCCCGAGTTCTAGCCATTTCACAGGCTCTACTAAGTAGGGATCTACTGACTTTAACACAAGCGAAGTACGAAAAGGAAATTGCTAAACTATGGATAGTTTTTGGTTCTTTAGTGTCATCAGAATTTATAATTGCTTCTTTCTGGCCTTGGTACCATAATAAAGTTATTTTAATAATATTATGATTGATTTTCATGTTACAGAGAGATTGGCAAGGGACTACATGGAGAGACGATGATCTAAATGGTACAACAGAGCCGCCTCCTGGTCTCAGCAAGATTAGTGATCAAAAGGGGATTTTAGGTCCTGGCCCTCCCGAATTACGTTTCCCGGAAGCCTTGTAAGACGAAGTATGAATTATGGAGCCTTGACATAGAGCTCGGCTTACACTTCTGATTTTGTGACCTTTATATACACTAGCATAGATATTGAGAGTATAGGACGTCTTGTTGTAAATGCAATGTATATTCTTCATGAGATGACCATTTCGTTAATCTGATAAAGAAACTAAATTGTGCCCAAAGTTTAAGATTGTGTTCCCTCTGTACTTTTTTTAATTAAAATTAATTTAATTATTTGCATTCATACAAATATCGGTTAATGTTGGTGCGCCATTAGAATCATTTACATTCTCTAGCGGTATTAGAAACGGACAGTTCTATAGTGGTCATTTTTGAAAAATGACCACCGAAGTCGATCAAAGTCAAATAAATCTTGTATTTACTTAATAACAATTTTTTTCACTTTGATCGACTTCTAAAATAATTTGAATTTACTTAATAACAATTTGAATATTCTAAAATAATATGTGTAAATAATGTAAATAATTTCTGAAAATCGGGAATTATAATTATTTCAATAAAATAAGTTAGAAAGAAGTTCAATTTATTTTTTTATTTTCCAAAGCCAAACCTAGGGTTTCCCT
Source organism: Beta corolliflora (assembly GCA_947648045.1). NCBI lineage: Eukaryota > Viridiplantae > Streptophyta > Magnoliopsida > Caryophyllales > Amaranthaceae > Beta > Beta corolliflora. The sequence goes on from CANSZD010003181.1 coordinate 753,587, forward strand.
CTCCTCTCTTCCTCCTTCGTCCTTTTTACTGAGTCCTCACCCCACCATTGTTGGTCCTCTCTTCTTCCACCTTCCACCATTTTTCTACTCTCTTCTTCCTCTGCCATTACTTCTTCTTCCACCTTTTTCCATTGTCGTTCTTGAAAGCCCTCCATTGTTACCAAATTTTGAAGGTCAAAAAAATGAAAATAAACCTAAATTCTTCACCACTCGACGAAATTGATCTAAGTTTTGTTGAAATTCTTCCCTTTTCTTCTAGAATTCACTTATTTTTACATATTTCCTCCTAGGATTTTTTGTACGAATCTACTGCCTAGTTGTTTAAGTGCTATCACCTAATTTTTTGTGTTTTATTGCTCTAAATTCTTGGTTTTCTTTGCACTACAAATAGATCTATTGCACAATTTAGTGTTTTATGGAGAATTTAATATTTACTTGCTTGAATGCAATCACCATGCTTGGTCTTCCAATAGCTCTAAATTCTAGGATTTTTTTGTCATGAATCTACAATCTTATCATTGTTGGCTTCCAATAGTTGCTCTAAATCACGGGATTTTTTTTGGCACGAGACATATATTGCACAATTTTCACTTGTTTGATTACTATCACAGAAAAATTCTAGGGTTTTAGGACGAATTTCATCATGCTTGGTCTTCCAATTGCTCTAAATTATGAGCTTTTTGTCATAAATCAACTATCTCGTGTACTACTTGAAGTATTTCAATAGTTACGATTTGGGATTATGATTTGTAGTTGATTTTTTTTTAACTGATAAATGCAATTGAGGGTTCTCTTTTGATTTTGAGTAATGACTCAAAACACGGTATTTATTACTTTTAGGTCATCACTAAGGTATTTAAGTCATTATCTAAGACATGTAGTACGTAGCTGAGTACGTTGTTTAGCTACTACATGTCTTAGGTAATTACCCAAATATCTTTAGTCATTTCCTCGACTATCCTATATCGAAGTCGAGCCTGGAATGTAAACCACCCTTGGGGCCATCATTACCAGCCTCACCAGATTCCTCCATAACGTCAAGGATGGGGCAACATCCATCATGTCATAGATGGCTAGGAAGCCCACCGCAAAGTGATCCCCTCGAATTCTCCGAAGCAGCCTTAACAGCAAGGTACTCCCTCAAAGTTGAAAAGCTCTTGAATGAATAAGACATACGGAATGAGTCAAATGAATTGATCCCCTCCTATTTATAAGCGCTTTGTACGCTCCGCTCAACGCAACCCCCTCGTGGGCTTGGCGCCTTCAACAAGACCCAAAATTCGATACTAATTTAATAGGCCCCAACCAGTTGAACCCAGTTACGGCACCTCTGGGCGTAGAACCGAAGCGACCCGGTATCCAAGTTAGGGTGCCCACTTGGCACCAAAGGGTTGACTCCAACTAGCTGACGTGGGTCCTCTTGTCCAAAAACTTGACTCAAATTCAGTTCAACTTTGATGCCCTATCCACATAGGCACCTCGCCCAGATCGAGCAAGGGATACTTCAAACAAAACCACCCATTAAGGGGTCTTCGAGATCAGTGTCCAGTAAGAGCTACAGATGCTACGCCCCTACACATGGTACCGACCTCATCATTTCCCCGCAAGTTTGAGCATGGCTCACTAACTCCTCTCGAACTTCATTTGGGGGCCCAAAAACCCTGCACACATGCACTTCTCCCCCATCGAGCGAGGGATACTTCGAACCAATCACCCCCTCATGGGCCTTCGAAGTCGTTATCTGTCAAGAGTTACAGATATCAAACCCATACATCAAACATGGCGCACCGCACTCCTCGAAGTACCCGGGGCTCATTAGCACCTTGTCACCTCGAGGATGGTCCATTTGTCCCCTCGAAGTACCTGGGGCTCATTAACCTTGATCACCTCGAGGAATGTTCATTCGTCCTCTCGAAGTAGCTGGGGCTTATAAGCCCCTAGTGACCTCGAGGAGGATCCTTTCACCTCCTCGAAGTACCTAGGGCTCATTAGCCCTAATCACCTCGAGGATGGTCCATTCACCTCCTCGAAGTATCGGGGGGCTCATAGCCCCTGGCCACCTCGAGGAGTGTCCATTCGTCCTCTCAAAGTAGCTGGGGCTCATAAGCCCCTGGTCACCTCGGGAGGATCCTTTCACCTCCTCGAAGTACCTGGGGCTCATTAGCCATGATTAGGGCTGCACACAAACCGGTCCGGACCGGAATTTGGACCGGACCGGACCGGAATTTGGACCGGACCGGACCGGACCGGACCTAGGATTCCGGTCCGGTCCTCGGTCCAAGTAAAAAGTGGATTCCGGTCAACCGGTCCGGTCCGGGTAAAAACCGGAGGAAACCGGTCCGGACCGGTTGACCCGGTTTTTTATATATATAAAAAAAATAATAATGCTAAATTGTGAAACAGCAGTACTAACTCCATCCTATTTTCAAAACCCTAGCGCAATACTTCCTACTTCTTTTCTCCAGCCGCTCCAAGCCACCAACCCCCTTCTACAGAGTTCTACTGCCTTCTCCTCCTGCTGCCTTCTCCAACGCCTCAACATCAGGCTCTCAATTCGTAGTTCATTATAATACTAATGAACCAGAAATCAGTTTTCCTTGCCAAATTTGAAACTTATGATTACTTATGTTTTGAGGAAGAAAATGGGAAAGCAAACTTGAAGTCTTAGCTTCAGCGCCTTCTCCGACGAAGGTAAGTAATTAGTTTTTTTTTTTTTTTTCAGTTTCGTGTTTTAATTTTAAACAATTTGAATTTCTTTTTTTTATTTTGTGTATAATGGTGACCAACTCCCTGCAAAATCGTGACAAATTTATGATGTTGTTCAAATTCTTCCTCACTGTGATAATTGTTCATATTGCAGTGATATTGTTCATATTGTTTATATTGCCTACTTGTTTATTCCATTCTTAAAGTCTATAGTGAATTCACTGAATTGTAGTTGTATGAAGCAGCTTTTTTTTTTATTATTATTGAATTAGGAAAAAAAGACCCCTAAAAAAAAAACAGGTCCAACAGGTCCAGACCTGGACCGGACCGGAAAAAACAGGTCCGGTCCGGTCTAGACCGGAATCATATCCGGTCCGGTCCGGTCCAGGTCCGCGCAAATTCGTTGAACCGGTCCACCGGTCCAACCGGGTCCGGTCCGGTCCGGTCCGGTCCGGTTCTGGACCGGTGTGCAGCCCTTGGCCCATGATCACCTCAAGGATGGTCCATTCATCCACTCGAAGTACCTGGGGCTCATTGGCCCCTAAAGACATCAAGGATAATCCCAATCTATGCGCATCATATCCCATTGTATTCTGCACAACATGCAAATCCGGAGGCATCCTCCATCGCACATTCTGTGTGGGGCTAATGTTTGGGCCACTAGGCCCCATGCCTAGTGCGAAGTTACCATATTACCCCCAAGGGGCCTACGGAAACTGCCCTCCAAGGGGCCAGCCAAGCTAGCTCCTAAGCCTGATCTAGCACCCCTGATGTCACCATTCCCAATCCCCATAAATAGGGACCGGATCCCGATTTATGGAGGTAATGAATAGTTCACCTACCTACTCTCTCTGTACCTCATATCCCAATACTGACTTGAGCGTCGAAGGGAAAATCCCCGAATCACCCCCGGAGTAGTATAATCCTTGTTTTGCATGTCTTGCAGCACCCCTTGGACAATTGGCACCCTCTCGAAATATACACCCCACGTATACTTGACTAGATCCCCCACTCTTGAAGTTCTGTACCCGAAACAGAAGTAATAAAAATCAAATTGGATTAAGTTTTTCAAATTGATTTAAAATAATTCAAGTATTGTGCTTTGTTTCTTGTGATTGAGACTTCAAGAACGCCCTGAAAACGTAGACTTTTGAGTATTATCCTTAGTTACTTTTACTGATTTCGTGAATTAGCCATAAACATCACTTAAAAATTGAAACTTGGACTTAGAATTGTATCACCTAATGTCCTCGTCTTATTTCTTAAGGAATGGTGTATTTAACTAGGTGTATCTGTCTTATTTCTTAAGGAATGGTGTATTTAACTAGGTGTATCTAGCATTTTGCTTCTAAGGGTGAAAGGCTTAATCTCACTCACATTCATTTTGCTGATGACTTATTGATGTTTTATAGAGTTGATGTCTTCCCTATCAGAATGCTCTTCACTGCTCTTTATAAGTTCTCCTATGCTTTGTTCTTCTGTACTTTTTAGAAGCCAATTTGGATAAAAGTAATATCTTCCACTCTAGGGTGATATTCCCTTTTGATATTTGGGTTTTCCTTGTCTTGTAAGAAGTTTTCTTTCAATTAATGTAAGCCTTTGATCGAAAGAGTCATAGCTTGAGTTAAAAAGTTGGACCGCAAAAACTCTTTCTTATGCTGGCAGATTGTTGATTATTATATCTATTTCCTTTACAGTGTGTTTGGTAGGGAGGAATTGGATGGAAAAGAAAGGAAGTGGAAAGAAAAAAAATAGAATTTTCTATGTTTGCTAAAAAATAATAATAAGGGATTCAATTGGAAAGGAAAGGAAGTGAGAGGAAAGAAAACCTTATAAATCTCCCCTTCAATTTCCTCCCAAAATTGGAGGAATTTGGGAGGAAAGAGATAATTAATTCAAAATGTACGTGTATAAAAATGGTCAAATATAAGCTTTTTTATCCCTCTATATTTCTGCAGTAAGATGACCATTTAAAAGATAAGCAAGCAAGAACCTTATATTTGAGAAGTGTCAAAAGCATTGAACTTGTGTGGGTTTGCATTAGAAATGTTGTTCTTTTCTTTTATGTTCTTCCAAACATAATATTTCTTTCCCTTCCTTCTTATTAACCAAACATTATAAAGTTTAGTTTCTTTCCTTTTCCTTCTTTTCCCATCCCTTCCCTTCTTTTACTAACAAAAATTCCAAACACATTGTTAGTCTTCAAACTTATGGAGCCAGGTTTTCATGCTTCCTGAAAATCTTTTGAGAGATTGAAAGGACTCGTAAGCTTTATTTGTGGACTGGTGATAACATGTAACACCCCGATAATTCTCTCTTTTCAGAAATACCTTTTCAATATAAAACTTAGAGAATTACCCAAGTATTATCGCCCGTGTGATAACGTATCGGCTTATTCAGAATTTTGCAGCGGAAAACATCTAACTAAACTTTATACTTTATTATCATAAATAAATAAATAACTAAGTACTTCAAAAACAATTACTCTATAAATGTCTACTCAAACAAACTTATTAAAATATGTTCCTACTAATGCGGAAACATGATAAACTAAATTACACAAGCTCTCCATTCCCAGATTCCCAATGATGCTACATCTGCGAACCTGTAAATGTCAATGCTCTAGAGAATCTGCTCACCAAAATTGGGTCATCACAGGATCAATAAGGCAAAGCCATGATCAACACATACAAACAAAGCACGTAATCAGCAAAGCTGAGTACTACATAATAATACATAAACTTCCTAACATGATACTAAATAAATAACATGCAGGGATAAATAATAATATAATCATATAACATTCTGCAGACATCTTTTAACTGAACTAACTCCAAACATCTTTTTATTACTCAAATGGAATAGTTATTGGACCTGAGTTGTCTTATCTACTAATGCCTTCATTACGAAGACGAAATACGGGAGCTACCACGTATTCCAGAAATGACCTGCGATATCGAGGAACCTTTGCTAACTGAAAAAGGGATGGTGATCAATCCATCTCCTGTAAAAAGCCATGGGCTACCACCATGTACTCCAACTCCTAATGTCCAACTCTAGACGTGCACCAGTCTAAAGTCTATAACCATCCTCGTTACACTTTACGTTCTTTACAGATTATTACTTGTTATGACACACATTCAAGCAATACAGAAATAACAATTCAACATACACAACTGAACTTCTTTTATCTTAGGATTTAATAAGTGGTCACAACTTACAATCCAAGACTTACTTCTTTTAAATCTTAACTTTCTCATTTGTTGAACCTAGCTAACAATCAAACTTACCTTTAAAAGGCATACTTATCAACTTACCAAATAAGGCCCACAGTCCTCATTAAGCAGTGAAAATAATACTTGTAAGGGAACACATGAAAAATCATGAATCAATCTTAATAATATATTATTTCCCCCATGTGAATTAATAATTAAAGTTCCCATCCACATGCTTGCATCAATAAATCCATACAATCATGACAATTCTTTACTCATAATAAATTTAATAATTAACATGCTTGCTCACAGGCATACAACATGTAGAAATCAATCATACTAAAAATCATATATGAACTTATAAAGTTCCTATACATGATACTACAACTTTTTCCTCCTTAAATCATGATACTAATCATATAATCACACAAGTATGTACGTACCTTGTGTAGACAAATTGAGAGGCCACTTTTCTACTCTAAAAGTTGCCTAGGGAATAATCTCCGCCTAACAAAATACAAAACATTGGTATATCAATATACCAATAAATTTACAGCAATAAAACTTCACTTAAAAACGTGTCAAAACCTTTTCTAAAATTCTTTTGACACCAAAGATTAAATATTTCAAACCCTAAAATATGGTACTACTAAAATAGGCTTTTAAAACCTCAAAAATCAAGACTTTAATATTTAATTCTCTCCTTGAACATAAAATATTAAATCTGAAATTTTTTTTGCTTAATAATATGAAACATATAATCTGAAATAATTAAAGATACAATCTTTAAACAATAATTTAACAAAATAATACTTTGAAATATTAGATCAATATATATGAAATCAATATATAAGAAAACGAGGAAAAGAATCAAAAGAAAAAGGGAGAAAAAGAGTGAAATACCGAAATCGCGAGTGAAATATGGCAGCAAAATTGCGAAACTTGCAGAGGCCATAACTGATAGAATAATAATCGGAATCGAGTGATTCTTGAGCCTAAGTTCAATAACTTTTCGAGATCTACAATTTCTCAGAAGGAATTTTTGGCTAAAAATAAACGGAACTATGAGAAATCTGGACAATCAGATTCGGGTGAGAGAAAAAACGAGTGAAGGGAGGGAAAGAGAATAGTATGCCGTGAGTTTTGAGAGAGGAGAGAGAAAATAATCTTTGTGTGGTAAAAATAATTGGGCTTAAGGTATTTATAAGTAGGGTTTTCTTTTGGGCTTTAGGAAAAGGAGATTGAGTTTGAATAGAATTTGATGACGACTAGGATTGATAAATTAGAACTCCTAGCATCAATATAACTCCTCTTTCCTAATCTACTTAGAATTTGGGCTCCTCAAGTCCAATTAGACTTCTTTTCCAAATCAACTTCGTATTTCAAACCTTTTCAAAGCATGCTTAATTAAAATATTTTCAACTTTCTTAAATTCTTAAAATAATTTCATTTGACTTTTAAAATAGTCAACCTTCTTTAAATAATAAAATCATTTCAACTAAAATATATATATATATAAATGATAAAATATATTTATAAAATCCTTTAAAATTATGGGGGATTACAGTCTACCCCCCTTAAAAGAAGTTTCGTCCCGAAACTTGACACGAAATCTCATATATTTTTCAAAACTTGAACTCTTCTTTTCAAAAGTTTACAAAGAATCGTGCTACTTGTGCACACTTTTGCTAACTTAAAACACTTGTGTTATTTATGAACACGCTTTCTTACGCGGAGAATCTACTTCTTTAGCACTAACATGTGCAAATTGCCCAACATAGGCGTACATATGCATTAAAATCTCATAAAATAGACAAAAAGCGCGAACTTTATCGCATTCTATCCCCCTTAAAGAAAACGAGTTACGCCCTCGTAACTCACCTCAAGGAACAAGTCTGGATACTTCTTTTTCATCTCATCTTCGGCTTCCCACGTTGCCTCTTCAGATTCGTGGTTAGACCAAAGTACTTTTACGATGTGGACGTCCTTATTGCGTGTACTACGCACTTTCCTGTCGAGAATCTTGACAGGTATTTCCTCATATGTGAGGCTACTATCGATCTGAATCCGTTCAGGCTCTAGGACATGACGCTCATCAGGGATATAGCGTTTGAGTTGGGAAAATGGAACACATCATGCATCTTCTCAAACTTTATTGGCAATGCCAATCTATAGGTTACTTTCCCAATTCGCTCTAAAATTATCTCATATGGGCCTACATACTTAGCACTTAACTTGCCCTTTTTCCCAAATCTCATGACGCCCTTAGTGGGTGATACTTTCAAGAACACCTTATCACCTATAGCAAACTCATCCTCGCGTTGTTTCAAATCAGCATAACTCTTCTGCCTATCTTGCGCAGCTTGGATTCTAACCTGAATTAGTCTGACATTCTTGACAGTTTCCTCAATAAATTCTGTCCCCAAGACTATATTTTCACTAAAATCATTCCAATAAATGGGGCTTCTACACTTCCGTCCATATAATGCCTCAAAAGGTGCAATCTTAATGCTCGCATGATAACTATTGTTATAAGAAAACTCAATCAGGTCTAATTGGTCCTCCCAACTACCTTGAAAGTCAATAGCACATGCTCTCAACATATCCTCCATAGTCTGGTTAGTCCTCTCAATCTGATCATCAGTCGCAGGGTGAAAGGTTGTACTCATCTTCAATGTTGTCCCAAGGTTTAATTGGACCTTTTTCCAAAATTTCGAAAGAAACCTAGAGTCACGGTCAGAAATGATATCCTTTGGAACTCCATGTAGTCTCACCACATGCCTAATGTATGTCTTAGCAAGTTGCTTCTTTTTCCATGTCTCCTTAATGGGTATAAACACAGTGGATTTGGTCAATCTATCCACAATAACCCAAATAGTATCGTTTCCACTCCTCGTTTTAGGTAAGGCGATCCACAAAGTCCATAGAAATAGAATCCCACTTCCATCCAGGAACCTCTAAGGATTGAACCTTCCTCATGGGTCTCTTATGATCTATCCTCACTTTTCGACGGGTTAGGCACTTAGACACATACTCGGCTACCTCTCGCTTCATATTTGGCCACCAATAGATACCCTTAAGGTCCTTATACAACTTGTCACCCCCGGTGGTGCACGAGAATATGGAGTATTATGCCCCTCATCCATAAGGCGTCTCTTAAGGTCTTTACATTTTTGTGGTACACACCACCTCCCTTTAAACCTTAAACTCCCATCATCATGAATCTTAAAGTCGCCTTCCTTACCTTGCCTAATTTTCTCCTTGATCTTATCTAGGTGCTCATCCCCAACTTGACCCTCTTTGATCTCATCGAAAACCGACAAATCCAAAGATAGGGCGCTAAGTCTTGCCTCACTTTCCCCGAGATTTAAGAGTTCTAGGCTCAGCCTTTGCATATCTCGACACAACTCCTCAGGAACTATCAAGGTACTCAAGCTATGACTCGATTTTCTGCTCAAGGCATCAGTAACCACATTTGCTTTCTCCTCATGATACCGAATGTCTAGGTCATAATCCTTAATCAACTCCAGCCATCTTCTTTGCCTCATATTCAAGTTTTTTTGAGTGAAAATGTACTTCAAACTTTTATGGTATGTGAATATCTTACAAGTCGCTCCATAGAGGTAATGTCTCCAAATTTTCAATGCAAACACTATGGCAGCTAACTCTAGGTCATGGGTAGGGTAATTAGCCTCATAAGGTTTCAATTAACGCGACGCATACGCAATTACCTTCCCATTCTGCTGTAGCACACATCCTAGACCATTCTTCGAAGCATCACTATATACCTCAAATCCCTCATTCCCATCAGGCAGGGTCAAAACAGGTGCAGAGGTTAAACGATCTTTCAAAATCTGAAAGACTTCTTCACACTTTTCACTCCACTCAAATTTTGACTCCTTTTTCATCAAATTGGTCATAAGTCTTGCTATCTTCGAGAAATCTCTCACAAATCTCCTATAATAGCCAACTAGACCTAAGAAACTTCTAATATCTGACACGCTCTTTGGAATTGGCCACTCACTCACAACTTGAATCTTAGCAGGATCTACTGAGACTCCTTCCTTAGACACATAGTGACCCAAAAACACTACTTTCTCCAAACGGAACTCACACTTAGAGAACTTGGCATACAATTGGTTTTTCCTCAATGTCTCCAAAATGATCCTCAAGTGCTTATCATGCTCAGCCTCATTTCTCGAATATATTAGTATGTCATCAATGAAAACTACCACAAACTTATCTAGAAACTCATGAAAGATCCTATTCATTAAGTCCATAAATATAGCAGGAGCATTGGTTAACCCAAATGGCATTACAGTGAACTCATAGTGACCATAACGCGTTCTAAAGGAAGTCTTAGGTACATCCTTATCAGCTACCCTCAATTGATGATATCCTGAACGTAAGTCAATCTTTGAGAACACACTCGCTCCATTCAACTGGTCGAATAGGTCATATATTCTAGGCAAAGGATATTTGTTCTTGATGGTTACATTACTCAACTCCCTATAATCAATACATAGCCTCATGCTTCCATCCTTTTTCTTCACAAACAACACAGGAGCTCCCCAAGGTGATGCACTAGGCCTAATATAACCTTTATCGAACAATTCTTGCAACTGCGTCTTCAACTCACTCATTTCCGGAGGTGCCATTCTATAGGGTGCTTTAGATATAGGTGCAGATCCAGGAACTAAGTCTATGGTGAACTCAACGGCTCTAACAGGCGGCATACCCGAAATCTCACTCGGAAACACGTCCATAAACTCATTCACAATTGGAACATCTTCAATACTTACCCCAACTTCTTTACTCACATCCTGCACACTACAGAAGAATAACTCACACCCCTTTCTCATCAACTTTCTTACTTGCATAGCAGAGATAACTCCAAACTTCTTAGATTTCCCAAAGCGTCTATAGGAGGTCAATTTTCCCAAAGGGTTTCTTAACACTACCTTCTGAATCTCACAGTCGATATTGGCCTTGTAAAGACTTAACCAATTCATCCCAAGAATCACATCTAGGTCTCCCAAATTGAATTCTATTAAGTCAAATTGGAAAAACATAGTCTCCTATCTTCCAAGGCAAATTTCTAAACAGCTTGGTACACCTTATGATCTCCCCAGTAGGAATACTGATAGACAAGTCAATTTCTTCATAATCTACTAACCCCAATTGAATTTCCTCAATCAAACCTTACTCAAATCACTGAGCCTTTAACTCCTCGGTGGCTACTACCTAAAAACCTAGACAATGCTATGGATTTGCTATAATACTCAGAGATGGTCATGCTCCCCATCCTAAGGTCTATGAACTCCTGAGCCTTTTCTTTCTCATAAAAGTAGGGTAAATTTTTTTTCCTTAAAGCAGCAATAAAGGATTCCCAATTAAACTCTTCCACAACACTAAGTCTATTTCCATTTTCTTTCCACCATAAGTCAGCCTCATCTTTCAGATACAGTACAACTTGACCTACTTTTATACCTTCAGGACAGTTCACAGCCCCGAAAATCTTTTCAAACTCCCTAGGGTCAGCTTACCCCTTATAGTACGACGATTTAATCTTAGCTAGTCTCTCAAACATGTCCCCATCAGAATCGGGACTCTCAGTTCTTTCGTGAGTCAATTTCTCTGCCAATAGGCGAATAGCAGAAGCTAAGGCATCATTGTTGTTTGACACTCTACTTCGCGACTGAAATTTAACGTAACTCTACTTTGGTTTCGATTCACACTTACTTGACATTTCATACGAAGACAACATTTGATTTGACCATAAAGATCGCATCAACAAACAATTTCTCATGAAGTTACTATAACACTAAGTTCACACATTATGAACCATAACAATCATATATTCACGCATGAATAAATAATCACATAAATAATCACATAAGGATCAAATGAAACCAATCATAATAAATAAAATATTTCCCCTTTTCACGTACTAAAATATATTCTCACTCAACTCAAATAACTGAATAATAACTTTTATTCCTCGAACGATAACAAGAATATTTTCCAATCCAAAATAACCAACTTATTCCTCAACAATATAAAGATGCTAAAGAAGGAAATTTAAACCATTGTAGCTTGACTACTTTCCAACAACTAATCTTAAAGCATAAATAAATACTCTTATGGAGTTACATTATCATTCCTATCCTTATTTCCTTTATGTTTTTATGGAGTAAGCATTTCATCTTCAAAGTCTCCAGAGTCTTCACTATAATAATAATAATAATAATAATAATAACCTGAATTCCTAGATCTAGTAGATCTTCGAATCCTTTTGGGTTGATGTCCATTTTCATCCATCTCTAAATCACTAACATCGCTCAGATAAGGTCTCTAAGTAACGTTGTAGATGTCCTTTCAGGTTTGCGCTCTAGTACGATCAAACTCTTAAATTACTTCATATATCGCTAACAGGGATGCCTACTTTTAACACATAACGCATAATACTCTCTAAGCTAGTGTAGCTATCACTTTCAGGCTCATGACATCGAACATTCTAATCATCACTCAATACAATTGGGTTATGATGGCTTCCTACTCTATTAACTTACCTGACAGACATGGTTAGGGATCTATAACAAATAAATTAAACTTATTCCAATGGATATACTTAGTACTCTCCCTGTACGCATTCCCAAAAATAATAATACACAAGTTGCCATTAACATCATAGGCACAAGAATATAACACTTAGCAGGCAAGAAAAATACAAACAATTTGCAGGGAAGAAAAAAATAATCATGAATAGTTAGCGGGGAAGAAAATAATAATCATCTTTGAACTAACTATTCAATGCGGGCATATAATATTTCTATCCTATATGCCCTTCCTATGCTACCCATTCTCACAATGCAACAAGTAAAACTTCAAAGGCATGAAAAATAATGCAGACACTTTTATAAGATAATAATAATTAAGTGTCTAAAAAAATATTTCAACACAAAAAAAAAATTTCGGACTTATAAAAGTCAAAGGAAAAGAAAAAAAAAATTTCGATTCTTAAAAAAAAATTCGGAAATTCAATTTTTCGAACTTCCAACATTTCGAAATATAAAAAAAATTCAACCATAAAAATTTCGGAGAAAAAAAAAAAAAAATTCGGACCTCTAAAACTTATATAATAATATATTCCTATAAATTTTTCCAAATGAAAAAGTAAGAGCAATTCTAAAAGTTTATTCAAATAACTGGTAAGTTAGTTAGGCGCCTAAATTTTTTTGAAAATAACCTAAAGCTCCCAGATACCACTTTGTAACACCCCGATAATTCTCTCTTTTCAGAAATACCTTTTCAATATAAAACTTAGAGAATTACCCAAGTATTATCGCCCGTGTGATAACGTATCGGCTTATTCAGAATTTTGCAGCGGAAAACATCTAACTAAACTTTATACTTTATTATCATAAATAAATAAATAACTAAGTACTTCAAAAACAATTACTCTATAAATGTCTACTCAAACAAACTTATTAAAATATGTTCCTACTAATGCGGAAACATGATAAACTAAATTACACAAGCTCTCCATTCCCGCATTCCCAATGATGCTACATCTCGCGAACCCGTAAATGTCAATGCTCTAGAGAATCTGCTCACCAAAATTGGGTCATCACAGGATCAATAAGGCAAAGCCATGATCAACACATACAAACAAAGCACGTAATCAGCAAAGCTGAGTACTACATAATAATACATAAACTTCCTAACATGATACTAAATAAATAACATGCAGGGATAAATAATAATATAATCATATAACATTCTCGCGACATCTTTTAACCGAACTAACTCCAAACATCTTTTTATTACTCAAATGGAATAGTTATTGGACCCGAGTTGTCTTATCTACTAATGCCTTCATTACGAAGACGAAATACGGGAGCTACCACGTATTCCGAAATGACCTGCGATATCGAGGAACCTTTGCTAACCGAAAAGGGATGGTGATCAATCCATCTCCTGTAAAAAAGCCATGGGCTACCACCATGTACTCCAACTCCTAATGTCCAACTCTAGACGTGCACCGGTCTAAAGTCTATAACCATCCTCGTTACACTTTACGTTCTTTCTGATTATTACTTGTTATGACACACATTCAAGCAATACGAAATAACAATTCAACATACACAACTGAACTTCTTTTATCTTAGGATTTAATAAGTGGTCACAACTTACAATCCAAGACTTACTTCTTTTAAATCTTAACTTTCTCATTTGTTGAACCTAGCTAACAATCAAACTTACCTTTAAAAGGCATACTTATCAACTTACCAAATAAGGCCCACAGTCCTCATTAAGCAGTGAAAATAATACTTGTAAGGGAACACATGAAAAATCATGAATCAATCTTAATAATATATTATTTCCCCCATGTGAATTAATAATTAAAGTTCCCATCCACATGCTTGCATCAATAAATCCATACAATCATGACAATTCTTTACTCATAATAAATTTAATAATTAACATGCTTGCTCACAGGCATACAACATGTAGAAATCAATCATACTAAAAATCATATATGAACTTATAAAGTTCCTATACATGATACTACAACTTTTTCCTCCTTAAATCATGATACTAATCATATAATCACACAAGTATGTACGTACCTTGTGTAGACAAATTGAGAGGCCACTTTTCTACTCTAAAAGTTGCCTAGGGAATAATCTCCGCCTAACAAAATACAAAACATTGGTATATCAATATACCAATAAATTTACAGCAATAAACTTCACTTAAAAACGTGTCAAAACCTTTTCTAAAATTCTTTTGACACCAAAGATTAAATATTTCAAACCCTAAAATATGGTACTACTAAAATAGGCTTTTAAAACCTCAAAAATCAAGACTTTAATATTTAATTCTCTCCTTGAACATAAAATATTAAATCTGAAATTTTTTTTGCTTAATAATATGAAACATATAATCTGAAATAATTAAAGATACAATCTTTAAACAATAATTTAACAAAATAATACTTTGAAATATTAGATCAATATATATGAAATCAATATATAAGAAAACGAGGAAAAGAATCAAAAGAAAAAGGGAGAAAAAGAGTGAAATACCGAAATCGCGAGTGAAATATGGCAGCAAAATTGCGAAACTTGCAGAGGCCATAACTGATAGAATAATAATCGGAATCGAGTGATTCTTGAGCCTAAGTTCAATAACTTTTCGAGATCTACAATTTCTCAGAAGGAATTTTTGGCTAAAAATAAACAGAACTATGAGAAATCTGGACAATCAGATTCGGGTGAGAGAAAAAACGAGTGAAGGGAGGGAAAGAGAATAGTATGCCGTGAGTTTTGAGAGAGGAGAGAGAAAATAATCTTTGTGTGGTAAAAATAATTGGGCTTAAGGTATTTATAAGTAGGGTTTTCTTTTGGGCTTAGGAAAAGGAGATTGAGTTTGAATAGAATTTGATGACGACTAGGATTGATAAATTAGAACTCCTAGCATCAATATAACTCCTCTTTCCTAATCTACTTAGAATTTGGGCTCCTCAAGTCCAATTAGACTTCTTTTCCAAATCAACTTCGTATTTCAAACCTTTTCAAAGCATGCTTAATTAAAATATTTTCAACTTTCTTAAATTCTTAAAATAATTTCATTTGACTTTTAAAATAGTCAACCTTCTTTAAATAATAAAATCATTTCAACTAAAATATATATATATATAAATGATAAAATATATTTATAAAATCCTTTAAAATTATGGGGGATTACATAACACTCCTTAAGGAAAAGCCCATGTTTCTTCGGACAACATGTGCTTAAGTAAGGTTGTTGGTGGTTTGAGCTTGAGAAGCTATTATGGACTTTGCTTTTAAGTCTGATAAGCTCTGGGTGAGATGGGTTAATGCCTTATTATATTAAGATAACTATAGTTTTCAATTGTCATGTTGTAGGCGTGTTTTTATTTCGCCTACGCGGTGTGAGCGCGTATTAGATTTGACTACCCCACTGTAAATGTTTTTGTATTGAAAACGTTTTGAAGTCGCCAACAATTCTTTAAAGGAAGAATCATAAACCTAATTGGATATGAGAAACCGTAGGGACAAATTATCCAATATAGATTTTCCCATGGTCAAAGTGAACCAAAGATTGAGTTCGGGGGTGAGGGTACGAATATGGTCATAATGAACCACATTCGCCCAGAGTTGGCCTCTACTAAATATCGATTCATTACAGATTTTATGCCAAAGAATAATCATATAACGTTTTAAACACCCAAAAAATAATTAGTCTAAATTGGTTTAGGAAACACATAAAAAGACTATTTTTTAGTGATATGTTATTAGGCAATCAATATTACAGGGAACCTAATAAGTTGTCCAAATTAATCTGATTAATATTAGAGCAGTTCTTTAGGTCTTTGATTAGCAATAAATAACATGTGGGTGATAAAAGCAATAATGCAGGGACAATCATATAATATGAACGGAATGATCAAGCAGACATATAATATACAAAAATAAATAAAAAGAAAGGAGGTTTAGAATGTACAGTAGAGCGATTTTATATTAAAGATCTACATCATGAAGTAAATGGTTAGTAACTTCAATACAAAAATAATTTATTCAAGAATCCTCAGGATTATACCTATGCGGCTTAGATTGAGGAGCGCAACGATCTTTAGGCGGAGCAATCGTGGAACCAAGAACGCAGTGTGATTAAGAATTGATTGAAAGTATTGAAAGTATTTGAGTGTTTGCGTATTTGAGAATTCGAAGTGTATTGTAGAGGTATTCGTAAGTTTTAGTATTCGTGAAATAATAATATGAAAAGTCGTCCGTAATTCGGGAAATTACGGATATTTATAAGGAAAAGGAGACGTGCGATCCATGCAACAAGACCTGCGCCAGACGCAGTCCTACGTGGCAGGCGCAGTGCCACGCGTCAGGCGCACATTGGAGTGCCTGACGCAGCCAGCCCAATCAGGTTTAGGCACGTGTAAACGCGTTTTGAAAAGATAGAAAAGAAAGTTGCGTCTCACACAAGACTTGCGTCAGACGCAGGACTCTGTGTCAGTCACAAAATCTACGTGTCAGGCGCTCATTGGCTCACCTGACGCGATATGGCCAATGTGCTGGACGCACGTGGCGCGCTGAGCGCAGCCCCCGCGTCCGGTGCATATTCTGGAATATTCGAGCATATTCGTTTGCGCGTCTTTCGAATATACTTTTTTATCCCTAAAATTCCGGAGATGGAATTTTACGGATTAAAAATCTGATTTATTTATCAAAGATAATAAAAATATTCATGATAAATATCTATTAAAATAATAAATATTTGATTGGGCTTTTAAAATGGACTTAAAACATTTTATGGGCTTGAAATACAATTAATCATCATGAACAATTAATTGGGCTTTAGAATATCATTTCAAAACACATTTTGGATTGGTTCTTAAGATTGCTCTTCCATTGGGTCGCGCCAACTAATGTCGCGGTATGTTTCATCATTGGATCCTTAAATGGGGAAACACGATTATGTGTCTACACATGTCTTCTCTAATATGTCTTGGATGCTTAAGAGAATTCTCGTAGGGATATCATTCTTCAAAGAGGAGGCTACCCTTCACTTGTTACCGATCACACTTTCTCAATCAACAAAATGTATGCCTCGCTTGAAGGTTATTAGGATTTAGGAACAACTTGGCTTCGGCTAAGAGTGTGTTTATTGTGTGGTTAGCTATCCAGGATAGGCTACCTACTACTACTAGGTTTGCTTACTTGAATGTACAGATTTCTGCTATATGTTCCTTGTGTGGCTCTAAGACTGATTGTAAGTGAAGCATCTTTTCTTTGTTTCCCCTGTGTTGCAATTTGCGAAGAGCTCAAGAGGAGTTTGGATTTACCTGATGGGTGTTTTGCTGCTGAAATGCAGAGAGCTCAAGTTTACAGCAATAAGCGACCTGTGAGGGGTGATTTATAACGACCTTCACTGAAACTGCGTATTCAATCTGGGTCCAGAGGTATTGTCACATCTTTAGTCACAAATGTCAAACTCCTTAAGTTGTAAGAGATGTTTTATTTAGAGTTGCTTATAGAAGTTAATTTAGTAAGAAGCCTTTGCCTTGTTAAGGCTTTGGTGGCTGTCTGTAGCTTTCTTGTTTAGCTTTAGGGTTGCACATGAAGAGTGTCATTCACATACCTTTCCTAGAAAATGAGGTGTGAGGCATTGATGGTGCAGGTTATCCAGTGGCTTGATCGTTGTGTTTATGCTCTACTGTTTATTTATTTATGGATTTTTTAACTAGAATAATACAAACTCTTACGCGTTCTCTCGCAATAATACAAACTTTTGATTATTTTTAAATAATACAAAATTTTGCCCAAAATTCCCTTGGTAGGTCAATACCGGTTGTAACTTGTTGTAGCAGGTCGCTATGACACGTGTCATTATCTTATTGGTTGTTTTTTAATTTTTTATTTCAATTTGAAAACAAAAAAACCCAACATTTTCCTCCACCCACCTGAACCACTCCAGCTACAACCCTCCCCCCCCAAGCCCCTCCTCCACCACCGAAACCACCCACCAAGCCCACGGCCACCACTGAAACCAACCCCCAGCAGGCAACTCCTTAGCCCTTCCTCTTATCGGACTGTTCCTCTCTCCTTCCACCCTCAAACCATCACCACCACAGATATGCTCACTCCTACTGAAACCGTATCTCGCTCCTCCCCAAACCCACCCCCAAACTTTCTCTCTCCTCCAAACCTACTTCAAAGGCATCTTCGAAAATGTGTTTTTCGAAGGATATGGCGACGATAATGGACCCACTCACTGAAGAATTCGCGATCGGGTGCGTCCTCTCAATCAAGACTACTTTGGGCGACGAATTCGAAGCTCAAGCCGTCACCTATGACCGACCCTCCAACATCATCGTCCTTCATATCCTTTAATTTTTTCCCCCATTTTGAATTATATTGAAAAAAAAAAAATCCTAGGTTTTTATTATTTCGTTAAATAATGTATGGGTTTTAATTGAAGAAGTTTTTTTAGCAGTCCGCCATTGTTGCCTTCTCTTGAGCTTTCTCTCTCCCCAAAAATGTTGAAGGTTCTTCAAGCTTTCGAGACAAATGACGGACAAGTGGTTCATTTTACATCCGACATCGACGAGATGGAAACCTAATCGACGAGACAAACGAGGAAAAGCGGGTTTTCCGGTGGGCAGGGTGGGGGAGGGGAAAGAGGAGTGTTCACTCGGTCTAGTGGAGGGGAAAAGCGGGTTTTTCGGTGGGCAGGCTGGGATTGGTGGTTTTCGGGGGTGGGTGACTGGGTTTGGTGGTTTTCCGGGGTGAAGGAGTGGTGGGGGTGGTGAGGGTCCGTGGGGGGAGGGGGGAGGGTGGGGGAGGGGAGGAGAGGAGAGAGAAAGAGGTTTTGGGTCTTTTAAAATTTTTTTTACCTGTTTTACAGGTTAAAGGTCACATTGACCTACTGGAGGAATTTTGGGCAAAAGTTTGTATTATTTAAAAATAATCAAAAGTTTGTATTATTGCGAGAAAATGGGCAAAAGTTTGTATTATTCTAGTTAAAAAATCCTTTATTTATTAGCATAATGGACTAAACTTATAACATGTTAATCCGCATCATATATCCTCTTATTCCATTTGTCCTCTATGATACTGGACATGGTTCAATGTGAAGTATAAAATATCACTTCTCTTGCTTATCGTTTACAAGATCAACAATTTTCTATTAACAATTTGCGACAAAACACATCACAAAAATTACTTGTAAATTAATTTAACCGTACAACTTCAATTTATCCGTACAACTTCAATTTATCCTTCTCTTTTTGTTCCAATGGTTATAACGTATTACTTCATTGTATTTTTTATTATAAAGAATCAATAGTAAGCTATTAGGATGTGTTGATTACGAGTCTGTAAAAGATATTAAATATCTGATCACATATCTTATTTCTCCATGGTTCCAACACTATTTCTCATCAAATCCCCTTTATTGTAGTATACCTTAAACCCGAAATAACTTCAACTTGAGCATCAAGAAGCTAAAAGGTTTTTCTTTCTCTATTTTGTTAATCTTCAAAAACAACAATTCAACATATATATAAATGACAGCAAATTCGCACGCTAACACATATTTTAAAGATAAAGAAAACTCTACAATAATATACATATATGTGACCAATATTCAATTAGTTTTTCAACAAAAGAATAAGATCAAATTCTCAAAAAGTAAAGGGCATGGCATATGCATGCCCTTCTTCCTTATTTAACTATCCAGCGCAAGAAACGCTAATACAAGGACCATTTTACGGTTGCATTGCACAAGATACATTCATTTTATTAGAAGGAGAGTTGAGAGGCAATGGAAAATGACTTACAAATCCCAAAAGCTTCTGAGTCACTAGAAGCAAGCTAGCATGACTTAGACAGTAAGCGCATAAACTAGTCTGCAAGTTCACTGATCTTCACAAGAAATGCATCACCAACTTTTTGGAACACGACCACACGATCATGTGATTTTACAACCCCAGTGGCCTTTCCGTGGTCTAATGCAACCTTCAATATAGTTTCATTTGTTGCATTTGTGGACTCCGCCTACACCATAAACATAGTACTAATATACCATAACCGGGAAGGAAAGCTTAGGGAAGGACTAGATTTCATGTGGCAGACGAACAATACTACATAACTTATTAAGCACGCTGCTTATTATAGTTCAAGAAAAGTAAAATCCCATAGTGTTTGTCATGTGTCTCCAGTGGCGGAGCCAGGATTTTCAAAGTGGGGGGACAAATTATGGACATCGGTCATCCGGACAAAAATTTTAGAAAAAAACACTACAACACAAATTATTTAATACTTAACGTTTTACATCCGAAATTCCAAAATGCTTATAGTTTTACAATCAAAGAGAAATGAAAAAATGTGATCAATGATTTTTTCAACCGGAACTTGTAAAAAAAAACATCCTTGTAGTTGTACACCATAAACATCCTAAAAAAATAACGAATATTGTGCATTTACATGTTTCAAGTTTTGACAATCTCTCATACACTAACTTCATGTTTCCTGCTTAAACTAAAGCTGAAAGACCAAACTCCTCACTCATAGTTCTAAAATGTGACAGGCCCTCGCTAACAAGACTCTCATGATAACAAGCAGATAATACAGCCAAAAAGGTTATATCATCGGGCTTATAGTCATCAATAATCATACTATAAAACACCATCAAAGCATCCTCTGATCGTCCATTCATCGAGTATGCTGAGATCAAAACATTCCAAGTACACACATTTTTCACCTCTATTGTCCTGAAAACCTTAAAACCATCCTCAAGATTCCCACATTTCGCATACATATCAATAAGAGCAGTACCAACATATACATTCAACACCAACCTATTCCGTCTAATATACTCATGAACCCACCTTCCTTGCTCCAGAGCTCCTAAGTTAGCACAGGCAGATAAAAGCCCCACCATAGTCACCTCCCTTCCATGTTCATATTCAGTGATTAACGCGTTCCAAGAAACAGAATTTCTCTCAGGCATTTTATCAAACACTCGACGGGCATCATCAATCACGAAAAACAACAATATACATGTGAACAAGAGCAGTATTTGCAAACAAGTCTGAACTAATATCCAACATTCTAATATCCAACAACAAATCATTTCAACTAATGAACTAATTCAGCTATAATCAGAAATTCACAACCAAACATTGATATATAAGTATATATTACCTCAAATCAAAACAGCGAAATTAAAATTTGTGGAATTAAAACTTGCGAAATTAAAAAACAACTCACTGGTGAGTGGTGGGCGTCTGCCGTCTGGGCGGCGTAATTCCGGGCTTCCGGCGCCGGCGGCTCGTGGATGCACAGTCAGGCACTCAGGCTGGTTCGTATTTCGCTCCTCCGCGGCTCCGCCTCCTCACTTCCTCTGCTGGTTTCTTCTCCTTTCTTCGTATTTCGTTCCGGCGACTGCGCGACTGGACGGCTAAGGCTCCGGCAGTCCGGCGGGCGGCGTGTTTGTAAGATAGGGTTTTGAAATTTGAAGTTCAAACTTTCTCTCTCTTCGTATTTCCTCTGCTTTATGTTTTGTGTAAATGAGTAATTGTGTTTGTTTCTTTCGGACTCTCGCGACCCCTGCTGCGTGTTTCCTTTTTTCTTTTTTTTTTTTTTTTCTTTTTTTTTCCGTGAATTTTTTTTTTTAAAGTGGGGGGACATCTGTCCCCATGTCCCCCCTTCTGGCTCCGCCACTGTGTGTCTCGTCATAGGATATCTTTAACATAGATGATTATCTATATAATCTCATTTATATTTCTTAGAGAAAGGAGAGAGGGACACTTAAGAATGGGATTAAAGAAGGTGCTTAGTCAACGTAAAATGAACACTTACCGGATGTCGCGGATCTGCAAGCGTTGGAAAGATGCCTCTTAACTATGAGTGATTGCCTTGCCTGTTGTCAACCACAAATCAGAAAACACGAAGATTTTTTAGTGTGAATAAAAGGAACCATAAGTTTATAGTATGCTTTCACCTCATCACGTGCCAGGCGCTCAACCACATAGAGGAAAGCCGATAAAAGGATAGGTATTCCAACTCATTTACTTAGTCATGGAGAATACAAAAATTATGGCCTTGTTTGGCAATTAGCGGATAGTTGATCATTGTACTTTTTATTGTTTACAAAAGTAATTTCAAAAAATTTAGGACATAAATGTAATTTACCTCACTCAATCCTAAACCTCTAATGTCGAAAAACTCCTCCCTCCAGCTTTTTCAAAAAGAGCTTTTTGGGCCTAATCAGCTATTTTTAATCTCTCTTTGCCAAACATTCAATTTAGAGGCTTGACTAATCAAATCCTCTAATATGAGTTTAAACCTATAATATTTCTCCAAATCACTCCTTATCAAACAAGGCTATATATATATCCTCAGTTGAGCCTTTCTCATTTTAAGAAGAAATCATCAATCTGTCTTCACAGTTGAGGTGACATCTTCTCATGACCCAAGCACACACATATGTAACATGCCTACACATACCTAAAATCGTTTCCCCCCGTAATATATACTTAAAATGTTTCCTTGGAAGTTTGTGGAGCTCAGTATCTCAGAACACGCGAGAGATCGCAAGTGGGAAGATTAAAAGTTGAAAGAAATTTGATGTGAAGAAGACTAATTATAGATCAGGTGAGTAAGGGTGCAGGTAAAGGTAGATCAAGCAAAGATTGATTTATAGAGATAAGTTTCAAGTAAGGTCAATTGCTTCACAACAAATTTTTGCTTTCCTGATTTCTAATTGTCAGACTTACAGGCTACACGTTTGGCTTTCCTTGTCTTTACTTGTATACGTGAAAAAAGAGCTTAATTCCTAATTCTTATTATTTATCAACAACAATTTGTTCAATTGAACTAATAATCAGTTCGCTACGAGAACATTGCAGTTTGCACCCTTTATCTAAACACAACATACCTCATAGGCACCAGAGAAAGTCCAACGAAGCTGATTGGTTTTGAGCTCAGGAATGACAACAGATATCACTGGCATTGTTGGACGGTATTTCGCAAGCATTCTATTTAGCAGAAATTATAATTGAGATCCAACAAACACTAAAATTAGACAAATCTACAATAAAATGTCAAGTAATTCAACGTGTTGAGATACTACCTTCGTCTGACAATCAAGTTAGCATTCACTTTTTATTTTACAGAGAAAGCAAAGAGTGGATGCTAACTTGATGATATGACGAAAATGAAAGTTTCAATTGTGGACACTGCCACACTGGGAGTACCACTTTTTCCATTCCAATTAAATTTTTTTTTTTGGTAAGGAGAATTCCCTTGCAAGAAGGGGAGAAATTGAGGATCCTTCTTGCAAGGGGTGAAATTTAACCCCTGTCACAGGGGTGGAAGGAGGGCCCCACAACCACTAGGCCAACCTTGATCCTCTTTTCCATTCCAATTAATTGTCTTCCCATAAAAGATCGTATACAAGTATAGTCTTCAAGAAATAATGATGCGAGAAGCTCATCATGCGGGCAAATGCTTGTTTTTAAAAGAGAATGGACTATAATTCTATAAATATGGAATGGAAGGAAAACATGTTGACGGACAGGGTTCATATTTCAGATCAGACCTTGCAGCTCTCCCAGATGATGTGAAACAGATGATAGCAGATGCCTTCACTTTGATGGCTGCCCGTACCTAATTATAGAGATATCTATTAGCTTAGGAACATATTCACATAATTATATCAGAATAATTCCTATTCTAATAGATTGTTGAAAGTTGAAATATGTAGCAATCACCCATTCACCCTAAGTGTTACTATCTAACTCAGTTGCCCTGACTGCACTATATTTATATGTATATGGATATGAAAACAAGGTACCGCAGAGGAAGCAATGGATTCCAAGTGAGATATAGGTTCTCCAACAAATTTTCCAGCTTTCTTGAAATATATATCCTGATTGAACACCTTCTCTGCCTGCAGGAGAGTTTTGTCCCAAGTATAAGTATGAAGCCCTTTTATTTCATAAGAATATGAACCTAATTGCTAATAAATCATTGAAGCTACAGAAACAATGTTAGGAAAGCTCATTTACAATAAAAATAATCATCACCAAACCCATCAGTCCAAGAACACCATAGGGAACTGGAGATACCATCTATCTAAACAAATTTACGCGGCCTAATATATGTCAATGTGAATAAGTTGACACCAACTATGCAGACATGACATGCAAGTTACGAAAACTGAAGACAAAGATATGAAAGCTCAAATGACACAAAACAAGCAAATCATTTTGTTTTTTTTTCTATCTTTATCATATCTACTTCTAATTAGTTATGTATCCCAGTTACCTTGCCACATTAGAATTTTCTGTTGTATGACTCAAAGTACATAACTGTATATCATTGAATGCATTTGGCTAGGACTTCCACTTCTCCCCCAGCTTTTAAATCCTAGATCCTTTCCGCATATCCATGACTCCGTCCTGTCCTATTGTCGCCCCTCCTTCTCTCTTCCTCAATCAACATTAAAAGGAAAAAGAAGCATGGAAGACTAGCTTGAAGCCTCGTACTGACAACATACCAACAAAAAAGCAAATTTAATTACCTCAAAGCAAATTTTACCAACAGTAGATATTGTTTCAACTGGATACAAGCCACGTAAAGTCTCTGCACCTAAAATAATTGCATCGCTCCCTGGATCAATCAGAGGCACAGAGGGGAAATCACAGGTTAGCACAATGTTGCTCATTACATAATGCAAATGCTGCAGCAGAAGGCTTCCACATGCAGTAGAGTTTGCTAAGAAAATCAAGAAGTGAAAAGCAAAGCCTTTTTGTTTCTCCTCTTATGTTAAATAGAATTTTTAAGCACAAGTATGCAAAACACCCACCTATTTGTTTCACCTACAGTAGGAGGGGAAGGGCAGCAAAGTAATTCTTCATATGGAGTTAGTTATGAAGACTCATATTATTATGTATTGAGTTAGTTATGATGACTCATTGGAAATCTGTTATAGTCAGAGGAAATGACAGAGAAATACCTATAATATCTAGAGAGAAGAAAGGCATCTTTTGGCTTGTAGCTTTGATTATAAATAGACGGATAGAGGTAGAGCAAAAGCATTGAGAATTATTTGGTGGTTGTAATTGGAGAGATCAGCCTCTCGAAAGCTGTAAACCTTTCACCCCTTTGGGAACTATCAATATACTCTGCCTGTTCTTGTTACTACCCGGGTACCTTCTTGTACAGTGAATCTCTTAGTAGATTTATTGCAAAGTAACATGTAGATGTCCAGTACTTGGAAAATAGGGGGATACCATCTAATACAGCATTTGCCACATCAGTTGCTTCAGCTCGAGTAGGTCTAAGATTATCAGTCATGCTGTCCACCACACGGGTAACCACTGCTGGCTTCCCAGCCATGTTGCACTTGTAAAGAGCAGCCTTTTGGAATAAAAACACCTGTAAAATTCACAATAAGAAGTGCACCTTATAATCAGTAAAGTGAAGCCGCCATAATCACATTTAACTTCAGGTTTTCCAAGGAATAAACAAGCGAGGCTTGAAATTGCTTTATGAAGCCTTTTTCACATCCCAGAAGTACAATTCTACACAAGAGCTCCCACCCTTTATGCTTCATTTCATGAAACAATGTTCCCTATTTTCTGTTGTATCTGGTGTAAGGAAACCTTCATGTTCTGTTAAACGCTACAATGTCAGAAGAATTGGCCAAATCAATAACCTCTTGGTAGTGTAGGATTGTTTGGTTAGGCGCAAAAAGTTCACCAGAAAATCTGGTTTTCTCACTTTCCTCCAATAAATCTAAAAATTATGTCCTTAAGAGGGAAGCTCAAAATTTCCTCCCATATCTTGACTATCCTCCTCTATTCCTCCTTTCCGTCCATTGCCCCGGCCATTCCCCTTTTTCCTTTCTCTCTAACTTCTTTATCAAGGAGAATCCAATAAAGGAAAACCCCAAGAATATAAGTGAATCATAGTAAAACTGCAAGAATATAAGTTACTTAAAATACAGCTTTGCATAGAAAGTAGAATCATTGACTATAATATACTACCTCCATTGTTTTTAAATGTTACGCTTTCCTTTTATGGTTGTTTATATTTAATTGTTACACTTTTTTCCCTGGTATGGTTACCTTTTTTTTTTTAGAAGTAAGATGAAGGGGCTCACTTGAGGGGGGATACGGGGAATTTCCTCAAATGAGTCTCATGAGGTTTGATCCCTAGACCTGAGGGATATGAGGTGGGAAGCGATGCTACTACTCCACCACTTCAACCTCCCTTGTATGGTAACCTATCACATCAACTTTTTACACTTTTCTACCTCATATACCCCACCACCCATTTTAATAATCCACCTGAAACTCTCCTACAACATTTAATGCATCTTTTACATTTCCCAAAACCAACTATTCTTTGATTGTACTTCTTTCTTGCTTTTTGCAAAATTTTCTTGGTTCTCCCACAAAGTGAAGTGTAACAATTATAATATGGAGGGAGTAACAGATTGAATGTTGCTCCAGCTCCATAGAAGGACCATCTTATAGCATAGACATGGTATTTCATGGTCTAAACATCAATGTTTATCCACCTAATAGGCTAATATGTATATTTTTCAACATCACGAGATCAAGTGTAGCTCAGTAATGGCTTTAAGATATGCATGCAGATACATTATGCACGTGAAACTGTGAAGCATAAATCAGAGACTATTGAACCACAAATCAAGTTCTAAAGACAATATGGGTCAAGAAAATAGACCTTCTCTGGCGGGAGATCTATTCCCAAATTTCCACGAGAAAGGATAATGCCATCTGCTTCTTGTAGAATCTCATCAAAATGGGTTAACCCCTAAAGAAATGAATAAACAAAAAATTAATTAACGTACAGGAATATAAATTTCAAGCTGACCAAGAGAGCAAGAGCTTCAAAAATAACAACAATAATAATAGAAAAAAATTATACAAAATTCCTGTCTTACTTCAATATTTTCAATCTTTGCGAAAATTTGAGTCTTCGGTAGTAAAGTGGAAAGGAACTCTCGAGCCTGCACATCAAGCAACAGAAGCAAACATTGGACTTGAACTTAGAAGTCACTCTAAGTCTCTAACATATTATATCAAAGACACACTTGCTGCTTCAGTAAACAGGCTAAGGAGGCTTCACGAAAAATAATGTTGACAGGAAAATTTTTGAGTTTATTTAAATATGAGTAACCCAAAGTCCTAACTCTTAACCAGAAACATCTTTACCTCGCGAACATCTTCAGCATGACGGGTATACGACAAAGAGAGAAAATCTATATTGTTTTGAGCGCCCCATGTCCTTATTACCTGGATCAATTGTCCAATGAGAATAAGCTATAGAAGATATAATGCAAAAAGATGAGAAAGGACTAAAGAAACAAACTCATTCTTTTAGGCCAGCTACCAATCAACCAAGTGACTACACATTTGAAGATGTTCCCTTTATGCAATAATTACAATAAAAGACATGAACCCTATGCTACTTGAACTAAAAAGTAACAACTCCATTCTAAATTATGTCTGTTCCCACTTCCGAGGCATCCTTTATTACTGTCCAGAACCAAACCTTCACACAGAATGGTGAATCCTGCAGCAAGAGTATTACCTCTTTATCCTTATCTGTCAGGGTGGGTTGATCGATACGTATTTGGGAGACATGCAAAGTATACAATGGCCCAGACAAAGTTGCAGAGTTCTTGATGAGGCACATCTTCTCCTTGTATTTCAGACACCTGCAATGCAGATATAGAATTTATTATCTCCAAGCTGATGCTAATGCCACTAGCACAGCATTTACTCGTGCCTAGTACCTAAAACACAGTATTGAATAGGCAGCAGTTATTTTACAACATTGGATTTAGGTTCTTTTATGACTCCTCTCTTGCAATTGCATTAAGAACCCAAGTGATAAGACATGCTGGCAAAATGTCCATGTAGACAATTCAATCCAAAACAAGTCAGCTATGTAGTTATGATATAGCAAGAAATTTAGTCACTAGAACAAAAGTATATACAATGGAAATTTTTTTGCTGTACTTGGCATATGTAGATGAAGAAGTCAGTCAGTCCCTAACTCCATCCCTTGAAAAATAAATTTGATTTAATAGACTATTTAATTTTCACTTACCTCGAGCCAAACTGAAGTAGTCTCACTTCCAGTGAATAGATATTGTCCTATAAACATGGTATCTCCAGTCTTCACGGCCTGCAAGATGTAGGTTGAAATTCACAAATAGCAACACATGTATAGAGTATAGAAGATCGATGAAATAACCAACTAACTAGAATATACGATAGAAGCAATGCAAATACAAAAAGAAAGGTGGGTTATTTGATCAACAGGTTTTTTTCGTAAGAAAAACTTCATATGCTCAGATTATGATTAACCTACAACAAAAGCAATGCCTATTAAAAAACATCTTGGTAAATACCACACGTGTTGCTTCAATAAGATAGCTTGGTTTAAAGATATCAAAATAACCACTTTCCAAAAATTCAGATCAACATAATTACTATACCAGAGAACAATGACAAGCACCAAAATTATTGAGAAGATGTAGTAGAATAGATAGTTTCATAAAAAGCCTTATACAACAAGATAAGATTAATATGCCAATTGGTACAACATGAGCAAGTTGAAAATGAAGAGCACTAGAGCTATAAGGTGATAAACTTCATTTGGCTAAACAGAATTCCAAGGGCGTCTAACCACATACAAGCTCAACATGGTTCCATCTTAAAACCAATTGGTTATAGGTGGAGACCTGGAGTAGCCCACTAGACTCATGTTAGTCATCCTCTTCCTCTTTCCTCAATGTTGGACTCTCAAATGTGGATTTTCCTCTTAACATAAAGATCGTTGAAAGTTTAGACTAATCACTAATTGAAGCCAAGACTCATAAGTCATAAGTCATAACCAAGCTTTAAGAATTAGTCATAGTATCAAATAATTCAAAACTTCAACAAAATACGATAGATAGAAAGGAAAGCTTCAACCGAGACATCCACATATGATTGAATCATATTACGCTCAAAGTGATCAGGGTGGTGACCAAGTCTTGCTAGGCTATTTAAGATATGGTAACAGTTTCCTGATATGGAGCCCTAAAATACAGTAGGTTACTACTAGCTGTAAAGCTCATAAGCAGAAAATATCTCACAGTTTGAACTAAAAATAAGCACAACATTTGTCACCTTACACAGTCCATGAAAATTGATAGGCAACAGATTTGAGTTGGCCACTTTATCCTGATAAGGTGTAAGAACAACAAATGATTCTGCTTCAAGAGATATAGGACGCTCTGTCTTATTTACAACTTGCAATTCAGGGCCAACAATATCCAACATGATCTGCACAAATAGTTCATACATGCTTACTAAAAATATGAACAATAATACTTCATATCTATCTTCCACTTACCGAGGTGGGCATATTGCCATAATTAATTATTAATACTTCCTGCTTCTTTTTCTACTTGCAAACATTGAAACACGGAACAAGAATTGGAGAGGGAGAGGTAGAGAGCGAAATAATAAAACGACCCCATGCGGTACAAAAGAAAAAATATATTGCCAAAAATGTCAATGTTGCAAGTAATATGCAACTTTTTGAAATGGGAAACATTGCAAGAGAAAAATAAAATGGATGATGTAGGTCATAGATATGTTAGCATTGCAGAATTTCAACTCAGCAGTTTCCTTTACAAAATATCAAGTCGTAATAAAGAAAATGAAAGAAAATCATCACGGATTAGGAATGACTAGCAAGTACTCCCTCTGCTTTTATTAGTTTACTCACTCTACTTTTCTTGGCCTACAATATTAAGATCAATATAATGTGCCAATAAATCAATATTTTGTCTTTCTTTCTAAGGCCCGAATACGAGTTCATTCACCATATACCCAGGTGTAACATGTGCTGGTACACCCAAAACTAATTTTTGCTCATTTGAAACTCTGTTTTTAGTACATTTAACTCATTTGGATGATTTCAAATGAGCAATGAGCAAAAAAATAGCCTTGGGTGACCATACTCACGGTACACCCGGTGACCTCGGTGCATGATAAAATTTGTATCCACGTACCTATTTCTCCTAAAACTGTGTGCCCAAAAAAGTTGGTAAACTAATAATACCGGAGGGAGTAACAACTATCTAAATGACATAAAATCTCCAACAATTTAGTCCAAATATAGCAGAAAATTTGGAAATAAAAAAAATGACATAATCTCACAGCACACAGCTTCTTGGTATTCTTGATTGCCATCTTCAAAGTTTCCAAAGCCTCTTGGTGAAATTCAGCATCACCCCATGAGAAATCAAAACGCGCCACTGATACAAAAAAATATATACAATATATAAATTTACAAGAACAAAAAACAATCAGTTCAATAATTTTTATAATAGACATTATTACAGGAAAACGGCAGAAAATAATTTTTTAATACACACTCACAGCCTTGGAAGGCTCAAGAATGGAAGCCATCCTAATGGGTTCCTCGAGTAGTAATGGACTCGAATGCATCTTTAAACTCTGATTTTTTTTCGCTTATTAATCTTACGCTTGTACTCTCGCGAGAAAGTAACAAATAATCACGATCATGTGTGAATAGTGCAGCTCTCGCTTATGCTTTTATGCTTGTACTTTAGCTTAACGCTGATCTTTGTGCTTAAAGTTTGATTCAAATACTGTATTTTTTGGTATGTGGATCCGGAAAACTGAAACGATGAGCTAATAAAACGTGGGCATGTGGTTTTGAAAGAGCTGAGTTTCCTGTACTGATCAGTGAGCTCGGTGGGAGTACAAATTGCTAAATGCCGCCCTGAAATTTCCTACTAACGCCCTGTATTTTTGTACAAAAATACATAGGTTGTATTTAATACATGGGTTTGTTTCCCCATTCCCTCCTTTCCTCTTTCTTTGGCTTCCCCTTTCCCTCTCCCTATCACCACCACCATTGGAGCCACCACCACTAATCCACCATCACACCCCACCACCACTGTCACAGCCAGCAATAGTTTTAGAAATAAAAAATATTAAAAGAACCAAATAATACGATTAAGTTAATACATGAATTTAAGGGTCTTCAATTTCATGCCAAAATTAGATTCTCCTTCATTATCTCTCTTAATTGGCAACTTTATCACTGTAGAATTCTTTTGATTTAAGGGTCTTCAATTTCATGCCAAAATTCTCTCTCCTTCAAGGTAATGGAAGTATACCACAAGGTAACTATTCCCCCACGCATGAGAAAACTGAATTTTTTTTTAAAAAAAACATGGGAGGCGTCCACCATGGACGCCCCACCAACGGTGGAGGCGTCCTTTGCAGGCGCCTCACCACAGGATGAGGCGCCTGCCAAGGACGCCTCCACCGGTGGTAATACACCAACAAGAGAGAAGACTACCGGCATTACAAATTGGCATTACTATTTATTGTCCGTATTTACTAAAAATCGTCCGTATTTTTTTCAAGGTTTTCCTAAACTACCCCTCATATATACTCACTCTCACCTCACCCCAACCACCACGCACCCACCAAAGCAACCACCACCCACCAACCAAAGCAACCACCACCACCACCACCACCACGGCGTCAACCACCGGCGACCTCCACCACCACTCTCACCGAAAATCTTGTTACCATGGATATTTCCAAAAAAAAAAAAAAAAAAAATTTTTTTTTTTTTTTGCATAGTAACGGATCAAAATTCCGTTACCACCATGGCGGTAACGGAATTTTCATCCGTTACCCCCATGGTAGTAACGTAATTTTCATCCGTTACCGCCATGGTGGTAACGGAATTTTCATCCGTTACCATGGTTTTTTCAAAAAAAAAAATTTTTTTTTTTTTTTTTTGGAAAAACCCATGGTAACGGATGAAAATTCCGTTACCTCCATGGTGGTAACGGAATTTTCATCTTCATCCGTTACCATGTTTTTTTCACAAAAAAAAAAATTTTTGTTACTTTTTTTTGGAAAAACCCGTGGTAACGGATGAAAATTCCGTTACCTCCATGGAGGTAACGGAATTTTCATCCGTTACCACCATGGAGGTAACGGAATTTTCATCCGTTACCGTGCACTGGTGGCGGAATTTTTTTAAAAAAACGAACCACATTTCGTTCCGGTGTGGTTGGCGGCGTTGACGATTCTTCGTGGTGCTCCGGTGGTGGCAGTGGTCCGTGATGGTGGTAGTCGGGTGGTGGTGGTCGGTGGTGTTGGTCGGGTGGTGGTGGTGGTGTTGGTGGTGGTGGTCGGTGGTGGTGGTGGTCGGTGGTGGTGGTGTGAGAGGTGAGAGAGTAAGAGTGGGGTAAAAAGGGAGGGGTATGGGGGGAATTGTAAGGAAAAAATACGGGCGATTTTTAGTAAATACGGACGGTAAATAGCGATTGGGTTACAAATGTCAGATGCCAGATGTTTTGGCCACGAGATCGGATCAGCTCCCACTCCAAGACTTACAATTAGGGCTGTTCAGAGTGCGGTCTGGACCGCACCAAACCGCAACCCAAACCGTTTTTTCGCGGTTTGGGTTGGTTTGCGGTTTCAAAATTGCGGTTTGGGTTATGATTTCAAGCAAACCGCGGTTTGCGGTTTGGGTTGGGTTTTAATTTTTGTAAACCGAAACCGCATCGTAAACCGCAATTTTATATATATATTTTTTTAAAATACACTTGACAAGGTGACATACAAGTATACAACTGAAAAAAGAAGTTTGAGGTAAAGAACTTGGACACTTTTGATAAATTATTATTGATGTTTAATTATGAACTCAACTTCATATTTATTTGGACTCTTTATATTTATTAATAAATTTTATTACTCTTAGATTACAAAATTAATATCGCGGAGGAAAAAACGGTTAAACCGCAAACCAAACCGCTTTGCGCGGTTCGGTTTGGGTTGGTTTGGGCAAAAGTGCGGTGCGGTTTGGGTTGGGAAAATGTCAAACCGTATATTTGCGGTTTGGGTTGGGTTACATCCCAAACCGCACCAACCCAAACCGCGAACACCCCTACTTACAATGGTGATATGGAAGAAGATGGGGAGGGAAGTGAAGAAGGGGAGAAAACGAGAAAAGAGATGGAAAGTATATAAATACAGTATTTTATACGTATTTAGGGCGTTAGTAGGAAATTCTAAGGCGTCATTTAGCAACCCAGAATTTTAATTGAGATGAAGTAGTTCAAAAGAGATCTTCAAAGAAATCAATATTAAAAGATGTCGTAGCTATTGAGACGTGAGCAATCAACGACTTCCAATATATAATATGGACCACTACGTTGTGGCCCGTGACGGGATAATGACCGCTGATAAAAATTATCCAAGTCGAAAACGCAGATACTCCTACAGTCCTACATCCCGACACTGTTGCTAAGAATGATCTGATTTAAAAACGTAAATACTCCCTCATCCCATCATAGTTGCCAAGAATTACTGCCTCTTTTTAGGATTAGTTGTTTTCGACTTATGTTGTCTAAATTTATTCTAGGATTTTTTGATGGAAATAATCCCACCTTTGAGCGATCCTCCCAAAACAGTCTCACCTTTCATAAATTTGGGAATAATCCCACCTTTAAGATGTATCTGTTCAAAATGGACCCTTATCTGTTGGTAACCTGCAAATGCAGGTTTTCTCTTTTCTCCCTCCTTTACTTCTTCTCCTTCACAACTACCACCACCTAACCACCCCACTCCTACAGTCCCCACCCCCTCTCCTACCCCCACCCTCACCCCCACGGAAAAGCCCAGCCCCCCCACCCTGCCCCCCCCCCCGCCCGGCCCCACCACCCCACCCCCTGCCCCCCACCCCAGCCCCACCCCACCCCCCCCACCTTGTCCCTACCCCCTCTGCCGCAAACCCCCTCCCCGCAAACCCCCCAACCCCGCAAACCCCTCCTCGCAAACCCCCAACCCCGCGAACCCACCTCCCCTGCAAACCCCTCCCCGCGCTTCCCCGAGAACCCCCCCCGCTCATGCGCTTCTGGCGAACCCCCGCTCGCGCGCTTCCGGCGAACCCCCACCCCTTCTTCTTCTTCCTCTTTCTCCTTTCTTTCTCTTTCTTCCTACTCGGAAATTCAAATGGGAGGGGTGACGGGGGAGGGGCGATGGGGAGAGGGGTGGTGGTGGCCAAAGACTAAGATTAGGGTGGGCGGTGGGCGCCTTCCCTGTGGGGGGGGTGGGGTGGGGGTGGGAGAGAGTTTGCGGGGAGGGGAGTTTGCGGGGAGGGGGGTTTGCGGGGGAGGGGTGGGAATCAGTGGGGGGGGTAGGGTGGGTGGGGTGGGGGCCGCAAGGTGGGGGATGCGGGGGGGGGGTGGTGGGGGCTGGGGGTAGGGGCCGGGTGGGGTGGGCCGCAAGGTGGGGGATGCGGGGGTGGGGTGGTGGGGGCCGGGGGGTGGGGTGGGGTGGGAGGGTTAAAAAAAAAAAAAAAATAAATAAAAGGTGGGTCATCACCTTTTGAACAGGTGACCAGTAAAAAGGCCGTTTTTAACAAATGTCCTACAAAGGTGAGATTATTCCCAAATTTATGAAAGGTGGGACTGTTTTGGGAGGATTGCTCAAAGGTGGGATTATTCCCATCAAAAAATCCTTTATTCTATGTTATTCTAAAGAAAATTTGGTTATAACTTTCTTTTTTTATATTTGCTTAGTTTTTTTTTATTTGCAATGTTTTCCACTTTTAGCAATTTATATTACTTGCAACATTTTAGCAATATGTTATCGCTTTCTCTCTCTCTTTTTATCTCTCTCTATCTCTATCTCTATCTCTATCTCTCTCCTCTCCTTGCTCCTTGTAAAAGAACAATAGTGGCAACTTGCAAGTACTGAAGAACAAGAGAAAATGTGGATTTGTGAACTTCAAATTTCGAAGTTGAGCTCCTTGACTTGACTTATGCTTAAGTCCAACTTCAACTATTAATTATTTTCAATCGTCTCCACATCAAAATTATAAAAATGATATTTGAAAAGTACATATAAAAACAAATCTAGTAAGATCCACATGACTATGTTTATCCTTACATATAAATTATAATAGATGGTCAAATGAGAGTGAATAATGTAGAAAGCAAATATTGCAATC
Organism: Beta corolliflora; assembly: GCA_947648045.1. Taxonomy (NCBI): domain Eukaryota; kingdom Viridiplantae; phylum Streptophyta; class Magnoliopsida; order Caryophyllales; family Amaranthaceae; genus Beta; species Beta corolliflora. Next base: position 789,159 of record CANSZD010003181.1, read on the forward strand.
AATATGAACTATCAAACGTATAACATATTAGATTAGATAAGGATGTATATCAAAATTATAAAAATGATATTTGAAAAGTACATATAAAAACAAATATAGTAAGATCCACGTGACTATACTTATCCTTACATATAAATTATAATAGATGGTCAAATGAGAGTGAATAATGTATAAAGCAAATATTACAATCAATATGAACAATCAAACGTATAACATATTAGATTAGATAAGGATGTATATCAAAATTATAAAAATGATATTTGAAAAGTACATATAAAAACAAATCTAGTAAGATCCACATGAATATGTTTATCCTTACATATAAATTATCATAGATGGTCAAATGAGAGTGAATAATGTAGAAAGCAAATATTGCAATCAATATGAACTATCAAACGTATAACATATTAGATTAGATAGGATGTATATCAAAATTATAAAAATGATATTTGAAAAGTACATATAAAAACAAATATAGTAAGATCCACATGACTATGTTTATCCTTACATATAAATTATACTCCCTCCGTCCCAGAAAGATTTGAACACTTGTTGGGACACGTAGTTTAAGGTGATAAGTTGTAGTGTGGTTATCAAATGTTATTTTATTAAAAAAGTTGATGTAATAGGAGTTGGTGAGGTATTTTTTATTAGAGGAGAGAGAAAGTTGGGTAACTTTTTATTGATAAAAGGAAGAATGTGAGCTAAAGATGTGTAAAAGAAATAATATATTAATAGTGAAACCATGTCAAAAATAGAAGTGTTTAAACTAATTTGGAACAAACATAAAAGGAAAGTGTTCAGACTATTCTGAAACGGAGGGAGTAATAGATAGTCAAATGAGAGTGAATAATGTAGAAAGCAAATATTGCAATCAATATGAACTATCAAACGTATAACATATTAGATTAGATAAGGATGTATAAGAAAACGTCAAACGAAAGAAAATCTGAAGCACTCTAGTCTTAGGACCGAGTTCAAGTGGGCTGTAGAACATTACAATTAACATACAATTTGAACGATGTTAGTGGAAAATCTTAAACAAACCTTTTTACAAAGGAACATAAATTCTCCTGCCCCTAACTTCCTTTTCTGTTTATCATTTCCTCATTTTCCAAAAACACCAAGTGAATCCATTGTACACAGATTACAGGGCATCGTCACAACGATACATAATGTACATCAGATGATGGGAAAAGCCCAACAAAAGAAAAATTGATCTATACAAAGATACAATACATTTTCCAAAGGCGATCGAAAAGCCTCAAAAAACACAGCCACGGGAACGCTGCAATTCTTTTATGCAAATAACAGACAAGAAAAACAAAATGCCATCTAAAATTAGCATCTAAGAAATCTATAATCTTGTTATATTCTTAATCAAGAAAATGATCAGCAGCTTGCTTGAAGTCTAAAATTACACCTGCAGCATCAGCGATTCTTAGAGCCATAGTCGCTCTATACATGGCTAAATCTGCATTTTCCATTAGGAGCTGTGCTCTCTGACGCTTAAGTATGGCCAGCTCCACTGATTTGTCTGCGGAAGCTTTAGCTTCCCGTATCCTAAGAATTGCGCTCAGTTCTTCCGCAGCATTATGCTCAGCAGCTATCACTATTCAAATTAATCCAGAATAAATAAGTTGGGATAAGCTCAAATTTTGGATTACAAAAATTATCTCCAACAGAAATTATGTGATTTTCAAACCTTGAAGAACAGTGCTATCTTTGCCTCGTCCTCGTTCGGTGGACAGAACAGTTGGGCGTTTCAGTGATCTCTTCTTGCGTAATACAGGTTTCGAGATCAATTGTGCTCTCGTTGGTTGGTTTAACTGTCGGAATAATACTACGTGTAAAAATATATACAGAATAGAAGATTTTCCTGACATTCAACACCTACCTGCCAACCTAAAGCAGGTGATACTCAAGGAATCACACAACACAGAAGAACCTTGCAATGCTTATCCAACAAGGTAACAACTAACCAACCAACCCAGAAAAGAAGATTTACTCAAGCATGCAAAAACAAATGGAATCACAATAATACAGAATCATAAACAAATTAACAGACATCCCAAGCAAAAAAGTAGCAAAAAATTCCTGTATCCAAACTATGTTACGAGCAAGTAAATGCTTTATCATGGGAGGATCAAAATAGTTCACAATAAGCATGGAGGCTGAGTGGCTGACTGAACAAGTGCATAAGGGAGAGTTTACAATAAAGCATATATCTATCAATAATTTGCAGTGTGGAAGATACAGATAAACCACAGACACGAACAATGATACATCTGAAAATTGCGAGCATTTGTTTTAGATATATCGGCTACACCACATTCTACACTTAGACACAGATCTCAACAGCTTTCACTCAAATACGAAAAGCAGACTCTGTACAGAGCACTTGCCAATATATGATAAAAGAGGCATAATAAAGAGTGTAACCTGTACCTGGAAAACTCTATTCAGTGGTGCACGTTTCTGCTTCCTCTTCTTCGTCCAATATCTATAAACCAGTACTGCTACTTCAATACTGATTAAATCCAGACAAAGATTAGCAGCTGCCTTTTCATCATTGACATCCTCCGGGCTACAATAGGAAGCCTTCTCAAAGGCGTCGATCGTTAATTCAAAGCTGTCATCAGAAAGATGCGTTGATGCCTCCAATTCACTATTGAACTTGTTAAGCCACTCTTCATCCTCAGAATCCATATCATAGTTCGCTGTCCTCCTTGACAAAGTTCTGGACAGTTCATCACTGGTCATTCTGATGTATGACTCTGGCCTCTTAAAAGAACAACTGGAATCCCACAAGTTGGAAACCTCACATACTCCCGGTACCGGAATAATTTTCACAACAGGGGATGTCGGTACAAAGTTTCTCTCACCACACACCTTATGTAGTTCCTTAAACACTACCCAGTCCTTCCGTTCAGGAAACTCCAACTTCCACCCATTTTCTCCTGCCCAAATCACAGCATGAGTAAAACGGTTGGTTGTGCCCGGTCTCATTTCTCTCTGGACCTTAAAGAAGAACCTCGTCGACCCATCTTTTTTAACGGCTAGGACCCACTCATTTGAGGCAGAGATGTCTAACATGACCTCAGCTCCCTCAACTCTGTAACACTTTTCTGTTTCAACTACCAGGACATTAACAGAGCAACATTGTGAGTCTATGTCCACATTAACGCCCAAAGAACTGGTATTTTGCACATGAATCTCACTAACCGTACTCTTTCGAACAGACCTTCTAAGCTCCTGCTGTAAAGCTAAAGGTAATGCAGGGGCAATTTTCTTATGAGCATGATTGGATAGTGGTAGTCCAGTTGATTTCTGCAGGACAAATGGCGATGGATTTCTAGCCCTGCGATTTCTCAATGACCTCCTCCGCCTCTTTGATGCACTTCGTGTAAGAACCCCAATCCTACCTTGTACATTCCGACTGCATAATTTACCTGCCCCGGAAGATGAGCTTCCAGACTTCACACTCTTGGAATCATCTGTAGCAGGAGCCACTAATCTTCTGGGGGAACTTTCACTCTGGTCATTGATGTACGGAAGGGGTTCATCAGTACTACCATTTTTTTTGTGAAAATCCAACCAACATAAACAAGATAGGCGCACCGACCTAAACAACAAAGTAGCATGTATTTGCAGAAAACACATGGGAGCAGCCGTAAAATCAACTGTAAACATTGCTATCAACTGCTTCACCCCGAAAATCCTGCATAAACCTTTGCTCTCAGTCGATCGACCACTCTGAAAGACAACAATTAAACAGCCACAAAAAAAAAAACCATAAACATCAATGCACACCCAAGTAAAGCTAAAATTCGAGCAGCAAAGTAGTACATTAAGTTCTCATTCGATTCAAAACCATACAATCAAGTCTATTCTGAAAAAATATCAAAATAACAAAACTTAAAGGAGAAAACAGAACATACCCACTCAAAATCAATGCCAGATGATGCAAACACATCCGAAATTCGACTCGAAACAAGAAACCTCGAAAGGTCAGCTAAACCAATCCTATCTCTACTAACATACCTAAGAACAACACTCAAAACACTCGTAAACAAGTAGCAACAACCAACACAAGAAGATTTCAGTACAAACGATATCGACCCACGATCAATACACCCTTCAATTTCACCCTCCCTATCCCCATTTCTTCTTCGCCGCCGCCTTCGAACAAAATGCAACCCAAACTTCTTACTATTACTATCAAAATCAACACTCAAACGCTTCCTTTTCCTACTATAAACATTCCTAAACATCTCATTTCTATCTGTGGTCACCCTATCACATATTTCCCGGCCCGGTTTGGCTTCATCGACGTCCATTGGATCAATCCGAGGGCCCACATCATGCCAGCCGTTGATCTTTTTGTGATTATTACAATCAGAAATCAATGGATACCATTCTTCCCCATTTTTAACTCCCCTGTGCTTCACCTCAGCAGATTCCACCCTCAATCTACGCCCTGACCTTAAAACCCTAACCAATTCGTTGTCTTTCGTCTTCGGAACAAACACCCTCGTTGAGCGTCGCATCTCAACCGACGGCATCGGCGCCACTTTTTTTTTACCCTTTTACCGAGTTTACTCACTGAGTCACCGAGTTAAACTCGCCGATTCAAGAACTAACTCCGGAACTGAAGCTTCACCGCATCATCAGGTAAAAACCCACTTTGATTAATCTCACCAAACCTTCAAAAAAACGATGAAATCACCAGAATCGGCCATAATCAGATCACGAAAACCCCCCCAAAAAATTCATCCATTCAAATTTGAAAAAAAAAAATCCGACAAATTAAACGATAAAAGATTCGATTTTTTTCAAGATGGGTTTTGCTAAAAGAAAGATGTAATTTTGAAAGATGGGATATTTTAAAATTTTCACGGATTTCTTGTGAGAGAGAAAATAGAGAAGCTGAAACAGAGGAAAAAAAGGGCTGAAAGTTTTATTTAAAAAAAACAAAAAAAAAAACCGGATTTAGGGTTTATGGAGGAAGAACCAGTGAATAACTACTAGCCGACTTAAGAGAGCCGTAGGATGAGAAAATGGACGGCTGAGGTTATATAAAGACTGGGATATGATTTGATGTCTTGACGTTTCGAGTACGAGGGAAAGTAGACAGAGAAAGAGAAGAAGATAGAGAGTGAGGGATTTTTTTATTCGTTTTGGTGAATTGGCATGAATACCCTTTAGTTGAGTCCACGTTAAGGTGGGGAATATAAAGGGTTGTTTTTTAGTTTTGGGGTATTTTCGTCTTTTTTTGGGGTGGAGTAGCTAGAATATATGAACAGTTGGCGGTTCAACAGGGCGGTAATACGTCTTTTGAGTTGCCCAAAATTTCTAAGTACTTTTTTTTAAAATTAGGGTTTTCTAAATGGAATGGTCGAGACATGCACTTTTTTTAGGAAAAATGGATCAAAATACCCCCAACTTTGACCGGTCCACTTTTAATACCCCTAACTATGAGTTATTTTTAAATACCCCTAACTATTGGAGAGGTCCGCTAAAAATGCACCTGCATTTAATTCGTAACCTGTTAGCCAGCGTAATTTTTTTATTTTTTATTTCTATTTTATTTTCTCTATTAGCTTCTAGAAACCAAAACTCCCCACACCCCACCACCCACTGCCACCTTCCCTCACCCCCACTACCACCCTACCACAATTCATCATGATTTCACAAATATGCAACTTTCATCTTCTGAATCATATATATCAAAAGGAAACGAACAAGTCTCACCTCACGGCGCTGAACTGTACCGCCATAACTAGTAGCTTGGCAAAATATCCGGTACTACGGAACAACAGCATATGAACATCCTACCATCCCAAACACCAACGCAGTCAAGTATATCAACATTTTTCGCGATTTCTTCTCTTGAACAATAGCAGTTGATGAATATAATAGTCTTGACTCAAATACTCTGGCACGATATTTTTTAAAATTATGAATATTACTAGCAGAATGTTAACAACACCTAGTAATCGGCCATGAACTATAGCTATATCTTTGTCTAATTTCATTACTACTCGGCTCTATCACTTGGAACATTCTCCTGTACCAAAATAATTGCAAAATTCTATAGAAGTTCAAATTAAGATAAATCTAGGTTCGAGAAATGAAATTTAGGTTTGAAATTTAGCAACAAACTTACTGAAATTGAGAATTAGGAATTTGTGTATTATGCTTGAATACATGCGGCAAGATTTGTATTCTTCGGGGTGTGGGAAGGGTGGTAGTGGGGGTGAGGGAAGGTGGCGGTGGGTGGTTGGGGGGGGGGTGGTGGGATGGGCGAGAGGAGGGTGGAGGGTGGGGCCGTGGGGGTGTTTTGGTTTACCAGTTCATCTGGTCATAACAGGTAAATGGTGCATTTTTGGCGGACCTCTTCAATAGTTGGGGATATTTCAAAATAACTCATAGTTGGGGGTATTAAAAGCGGACGGGCTAAAGTTGGAGGTATTCTGATCCATTTTTCCCTTTTTTTAAGGTAAGGAAAAGATGGTTAGGAGACCCTCCGCGCGAGGGGAGCCGAATGAGTACAATCTTCTACAATAAATTGATATTCTACTAGGTGACCAACATTGGCAATCCAATCAGCAATTTTGTTTGCTTCCCGGTAGACGTGTCGTATTTCCCATGACGCGAAAGGAGAGCAGAAGAGTATAATGTCCTTAATGATGTGAGCGATTTGCCAAATAGGAGACCAACGTCCTTTAACTGTGTTAACGATCATAAGATTGTCACCTTCGATTTTGAGATGCTGAATTTTATTATTAATGGCAAGAATAATCCCTTGATGCAGTGCCATAGCTTCGGCGATGAAGACTGAAGAGGAGCCGAGGTTGATAGTCGTTGCCTTATATGAGTTACCAAGGGAATCCTTGACGATGATTCCTGCAGCTGCGGAGTTCCACGAACAGAACCATCAAAGTTGAGCTTGAAGAAATGTTAGGGAGGTGGCTCCCAAGTGACCACGATGGAAGTGGAATAACGAGGGTTGGAGGAGGAAGGAGTGAAAAAAGAATTTGAAAATGAGGAACCTGAGGAGATGCAACGATCAACTGCATTCGTAAGCTCGCATTCTTTGTAAAGAAATTTTGCTTTGTGAATGATTCTATGAATGTTAAGATTAGCTTTATTGAAAATTACATCATTTCTTTCTTTCCATATATTCCAAAGAAGGAATATATATTTGGCAGTTGATTTTTTGTATTGTCTTAATTTTGACAGCATAGTTAAGAAAGGATCTGTGTTAATTGATTGAGGGATCCAATCCTTCACTTCTTTTAAATCCCATAAGGAATTAAGATACTGACAAGAGCCAAATAAATGATCTATAGTTTCATCTTGTATATTACAAAGACTGCAATAACTGAAAGGTATAATGTTTCTTTTTGCTAGAGTATCTCTAATACCAAGACTATTTTGACAAATTTGCCAGAGGAAAATTTGTAATTTTGGAGGAATATCTAGTTTCCAAATCCAACAGTATTGCCATTCCTCTTGATGAGGGGAAATATTATGAGCTAACCAATTTGCTGATTTGACGGAGAACTCCCCTAAAGAGGTAAGTCCCCAAATCGGTTCATCAGGTACTGGGTGAATCGGAATCGAGATACTTTTAATACAATTTATAATGTGATCTGGTACAAGTGATTTTAACTTGGCATAGTCCCACGATCTATTTGGTAAAATAAATCCGCTTAGATAAATAGAGGAGTCAACTTGATTTGCTGTTAAATTCATTTTTTCCAGAAGAGTACCATCAAAACACCAGTTGTGGAGCCAAAAAAGAATTTGTGTACCATCACCAACTTTCCAGCGGATTCCTTTTCTCAAGATTGATCTTTGGAGCAAGATTTTTCGCCAAATGGGCGAGTCTTGCGGTTTTGGTTGGCAGCTAAAGAAGGACTGTCCTTTTAGATATTTTTGCGAAACCAGTCCAACCCAAAGATTATATGTATCTATAAGAATTTTCCAGCCGAGTTTGGCTATGAAAGCTTGATTCATGGCCAAAGTTTTTCTAAGACCAAGACCCCCCTTGGGATTTAGGAGTACAAAATTTTCCCCATGCTATTAGAGGAATAGCATTTTTTTTCCTTATTTTGTCGCCAGAAAAATTTGCAATGTAAAGTATCAACAGATTTAGCAGTATCAAACGACATCATAGTAGAGGCACTAGTATAAGAGGGCAAGTCCTCTAGATTACTTTGAATTAGAGTGAGACGCCCTGCTTTTGATAGGAAGCCAGATTACCAAATATTTATTCGCTGTTTAGTTTTGGTAAGTATGAGATATAGATCCAGTTTAGTAGGATGAAAGGAACTGAAAAAAATTCCCAGATGGCGACCAAGAGTTGATTTAGGTAGCATATTGAATTGGCTGGTTAAACTTATTTTCCTATTTGGATGAACCTTTTTGGAGAAAATAATTAACGATTTGACTAATTGACCTGAGAGTTTGCAGAAATCGTCTAGTAAAGATTTCAACTTTCTACAAGCTGAATTGGTTGCTTTACAAAAGAGGAGGCTATCCTCAGCAAAGAGAAGACAAGGAATATTAGCGGTTCTTGGATGAATTTTGAAACCAATACCGGAGTTCCTATCCCGAGGTTGAAGTGATAATTTACGGATTAAGACTTCCATGTAAAAATAAACAAATAAGGTGATAGGGGATCACCCTGTCCGAGACCCCTTGATGGTCGGAACCAAGGGGAAGGAGATCCATTTACTTTTATGGAATAAGAAACATTCGTAACGCATTCTTTTATGCAAACAAGAGGCAGGAAATCCAAATGCCGAAAGAGCTTCCCATAGGAAATCCCACTCGATTCGATCATACGCTTTTTCCGTATCTAGTTTTAAAGCACACTATCCAGTTTTATTTTGCGATTTTTGGAAGGTATTAAGAGCTTCTTGTGCAATCAAAATGTTATCATGAATAGAGCGATCCTGAGTGAAAGCATTTTAGAGGGGACTAATTTCTCTTTGTAGAATTGGCCGGAGACGATTTATAGTAATTTTTGAGATAGCTTTATAGATAGTGTTGATTAGACTAATTGGCCTGAAATGGTGAGGAGTTTCCGGTGATTCCTTTTTTGGAATAAGGGTAATTAACGTGTGATTTAAAGATGAGGGTAATTTTCCGTGGAAAAATTAAAAAAGCTTTGAACGGCCAGAATGACCTTTTTCTCAATTATGGGCCAATAAGCCTGATAGAACTTTCCCCCGAAACCCTGGGGCTTTTTAAGGATTGATATCAAAGATTGCATTTTTAATCTCTTCATGGGTGATGGGTGCTAACAAATTTGTAAAAATCGTCATTAACAACTATAGGTTTAAGAAAGCTTAGATCTAAATTCCTTGGTAGAGAGTGGGAAGATTGTAACAGGGCTTGGAAGGATTTGGAGAGTAAATCCGTGAGTTCGTGATGTGCATATGAGCTCTAGTTTTTTTTCATTTTGTTATGGAAGAATCGGGAATTGCGATCACCTTGGTAAGCCAAGTTTTGCGAGAAACATTGCCCCACGATTTCTGGTTAAAAATTAATAATTTTTCTCTTTGGGCTAATAACCTGTTAATATGATTTATCAAAATGTTGTTGAAAGGTTGTTGCCATAATTTTATCTGTAGGTCTTTTATTTTTTTCGTCATTGGCAGCCAGTTTATCTGACATGTGTTTGTACTTGGTCTTAGCCCATGATTTTAGTTGGATTTTAATACGAATCAATTTTTATTGTATGCGAAAGAATCGTGATCCTTTAATGTTGATGTTCTAATTTTTTTTAACGATTGAATGAGAGTTCTTATCGAGTATCCAAAAGTTTTGAAATCTGAACGGTGGTGGTTTGTTTAATTCTCCCTCATTAGTTGAAAAAATGAGTGGTGCATGATCATAAACTGTGAAATTACCATAGAATAGTGTGCTATCAATGAAGTCATTATAGAATGTGGGATGGCTAATAGCCCTTCAAGGCGTTCATATATTATAGTGTTGTTAGAGATTCCTCTTCAAGAGAATGCTTCTTGAAGGCAAGGTATGTCAATAGCAGAGTGATTTGCCATTAAAGTAGGAAGTGTTTTGAGCTGATTGTTTCTCAAGGGTGAGCCGCCTATTTTTTCCTGATGCAATAACATTTCATTAAAGTCTCCTAGAAGGAGCTAAGGATGATGTAATTTGGAGATGTAAGCGTTCAGATATGTCCAAAAAGCTTATTTTTCTATGTTTTTTGCAGGGCAATATGTTCCCATTATAGAGTCAATTTTGTTATTAGGTTTATATAAAACTTCCAAGTGCACCAAACGATTACTCAAGTGGTGACTTTGTATAGAAATATTTGTGTTATTCCAGCAGACCCAAATTCCTCGAGTTTTTTTAGCTAGAAAGAAAAAAACTAGGGAGAAACCCAATTAACATGCCACCTTAAAGCATCCTTTCGGATGATCTTGGAAAACGCAATATCAGGAGACTCAAACCAATAACAAAGATTTGGAGTAGAATGGCCACGATTAGCCATCCAATCTGCAGCATAATTAGCTTCTCTAAAAACATGCTCAATATTATAATTAGTAAATTCCTTAAGATCCTCACCTGCATCATTAATAAGAGCATTAATAGACCACCGAATTTTCCAGACTCTTTTAACTGCCTGACTAACCGAACAATTGTCACCTTCAACAAAAATATTAGTAACCCCCAAAGAGAGAGCCCCCCTAATACCTTCTCTTAGACCCCAGGCCTCAGCTACTAAAATAGAGTTGTTTTCAACAATAACATTAGCACCACTTAAAAGGAGATTCCCTAAAGTATCTCTAATAACAAAACCATAAGCTGTATTGCCATTTTGCAATTTAGACCCATCAAAATTAAGCTTAACAAAATTAGGCGGAGGGGGGGACCACACTATATTTGACCTAGTAGTAATAGACCCCTTAACATCGAGTGGCTTGTCTCATTATTCAAAGAATTTCACTTGAAACATTCAATGTTTTTCATATAAGCTCTTATCATAGCCCCTAATTTAACTGGAGAGAAGCTCTCCTGATGAAATTACTATTTCTAACATGCCAAATAAACCACCAAACAACAGCATAGAAACAAAGGTTTTTAGAATCCAAGCAAGACTTGAGATTACAGAAATAGTCTATGAAAGACAAATCTGCTTCAACTATAGGGAGAGGGAAGAAATCTCCATTGACATTCACAATATCTAAAACATCATAAGTGAAAGGGCAGTCAAGAAATAAATGATGATCATCTTCAGAATGAAAATTACAAAAAACACATTCCAAAGGGAGAAAAATATGACTCATCTCTAGCCTCTTTTTTGTGGGAAGGCCATTCTGACAAATTTTCCATAGAAAAAACTTGATCTTAGGCGGAATAGACAAGGACTAGATCCAATTATAACTAACCTGACTAGGAGGGTCTAAGCCATATCCTTGAAGCAGAGCAACTCCTGACTTAACCGGATATTCCCCATCTGCAGTAAGGCCCCAAAAACCCTGTCTGACAAATGATTTGGAGGGATAAAAATTTTCAAAATTTCATCCACAACGTTAGTAGGAACAAATTGAGATAAAAGATCCTTCTTCCACAAGGCCTCCTCAGAGTTGAGATAACTAACCCTAAGCTCTTCTGAACCAATTACAGGCGAGCAATTTTTACTAATAGGATATTTAAAAACCTAATTATCAAACCAAAATGAAATATCCTCACCATTCCCTATCGACCATCTAAGACCTTGTTTAAAAGGAGTTCGAAGCGTCATCAGTTTACGCCACTGCCAAGAAACATTAACCTTAGTTTTATAGGAGAATAAATCCTCTTGTTTCAAATATTTTTGCTTAACAAGTTTGACCCATAAGTTATTCGGCATTCTAATAATTTTCCATAATAATTTTAATTGAAGTGCTATATCATTGATTTTGGCTTTTCTCAACCCCAAACCTCCAAATTTTTTAGGTTTACAAATCGTATCCCATCCTATCAAATTAGGGGCTTTGGAATTTGGGTCCTTATTCCATAGAAAATTTCTATAATTCTTATCAAGAGTCGAAAGAATTGAAGGAGGGAGAGCAAAATTTTGCATTTGGAAATTAGCTTTAGTAGCCAGGTTAGATTGAATCAAAACAGTTCGTCCTGCTTGAGATAAAGAATTGGCTCTCCATTTAGTAAGTTGAGAGGAAACTTTTTCTTGAATATCACCAAAAGTAGCATTAGTGACCTTACAATTAATGATCGGGCATCCTAAATAATTACCTAAAGAAAGAGTTTCTTCCATATGAAGGATAAGCGCAAAATCACTTAATAAACCTGCTTGGGTATTATGAGTTCACTGGAAAGCTGACTTATGAAAATTAACTAGTTGACCTGACATAGAACAATACTTATTAAGAATATTTTTTATAGTATGACAGCTTTCCATATTAGCTTTAGCAAAAATCATAGTATCATCTGCAAAAGTTAAAAAAGGAATATTAACTCTAGAATGACCAAGAGTGACCCCTATCAATCTGGAACCTGCAGTACTAGCTTGATAAAGTTGACGAGCTAAAATCTCCGCACATAGAATAAAAATATACGGAGATAAATGACCCCCTTGCCGAATACCTCTAGAGGGAAAGAACATATCTCCTAGGGTTCCATTAACAAGAATAGAAAAAGAGACTGTTGTAATACATTGTTGGAGCCAATTTATCCATTTTTCACAAAAACCCAACTTTTTAAAAGTTGCAAAAATAAAATTCCATTCTAACCTATCATAACCTTTTCCCATATCTAATTAAATTTCTAACCAAACTACTTTACCTTTTTTTAGTTTTAAAAGAATGAAACACTTCATGTGCTAGTAAAATATTATCATGGATTAGTCTTTCACGGACAAAGGCCCCTTGCAAGGGGTGAATAATTCTTCCCAAAACTATTTTAAGTCTAGAGGACAAAAGGACCCATAAAATCAACTCCCTATACATCAAAGAGCTCAACCTCTAGAATGTTTTATTGAGGCATCTCATTTCTTTTCGTGAGTCCACCACTTCTTTGACATCTATCTCAGCTCTAAACAAACTCACGTGCATCTTTTTGCATCGAAGGCTAAAACATACCATATTGGAGCACCTTAGCAACAATTTTGCTTGCTCCACCATGCCCTCCATATGCCAAGGTATGTCAATGATTCAACACCGAAGTTATTTCATGATTAGGCATAATTCTCCTAAAAACACTGTCGGCGCACTTCTTAAACAAGAGAGAGTCCCAATAGAACCTTGAAGCCTCCTTGAAAAACTGCTTCCTTTATTGAGAAATGAAGCCATGAGGTTCAATCCCACAAGCTAAGTAGTTCCCGAAGTCGGCAAACCATGGAATCTAATTGTTCACGATCGCAAATAGAGCTTCTTCTCTCAAGTCTTCTTCAATAGGGTTCTCTTCATGATAATAGACCTTCTCATCAAGAGGGAGACTAGAAAGAAGATCAGCTACAAAATTTTTGCGTCCCCTTCTTCTCCTTCATCTCAAAGTCAAACTCTTCAAGAAGTAGCACCCACCTAATGAGCCTAGGCTTTGCATCTTTCTTGCTCATCAAATAACGAACCACAGAATGATTTGTATACACAATAGTTTGTTGCAAGTCAAGTAAGATTGGAATTTGTCAAAAGCAAAGAATACGACCAATGTCTCTTTCTCCGTAGTTGCATAATTCCGTTGAGCATCGTCCAAGGTCCTACTTGCATAAGCTATTACATATAGCCTTCCTTCCTTACATTGCCCAAGAACAACGCCCACTGCAAAATCACTGGCATCGCACATTAGTTCAAAAGGCAAGCTCCAATCTGGAGCTTGCACTATGGGGCAGAAGTGAGGGACTTCTTCAAAGTCTCAAAAGCCTTAATACAAGACTTATCAAACTAAAAATCTACATCCTTTTAAAGTTGATTCGTCAATGGTTTGGCTATATCCGCATGTCCAAGGAAAGCACGAACTCTCGTCACCGAGTTTGGTGACGCAAGCTTCTCAATAACCGAAACCTTTACCGAATTCACTTCAGTGCCCTTCTTTGACATGCCCTCCTCGACCATAAAGTGACACTTCTCCCAATTCAGGACGAGGTTCGTCTCTTAACACCGTTTCAACACACACTCAAGATTAACAAGACATGTGTTAAAAGACGAACCACATACACTAAAATCGTCCATGAAGACCTCGTCGATGGAGCATCGCATAGGGCACGAGAGAGAGAGATAGAGAGATAAAATTGGGGTTTCGTGTCCAGGTCTCCACCGGGGAGAAGAGAGAGAGGGAGAAAACGCGAGCTGCAGGTTGAGCTCCGAAGAGCTTGGGGCTCCGGCGAGAAGGAAATGGACGGGGAGAGGTGGGATTGACGGGAGAGATTGAGATGGGGTTTTGGGGTTTCACGGGTTGGGTTTTCTTTGGGAGTGAATAATGACGAGAGAGAGAAAAAGGATGGGGGTTTGTTCCTTCATTAAACCGACAAAAAGAGGCTTGGGGGGGGGGGTTTCTTTTAGTTTTAGGATTTAGTTGCCAAATCAGGAAACATCGTCATATATAGCCTAGCACCACTCAACTCATTTGGATACTTAAATTATTTTAGGAAGTAACCTCGACCATGATCATTTCGGAAAATTTTTAGGACGCAATTAAACTAATAAACATAATTAGTAATTAATAAAACGGGATTAATATTCGGGGTATTACATCCTCCCACCCTTATAAAAAGTTTCATCCTCGAAACTTGCAATAAGTTAATCGAGGAACAACAAGCTAAATTCATTTAGACAAAAACCAAGATCTCAAGCTTTCATGACTTCGTTAGGTATTCAACCTCCATTTGACCATCTCTTTTGTATCTCTACTTCAACTCGACTCGCGAAATCGAGGAGCAAAGAAAACAAAAGGGGCAAACTTGTTGGCAATGAATTCCAACTAACTCATTTAGTGAGATCTCGTTTGAAAACCTTTTGATTACTCAAATCATATAAGTAAAATTCATCGAAACACTATTAAAGATCACATAACGCAATGTACATCATAACCGTCATATACTCATATAGCTTAAGACCAACTAGGTCTAGGTATAACCACTCAAACTTCAAAAGCGCATCCATCATCCTATTTCTCATATCTTAGACTCTATCAACCCAAATAGTCATCAAAATCAACCTCAACTCTCTCAACGTCTAAATTCCCAAAGGATCATACCTAGGCGATGCAAAGTCTAAGACTCCGCACTTCCGTCTAGGTTTCAGCTCTGATACCAACTCTGTAACGCCCCGAAAAATACATAACCTTAATCGTCAGCGGAAGCAGATCTTAAGCCTGTGAGTTATGGCCCACAAATAAAATAATAGCCTAAAATGATCTCTTAAACATACAAATGCTCAACTTAAAGTAATAATGATTACCCTTATTACAGAGTATTCTAAATATCCCAAATTATATACAGAGTCACTTCAACTCAACCTTTCCGTAGCATCCTTGACATATCCGATCCTTCGTTTTCTTCTTAATACCTGAATAATTTCATAAAACAGGGAAAAGGAAAAACACAGAAAATAAACTACAATGAGTTGAAAACTGGTACGGCTGTTGCGTGCCCACCAAAAATAACCTAACTATAACCTTCTAGCAATGTAGTTGGGTAAGTCAGGGTCGATCCCACAGAGAATTAGATTTATTTTATTATTTCTTGTGTTAGTTAGAAACCCCTGTTCTTGATAGAATATTAATTAACTAAATAAACCACTAACTAGAAAATATCTACTAAATAACTAAACTAAGAAAGAGATAATCAAAGATAATAAAATAGGGGTCGGGAGATATATTATGGCAATGGAAAATTAATTGATCATCGAATTAATAAATCATGAACGAAATTAGACAATTTATGCATATACCTTAACGTCAACCCAGAACCCAAATAAGTATTCTAAACTTCCCTTAGTTTGCAAATAAACCAAAAAAGCTCTTGGAATATTGTCTAACTAACTAATAATCTAGAACAAGCTCTCTAGACTCGATTAATTAGCAGCATGAATGACTAGGAAGAAGTTAACTTAAACCATAATTACACAAGCTCGAATTATGCAACTTAAAGGATTAAATAACCATATGTATTACGACAAGCTTTCGTCGCCAATCAAACACCTACTTGCTACTAGCGGATTTAACTAGGACAATTATGTATCACAAGCCAAAATCCTAGCAAGCGAACTAACAAATTACACTAAAGATGGCCAGTCTAAGATATAATTTGACAAGTTAACACAATAAAAATAAGTTTATCAATCCAATCAAAGCATAAACATAATCATCCAATAAGAAAGATCACAAGTTTTTCATTCTCACAATTCAATAATCCAATACCAAATATATCTCCCTATCCTAAAGAGATTTAGCCTAACATACTAAGAACAAAAATAATACTAATAAGAGTGAAAGAATTCATAATTGAAAAAATACACAATCTAAAACTATATTAATAATCCAAATCCAATTATTAGTTGTATGGAGAAAAAGGAAAACTAGAACAAAACCTCCAAACTTGTAAAGTACCAAAAATTGCCGAAGGAAGTAAGATGTGCTGCTCTGATATCGACAATTTGTTACTGTAATCTGTAATCTGTAGTCTGTAATCTGCTGCTATTCTTCTACTCCGTCTCTGCTGTTATGTATATTTCGCTGTAATTGAGTGATGCTGCTACAAACGCTGCTATGCTCCTCTAATTCCCCCTATTAGTTGCTGCCCTCCTAAAACTAAAATTTCTCCTCTAATATATGGTCAACTCTTGGTTTATGGGTTAACCAAAACCTAACTTTCCTAATTACTCACTTTTTGACATCAATTTGCTGCTGACTCCTCATCTTAAAATGGAGTAACATGATAGGACTTGTAGGCTTGTTTTTCTAAATTTGCACGACCCTTGCTTCTTTCTCTTCTTATTTTATTTTTCCATCAAGCCCAATCATGTGAACTTCTAATTTCTCACAAAATAAGTCCAAGTAGGAGAGGGAAAATGAGCTCCCAAATCCGATTGCAAATTTATTGCCCAAATCATCATCCTGCAGACAAATAAATAAAATCGTAGTAACTCATGTCTCGGAAGAAAAATAACTTAAAACTCCTTGTAAAATATAAAACTCAATATTAAATTAAGGGTTTAAGATAATAAAAATACACACTTTACGACCCTATCAAACTCCCCCAAGCTTATACTTTTGCTTGTCCTCAAGCAAAGACATGAAAAACAAGGAAAGTTCAACTCATGACAAAGGGATGAGATGTAGCCAAACACATCAAGCATCTAACACTAGCATCAAACTAGCATATATGCAATCAATGAACTCTTAAGGCCACTTACAACTTCTATGAACCAACCATAAGTTACGTATGCTAAATAGTAGTGAAACAACCTTAAAGATCATTAGTACTTTAATCATGGATGTAATGGGGCTAAGGTAAAGGAAGGTGTGGGAAATATTTAGGAAAGTGGTGGTAAAAACTCTAAGACTAGTAGAGCGAAGCGGCACCACAAACATAATACAAAAACACACCATCTTTCTTAAACTTCATAAACCTTTTCACCAAGTTTCATGACTCTAAAATGTTATGTCTTTGTCAAGTAGCTCTTGTAACGAGATTTCAACTAGTGGCTTCCAGCCTAATTGGTCCAAGGCACTAGGCATGAAAATACCCCAAAGAGTCTACTCACTCGAACTACCTAAACAACAAATAGAAACACCACACGTACATATTTGGGCTCAAATTTTTTTCTTTTTTTTTTCTTCATTCTTTTTTATATCATAATCTTTTTCATATTATGTTTTCAGAGTTTTCAACTTTTTCTTTTTCACTTTTGTTTTTCCATGCCCAAATATTGGTACGAAGAGTCTTTAAGATATGAAACTTTTTTTTTTCAAAATATCACCACTCAATCAGGACAACATTCCACTTTACAATTACAAATGCTCTACTAATCTTAGAGAAAGGTAAAACACTTGTTTTTTTTCTGGTGAATGTTTA
Source organism: Beta corolliflora (assembly GCA_947648045.1). NCBI lineage: Eukaryota > Viridiplantae > Streptophyta > Magnoliopsida > Caryophyllales > Amaranthaceae > Beta > Beta corolliflora. The sequence goes on from CANSZD010003181.1 coordinate 807,214, forward strand.
TTTTTGTGAGTTTAACATGAAAATAAGCTAACAAAGCTCGAAGTTGGCTCACTAGAGGAAAATGTCATTGGTAGGCTTTTTTGGCTCAATGTGGTGGTACAACCTAAATGCCTAAATCATCTCTTATTTGTCACTTCACTACATAAATAGCTTTAGCAAACCGATTGAAAATTCACAGAGTTAGGACTTTTAGAAGTTCATACAAAGGCATATACATAAGTCCAAACACCAAAGTCAAATATAGTGGAGCCAAATTTCCGCAAAAATTTCGGCAGCATCTCCCCTAAAACAGGACAAAAACCAAACAACTAGTAGTTGTTTTCAACCAAAAAAACAAAATCATACCATTCTTCCAGCATATTCCAGCACATATAATCACACAAACCATTTCAAAACAACCACACACTCTCCATAAATTCAAACATATTTCTCCCCCAAGCTTAGATCACACATTGTCCTCAGTGTGGGAAAAAGAAGAAAGAAGAGAAAAAGAAAATGAGTAGAGCTCACCAGATTAAGGGATATGTTGAACTTTGAACCTTGTTTCCCCCAAGCTTGGAGGACATGACTGTCCATTAGAGAATACAAGAAACCCACCGAAAGATGGGGAGTGCACGAGGGTTTAGGATAGAGACCAGTTGGTGTGCTGTGAAGTGCAGCAAGAAAGTATGAGGTCACTACAGATTGTCGAGCATAGTGTGTAATTAAACAGGCTGCAAGTTTTGTCAACACTGCCGGTGCTCTTTACATATAGCTGCCATATCCATGCTACACCAATCAGAAACGAATGTCGTCCCTTCCCCAAGCTTAGACGACATGAAGTGTTTAAATTTGATGCAAAGAGAAGATGTTCCTGCACCAGGATAAACAAAACAATATGAGTATCACTAAACAGAACAGAGGTGTGGGGGGGAGAAAGAAACAAAGAAATAAAAGACTAATTCCCACAAAACAAAGAAAAATGAATATAACTAAAGAGGATGGATAAAAATCCTAGAATGAAAAACAAAACTCACATAACCTAAGAAAAGAAAATATATATGTTTTTTTTTATAAAAAGAAGTAAAAATCGGAAGAAAAAGAAAAAGAGAAAAGAATATATATATATATATATATATATATATATATATATATATATATATATATATATATATATATATACATAAAATGAAGAAGAAAAAGATCATTGAAACATGAAACTTGGGTTGCCTCCCAAGAGCGCTTCATTTATTGTCGGTAGCTCGACGTCCTTCATTCTCACTTAACCAACATCAATCGGGTTAGCCAATATCCCATCAAATTCATTGCTCTTCACATGCCCAAGTGGAGTAGCTAGTGGCTTTTTTCTGCAAAATGCATGCACTTGACAAGCAATCACATTAGTAGCATAAGCATCATTAACATCAACTGCATTTTTCAATAAATCAAAAATATTATAGTTAAGAATTTCTCCATCGAACTCCATGGAAAGAGCCCCTGCTCGAACATCTATTTTAGTTTGGGAGGTGTTAAGAAACGGTCTCCCTAATAAAATTGATGTAGGAATAGAAGAATTATTGTTATCCATATCAACAATGTAAAAATCTGTCGAAAACACTAAACTATCAACTTGTACTAAAACATCTTCCAATATTCCAAACGAAGACGTATGAGAACCATCACCTAACTGAATAATAACGTGAGTTTTCTTCACGGGAGCTAGATTGAGGGCCTTAAAAATGGATAATGGCATGACATTTATCGAGGCTCCTAAATTTAACATAGCCTTTTTAATTCTCATATTTCCTATGCTACAAGAGATAGTGAAGGAACCTCGATCCTTGCATTTAGGTGGAAGTTTACCTTTTACACCATCACAAATGTTCTCCTGTATACTCACCTTCTCATCTCCGGTAAATATATGTTGCGTAGGGACAACATCAAGATGCTCTTGGAGTCGTTCTTGTTCTTGATCTTGGCGCAACAACCTGCAAGGAAAAGGAATGTGGTCATACTTAGGATCAAAATAAAATATTTCTCTCACCTTAGAAATCTTTTTATCCTTCTTTTCTTCTGAATTACTTTTGATCTCTTGCTCCTCAATATCCTTCTGTGAGCTACACATTTGCTCACCAATTAATGTCATTGAGCTTACATTCTCCCTCGGAATTCTCTCTGGTTGGCTAGGCAATTTGTTAGAACTTTGAGTTTGCAATTTGCCTACAGCTTCAGCTAATTGAGAAACTTGATTCTCTAGGTTCTTCAAACCACTCCTTGTTTCTTGTTGAAATTGGAGAGTGTTAGTAGCCAAACTTTTCACTATTTCCTCCAATGACATACCACCTGATTGTTGTTGTGGAGGTCGAGACTAGTATTGGGGCTAATATGGTGGTTGCAAAGAAGGAAAACCATGTGGAGTGTGGAATCCTTGCTGCTGGAAGCTCGCTGGTCTCAAATTAGAGGTGCCTCCATGTAATCCCCCGTAAATTTATGAATTTTATAAATATATATTTTAATGTATATTTATATATCATTTAGTATGTTTTAGTATTTAAACGATTTATTTCTTGAAGGGTTGACTATTTGAAAGTCAAAGAAATTATTTAATGATTTATAGGAAGTCAAACATTTTATTTAGTCATGCTTTGAAAAATATTTAAAAAGCTTAAAACACTTTTGGATTGTGAAAAGGATTTTAAATTGGGTATGAGGAACCCAACCACCCAACTCATAAATCATTAAATACTAGTTTGAGCCCAATCACCTTTTCCTAAGCCCAAAAGGGGGAAACTATATAAATCCCCCAAAACCCCAAAATTCCCACACTTATTTTCTCTCTCCTCCTTCTCCCAAATTTTCAGCCCTCCTCTTATTTTCTCTCTCTTTTCTTTTTCTCTCTCTTCTCCTCTTTGGCCTTCGCTCCTCCTTCGTGCGACGACCGCCGCCGCCAGACCGGATGATATGATTTTCGAGGCTGTTTTCGGACTCTTTTTGTGTTTTGTGCTTTTTGTGGACGAAAGTAATAAACAAGGGTATGAACAATTCAACTATCTCAGTATGAATTGAACTAGGTTTCAAGAATAAAGCTATCTCGGCTAAATTCAACGGTGTTATTTCGCTATCTCGGCAAAAACAACAATAATTCACAAGGAATCACAATTCTCAAATCAATTCTCTACCTTTTTATTATGGACTAGGCGCCATATTTTAAGGAAAGTTTCCCCTAAACCTAAGCCTAGAATCTAGCTTGAATTTAAGGAAACAATAGCTTTAAGGAAAGAGATGCAACACTTTCCTTAAATACCAAAAACCACACGCCTAAAACCTAAGCTATTACAACTCAGATTTTCGGCTCTTATTACAACCAACTAAAATAAAAATGACTCAACGACAATAACTAATTTAACTAACAAACATAATAAAAGACATATTTTTCGTTACATGTAAAACCTTCACTTTAAGAGTAAAGTAAAACCATGCAACAATCCTAATAAAACAAATAAAGATAGTTGGTGAAGCAATCCATGCCCTTATCTTGCATCACCGGACCACCGCCGGCCAGCAGCGCAGCGCCGCCGACCTGCAGCAGCCGGTGTCCCTTCGGTTGCCGCGAGTCCTCCCTCCTCTCTCTTGTTTGGTTATTTGCTTCCTCCTCAAGTTATTTTAATGCAAAGTTTATATTTTTAGGGTTTGTTTTAATAAGTTTATGTTTAAAAGTTATAATTTGATGATTTGATTATGAATCTAAGGTTATTTAAATTGTTTAATGAAGTTGGAAAATTTCAGATTTACTTGTTATGTTAAAATAGGGTTTTAAAATATCAAAGCATGGATTTTTAGGGTTTTATAAGTTGGAAAATCATAGTAGTATGTTGTAGTTTGTGAAATTGAGTATCCTTATGATTTTAAGTATGTTTAAACATGTTTAAAAAGGGTTTTATTATAGTATATGTTGCTGGAAATTTAAAAAGGATGTTGGTAATGGAGTTTTTATGATTAAACCATGTGTTTTAAGGGTTTTTAAGCAACTAGTGTAGTAGTACTATACTAGGAGGTTTTAATAATTAAGTTTTAATGATGGAAAAGGTTTTTAAACACTTTTAAGAAGGGTTTCAAGTATTTTATTGTTGCTGTAAATTTATAAGGGATTGATTGTGGATTTGTATTGGTTATTTTAGGCGGAGAATTCTATTTAGGCGACTTTTAAGGTTGTGAAAGTGGCATCTCGATTTGTCTACACAAGGTACGTACATACCTATGTGTTGATTGGATTAGTATCATGTACTAAGGATGAGAATTATTTAGTATCATGTATAGGGAACTATTTTTAGTTCATATGTGATTTCTATTAAGTTGGATTTGCATGTTTTATGCCGTTGTATGAAACATGTTAGTTGTGATTTTATATTATGTTTGTATGGAAGATTGATGCAAGCATATGGGATTTGGGGACTTTATTTTATTAATTCACATGAGGGATTAATAATTATGTTGGTTTGGATCATGATTGAATCATGTTGTTCCCTTTGAAATATTTAATTACTTTATGAGGACCGAGGGCCTTATTTGGTAAGTTGATTATTATACCTATGAAAGGTTGGTTGGTTGTTAACTTGGTTCACCAAATAAAGGAAGGTTATGGAATAAAAGTTGGAATTAATCTTGGGTTGTTAAGTTGTTGTTGATCACCTTCTCTAATCCTAAGATAAAAATGGAAGTTTATGATTGTTTGATAATTATATTATTTGTTCTATTTGTGAGTCATAACAAGTGAATAAATTATTAATCATGTAAAGTGAAACGTGGATAGCAATAGCTTTAGACTTGTGCACGTCTGAAGTGTTGGACAAGTATGAGTTGGAGTACATGGTGGTAGCCCATGGCTTTTCTTAGGACCGGATTGATCAGCGTGTCCTATTTTTATTTTAAAGGTTCCTCGATATCGTAGGTCAGGGGAATACGGAGTCGCGCCCGTATTTCGTCTTCAAAATTGAAGATTGATTTTGGTTAGACAACTCGTTCCATTGACTATTCCATCTAAATTAAGTAATTTATTGGTTGTTGAGTTTAGTTCTGTAAAAGTAGTCTGCGATGTTATTGTATTATTATTTATCCCTGCTTAATGTTTATTAGTATCATGTTAGGTTTTATTTATTTATTTATTTGCTATGTAGTACTCAGCTTTGCTGGTTACGTGCTTTGTGTGTGTATGTTGATCATGGCTATGCCTTATTGATCATGTGATGACCCATTTGGTGAGCAGTCTCTAAGGATCAATAGTGCATCGTCATTTACTGGTTTGAAGATGATGCATCATGGGTTCGGGATTGGAGAGCTTGCGTTGACTATTTATTATATTTGACTTTATACTTTTCATAGTTGACTTTGACTATTGTCGTTGACTTTGACTTTTGAGGTTGACTTTGACTTTTGGAGTTGACTTTTTGGGTTGACTAAGTTTTATTTCTAAAGTTATTTATTATGTTTTCCGCTGCAAAATTCTGAATAAGCCGATACGTTTTCACACAGGCGATAATACTTTGATAATTCTATAAGTTTTATATTAAAAGGTATTTTAGAAAAGAGAGAATTGTCAGGGTGTTACAAAGTGGTATCTTGGAGCTTTAGGTTTTATTGGCCTTTCGTGCCAACCTTAAATTTTTAGGCGCCTAACTAGCTAGTTACTTAAAATGAATTTCTTAGAAATCGAGCTCCTACTAATTCGTTTGGTTTAAATTACTTTTCGAAATTTTTTTAGACACAAGACTTTAAAATATTTATTTTCTTTAAAGGTCCGAATATTTTTTTTTATTTATTTATTTGGTCCGAAATTTTTTTTAGGTTCGAAATTCAAACTTCTTTTTTTTCGTTTCTTTTTATATCAAAAATTTATATATTAATTATTTATTTAATTATTTATTTTAATACTCTAGTTTATTTTAATTACTTTATTATTTTGTGAGAGATGGGTAGTATAGGAAGGGCATATAGGATATAAATATTATATGTCTGCATTAAATAGTTAGTTCAGTATGATTATATTTTTTCCCTGCTAACTGTTTATGTTTTTCCTATGCTTTATATTGTTGTTATTCTTACTTATTGGTTATTGTTGGGAACATACACTAAGTGAGTGATACAAGTCAAGGTCAAGGTCAAGCTCCAAAGTCAACTCATGAAGAGGAACCTATTTGCCTCGTCCTTGAAGTGTTCGGATTCAAGTTAAATTCAAACTCCTCATTTGTGTCAATGCTTAAATGGGATGATGATTCAATTGATGAAGCATGAGATGACACCATTTCTAGAGTCTTAGTTAAGTCTTTTAAATTTCAGAAAAAAGGTCCGAAATCTTCTTGATATGATTCGGCCAAGTTAGAAGTAATTTAGGAAAGTCCTTGTGTTCCAAGTTGTTAGTTATCATGGAGTTGTAATATTCCTTGTTTCCTTATTTCTAGTTTCCTTAACTAGTTGGGCGTGTAAGGGGAGTTATGGACTGATTTGGTTGTTTCCTTAAGTTCTCCTTTATTCTCTCCTAGAATCAAGGGATTAGTATGCAAGGTGTTGGAGTGTTTCCTAAACTACTTGGGTGCTGATTTTCGACTATTGTAGTCCTTGGAGGACAAGTTTAGTTTGCTATAAATAAAGGCACCATGCTATCATTCAAAGCATGTGAGATTAATACAAATTCTTGTTATTTGAAATCAATTGTTTCCTTGTAATTATTTCGGCCATTAAGTTTATTTTCAGGAGTGAGTATTTACTTAGTGTTTAATCTACTTTATTCCAGGAGTGGTTTGAGTGAGATTAAGAGTTAATTAAAATATTCAGGAGTGTTTATTTTAATTATCATATCCGGTGACTTAGGACATAATTTCGAACTTCATCATTTGTTCAAAGTTCGTACCTTTGCTCGAATTTCTTGGTTGTTCATCCAACACTTGGGCGTGCAATCATATCAGTTGGTATCAGATTTTTCCAGGAGGGTGAGGATAGAAGGGATTCTCCTTTCATTAGTAAGTGTTTCTTCTAGTTAATTCTATAGTTGTTGTCGATCCTTTGTTGGGGTTTGTGTGGTTGTTGGCTTGCTATTTCTTCTTGGTGTGGCATCTTATTTGTGTTATCATGGCTGAATTTACGGAAATGAAAGCTCTTATTGAGCAAATCCATAAAACACAATTAGAAGAAAAAGATAGGGCTGAAAGATTGGAAAGAGCTCATAAAATACTTGCGTATAAAGTGAAAAATAAGAACGACCCTAATCACATTGACTATGAATCCGATGTTGAGGAAGTTAAAATTGTTAAACCAACTTATGACAATGATAGGGGTATTAAACTAGATGATTTTACTGGTGATTCTAGGCCCGAGGATTTGCTTGAATGGATTCGTCAACTTGAGAAAATTTGTGATTATAAGGGGTTTGATGATGAAAAACGTTTTAAAATTGCCACCATTAGACTAACTAAGTATGCTAGAATTTGGTTAGAGAGTCTAAAGGCAAAAAGGGCGAGACTTGGGAAACCTAAGCTTAAAAGTTGGACTAAGCTTAAAAGAAAATTGCATGAAAAGTTTGTTCCAAGTGATTTCATTCAAAGGCAATACATGAGAAAGAATTCATTGACTCAAGATGTGTTAAGCGTGCATGATTATATGGTTGAATTTGATAAGTTGTGTTTGATTTGTGATGTTGATGAAGTTGAACAAGAGAATATTGCTAGGTTTGTTAATGGACTTAATAAATCTATTGCTAGAAAGCAGGTTGATGTTGCAAATTATAGCACGTTTGATGATGTGTGTCGTTTAGCCTTGAAATTTGAACGTCATGAATTAGATGAAAAGAAATCCTATGGGGGAAAACCCGGCAGCAACAAAGCCACTTCTTCTTCTTTTATCCCTTCTTCTTCTTCTTCTAAACCCTTTGAAAAGAAAGACAATCCTTCTAAGGTGGAACAAAAGGGAGAGCGACCTAAGTTGGTGATTTCTAAGGATAAGTGGGAAGAAAACCGAAAATGTTTTAAGTGTCAAGGAAGGGGTCATATTGCTAGTAACTGTCCAACTAGAAAAGCCTTAACTTTGAGACAATACATGGCCATAGAAGAGGAGGAGAGAAACTTATGACTATGTGCTCGAAAGTGAGGAAGAAAATGAAATTGAGAATGAGGTTGCCTATGCCGAGGATGAGTCTAGGATGCTTGGAGTTGTTAGGAGAACTTTGCATGTTGATCATTCTCCTAATCATGATCAAAGAGAAAATTTGTTTCACACTAGGTGCCGAATTGGTGAGTTTACATGTAATGTGATTATTGATAGTGGTTCGTGCACTAATGTGGTTACTTCTAATGTGGTTTCTAAGTTGAACTTGATTGTTATAGATCATCCACATCCTTATAAGTTGAGTTGGTTGGATGATAAAACTGGTTTGTTGGTGAAAAAACAAGCACTTGTTTCGTTTTCGATTGGGGGTTACAAGGATGAATTGTGGGGTGATGTTCTACCTATGAGTGCTTGTCATCTTCTTCTTGGTAGACCTTGGCAATATGATCGAAAGGTTATTCATGAGGGGGAAACCAATGTGTATTCGGTTTTGATGGGTTCTAAAAGGATGCGGTTGGTACCTTTGTCTCCTAGTTCCATGGCACCCAAGAAGGTGGTTGAAAGTAAACAAAACTTGTTTCTTTCGGCCAAAGAGTTCGAAAAAGAAGTAGAATTGGAAGGACATTGTTATGCTTTATGTATTAAACTTGCTTTAACTAATGATGTTTCTTCTAGAGATCCGAAACTTGCAGCACTCTTGAAGGAGATTGGTGATGTGTTTCCGGAAGAGTTACCTAAAGGGATGCCACCTTTGAGAGGCATTGAACATGCCATTGATCTTGTACCAGGCGCACCTTTGCCAAACAAGCCGGCATATAGATGTGATCCCGTAGCTTCTGAAGAGCTACAAATGCAAATTGAAGAGTTGATTGACCGAGGCTATGTAAGAGAAAGCATAAGTTCATGCGCCGTTCCCGCTTTGCTTGTTCCAAAGAAAGATGGCACTTGGAGGATGTGTATTGATAGTAGAGCCGTCAACAACATTACAATCAAGTATCATTTTCCTATGCCTAGATTGGAGGACATGCTTGATGAGCTACATGGAGCTTCGATTTTTTCAAAAATAGACTTAAGGAGTAGCTCTCATCAAATGAGAATTCGTGAAGGAGATGAATGGAAAACCGCTTTCAAGACCAAACAAGGTCTATATGAGTGGATGGTGATGCCCTTTGGTCTTTGCAATGCTCCTAGTTCGTTTATGAGACTTATGAACGAGGTACTACGTCCTTTTCTTAACAAGTTTATTGTTGTCTATCTAGATGATATTCTTGTATATAGTACTAGTGTTGAGTCTCATTTGCTGCAAATAAGAGCTTTATTCGAAAAATTAAGACATCAAAAGTTGTACGAAAAAATGGAAAAGTGTGATTTTCTTGTTCCTAGTATTGCTTTTCTTGGTTATATTGTGTCTAGGGATGGAGTTCATGTGGATCCGGAAAAAGTCAAGGCCATTTCTTCATGGTTGGCGCCTACAAGTACTCATGAATGTCGAAGCTTCCATGGTCTAGCTTCCTTCTATAGAAGATTCATCCAGAATTTCTCAACCATCATGGCGCCTATCACGGATTTAATGAAGAAAGGGGAGTTTTCATGGAACTCTCATGCTCAAAGGGCGTTTGATGAAGTAAAGGGGCTGCTATGCAACGCTCCTATACTTGCCTTGCCGGATTTCAACAAATTGTTTGAGGTTGAATGTGATGCTAGTGGTCTTGGTGTTGGGGCTATTTTGCTTCAAGAAAGGAGGCCCATTGCCTACTTTAGTGAGAAGTTGAGTGGCGCCAAACTCAATTACTCTAACTATGATCGTGAATTCTATGCAATTGTGAGGGCTTTGGATCATTGGTCACATTACTTGAGGCCCAAGCCTTTCATTCTTCATTCGGATCATGAAGCACTTAAACACATCCATGGACAACAAAAGCTCAACCATAGGCATGCCAAGTGGGTTGAATTCCTACAAGCCTTCACTTTTTCGTCCAAATACAAGGAAGGTAAGAGTAATATTGATGCTGACGCTCTTTCTAGGCGTTCCTATCTTCTAGCCATGGTTGATGCAAGGGTTTTAGGGTTTGAACACTTAAAGGATTTATATGATGATGATGCTGATTTTGGTGAGACCTTTAAGAACCCTAATGGTTTATTTGTGTTACAAGAGGGTTTTTTATTTAAGGGGAACAAACTATGAATTCCTAAGAGTGGCGTGAGGGAGTTGCTTGTGAGAGAAGTCCATAGTGGTGGGATGGCTGGTCATTTTGGTGTTCAAAAGACTTTAGACACTTTGAATGAGAGTTTTTATTGGCCCAACATGATGAAAGATGTTCATATGGTGGTTAGTAAGTGTGCTACTTGTCAAAGGTCTTAGAGTACTTTTTATAAAGGCCTTTATACTCCATTACCCGTACCTGATGCACCTTGGGATAGTGTGAGTATGGATTTTATTGTTGGATTACCACGAACTCAAAGAGGAAAGGATGCAATTATGGTGGTGGTGGACCGATTTTCGAAAATGGGTCACTTTGTTCCTATGCATAAAACTGATGATGCTTTGCATGTTGCGGATTTGTACTTTAGGGAAATCATTCGTTTGCATGGTATTCGTAGAAGTATTGTTAGTGATCGTAATACAAAGTTCCTTAGTCACTTTTGGAGGAGCTTATGGAAGATGGTGGGAACTAAGTTACTCTTTAGTATAAGTCATCATCCTCGAACTGATGGCCAAACTGAAGCAACTAATAGAACCCTGGGAGCTTTATTGCGTGGCTTGGTGAGCAAGACACAAAAGGATTGGGATGTGAAGCTATTACAACCAATCTCAGTCTTCTACTACTTCTAAGTCTCCATTTGAGGTGGTTTATGGTATCAATCCTTTTCTTCCTATTGATTTTGTGTCACTAACCAAATCTGAAATTCATGTTGATTCAAAGAAGAGGTTGGAAGCATTTAAGAAGACTTGTGAGCAAGTGAAAGCACGAATTGAGAAGATGAATGCTCAATACAAGGAAAGAGCCAACAAGCATAGAAGACAACCGAAATTTCGGATTGGCGACATGGTTTGGATTCATTTGAGGAATGAACGTTTTCCAAGCAAGAGGAAGAACAAGCTCATGCCTAGAGCTGATGGACCCTTCAAAGTTCTTGATGTAATAAATGAAAGTGCTTATAAGATCGAGCTTCCAAGTGATTATGGAGGTGTGAGTGCAACCTTCAATGTTGGTGATCTTAGTCCTTATTTAGATGATGAAAATTTGAGGACAAATTCTTTTGAAGAGGGGGAGAATGATACAAGTCAAGGTCAAGGTCAAGCTCCAAAGTCAACTCATGAAGAGGAACCTATTTGCCTCGTCCTTGAAGTGTTCGGATTCAAGTTAAATTCAAACTCCTCATTTGTGTCAATGCTTAAATGGGATGATGATTCAATTGATGAAGCATGAGATGACACCATTTCTAGAGTCTTAGTTAAGTCTTTTAAATTTCAGAAATAAGGTCCGAAATCTTCTTGATATGATTCGGCCAAGTTAGAAGTAATTTAGGAAAGTCCTTGTGTTCCAAGTTGTTAGTTGTCATGGAGTTGTAATATTCCTTGTTTCCTTATTTCTAGTTTCCTTAACTAGTTGGGCGTGTAAGGGGAGTTATGGGCTGATTTGGTTATTTCCTTAAGTTCTCCTTTATTCTCTCCTAGAATCAAGGGATTAGTATGCAAGGTGTTGGAGTGTTTCCTAAACTACTTGGGTGCTGATTTTCGACTATTGTAGTCCTTGGAGGACAAGTTTAGTTTGCTATAAATAAAGGCACCATGCTATCATTCAAAGCATGTGAGATTAATACAAATTCTTGTTATTTGAAATCAATTGTTTCCTTGCAATTATTTCGGCCATTAAGTTTATTTTCAGGAGTGATTATTTACTTAGTGTTTAATCTACTTTATTCCAGGAGTGGTTTGAGTGAGATTAAGAGTTAATTAAAATATTCAAGAGTGTTTATTTTAATTATCATATCCGGTGACTTAGGATATAATTTCGGACTTCATCATTTGTTCAAAGTTCGTACCTTTGCTCGGATTTCTTGGTTGTTCATCCAACACTTGGGCGTGCAATCATATAAGTGAGAGTACCAATTGCTTATAGAAGTTATATTTATCTGTTATAGGATCTCTAGTCATGTCTGATAGAGAAGCTATTAGAGTAGGGCGCTACTACAACCCGATTGTATTGAGTGATGATGAGGATGATGGAAGATATGAGTCTGACAGTGATAACTACACTAGCCTAGAGGTCATTATGCGTCATGTGTTGAGAGTAGGCATGCCTGATAGCGTTGATGAGGTTATTCAGGAGTTTAACCGTGCTAATTTGCGTCACCCTATTTGCGTCGCACAAAAGAAAGACAGACACTAATGTTCGGGAACTGATGATTTGCGTCGGACTGTCTAGAGCACGCGACGCAAATAACCATAAAAAGAAGATTTGCGTCGGACGGTATAGAGCACGCGACGCAGATGATCCAACAATGTGTGTCGCACGTGCCCATGTGTGCGATGCAAATACTATTTGCGTCGGACGTTGACAAATGTTCGACGCAGATGATGAAAGCCCAAGATTTTTGGATCCGACAATGTGCGTCGGTTTGTCTTGAGTGTGCGACGCAGATGGCACTAAATAAGTTTTGGGCCATGATTTGCGTCGGATGGGCCACTAGACACGACGCAAATCATGGGCTTCCCATATTTAATATGCAAGTTTAGGGTTTCATCTCTCAAACCCTTCATCCAGCCGTTTTCTCTCTCTCTCCTCAAACACTTCATCTCTCTCACTCACTCACTCAAACGCTTCATCTCTCTCGCTTCTCATCTCTCTCTCACCTACCTTCATCTCTCTTTCGAATCTCAACAACAAAACGATCTACCAATTCCGGTGTTCGGGGGGATCTCCGGTATGTAGATCTCGCCGGCGAGTGCTTCGATCTACAATTCTGACGAGAAACGAACACAAATTAACAAATAACAATCGAAATCACTCCATACCAACTGTCAACAGTCAATACCCAACGAACAATTGTCCTCAATCATTCAAATTCATGCCGCCAATTTTCTAGGGTTTCATATCCGTTTCTTCTCCTCCTAATTCCAAATTTATTTAATATGATTTGGAGTTCGAAAATCTCTGCAACATCGCCAGTTCTGCAAAGGCCGGAACCTCCGAAGAATCTCGCCGTTTTAGTTTTCTATAAGTTTTTCGATTTTCAGCTATTTTTAGTTCACATTTTATTCTGAATTTCTTTGTTTTGCCATATTTATGTTTATTTTTTAAATAAAAAAAATTGAACCTATCAAAAATGAAATTTCTTGTATTTTTTCAGTTTTTTAACGCTGGTGAAGATTGAAGAACACATCGTTGGTGAAGATTGAAGGAGTTGACGGTGTGGACATGAATTTTTAGGGTTCTTTTTGTGTTAGATTTGATTTTTTTTTGTGGGTTCAATTTTTTCATTTCGTTTTATTGTATTTCGTTCTTAATATTCATAGTTTATGTAATAAGTGCTTCTATTATTATTTGTTCTTTTGTATTTCGTTCTTTTGTATTTCGTTCATTTGAATGCCATATTTGCAAACTATTTGGCGTAAACTGATGAATTGTTGGGAATTGGGATGAGGGTATTTATTTATTTTTAATGAAAAATCGTAGCATTTGCGTCGCATGTAGTACCAAGATCCGACGCATAAGACATCATTTGCGTCGCATGTGGCACCATGTGCGACGCAAATGAGTCTTGCCTGGGCTTGCTAGGCTGCTGCTGGGGCATTGTCGTGTCTACCATCTGCGTCGCATGTTGAGCTATGTGCGACGCAGATATTAAACATCTGCGTCGTACATAGCTCAACATGTGACGCAGATGGGACACACAAATGGCTATGGTATGCATGGGCGAGGCGTTATGTGCACCGCACGTTGAGCGGAGTCCGACGCAAATAGCCAACCATCTGCGTCGTGTCCTTATCTGACGCAGATCTAGTATCCTTATCTGCGACGAGACCTGTGCCGTCGGACCAATGTCCGACGCAAATGGTGGTCCCAGGTCCGACGCAAATCGTTAATTTTGTACTAGTGTAGAGGTCATTATGCGTCATGTGTTGAGAGTAGGCATCCCTGATAGCGATGATGAGGTTATTCAGGAGTTTGACCGTGCTAGGGGACAGACCAGGATGTACATCTACCATGCCGTTTTGAGACCCGAGAGTGATTCTGAGTCAGAAGAGAACGAGCCTCAACTTAAGAAGATGCGAAGATCTACGAGAGTTGGAAGCTATGTCTACCATAATACTGAGGACGTTGAAGATTTTGAAGATGAAGTTTTCACTCCAGAAAAGTACAAGGAATCAATGGATAAGACTGATGATGTTTCACCCTAGATTATTTACCTATGTATTTATGCTTTAAGAATAAATGTTGGATAATTAGTCAAGCAATGGTTTAAATTTATTTCTTTAGTACGTTTATTCTGTTTAAGGAAAAGTATAGCTATTATAGTTTGGAAAAGTGTTATAACATCTTTTGAGGAATAAAAAGTGAAAATTTTGTTATCCAAGTGAGCAAGAATTTATTTTGGGCACGTGAATGGGAATATTTTATTCATTTTTACCACCTTTTAAAAACACAAATTTTAAGATAACCACCTTATAAGTTCATTTTTTAAATAGCCACCTTATATGACCTATATCTCTTTAAATACATACCAATTGACAAATTTCGTCCAAGAAATCGGTGTTAAAGACGGGTTAAAACCTTATATACATTCTAATGAATAAATGTGGAGGTGATGGAATAATTCTTAAACCCTTTTTGAGGATGATTTCCTTGATGGAATCTGTCAATTAGTAGGTATTTAGAAGGATTTAGGTCATATAAGGTGGTTATTTTAAAAAATGAACATATAAGGTGGTTATTTTCAAAAACTTAATTTTATAAGGTGGTTAAAGTCAAAAAATCCTTATTATGATTGAATTTTTATTTGATTCCTCACATGTGTTTATTCTTGGTGAGAATATTTTCCATGAATGATTGTATGATTGATGATGATGTATTCTATGGTATTACTATAACTTCATGAGAAATTGTATGTTGATGCGATCTTTATGGTCAAATCAAATGTTGCCTTCGTGGAGAATGGCATGTAAGTTATGTATCGAAACCTAAAGTAGAGTTACGCTAATTTCAGGTCGCACAGTAGAATGGCTAACAACGGTAACGATTTAGCTTCTGCTATTCACCTATTGGCGGAAAAACTGACCCAGGAAAGAGCTGAGCGTCCTAAGTCTGCTGGGGACATGTTTGAAAGACTAGCCAAAGTTAAGCCACCATACTTTAAGGGGCAAGCTGACCCTACTTTCTTAGAGAGTTGGATTAGAGAATTTGAAAAGATTTTCGGGGCTGTGAACTGTCCTGAGTGTATGAAAGTAGGTCAAGCTGTACTGTATTTGAAAGATAAGGCTGATTTGTGATGGAAAGAAAATGGGGCTAGACTGAGTGCTGTTGAGGAATTTAATTGGGATTCCTTTGTTACTGCTTTAAGAGGGAAGTTTTACCCTGCATTCATGAGGAAACAGAAGGCCCATGAATTTATAAACCTTAGGATGGGGACCATGACCATCTTTGAGTACTATAGTAAGTTCGTAGCACTATCGAGGTTTGCATCTGAGGTAGTAGCCACTGAGGAGTTAAAGGCTCAAAGAGTGAGCAAGGTTTGACTGAGGAAATCCAACTGGGTTAGGTGGTGAGACTTTTGCATCCTTAGATGTGGTATATAGAATAGCCGCCCATATTTATGGTCTACAGTCGAGGCGTGATAAAAAGAATGCTGTAGTGGGTGAGAAGATAAAGGATTTCAATGCTGGAGGAGATAAGGGCAATGATACGCTCAAGTTATACGATGTTCTTGTGGCATTTTAGGTGCACATTGCTAAGGGATTTGTTCGTAATTGTTAAGGTTTGCATATAAATCATCTTTAGCGGAAGTTCGGAGTTTTGCGATATAAGTTGTGTTAATGTCATGCATTCCGAGCTTCCAAGGTGAAATGCATTTGAGCCGAGCATCGCAAGCCACAAGCTCGCCAAGCCAAGCTCCACCGCAAGCCCAAGCCTCGCCCATCTAGCAGCACACGCAAGCATGCCCAGCACCACGTCTGCCCAGCCAGCGTCATCACCCACCAAGCAGCAGCCAGCCATCGCATGCAAGCTCGCACAGCCCAGCGCTCACTGCCCAGCACCAAGTGCCCGACTCGCGCGCTGGACCTGCGCGACTCGCGCACATCGATTGAAGGCTCAAGCCAGGCAGCAGAGGATGCCCGAGCCGCGCGCAAGACATGCGCGACCCGCGCGCTAAGCGAAGGCTGCATGACTTGGGCAGCAGCCAAAGCCCGACTCGCGCACCATCATCGCCCGACTCGCGCACTTCGACGCGGCTGCGATTCTTCGGCAATTCTCAGCCTTCCTTAGGTTTTATAAAAGGGGAGATCTGGAATTTCTGAACGAAAATGGAAGAGGAGAGCTGAAATGTAGATCTTGGAGTGGCAAGCTTGAGGGGAGAGCTCCTCTCCTCATCCTTCCTTCTTCATGATTCTCTTTTCATCTTTCCTTCTTCGTTCCTCTTTGTTCTTCATTTCCATTTCTTAGTTTTTGTTCTTCATTTCCTAGTTTTAGTTTTCATTTCTTAGTTTAGTTTTTAGGGATTTCAACTATGGGTTTGGTTTTTGCTATCGGATTGTAGCTTGACTGTTCTTGGATCAATTAACATGAAGCTTCAACCGTTATTGTGAGATCTTTCCTCTCTTTCTCTTTTCCTTGATTATGGTTCAATTTCTATGCTTGTGTTTTATGATTGTTGCATAATTATGCTAGGAACGTTACTAGTTTGATTGTGTAATTAATCTAATGCTAGATTTAAGAATAGAATCGGATTGTTTTATTCTTTTATCGATTTGTAGCAAACTAGGGAGTAATTCAGATGCTGATCATCTTGGTTATTACTTAGGGAAATTGAATCAACTGTTGAATGTTTATCGCTTGTATGACATTAGCAGGTCTGTTGGTTCTCTGTGTTTATTGCTGCTATTGGATTGAACTTAGACGCAGATCGGACTAGGTTATCCTTTAGTTAGGGTTTTATAGTCACGCTGATCGTGCTATTCAACTAAGAATAAGGAGAACACGAGATTAATTCTCGGCAATAGGTAATTATGAAATTAATTAGAGTGGAGGTTCAAGGATCGATAATGAGTTGAAGTGGATGTTAATCGGATTCAAGATCTTCCTATAATTGATTTCTCATTTTGTTTATATGCTAGTTAGTTTTAGTTTGTTTATAAATCAACTTGAAACCCCCCTTTGTAATTATTATTAGGTTTCTCGGCCCTTAGCTTAATCTAGATTTCGAATCACGCCGAATACGAAACTCGTCCCTGTTTCCCTGTGGATACGACCCCTACTTCCACTATACTACTTTAGTGTAGAAGAGAGTAGGAGAAATTTTATCTTTGGACCGGGCGCGGTGTACAACGACACATCCGCGTCCTGCCAGGCAACTTTAAAAAGAACAAAAATGGGAATGGGAATTTCCAAGGGAGAAATGGTCAGGGCTATAGCAATAAGGGCTATCTGAGAGGGTTTACCATTGTAAAAAGTGCAGTAAGAACCACCCTGGTAGAGACTGTAAGGGGGACCTTGTACCATGTAACAACTGCCAGAAGAAGGGCCATAGGGAGTATGAGTGCTTCACCAAGTAAAAGAAGGAGCAAAATGGTAATGTGAGTGGTAACCAGGTGAGGTATGGGTTCAACCAGTCAGGGAGTCAAGGTTGGAAGCCTGTAGGGTCACAGAACAACCAAGGAAGCTACAGTAAGCCTGCTAGTGAGAACAACAATCAGACTAAGGCTTCGGGTAAACTGTTCGTGATGAGTTGCAATGAAGCTGAACGATCTGCCGACGTAGTTTCTGGTACTTTTTCTATGAACTCCGTTCTCGTTAAAGTGTTGTTTGATTCTGGGGTGACTTATTCGTTTGTTTTGTCGTCTGTCATTAAGAATCTGGGGTTGGTAGATTTTGAAGTAATTGATTTGCCTATTAGTATACCTACTGGAGAAGTCATAAGATGTACCAAGTTGTTTAAAGATTTGCCTCTGAAGATAGGAGATTGTGTATTTCCTTCTGATTTGATAGAATTTAATTTGGGAGACCTAGATGTTATTCTTGGGATGAATTGGTTAGGTTTCTACAAGGCGAAAATCGACTGCGAAGCTCAAAAAGTAGTGTTGAGAAGCCCTTTAGGGAAGTTTACTTCATATCGACGTTTTGGTAAGCCTAAGAACTTTGGGGTTAATTCTGCATTGCAAGTGAAGAAGTTGATGAAGAAGGGGTGTGAGCTATTTTTCAGTAGTGTGCAAGATGTGAGTAAAGAGGTTGGATTGAAAATCGAGGATGTTCCAATTGTGAATGAGTTTATGGATGTGTTTCTGAGTGAGATTTCGGGTATGCCGCCTGCAAGAGCTGTTGAGTTCACCGTAGATTTAGTTCTTAAGACAACATCTATATCTAAGGCACCTTATAGAATGGCACCTCCTGAGATGAGTGAGTTGAAGACGCAATTGCAAGAGTTGTTGGATAAGGGTTATATTAGGCCTAGTGCGTCGCCTTGGGGATCTCTTGTGTTGTTTTTAAAGAAGAAAGATGAGAGTATGAGATTGTGCGTTTTTAGGTCATTATGTGTCAAAAGAAGATGAATCTGCAGATCCTGCTAAGATTCAAGCTGTTAGTGAGTGGCCTACTCCAAAGAATGTGTCAGATATCAGGAGTTTTCTAGGTTTAGGTGGCTATTATAGAAGATTTGTGAGACATATCTCAAAGATAGCGAGGCCAATGACTAGTCTAATGAAGAAAGAATCAAAATTTGAGTGGAGTGAGAAGTGCGAGGAAGCTTTCTAGATTTTGAAGGATCGTTTAACCTCTGCACCCGTTTTAACCCTGCCTGATGGAAATGAGGGATTTAAGGTGTATAGTGATGCTTCGAAGAATGGCTTGGGATGTGTTCTGCAGCAGAATGGGAAGGTGATCGCGTATGTATCGTGTCAGTTGAAACCGTATGAGGCTAATTACCCTACCCATGATCTAGAGTTAGTTGCGATCGTGTTTGCCTTGAAGATTTGGAGACATTACCTTTATGGGGCAACTTGTAAGATCTTTACCGACCATAAGAGCTTGAAGTACATTTTCACCCAGAAAGATCTCAATAAGAGGCAGAGGAGATGGTTAGAGTTGATTAAGGATTATGATTTAGACATCCAGTATCATGAAGGGAAGGCGAATGTAGTTGCTGATGCTTTGAGTAGGAAGTCGAGTCATAACATGAATGCCTTGGTAGTTCCTGAGGAATTGTGTCGAGATATGCAAAGGCTTAGCCTAGAGATTTTAAATTCTGGGGAGATCGAGGCAAGATTGAGTGCTTTATCATGGGGGTTGTCAGTTTTCGATGAGATCAAATAGGGTCAAGTTGGAGACGAGCACCTAGATAAGATTAAGGAGAAGATGAATCAAGGTAAGGAAGTCGATTTTAAGATTCTTGATGACGGAAGTTTGAGGTTCAAGGGAAGGTGGTGTGTACCACAAAAATGCGATGAGCTTAAGAGACATCTTATGGATGAGGGGCATAATACTCCATATTCTGTGCACACTGGGGTTGATAAGTTGTATAAGGATCTTAAGGAGATCTATTGGTGGCCAAATATGAAGCGTGAGGTCGCTGAATTCGTGTCTAAATGTCTAACCTGTCAGAAAGTGAAGATAGATCATAAGAGACCAATGGGGAAGGTTCAATCCTTAGAGGTTCCTGGATGGAAGTGGGATTCCATATCGATGGATTTTGTGACTGCTTTGCCGAAGACGAGAAACGGCAATGATACGATTTGGGTTATTGTGGACCGTCTGACGAAGTCCGCCGTGTTCGTTCCAATTAAAGAGACATGGAAGAAGAAACAACTTGCGAAGACGTACATCAAGCATGTGGTTCGACTGCATGGAGTGCTAATAGATATTATTTTAGATCGTGATTCGAGATTCCTCTCGAAATTTTGGCAGAAGGTCCAGTTGAATCTTGGAACAACATTGAAGATGAGCACTGCTTTTCACCCTGCAATCGATGGTCAGACTGAATGGACTAACCAGACTATGGAAGATATGTTGAGAGAGTGTGCAATTGACTTCCAAGGTAATTGGGAAGACCAATTAGACTTGATTAAGTTTTCATATAATAATAGTTATCATGCGAGCATCAAGGTGGCTCCTTTTGAGGCGTTGTATGGAAGAAAGTGTAGAAGTCCCATTTGCTAGAATGATTTTAGTGAGAATATAGTATTGGGGACAGAATTCATTAAGGAGACTGTTAAGAATGTCAAGTTGATTCAGGCTGGTCAAGATAGGCAGAAGAGTTATGATGATTTAAAGCGAAGAGAAGATGAATTCGCAGTGGGTGATAAAGTGTTTTTGAAAGTATCACCAACTAAGGGCGTGACGAGGTTTGGGAAAAAGGGCAAATTGAGTGCTAAATATGTTGGCCCATATGAGATTTAGCAAAGAGTCGGGAAGGTAGCGTATAAGTTGGCATTGCCAATGGAATTTGAGAAAATGCACGACGTGTTTCATATTTCCCAACTCAAGAGATATATCCATGATGAGCGTCATGTTTTGGAGCCTGAAAGAATCCAAATCGATAGTAGCCTCACATATGAGGAAAGGCCTGTGAGAATTCTTGATAAAAAGGTGCGTAGTACACGCAATAAGGATGTGAATATCGTGAAAGTGCTTTGGTCTAATCATGAGTCTGAAGAGGCAACGTGGGAAGCCGAAGACAAAATGAAGAAGAAGTATCTTGAGTTATTCCTTGAGGTGAGTTACGAGGGCGTAACTCGTTTTCTTTAAGGGGGGTAGAATGCGATAGAATTTCGCGCTTTTTACCTTATTTTATGACATTTTTATGCATTTTTATGCTTATTTTGGCGATTTGCACATGTTGGTGCAAAATAAATAGATTCTCCGCATAGAAAAGGTGTTCATGAGTAACACAAGTGGTTTTAAAGTTGGTAAAAGTGTGCACATGTGTGACACAAGTATTTCCTAAATGAAAGTTGAGTCAAATTTTTTGAAAATGTGTGAGTTTTCGCACCAAGTTTCGGGACGAAACTTCTTTTAAGAGGGGTAGACTGTAATCCCCCATAAATTTATGAATTTTATAAATATATTTTAATGTATATTTATATATAATTTAGTATGTTTTAGTATTTATACGATTTATTTCTTAAAGGGTTGACTATTTGAATGTCAAAGAAATTATTTAATGATTTAAAGGAAGTCAAACATTTTATTTAGTCATGCATTGAAAAATAATTGTAAAGCTTAAAACACTTTTGGATTGTGAAAAGGATTTTAAATTGGGTATGAGGAACCTAACCACCCAACTCGTAAATCATTAAATACTAGTTCGAGCCCCATCACCTTTTCCTAAGCCCAAAAGGGGGAAACTATATAAATCCCCCAAAACCCCAAAATTCCCACACACTTATTTTTTCTCTCCTCCTTCTCCCAAATTTTCGGCCCTCCTCTTATTTTCTCTCTCTTTTCTTTTTCTCTCTCTTCTCCTCTTCGGCCTTCGCTCCTCCTTCGTGCGACGACCGCCGCCGCCAGACCGGACCACCGCCGGCCAGCAGCGCAGCACCGTCGACCAGCAGCAGCCGGCGTCCCTTCGGTTGCCGCGAGTCCTCCCTCATCTCTCTTGTTGGTTATTTTCTTCCTCCTCAAGTTATTTTAATGCAAAGTTTATATTTTTAGGGTTTGTTTTAATAAGTTTATGTTTAAAAGTTATAATTTGATGATTTGATTATGAATCTAAGGTTATGTGAATTCTTTAATGAAGTTGGAAAATTTCAGATTTACTTGTTATGTTAAAATAGGGTTTTAAAATATCAAAGCATGGATTTTTAGGGTTTTATAAGTTGGAAAATCATAGTAGTATGTTGTAGTTTGTGACTTTGAGTATCCTTATGATTTTAAGTATGTTTAAACATGTTTAAAAAGGGTTTTATTATAGTATATGTTGCTGGAAATTTCAAAAGGATGTTGGTAATGGAGTTTTTATGATTAAACCATGTGTTTTAAGGGTTTTTAAGCAACTAGTGTAGTAGTACTATACTAGGAGGCTTTACTAATTAAGTTTTTATGATGGGAAAGGTTTTTAAACACTTTTAAGAAGGGTTTAAAGTATTTTATTGTTGCTGTAAATTTATAAGGGATTGATTGTGGATTTGTATTGGTTATTTTAGGCGGAGAATTCTCTTTAGGCGACTTTTAATATTGTGAAAGTGGCCTCTCGATTTGTCTACACAAGGTACGTACATACTTATGTGTTGATTGGATTAGTATCATGTACTAGGGATGAGAATTATGTAGTATCAAGTATAGGGAACTATTTTTAGTTCATATGTGATTTCTATTAAGTTGGATTTGCATATTTTATGCCGTTGTGTGAAACATGTTAGTTGTGATTTTATATTATGTTTGTATGGAAGATTGATGCAAGTATATGGGATTTGGGAACTTTATTTTATTAATTCACATGAGGGATTAATAATTATGTTGGTTTGGATCATGATTGAATCATGTTGTTCCCTTTGAATTATTTAATTACTTTATGAGGACCGAGGGCCTTATTTGGTAAGTTGATTATTATACCTATGAAAGGTTGGTTGGTTGTTGACTTGGTTCAACAAATAAAGGAAGGTTATGGATTAAAAGTTGGAATTAATCATGGGTTGTTAAGTTGTTGTTGATCACCTTCTCTAATCCTAAGATAAAAATGGAAGTTTATGATTGTTTGATGATTATATTATTTGTTCTATTTGTGAGTCATAACAAGTGAATAAATTATTAATCATGTAAAGTGAAACGTGGATAGCAATAGCTTTAGACTTGTGCACGTCTGAAGTGTTGGACAAGTATGAGTTAGAGTACATGGTGGTAGCCCATGGCTTTTCTTGGGACCGAATTGATCACCGTGTCCTATTTTTATTTTAAAGGTTCATCGATATCGTAGGTCAGGGGAATACAGAGTCGCACCCGTATTTCATCTTCTAAATTGAAGACTGGTTTTGGTTAGACAACTCGTTCCATTGACTATTCCATCTAAATTAAGTAATTTATTGGTTGTTGAGTTTAGTTCTGTAAAAGTTGTCTGCGATGTTATTGTATTTTTATTTATCCCTGCTTAATGTTTATTAGTATCATGTTAGGTTTTATTTATTTATTTATTTGCTATGTAGTACTCAGCTTTGCTGATTACGTGCTTTGTGTGTGTATGTTGATCATGGCTATGCCTTATTGATCATGTGATGACCCATTTGGTGAGCAGTGTCTAAGGATCAATAGTGCATCGTCATTTACGGGTTTGAAGATGATGCATCATGGGTTCGGGATTGGGGAGCTTGTGTTGCCTATTTATATTATTTGACTTTATACTTTTCATAGTTGGCTTTGACCATTGTCATTGACTTTAAATTTTGAGGTTGACTTTGACTTTTGTTGGTTTGACTTTTGGAGTTGACTTTTTGGGTTGACTAAGTTTTATTTCTAAAGTTATTTATTATGTTTTCCGCTGCAAAATTCTGAATAAGCTGATACATTTTCACACAGGCGATAATACTTTGATAATTCTCTAAATTTTATATTAAAAGGTATTTTAGAAAAGAGAGAATTGTCGGGGTGTTACAAAGTGGTATCTTGGAGCTTTAGGTTTTATTGGCCTTTCGTGCCAACCTTAAATTTTTAGGCGCCTAACTAGCTAGTTACTTAAAATGAATTTCTTAGAAATCGAGCTCCTACTTATTCGTTTGGTTTAAATTACTTTTCGAATTTTTTTTAGACACAAGAGTTTAAAATATTTATTTTCTTTAAAGGTTCGAATATTGTTTTTTTATTTATTTTATTGGTCCGAAATTTTTTTTAGGTTCGAAATTCAAACTTCTTTTTTTTCGTTTCTTTTTATATCCAAAATTTATATATTAATTATTTATTTAATTATTTATTTTAATACTCTAGTTTATTTTAATTACTTTATTATTTTGTAAGAGATGGATAGTATAGGAAGGGCATATAGGATAGAAATATTATATGTCTGCATTAAATAGTTAGTTCAGTATGATTATATTTTCTTCCCTGCTAACTGTTTATGTTTTTCCTATGTTTTATATTGTTGTTATTCTTACTTATTGGTTATTGTTGGGAACATACGCTAAGTGAGAGTACCAATTGCTTATAGAAGTTATATTTATCTGTTATAGGATCTCTAGTCATGTCAGATAGAGAAGCTACTAGAGTAGGGAGCAACTACAACCCGATTGTGTTGAGTGATGATGAGGATGATGGAAGATATGAGTCTGACAGTGATAGGTACACTAGCCTAGAGGTCATTATGCGTCATGTGTTGAGAGTAGGCATGCCTGATAGCGATGATGAGGTTATTCAGGAGTTTTACCGTGCTAGGGGACATACCAGGATGGACATCTACCATGCCGTTTTGAGACCCGAGAGTGATTCTGAGTCAGAAGAGAACGAGCCTCAACTTAAGAAGATGCGAAGATCTACGAGAGTTAGAAGCTATGTCTACTATAATTCTGAGGACGTTGAAGATTTTGAAGATGAAGTTTTCACTCCAGAAAAGTACAAGCAAATCAAAGGATAAGACTGATGATGTTTCACCCTAGATTATTTACCTATGTATTTATGCTTTAAGAATAAATGTTGGATAATTAGTCAAGCAATGGTTTAAATTTATTTCCTTAGTACGTTTATTCTGTTTAAGGAAAAGTATAGCTATTATAGTTTGGAAAAGTGTTACTAGCATCTTTTGAGGAATAAAAAGTGAAAATTTAGTAATCCAAGTGAGCAAGAATTTATTTTGGGCACGAGAATGGGAATATTTTATTCATTTTTACCACCTTTTAAAATCACAATTTTTAAGATAACCACCTTATAAGTTCATTTTTTTAAATTGCCACCTTATATGACCTATATCTCTTTAAATACATACCAATTGACAAATTTCGTCCAAGAAATCAGTGTTAAAGACGGGTTAAAACCTTATATACATTCTAATGAATAAAGGTGAAGGTGATGGAATCATTCTTAAACCCTTTTTGAGGTGAAGGTATTTAGAAGGATTTAGGTCGTATAAGGTGGTTATTTTAAAAAATGAACATCTAAGGTGGTTATTTTCAAAAACTTGATTTTATAAGGTGGTTAAAGTAAAAAAATCCTTATTATGATTGAATTTTTATTTGATTCCTCACATGTGTTTATTCTTGGTGAGAATATTTTCCATGAATGATTGTATGATTGATGATGATGTATTCTATGGTATTACAATAACTTCATGAGAAATTGGATGTTGATGCGATCTTTATGGTTTAAATTACTTTTCGAAATTTTTTTAGACACAAGACAATAAAATATTTATTTTCGTTAAAGGTCAGAATATTTTTTATTTATTTATTTGGTCCGAAATTTTTTTTAAGGTTCGAAATTCAAATTTTTTTTTTCGTTTCTTTTTATATCCACAATTTATATATTAACTATTTATTTAATTATTTATTTTAATATTCTAGTTTATTTTAATTACTTTATTATTTTGTGAGAGATGGGTAGTATAGGAAGGGCATATAGGATAGAAATATTATATGCCTGCATTAAATAGTTAGTTCAGTATGATAATATTTTCTTCCCTGCTAACTGTTTATGTTTTTCCTATGCTTTATATTGTTGTTATTCTTACTTATTGGTTATTGTTGGGAACATACGCTAAGTGAGAGTACCAATTGCTTATAGAAGTTATATTTATCTGTTATAGGATCTCTAGTCATGTCAGATAGAGAAGCTACTAGAGTAGGGAGCTACTACAACCCGATTATGTTGAGTGATGATGAGGATGATGGAAGATATGAGTCTGACAGTGATAGCTACACTAGCCTAGAGGTCATTATGCGTCATGTGTTGAGAGTAGGCATGCCTGATAGCGATGATGAGGTTATTCAGGAGTTTGACCGTGCTAGGGGACAGACTAGAATGGACATCTACCATGCCGTTTTGAGACCGAGAGTGATTCTGAGTCAGAAGAGAACGAGCCTCAACTTAAGAAGATGCGAAGATCTACGAGAGTTAGAAGCTATGTCTACTATAATACTGAGGACGTTGAAGATTTTGAAGATGAAGTTTTCACTCCAGAAAAGTACAAGGAATCAAAGGATAAGACTGATGATGTTTCACCCTAGATTATTTACCTATGTATTTATGCTTTAAGAATAAATGTTGGATAATTAGTCAAGCAATGGTTTAAATTTATTTCTTTAGTACCTTTATTCTGTTTAGGGAAAAGTATAGCTATTATAGTTTGGAAAAGTGTTACTAACATCATTTGAGGAATAAAAAGTGAAAATTTAGTTATCCAAGTGAGCAAGAATTTATTTTGGGCACGTGAATGAGAATATTTTATTCATTTTTACCACCTTTTAAAATCACAATTTTCAAGATAACCACCTTATAAGTTCATTTTTTTAAATAACCACCTTATATGAGCTATATCTCTTTAAATACAAACCAATTGACAGATTTCGTCCAAGAAATCGGTGTTAAAGACGGGTTAAAACCTTATATACATTCTAATGAATAAAGGTGGAGGTGATGGAATCATTCTTATACCCTTTTTGAGGATGATTTCCTTGACGGAATCTGTCAATTGGTAGGTATTTAGAAGGATTTAGGTCATATAAGGTGGTTATTTTAAAAAATGAACATATAAGGTGGTTATTTTCAAAAACTTGATTTTATAAGGTGGTTAAAGTCAAAAAATCCTTATTATGATTGAATTTTTATTTGATTCCTCACATGTGTTTATTCTTAGTGAGAATATTTTCCATGAATGATTGTATGATTGATGATGATGTATTCTATGGTATTACTATAGCTTCATGAGAAATTGTATGTTGATGCGATCTTTATGGTCAAATCAAATGTTGCCTTCGTGGAGAATGGCATGTAAGTTATGTATCGAAACCTAAAGTAGAGTTACGTTAATTTTAGGTCGCGCAGTAGAATGGCTAACAACGGTAACGATTTAGCTTCTGCTATTCGCCTATTGGCGGAGAAACTGACCCAGAAAAGAGCTGAGCTTCCCGATTCTACTGGGGACATGTTTGAAAGACTAGCCAAAGTTAAGCCACCATACTTTAAGGGGCAAGCTGACCCTACTTTCTTAGAGAGTTGGATTAGAGAATTTGAAAAGATTTTCGGGGCTGTGAACTGTCCTGAGTGTATGAAAGTAGGTCAAGCTGTACTGTATTTGAAAGATGAGGCTGATTTGTGGTGGAGAGAAAATGGGGCTAGACTGAGTGCTGTTGAGGAATTTAATTGGGATTCCTTTGTTACTGCTTTAAAAGGAAAGTTTTACCCTGCATTCATGAGGAAACCGAAGGCCCAGGAATTTATAAACCTTAGGATGGGGACCATGACCATATTTAAGTACTATAGTAAGTTCATAGCACTCTCGAGGTTTGCACCTGAGGTAGTAGCCACTGAGGAGTTAAAGGCTCAAAGATTGAGCAAGGTTTGACTGAGGAAATCCAACTGGGGTTAGGTGGTGAGACTTTTGCATCCTTAGATGTGGTGTCTGGAAGAGCTGCCCATATTTATGGTATGCAGTCGAGGCGTGATAAAAAGAATGCTGTAGTGGGTGAGAAGAGAAAGGATTTCAATGCTGGAGGAAATAAGGGCAACTTTAAGAAGAACAAAAATGGGAATGGGAATTTTCAAGGGAGAAATGGTCAGGGCTATTGCAATAAGGGCCATCTGAGAGGGTTTACCATTGTAAGAAGTACAGTAAGAACCACCTTGGTAGAGACTGTAAGGGGGACCTAGTACCTTGTAACAACTGCGAGAAGAAGGGCCATAGGGAGTAGTATGAGTGCTTCACCAAGCAAAAGAAGGAGCAAAATGGTAATGTGAGTGGTAACCAGGTGAGGTATGGGTTCAACCAGTCAGGGAGTCAAGGTTCGAAGCCTGTAGGGTCACAGAACAACCAAGGACGCTACAGTAAGCCTGCTAGTGAGAACAACAATCAGACTAAGGCTCCGTGTAAACTGTTCGTGATGAGTCGCAATGAAGCTGAACGATCTGCCGACTTAGTTTCTGGTACTTTTTCTATGTACTCCGTTCTCGTTAAAGTGTTGTTTGATTCTGGGGCGACTTATTCGTTAGTTTCGTCGTCTGTCATTAAGAATTTGGGGTTGGTAGATTTTGAAGTAATTGATTTGCCAAATAGTATACCTACTGGAGAAGTCATAAGATGTACCAAGTTGTTTAAAGATTTGCCTCTGAAGATAGGAGATTGTGTATTTCCTTCTGATTTGATAGAATTCAATTTGGGAGACCTAGATGTTATTCTTGGGATGAATTGGTTAGGTTTCTACAAGGGCAAAATCAACTGTGAAGCTCAGAAAGTAGTGTTGAGAAGCCCTTTAGGGAAGTTGACTTCATATCAACGTTTTGGGAAGCCTAAGAACTTTGGGGTTATTTCTGCATTGCAAGTGAAGAAGTTGATGAAGAAGGGGTGTGAGCTATTTTTCTGTAGTGTGCAAGATGTGAGTAAAGAGGTTGGATTGAAAATCGAGGATGTTCCAATTGTGAATGAGTTTATGGATGTGTTTCTGAGTGAGATTTCGGGTATGCCGCCTGCAAGAGCTGTTGAGTTCACCATAGATTTAGTGCTTGTAACAACACGTATATCTAAGGCACCTTATAGAATGGCACCTCCTGAGATGAGTGAGTTGAAGACGCAGTTGCAAGAGTTGTTGGATAAGGGTTATATTAGGCCTAGTGCGTCGCCATGGGGATCTCTTGTGTTGTTTGTAAGATGGGAGTATGAGATTGTGCATTGACTATAGGGAGTTAAATAATGCTACCATCAAGAACAAGTATCCTTTGCCTAGGATTGATGACATGTTCGACCAGTTGAATGGAGCGAGCATGTTCTCGAAGATTGATTTGCATTCGGGGTATCACCAGTTGAGCGTAGCTGATAAGGATATACCTAAGACTGCGTTTAGGACGCGTTATGGTCATTCACCACAACAAAATTACCTTTTCGTAGCGATTATTTTGAAGCGATTGTACATTCGCTACAATAAACAACTAATGTCTATGAAATAGTATAGGAAAATGTATCACTTTACAATCGCCATATTAAACACTTTAAAATCGATAAAAAAAATCTAATAAGAGACATTCATCATCTACTTAACCAAGAATTTATATAAATATTAGATAATATATTGTATCATTTAATAATCGCTATATTTACCCCAAAAAATTGATACAAAAAACTTATAAAAAACCCCAACATAAGTGCTCTCTTTTTGGTGGAATTTTCATAAGTTGGCGCTCTTTCACTAAAAACCACCGCGCTTACTACTACTACCTCTAACATATTTCGAATTTTATTTTTAGAATTAGGTTTTACCAATTACACTCCTTCTAGGCTTCTACTCCCCATTCTTGTTAAAAATCTTCTTGCCTGCAATCTCTTTTATCCCTCAAATTGATCGGAAAATCTTCTTGCCCGCAATCTACTCCCCATTCGACTACTTTTTCAGGTATTTAATTTTATGTTTATATTCGTGTGAAAGTTCTTTGCTTGTATTTGCTACTTGAATTTGCTGCTTGATTTGTTCAGTCGCCGGAAATTGCTTGTCAAGGATCCAAATTTTCAGTCGAGAATATATTGTAGTGGTTCATCAGGTTTATGGGGGTAATTCGATAATGACCAATTTTTTTTCTTGATTTTTTTTATCAGATTATATTAGACCTCTTCTGGTAACTTGCACCGAAGTCACTAGTAAGTCTCCATTTTCTTGTGTGAATTGTATCATTTACTTGATTTTGATCTATTAACTATTTGCTTATTTTCCGGTCTTTAGAATATGGATAGTGTTTAATTTAGTTTAGCTTTTAGATTTTCTTGCCTTTTGTTGTATCAAGTTTCTGATTTTGAGTTGGAATAGTTCAATATTGAATTTTAAGTGACCTGATTTAGGTATAGTTGATTAAAGGAATTTTGCAGCAAAGTAGTGGCAAGATGTATAAATTGGGGATTTGGAAAAAGTTGTTCTTCTTACTGTCATAACATCTGTTGCATATCATATTTGCATTTCTAGCTACAAAAATAAAGTCCACTAGCACCATCAAAATCCTAGAATAGAAAATGTAATCACAAACTTGACATAGAGGCTCCCATGAAGCTTGAAACTGGACAACATCACTAGCAAGTTTATCCCCATCAGAATCACGACAGATTATAGTTGTATTGATGGATTAGTGCTATCAATCAGTTACAACCCTTAACAATTGATAGGTGACTCTTCCAGTAAATATATTTTCAGAATAAATCCTCTCTCTACACTTCAGATCTCTATATGTTACATTTTTTTTTGCTTTCTTGCATACTACCCCAAGTTGTAACTTGCTGTTTCATTACATCTTTGTTCTTGGCGTGCCCCTTTCTGTTCTTTCTTGCTTATGTGAATAGCAGAAGAGGACTGGGTGAGTTGTAAGCACCATTCCAATGTTTGTTATTTGAGTAAACATCCTCCTATCCACTAAAAACAAAAAAGGAGTAGGATAAAATAGAGAAGAAAAGACAATTTTTGGCTGTTGAATACTGGGTGTATGACTATTCTGGTGGTTGTACTTCTATCTGCGGGCCTACAAAGTCATCCTAATATTGTGAACCTATCTGGCGTTGGTCTTGATTTTGTGAAACGTTCGGCAAATATTGGACCTCTCTTTCACAACCTTGCTCTGCAGCAGTATATAATTCTCTGTTCTCAGGTAATCTCTTACTGTAAATATTTTGGTTTTTTGTTCAATGGATAATGTTCTATTTGCTATTTCTATTTTTTAGGATATCTGTAATTAATGTTGCTCCCTTGTAGCATGCTTGACTGTTGTTTGGGTAGATTTTTCAGCAGTACAAATATATATTTGATAGGTCGCAACATAGTTATATGCTTATATATGCACACATTCTATAGCTTCCTATTTTCCCTTTGAGCGTTTCGTAAATTCTTTCTTGCACTAGGTAGAGGTAGATTGCATACATTCCTCAATGCTGGGTCACTAGATTGTTATATTTGTTGTGTGCAAACACTTTCTAAGTGTCCAACTGTTATGTGAATCCACATAGAAAGGAGGAAAATCAAATGCGAGAAACAAAAGGTACAAGAAATGTAGTCTAGTGAAGCTCCATGCAAGGCAGAAGCTCTAATTGTTCTATTTTTGAAGTTCTTTCTACTAAGTGGAGCTATGATCAGTTGATCGATCTCCGAGATTGGTAAGAAGTAACTGATATCAATGCTATTTCTTTCAATTCCCTGATTAAATTCCTGGGGTTTTTGAGGGAGACAGTGAAAAGAAGGGGCACTTTTTGGGAGTATATGGGGGTGAGCTTGATAATGATCATCAATCTCAGAGATAAACCTATCGTTTCTATGAAAGTGAAAATGGGTTTTTCCCCCTTTTGCCTTGTAAGGTCACTACCTTTCCAGGGCAGGTTGTTATAATAAATGACTCTTATGAAAGGTTTCTCTGCTGCTCTTTCTAATAATGCAAATTAAACATAGTGGGTTTGACCCTTAGGATTTTCTTCTCTTTTTATATCATCTTTTTGCGGAACAGCTATTACGCAGCTATAATTATATGCTCTATATCCAGCTGCTGACATCTTGATGGAATTTCTTGGGTTGACTATTATTGTGATTTTCATGATGTTTCGATCAATCTTTCTTAGTTCTGATTTTGTTCATATTTTTTTTTTACATTGTTAGTATCAAAATGGTTTTTTTCTCCTCTGTTTGATTCTTCTTTTATATGAGGAGAATTCAATATATGCCGATTATGACTATATAATTTAAATATGACATTATTAAATAACATATTCTAATAGAACAAAATTAACATTTTTTCTATCACAGTGATCCCTTATGGATAATCGCAAGCGTAAAAGTTGGGCATATTACAACATTGGAAGTACTGAATATAAAGAAGGCCTTACGAAGTTTGTAAAACAAGCATTTGAGAGTGCTTGTGATATGACAATTGCATGCCCTTGTAGCAAATGTGTACGATACCATAGGCGTAATGAAGAAGAAGTTTATGATCATCTAGTAATAAATGGACCCATGCGTGATTTTGAGAAATGGTACACTAATATTGAATTAGGATCAACCTCAACATTGTTAAGGGATGACCAAACATTGAAGGAAACACGTGTTGGCGATGATCTAGTAGATATGTTAGGGGATGCCTTTGGTTTATATCATGAAGGAGTCAATGATGCTTATAACTTAGAGGGTTAAGTTGATCAAGATATAGAAATTGAACAAACAAAGAATGATCATTCAAATATTAATGTTGATATGTTTAATAAGTTGTTAGAAGATGCTTCTGTGCAATTATACCCTGGGTGTAGTGAGTACTCTAGGTTGTCATTTATTTTGCACCTTTATCATATCAAAACTTCATTTGGATGGTCTGACAAGTCATTCGGTGAGTTGTTAAAAGTTTTAAAAAGGGCCCTTCCTGAAGGTGAAAAAATGCCTGAATCTTTAAATGAGAGAGATGCAAGAGAAGACAAAGGAGGACATGAAGAAGGTGCATGAAAGACAAGTATATTTAGAGAACAATCTTTCAAAGTTAGTTGAATTTCTCACATCTAATCTGCAAAAGAAACCATCAAGCGGAGATGAAACCAGCTTAGATGGATCGGTAAGTTTATTTATTCTATCTTGCTATGTATGAATGACTAAGATAGTTTGCTGGACCATTTGCTCTTCATAATGTAGCCCATTTTTCTTTAATAGATAGTATAATAGCACAATAGCACAATAGCACATAGGAGTATCAGTTGATAATAACTAGTTTTGCATGTGAATATTAGTTGTACCTTGTGAATTTTTGACCGTTTTCCATCCTGGAATAGCTAACCCTCTCTAATCTTTTATTCTACTTTGTTTTACGTTAGGAAATCTAATCTGATTTGACGATTACTAAGGTATTTTGGGTTTAAATGCTTGTTGCTCTACTCTCCTTGGCAATGTTGTCAGAAGTTTATTTTTCATAGAACAATGTTGTACAAATTACATTTGTTTATGTTTGAGAGTTGGTTGTTGCTAGTGTAGCTGTAGTGTTTTGTAGGATGATTTGTATTTTTCTTGCTTTTGCACGTCTTTTTTAGTTGTTGATATAATTAATTGCCCAAAAAGAGTGATTTATTTTGGGATGTTTGAATATTTGGTGATTTTCAATGATTTGATCTGATAGGATGATGATGATTTGACTGGTTGGGAGAATGCACATACATGATCATCAAATGCCTCATGCTTAACTGATAGGTAAAAAGTTGTTTTTTATATGATTCAAAGTGTGTGCTAACTTTTCATAATCATAGCCGTATATTAAATTTTTCCCCCTTTTTTTTTGCAGATAATTCTACTTTGGAAATAGTGAATTTGAGCCTATACATAACATTTTATTTTAGCTACACTACTACAATTGTTTCATTGAATAATTATGGACAAGTACAAATTTAAGTTAAATCTCTAGAATTATTTACGCTTCCATAATTTGAAATGATCTTTGTAATTACTTTGAAGTTATTATATATAATATTTACCATGATATTGCGGTTATTATTTTAGCATCATAATTAATATTTTGTATGTGTATAATAAGGGAATTGTAATTTCCAAAAGAGATAGCAAAATTATTTGTTACAATAGCAACAAAGAAACAAACAATCAATATTGTGGCGAAAATAATCGCCGTCATAGAACCTTTAAGGTGTATTCTTTTGTTAGCAATAATGGCGATTCCATGACTAATAGCATCAATTAAATTAGAGATAATCATTGACAAATCATGTTGATTACATTCGCTACCAAAATTACTTAATAGTATCGATTAGATTTGTTTCCATTTTATACAGTGGTGTCGATTATATTCGCAACTATAATTAGAAATAATGTCGATTATATTCGCAACCATAACTAGTTATTCGTGTCGATTGTATTCGGTACGATAACTAACAAATGGTGTCGATTAGATTAGCTACGATAATAAACAATAGTGTTGATTGCATTCACCACCGTATATAACAGATAATGTCAATTATATTGGCAACCATAAGTAGCCAATAGCATCGATCACATTCACTACCATATGCAATTTTTGTGGAAGATGGATCCGACATTTGTAGCAATTATAATCGCTACAATAATCACCACAATTGGATGTAACCATTCGTATCGATTATTTAGATATACCCCAGCGAATGTGAAAACCACTACCAAAGGCTATGGTAACGGTGGATCTTGTATCGAAAAGTCATTTGCCGGGGAAAGTGTTCGTAGCGAATGCAATCGATACCAAAGGTTATAATAATCGCCACGAAAAGGTAATATTCTTGTAGTGATTATGAGTTTACTGTGATGCCGTTCGGATTGACCAATGCTCCAGCCATATTTATGGATCTGATGAATAGGATATTCCATGAGTTCTTAGATAAGTTCGTTGTGGTATTCATTAATGATATTCTAATTTATTCAAAGAGTGAAGAAGAGCATGATGAGCACTTGAGGATCATATTGGAGACGCTTAAGAAGAATAAATTGTATGCCAAATTCTCTACGTGTGAGTTTCGTTTGGAGAAAGTAGCGTTTTTGGGTCATTATGTGTCAAAAGAAGGAGTCTCTGTAGATCCTGCTAAGATTCAAGCTGTTAGTGAGTGGCCTACTCCAAAGAATGTGTCAGATATCAGGAGTTTTCTGGGTTTAGCTGGCTATTATAGAAGATTTGTGAGAGATTTCTCAAAGATAGCGAGGCCAATGACTAGTCTAATGAAGAAAGAATCAAAATTTGAGTGGAGTGAGAAGTGCGAGGAAGCTTTCCAGATTTTGAAGGATCGTTTAACCTCTGCACCTGTTTTAATCCTGCCTGATGGAAATGAGGGATTTGAGGTGTATAGTGATGCTTCGAAGAATGGCTTGGGATGTGTTCTGCAGCAGAATGGAAAGGTGAACGTGTATGTATCGGGTCAGTTGAAACTGTATGAGGCTAATTACCCTACCCATGATCTAGAGTTAGCTGCGATCGTGTTTGCCTTGAAGATTTAGAGACATTACCTTTATGGGGCAACCAGTAAGATCTTTACCGACCATATGAGCTTGAAGTACATTTTCACCCAGAAAGATCTCAATATGAGGCAGAGGAGATGGTTAGAGTTGATTAAGGATTATGATTTAGACATCCAGTATCATGAAGGGAAGGCGAATGTAGTTGCTGATGCTTTGAGTAGGAAGTCGAGTCATAACATGAATGCCTTGGTAGTTCCTGAGGAATTGTGTCGAGATATGCAAAGGCTAAGCCTAGAGATTTTAAATCCTGGGGAGATCGAGGCAAGATTGAGTGCTTTATCATTGGGGTTGTCAGTTTTCGATGAGATCAAATAGGGTCAAGTTGGAGACGAGCACCTAGATAAGATTAAGGAGAAGATGAAGCAAGGTAAGGAAGTCGATTTTAAGATTCATGATGACGAAAGTTTGAGGTTCAAGCGAAGGTGGTGTGTACCACAAAAATGCGATGAGCTTAAGAGACGTCGTATGGATGAGGGGCATAATACTCCATATTCTGTGCACCCTGGGGGTGATAAGTTGTATAAGAATCTTAAGGAGATCAATTGGTGGCCAAATATGAAGCGTGAGGTCGCTGAATTCCTGTCTAAATGTCTAACCTGTCAGAAAGTGAAGATAGATCATAAGAGACCAATGGGGAAGGTTCAATCCTTAGAGGTTCCTGGATGGAAGTGGGATTCCATATCGATGGATTTTGTGACTGCTTTCCCGAAGACGAGAAACGGCAATGATACGATTTGGGTTATTGTCGACCGTCTGACGAAGTCCGCCGTGTTCTTTCCAATTAAAGAGACATGGAAGAAGAAGCAACTTGCGAAGACGTACATCAAGCATATGGTGCGACTGCATGGAGTACCAACATATATTATTTTAGATCGTGATTCGAGATTCCTCTCGAAATTTTGGCAGAAGGTCCAGTTGAATCTTGGAACAACATTGAAGATGAGCACTGCTTTTCACCCTGCAATCGATGGTCAAACTAAAAGGACTAACTAGACTATGGAAGATATGTTGAGAGCGTGTGCAATTGATTTCCAAGGTAGTTGGGAAGACCAATTAGACTTGATTGAGTGTTCATATAATAATAGTTATCTTGCGAGCATCAAGATGGCTCCTTTTGAGGCGTTGTATGGAGGAAAGTGTAGAAGTCCCATTTGCTGGAATGATTTTAGTGAGAATATAGTATTGGGGACAGAATTCATTGAGGAGACTATTAAGAATGTCAAGTTGATTCTGGCTAGAATTCAGGCTGCTCAAGATAGGCAGAAGAGTTATGATGATTTAAAGCGAAGAGAAAATGAATTCGCAGTGGGTGATAAAGTGTTTTTGAAAGTATCACCAACTAAGGGCGTGATGAGGTTTGGGAAAAAGGGCAAATTGAGTGTTAAATATGTTGGCCCATATGAGATTTTGCAAAGAGTCGGGAAGGTAGCTTATAAGTTGGCATTGTCAATGGAATTTGAGAAAATGCACGACGTGTTTCATATTTCCCAACTCAAGAGATATATCCCTGATGAGCGTCATGTTTTGGAACCTGAAAGAATCCAAATCGATAGTAGCCTCACATATGAGGAAAGGCCTGTGACAATTCTTGATAAAAAGGTGCGTAGTACACGCAATAAGGATGTGAATATCGTGAAAGTGCTTTGGTCTAATCATGAGTCTGAAGAGGCAACATGAGAAGCCGAAGACGAAATGAAGAAGAAGTATCTTGAGTTATTCCTTGAGGTGAGTTACGAGAGCGTAATTCATTTTCTTTAAAGGGGGTAGAATGCGATAGAATTTCGCGCTTTTTACCTTATTTTATGACATTTTTATGCTTATTTTGGCGATTTGCACATGTTGGTGCAAAATAAATAGATTCTTCGCATAGAAAAGGTGTTCATGAGTAACACAAGTGGTTTTAAAGTTGGTAAAAGTGTGCACATGTGTGACACAAGTACTTCCCAAATGAAAATTGAGTCAAATTTTTTGAAAATGTGTGAGTTTTCGTGCCAAGTTACGGGACGAAAATTCTTTTAAGAGGGGTAGACTGTAATCCCCCATAAATTTATAAATTTTATAATTATATTTTAATGTATATTTATATATAATTTAGTCTGTTTTAGTATTTAAACGATTTATTTCTTGAAGGGTTGGCTATTTGAATGTCAAAGAAATTATTTAATGATTTAAAGGAAGTCAAACATTTTATTTAGTCATGCTTTGAAAAATAATTGAAAAGCTTAAAATACTTTTGGATTGTGAAAAGGATTTTAAATTAGGTATGAGAAACCCAACCACTCAACTCATAAATTATTAAATACTAGTTTGAGCCCAATCACCTTTTCCTAAGCCCAAAAGGGGGAAACTATATAAATCTCCCAAAACCCCAAAATTCCCACACACTTATTTTCTCTCTCCTCCTTCTCCCAAATTTTCGGCCCTCCTCTTATTTTCTCTCTCTTCTCCTCTTCGGCCTTCGCTCCTCCTTCGCGTGACGACCGCCGCCGCCAGACCGGACCACCGCCGGCCAGCAGCAGCCGGCGTCCCTTCAGTTGCCGCGAGTCCTTCGTCCTCTCTCTTGTTTGGTTATTTTCTTCCTCCTTATGTTATTTTAATGCAAAGTTTATATTTTTAGCGTTTGTTTTAATAAGTTTATGTTTAAAAGTTATAATTTGATGATTTGATTATGAATCTAAGGTTATGTAAATTGTTTAATGAAGTTGGAAAATTTCAGATTTACTTGTTATGTTAAAATAGGGTTTTAAAATATCAAAGCATGGATTTTTAGGGTTTTATAAATTGGAAAATCATAGTAGTATGTTGTAGTTTGTGAAATTGAGTATCCTTATGATTTTAAGTATGTTTAAACATGTTTAAAAAGGGTTTTATTATAGTATATGTTGCTGGAAATTTAAAAAGGATATTGGTAATGGAGTTTTTATGATTAAACCATGTGTTTTAAGGGTTTTAAGCAA
The DNA here is from genome assembly GCA_947648045.1 of Beta corolliflora. Classification (NCBI taxonomy): domain Eukaryota; kingdom Viridiplantae; phylum Streptophyta; class Magnoliopsida; order Caryophyllales; family Amaranthaceae; genus Beta; species Beta corolliflora. The sequence goes on from CANSZD010003181.1 coordinate 845,569, forward strand.
CTAGTGTAGTAGTACTATACTAGAAGGTTTTACTAATTAAATTTTAATTATGGGAAAGGTTTTTAAACACTTTTAAGAAGGGTTTAAAGTATTTTATTGTTGCTGTAAATTTATAAGGGATTGATTGTGGATTTGTATTGGTTATTTTAGGCGGAGAATTTTTTTTAGGCGACTTTTAAGGTTGTGAAAATGGCCTCTCGATTTGTCTACACAAGGTACGTACATACCTGTGTGTTGATTGGATTAGTATCATGTACTAAGGATGAGAATTATGTAGTATCATGTATAGGGAACTATTTGTTGTTCATATGTGATTTCTATTAAGTTGGATTTGCATGTTTTATGCCGTTGTGTGAAACATGTTAGTTGTGATTTTATATTATGTTTGTATGGAAGATTGATGCAAGCATATGAGATTTGAGAACTTTATTTTATTAATTCACATGAGTGATTAATAATTATGTTGGTTTGGATCATGATTGAATCATGTTGTTCCCTTTGAATTATTTAATTACTTTATGAGGACCGAGGGCCTTATTTGGTAAGTTGATTATTATACCTATGAAAGGTTGGTTGGTTGTTGACTGGTTCAACAAATAAAGGAAGGTCATGGATTAGAAGTTGGAATTAATCTTGTGTTGTTAAGTTAATGTTGATCACCTTATCTAATCCTAAGATAAAAATAAGAGTTTATGATTGTTTGATGATTATATTATTTGTTCTATTTGTGAGTCATAACAAGTGAATAAATTATTAATCATGTAAAGTGAAACGTGGATTGCAATAGCTTTAGACTTGTGCATGTCTGAAGTGTTGGACAAGTATGAGTTGGAGTACATGGTGGTAGCCCATGGCTTTTCTTGGGACCGGATTGATCACCGTGTCCTATTTTTATTTTAAAGGTTCCTCGATATCGTAGGTCAGGGGAATACGGAGTCGCGCCCGTATTTCGTCTTCTAAATTGAAGACTGGTTTTGGTTAGACAACTCATTCCATTGATTATTCCATCTAAATTAAGTAATTTATTGGTTGTGGAGTTTAGTTCAGTAAAAGTAGTCTGTGATGTTATTGTATTATTATTTATCCCTGCTTAATGTTTATTAGTATCATGTTAGGTTTTATTTATTTATTTATTTGCTATGTAGTACTCAGCTTTGCTGATTACGTGCTTTATGTGTGTATGTTGACCATGGCTATGCCTTATTGATCATGTGATGACCCATTTGGTGAGCAGTCTCTAAGGATCAATAGTGCATCGTCATTTACGGGTTTGAAGATGATGCATCATGGGTTTGGGATTAGAGAGCTTGTGTTGACTATTTATTAACTTTATTCTTTTAATAGTTGGCTTTGACTATTGTCGTTGACTTTGACTTTTGAGGTTGACTTTGACTTTTGTTGGTTTGACTTTTGGAGTTGACTTTTTGGGTTGACTAAGATTTATTTCTAAAGTTATTTATTATGTTTTCCACTTCAAAATTCTGAATAAGCCGATACGTTTTCACACGGGCGATAATACTTTGATAATTCTCTAAGTTTTATATTAAAAGGTATTTTAGAAAAGAGAAAATTATTGAGGTGTTACACTCCATAATGCTGCCCATGGAAATCTCCTATACCATGAACTTGCTGCTCAACTATCTTTCCAGCTTCATTTTCTCTATTAAAGATGTAAGATTAGCTACTTGTTGCTCAAGCTTAGAGTTACCTTCCTCCTTATCCTGATGCGACGAAGCTAGAAACTGATTCTTACACCCAAAATACTGAGAGTTAGCTGCCATGTTTGCTATGAGTTTCATTGCATCGGCTGGTGTCTTATCACCGAGTGATCCACCACTTGCCGCGTCAACCATGCTTTTATCATTGTATGTTAACCCTTCCGTGAAGTACTGAACTAATAGTTGCTCACTGATCTGATGGTTAAGGCAGCTGTTGCATAACTTCATGAAGCGTTCCCAATACTCATGAAGTGTCTCGGTGTCATCTTGCCTAATTCCGCAAATATCCTTCCTAATGTTGGACGACAAAGATGTTGGGAAGTACTTAGCTAAGAATACCTTTTGCATTTCAACCCAACTGGTGATGGATTGGGCAGGTAGATCATTGATGTTATGGTTTTATATAGAGTTTTACGTGCATTTAGGTTGCATTTCTAGTTCATGTTAGAGCATTTAGGTGCATATTTGCATGATTTACTCAAGATTTGCTCTACTACTCCCCGTTTGCGTGTTTCGATGATTTTTAGGTTATTTTAAAGCAAATTGATTATGATTATCTAAGATCAAGTCTATTAATCATTGAGGATGAAGATAGCTTGCACAAGGATCACAATGCATCCGTTTGGGACAATTTCGAGTTAGAATGAAGCAAAGAGTTAGTGAAAGAAGTGCCAAAACTGACACTTGTTCACTATTTTGATCATAACTTTTGATACAAATTGATAATCAAGAAATTCCAGTTGGGTTGGAAACTTGACTTTAAGCGCTTTCCAATGTTAGGTCACAAGCCTCAAACGGACTTCTGGTTTGAGAGATACAGTATTCACAAGTCGATGCAAAATCGCAGTTTTCCCGCCCGATGGGATCGGGCAGTTTAGCCCGATCGGGCCCGAGAACATATTCATCTGGCTGCGTTCTAGAGTTGAAAACAAGAGGAAAATACTCCCGCCCAATGGGATCGGGCGAGCTTGCCCGATTGGGCGGGCAGTCCGTCATATTTCCGAAATGAAGAGATTTTCGCCCGATGGGATCGGGCGAGTTGGCCCGATCGGGCGGTTGACCCGGCACGCGTATTTTAATGATTTCCGGGCTATTTTCGTATTACTTTTCCTTTATGTTTTAGGTTTAGTATAAATACGACAATTAGAACATTACTAAGACATCTATTATTCATCTTTATTTAAGCCTTTATTTTTCGTAGTTTTCTCTAGAGAATTATTCAAGAACCCTAGTTTATTGCTTTTCGCTTTGGATTCAAGATCAAACCTTTGGAGTATTCGCAAGTTCAATATAGTTCTTAAGTTTGGTAATCTTCTTTATTGCTTTCTCTATTATTGATTTGATTCATTTCTTAGTTAATTGCAAATATTCCTAGTATGAATTATTATATTGATTTTGTTATAGTTTTCATAAACATGAGTGAGTAGTTTTATTTCTAGGATTGTGGGAATCTATGTATGCAATGAGGGATTGATAGATTAGTCTAATTGCCTTATATTTCAATTGTTTCCTGTGATTGAATCTGTAACAGCCCAGATTCTCCCGACCAGCTTACAGAGGATTAAGCACAGCGAAAGGAACTATGGTCGAGTTAATTCGGACTATTACCATCACACTCACCGAACTACATCGGAGAGTATGAAACTTAATTCCCAACTCTATTCAATTCAATTAACTATTACAACAATGCTCTGATTCTCAGACTCTATTCTAATAAATTCCTATAGAAAATCCGACAGATTTTCCTTTGAAAATAGGACAACCCTAAAGCGGGAAATAATTTAAATCTGTTTTACAATTTTAATAAATAAAATATTCCAACTTCTAAAACTCAATTACCTCAACGCCTTCACGGAGCAATAACCAACAGAAAATCAGGAGCACTAAAGACTCTTAAGTATATAAAATCAAAACAAATGACTGATAACTAACTATTAGAAAGTCAAGCGTCCTCACTTTAAATTAAAATATAATACTACAATAAGTCTTCGAGACTGAATCAGCATATGCTTCGACTTGCAAAAGATTAACTCACGGCTTCAACCTGAAACATTTAGGGTACTGCCACCCACCAAGTGACAAGCCACAGAAATGACAAAACAACATACAGACACATCAGAAAAGCTGAGTACTAACCCATAACAAGACTAACCCATGATACGATTCCTTATCGGGAATCCAATATCCAAATGACTTTCATAATTCGAGATAACTTTCTTTTAACCAGGGGGAAAGAGAACGCAGCGGAGGAGACAAAGCTTACACTCCGACAGTGGGGGTCGTCACCCAACCATTCGCTTTACTTTTGGCCATTATTAACCGCGACTAGTCCGGAGTACATTTTTCCGCTGATTCAATCAGCCATCCACATGTTTCACATTACCTAATATATCGCCCGATTATCGCCCCACAGAGCAATGGGCATGTTTCCCTGTGGGGCCCCCCAAGGTTCACAGTCCATGGGGTACTATTTATGTCACCTCATCCGTTGACTCAGAGGAGGCTACTTTCCCCTTTAGATTCCTTTCCATTATCATTTATGGCTTATTCCAATCATTCTTAGAACTCAAGTTTACATATCATCTCAATAACTCTTAACAACAATCTTTGAACAATAAAAAAATCCACAACACTTCTCCTCAGAGAATTATAATTGATTAAAAAATGTCTTTACAAGTGTATTTTATACCAATACATGTATGCTTTTATACGCAACCAATTCCAATCATAGAACTTATGTATCATAACAACTAATTAATAACCACTCATGTTCGATAAAACATCAACAATAATATCACTAGGTCTCTCAGTTAGAATTAACTAACGAGAGTTACTAAGCCAATTTCACATAATACATGCTTTTGCATATAGATATTTCACACTATTTTTCTTTTCATATTTATCAATCTATATTCATCTCGACAATAATATTAATTATCAAGTCCCAACAACACTCACGACATATAAGTCTCTCTCTTAGAATTCACTAAGGAGAGTTAACTTACACACCACACTCCAGGTTCATTAATCAATCAACCTGATTAATGAAAATAATTATTTATGACTCATACTACATCATTAGTCGAGTTCCAAGTAACATATTCAAAACAACTCAACTACGGACCATGCCCATAATCATATAGAGCGAGTCTCTCTCATTACTAATTCGAAAACCATTCCGTTATCTAAGTGGGACTTCTTTAAAGTAATTCACAACTTATATTTATTTACGTAGTTGAACTCACGCACTAATTCTCTTATAGGGTATTCCCTCATCACATTAACTCAAATATTTTCACAGATTAACCTCGCTAATGGACTTTAGAAGCTATTAATAACTACCTCTAACAATCTTGGTATAGTCAACATTTAACTAAATCTCTTTCATTACTTTAGTTAAGTAAAGTGACAAAACTAATTCATTCTTAGAGTCTAGATAAATAGTTTCCCACTAACAAACTTATACATTTATAACTTCTTAATTGCAATATTCTTCGCTTATAATTAACAATGAACTCGAACTACTATTATACTTAATAATATAAATACTATTTAAAGATTAATAACGTTCCATTAACATTAGAACCAAGAAAGATAGATTACCTCTTACTAACTCATAGCATTCCAATTCCATTAAGAGAATGAGTTTCCTTCATCAAACTAACTACCTTTATTGATCCAATTCTAATTATGTAAGTTACCCGATTGACAACAATTATAGAATGCCATTCTTATTAAGCTATTTGAAAATCAATTCCTCGACATTAATTATTAATACTAACATATTCAACTAAACTAGCAAGTCTCATTAGTCTAATTAAGTTTTCCTAGTTAAGAGTCAATTAAACTAACATATTCAATTTGTACTATTCAACATAGATAGAATAAGGATTACTAGTGAAATTATTTAACAAATGTAGCTTGGAACTTATAACATCATTTGCTAGATTTCCATCCTAATAAATTGAACTCCAAACCACATAGGTAAAACGGAACTAAGGACCTTCACTAAAATATCAAACAACACCGACCCAACTTGACCCCTCATTTACATACTTCAACAAGAATTTATTTGCAAATTATTTATAGGCAAAATTTAATCTAATTCACTAAGGCTACAAGATCCAAACTATACCACAAACTGATTTCATATTATAAAGAATCAAATGAATACTTAGGTGCTCTAATAACTGATAACAACAACAACAACATAAAAACAATACATAAGTACACATCATGATATCAACACCACAGCAACAACACCATCATCATCATCAACAACAACACAACTCACAACACAAGAAGGGGGAAAAAGTACCTTGGTACTTTGCCGCACAAACAACAAAATAACGGCAGCAACGACAACAAACTCCGACAGCGGCAGAACGTCGGCAAAACGCGCAGCACAACAACAGTAGCAACAGGACGAGAGAGAGAGACGCGAGCAGGGGAGGGGAAGCAGCGGCACAACAACTCCCAACAACACCGAGCGACGACAAAACACGGTGGTAGCACCACCACCAAGTTGAAAATAAAGACGACGATGACACCGTCAAACCGCAGCAACAACATCAACGAGGGGAAGAGGAAAGAACACAACAGAGACGACAACAAGAGGAAAACGCAGGGGAAGGTGAGCTGGCACGGCAACACCACCGGAGAAAGAGAGAAGGAGGGAGACCGGAGTTTGAGAGAGAGAAATCACGGAGTGAAAGAAACAGGGGTTTGGGTATTTGGGATGTTGGGGTTTTTACGGGAGAGATAAAGCATAGGGGGGGTTTGGTTTATCAATTCAACCGACAAAATGGGGGTTTGGGTTATCCAAATAAGGAAACTTAATTTAAAAGAATTAGTTCCCACTTTAGGTAAATACTGTTCAACTAATTTTATGTAATTAGAACCCAAAATATATTTTACAATAACTTCATAAAATCACAATAATAAATATATTACAAACATGACTAATAAAAATCATACTCCAACCCAAATAAAATAAATAATAATAAAAAAATCCAACACATAATTAACTTAATAAGTATAGTTTTGCATTTAACAAATTCTCTTAAAAACAAGCCTGTTACAGAATCTTTCATGCTAGATTTATAAATTAGGCCTGATTTGTATTTCTACTATCGCAATACTAGATCTGCTTCGAGAGGAGAGATGTCATATATGCTTTCAATCATTTGGCAGAGTGATCCTTGACCATGCGAGAGCGGCTTGGTATCTTTGAGGGAGGTAATGTTCGAGAGAAATTACATGTGCCCTAGATAAATTGACTTATTAGGTGGTTGTTATTCGTCCCTGATTGCCCGAATTGTATGCATAGTGATCCATAATCCTAGTTCTTTATTAATTGATTCATTCCCTCGTATTTAATTATGTTATTCGCTTAGTTTAGTAACACAACCATTTTCATCTGATTTAGTTAGTATAATATTAGAATTCGGATACAATAGCATAACTTTCTCCCGGTGGATTCGATCCTGACTTCCCTGACTACTAGTAAGTGGACCTTAGGTTATTTTTGATTAGGTGATACGACTTTAACCTGTCAAATTTTGATGCCATTGCCGGGGAGACGGTTTATTTTTATTTTATCTGAATTATAGTATTACACTAACCTACTCTGAAGAACACCTATTCTTTGGAGCATCCCACGTTTGTTTTAGTGCTTTTGGTGTATGAGCAGGAAATTAAAATCCCCAAATCTCATTCCATTTGATCCGGAGATTGAAAAGACCGCTCGTAGACTCAGAAAGAAAACTAAGCAAGCAAAGTTGTCTGCAGGGACACCTTCCCAAAAGACACCTTCTCCATCACCCTCACCACAACCAGAATCCCCTGTCACACCTATTTCTCTTAAAATGGGTGAGAATGTTAAACCAACCTTTAGAGATTATGCACAACCATCTCCTGATAATGTGCCCACTGGGGTATGGTTGCCTACTATCGCTGCTTCAAATTTTGAAATCAAAATCTCATGTGCTGAACATGGTTCAAAATAATCAATTTGCTGGGTTGCCTTCTGAAGACCCAAACCAGCACCTGCAGCGATTTTCATAATGTTGTGCTACTCAGAAATAAGCTGGTGTTTCTGCCGAGGAGATGAAAATGATTCTATATGGCTTTTCTCTGCGAAAGAAAGCTCTATTTTGGTATAACAAGTTGCCTTCCTCCATCACCACTTGGGCAGAGTTATCAAAAAATTTCCTCATCAAATGGTACCCATATCAAAAGATTGCAGATATGCGTCATGCCATAGTGACTTTCACCCAAGATCCTGGAGAGTCATTGTATGAAGCTTAGGAAAGATTCAAGGATCTGCAGCGTCTTTGTCCTCATCATGGTTTTGACAGGTGGTATTTGTGTCAGATTTTCTACACTAGAGTTGATGCAGATTCGAGACGGGTAATTGATGGAGCTTCTAGTGGGTTCTTCATGGATAAGGCCATAGACGAAGGGTATGAACTTCTGGAGAAACTCGCTTCTAATCAAGCGTCTACTATTCGTTCTTCTATGAAACAGGGAGGCAAACATGATGTTGAGGCCATTTCTTTATTGTCCGGGCAACTAGCTGCTCTAAACCAGAAGATCGATTCTTTGAAGCTAGGTAACAATTCCTCCCCCCACATGAGTGTTAACGCAATGGCTAGTGTTTCTGGTTACAATGCTTTCATATGTGACGCTTGTGGGATAGTTGGACACAACTCTCAAGAGTGCCTCGCTCTCTCACCTTCTAGTGAGACAATGCACGCATTACAGTCACAACACAAGCCCCAGTTCGATCCCTACTCCAATACATACAATCCTGGGATGCGAGATCATCCAAATATCTCATATAGGAGCAATAATGTGTTGAATCCGCAACAACAACATTATCCACAGCCTCAGCAACAACAGTCCATACCACAACCCTAGTTTCCGCAATATCAGTCACAACCACAAGCTCCTCCTGGATTTCAGAGAAATCAATTTCAACAGCATCATAGCACACCTCCTTCAGACCCAACTATTGTTGAACTAAAAAATCTCATGTTACAGATGCAGAAAGGTATCCTTTCCTTTCAAGCAGATACTAGGTCTCAATTTGAGAACATGCATGCTCTGAACAAGCTACAAGGAACACATAATAAGATGTTGGAGTCACAAATAGCTCAGCTGGCTAGTTCTTCTGCTAGTAGGCCATCTGGGTCATTGCCTTTGCAACCAATGCAACCAAGGGACACTGCCAATGCTATTACCCTTCGAAGTGGAGTGCAGTATGATGCCCCGGTAATGCTAGAGGTAGAATCATCAGTTGCTCAGAAACCACAGGAAGTGCATGAGGATACTGAACCTCAGGAAAAGCAAGGAGCTGTTGACAAGACTACGGAGGTGACTAAGGAGAAAACTGTGCCTCCGGTGATCAAGCTACCATTCCCAAATCGGATGCTCAAGAAGAAGCTTGACCACCAGTATGGTAAGTTTTTTGAGGTGGTAAAGAATATGCAGGTAACAGTTTCTTTTACTGAATTATTAAATCAAGTGCCTGCTTATTCTAAATTTTTAAAAGAACTTTTGATGCAGAAGAGGACTCTCAATGAGGTGGAAACTGTGGCCTTTACTGCTGAATGCAGCACCCTTTTACAAAACCAGTCTCCACCTAAATTGAAAGATCCAGGGAGTTTTTCCATCCCCTGCCACATTGGCACCATATTTATTGACAAAGCTTTATGTGATTTGGGTGCCAGTGTGAGTGTCATGCCTCTTTCTATCTGTAAGCAACTGAACATGGGTGACTTAAAATGTACTACCATTACTCTGCAAATGGCTGACCATTCTGTGAAATACCCCCTAGGTATATTAGAGGACGTCCCTGCTAGAGTAGGTAAATTCTTTATCCCTGTGGACTTTGTTATACTTCCTCCGTTCCAAAATAAGTGAAACACTTGTCTCAAAAAGCTCTCACATAAATGAGAGAAGTGTTTCACTTATTTTGGAACGGAGGAAGTATTAGACATGTCAGAAGATACCCAAACACCCATTATCCTCATGAGACCTTTCCTCCACACTGCTGGAGCAGTTATAGATGTTAAAAGTGGGAAACTGACATTGATTGTGGGGGATGATAAGGTTATGTTTAGCCTGACCAATGCCCCTAAAAGCCCAATGCTAGAGGCATCATGCTATAGTGTTGATGTTATATATGAACCGATCCATGATTGCATACCTCATTCCCCCTCCCGTGATACTTCAGATGATGTGCTTGTCTTAGAGTCTATTGCAGGTGAAGAACATTTTCTAACGATCTTGAAGACTCACAAAAAGGCAATTGGGTATAACACTGATGACTTGACAGGAATAAGCCCCGACTTTAATGAGCACCGACTTCATCTAGATGAAGGCCACCGCCCTAGCATTGCAGTCCAACGTGGGTTGCAAGGAGTGGTACAACACGAAGTTACGAAACTGCTAGACGCAGGTTGATGGACAACTGATGGCCATGTCCCTTTCCTTCCCCTTGTTGCAATGAGGCCATTGCCAAGTTCAGCTTGGGGGAGGAATGTTGTAAGTATTGCTTTTCTTTTACTTTTTGTTGTTTTTTAGATTAGTTTAGTTAACTTAATTGCTTCCAAAAAAATTGAAAAATAAAAAAAAAATGAAAAATTGCTGAAAAAATACCAAAAATACGAGTTGAATATGGAGTGAATTGATTGCTTCCCTGTGCCCCATACTGTGTTTTGAAAAAATGATTTAACTCACTACACTGGATAATTGAGCATTTGTGATTGTGATGTTGTGTTGTGATCTCTAACTGCCTTAATCTTGTGTTGTATAATCGTTCATACAAGAAGGATTACACAAGTTAAAGATAGAACAAGCTAGGGAAGAACCGAATGGTTTTCCTAACTTGGGCGATTAATCTAGCTACTTAGAGATACAACTGCACCACTCTAAATAATTAGACCTTCCTAAGATCACAATTTGACTTAGCCAAAGTTAAACAAGCAAAGGACAAGCTCACTTAATTCCAATCCAAGAATTAAAGCTAACTCACAATTTCACACACTTTGTGTTGGACAAAAACTCACTGATTTTCTCATTGATTTCATTCGGTATTTATACAATAGTTCAAGTCCTATTTTCTGATTTTTGACATAAAAAGAAAGTAAATAAATTACCTAAATTAGCTACCACTAATCCACTAAATACATGATCTAAATCGTGCAATAAACAAGCTAAATGAAGGCTTAATTAACCGTTAGAACTGCTGCCACTTCCAGCACTCCTTAACAGCGCTTCTTCCTTGAATGTAGGGCTGTCTTGAGGTGGAAATCATGTCCCATTACTCCTTTGAAATGCACGGCAAAGTCACAGCCCACAAGCCGTAAAAATAGGAACAACTTAGTCACTCCTTCATGCTGGCCATCCATTGAGAGTTAGGCGCTCAAAGGTAGGAAGTGGTTCCTACTTTCATGGCCTTGACTCCTCTTTGTTTGCTGCCTTCTTGGACGTGCTTCAACAGCTCTCTTTTAGTACGAATGCACGTGCTACATCACTTACAAAGTGTTTTAGGACTCAACAAACAGCAACAACTACAATCGAAATTATTAACAAAGCTAAAATCACTCCTAACTCATCTATGACTCTTATACTTGCTTAAAATCAATGAATCTTAGTAGTACAACTTTAGGGAATGGAAAATACAACTCAAACAACTAGAGACATAATTCAAACACACGAATTAAAAGACTCCTAAGTAACATGGACTCTAATGACTCGACATTGATGGATTAAAAACAAAGCTTACATAACCATAGTAACCATGGAACCTTGAATAATCCACGCATTGCAATGTTGATTCTATGAGTAAGCTTCGAACCATAAGAAGTCATGGTCGTACCTACAACATCTTGAGTGAATTTTGATGATAAAGCGTTTACTTTGACTGCATGCTTGAACTGGTTATACTGTGAGGATTCATTGTTGCCTATGGATTTACATCCATATCCAATCTATTCTTGTGTGTTAATTAGTTCCTCGTAGCATTCTGATCTTGATTTTGGCAATGTACTCGTTGATTTTTGGTGACTTTAGACATGTGTTGTGATAGATGCGTTCTTTTGTTTAGTTTTAAGCCTCAGAGTTGATAAATGAATTAATCTCCCTTCTAGTCCTACTGAGCCTAATGACTTTATATTTTGATATTAAGCCACATTACACACCTTGAGCCTTTACAATGATTACTGTCCCGAGCCTAGCTTGGGGGAGCAATTTGTTAGGTTGATACTATGATGTGTGGTTGATTTTGTGGGTTGGTTGGAAATAATGTCTATGTTGATACAAAGAAAAGAATGAAAAAAGAAAAATAAAGTGAAAAATGATAGTGAAAAACCTGAAAAATTTCTATGATCTTCACTCATTAAATTTCAAAAGTGTTGGAAATTATGATGAAAGAGACAAGTATTGGTTGGTTCGTGAGATTTCAAAGTTGGTTATTGTTTTGGTCATGTTGTTGAGGTCATGAGAGTTGTTTCGACCACATCTAGTCTTGTTACTAGTGTTTTTTGCTCCCCTTTCTGGGCTTTTCCACCACATTCCCTAAATAATTTCCATACCTTTACCCGAGCCCCATTACAACCCTGAGAAAGACCTCTTGAGCACATGTTTGATTGTTTTTTGGATTGATACTGAGTCAATTTGCCAGAGTTAAAGAATAAGTTTGTTATTTGAGTCGACCTGACTAGGATGAGCGATATTATACCTTTCTGAGAGTGTGAGTGGGAAGGGCTATTATGGTTGGGTTGGTGAGTGTTCGGGCACATATTATGCCTGCCACAAAATTGAGAGGAGTGACACCTCGGTGAGCACCTTTTCATAGTTGCATTTGATGGTTTGCTTAGGTGATTGGTGGTCAGGGTGACATGAGCATCTGAACTTGAATTTTGCTTGCTTGAAGGATTTTGAGTTTGAAAATGTTTGAACCTGAATTTCTTATCTGAGGGGTGAAGCAATTTTATTCATATTCATGTTGTGCTTTGCTTGGGGACAAGCAAAGGTATAGTTTAACACCCCGACAATTCTCTCTTTTCTAAAATACCTTTTTAATATAAAACATAGAGAATCATCAAAGTATTATCGCCCGTGTGAAAACGTATCGGCTTATTTAAAATTTTGCAGCGGAAAACATAATAATAACTTTATAAATAAAATTTAGTCAACAACAAAGTCAACTCCAAACCAAACCAACAAAAGTCAAAGTCAAACTTAAAACAAACCAACTACAAAAACATAAACTTAAAGTTTGATAAATAGTCTAACAAGCTCTCCAATCCCGAACCCAATGATGCATCATCTTCAAACCTGTAGATGGACAATGCACTATTGATCCCTAGAGACTGCTCACCAAAATGGGTCATCACAGGATCAATAAGGCATAGCCATGATCAACATACACAAACAAAAGCACGTAATCAGCAAAGCTGAGTACTACATACTAAATAAATAAACAATCCTAACATGATACTAATAAATAGTAGGTAGGAATAAATAATAACATAATAACTTGTAGATAACTTTTACTGAACTAAACTTTAACAACATTCTTATTACTTTAAATGGAATAGTCAATGGACCGAGTTGTCAAACAAAAACCAGCCTTCCCTTTGGAAGACGAAATACGGGCGCGACTCCGTATTCCCATGACCTACGATATCGAGGAACCTTTAAAATAAAAATAGGACACAGTGATCAATCCGGCCCCAGAAAAAGCCATGGCACTCCCACCATGTACTCCAACTCCTATTTGTCCAACACTTCAGACGTGCACCAGTCTAAAGCTATTGCTATCTAGTTTCACTTTACATGATTTACCAGTTATTACTTGTTATGACTCACAAGCAACACATATAGCAAAATCAACAAACAATCACAACTTCCTTTTTATCTTAGGATTAGATAAGTGATCACACAACTTAACAATCCAAGATTAATTCCAAATGTAATTCAATCTTTCTTATTTGTTGAACCTAGACAACAACCAAACTACCTTTCATAGGTATATAATATCAACTTACCAAATAAGGCCCTCAGTCCTTATAAAGCAGTGAAATACTCAAAAGGGAACAATGATCAATCATGATCCAATACTAATAAATATATTAATTCCCCCATGTGAATTAATAAAAATAAAGTTCCCAACCAACATGCTTGCATCAATCTTACATACAAACATGATATAAATCTCATAATATAAATCTCATAATCAACATGTTTACACACCAACATAAAACATGCAAAATCCAACATAATAGATATCATATATGAACTCAACATAGTTCCTATACATGATACTACATAACTTTCCTTCTTAAAATCATAATACTACTTCCATCAACACCTAGGTATGTACGTACCTTGTGTAGACAAACTTAGAGGCCACTTTAACAGTCTTAAAAGTCGCCTAGAGAGAATTCTCCGCCTAAAACAACCAATATAAATTCACAATCAATCCTTCATGAATTTACAGCAATAATAAAATACTTTGAATACTTCTAAAACATGTTAAAAACCTTTCCCAATAATAAAACTTGATTAATAAACCTCCTAGCATAATACTTACTACACTAGTGGTTAAAGTCCAACATAAAACTCCATAAAATACTCCCTTTAAATTTCCAGCAATATATTATAAGTTAAACTCCCTCAAAGCATATTCAAACATATTTAAAATCATAAAGATAATAAATTTCATAACTTATAATAAACTATTATTGATTTTCTAACTTTCAAAACCCTAAAAATTCATGCTTTGATAATTAAAACTCTAATTTAAACTCAAATATGCAAATCTGAATTTTATTCCTTCAATACATAAATTATATAACTTGGATTCAATATTAAATCATCAAACTATAACCTTTAATCATAAACAAATTAAAACAAAACTTAAAAATATAAACTTTGAATAAAACTTGAGGAGGAAGGAAAAGAAACCAAACCAAAGCACGGCGGCGGCACGGAGGTGGTCGGCGAGTTACCGGCGAAGAAGCTGTGGCCGGCGAGTTGCCAGCGAAGAAGCTGTGGCCGGCGAGGGGAGGCGTGAAGGCCGAAGGAAGAAAAAGAAAAGAGAGAGAAAAAGAAAAGAGAGAGAAAAAGAAAAGAGGTGGCCGAAAATTTGGGAGGAAATGATGAGAGAGAAAATAACTTGTGTGGGGAATTTTGGGGGTTTATGGGGTTTATATAGTTTTCCCCTTGTGGGCTTAGGAAAAGGTAATTAGGCTTGAATTATAAATCCTTTTCCAGGCCTAAGAGTATTTGGGTTCCTCAAACCCATTTAAGAGTCCTTTTCCAAATCCAAAAAGTATTTCAAACATTTCAAATACTCTTCAAAGCATGACTTTAATAAAATATTTGACTTGCGTAAATCATTAAAATAATTACTTTGACTTTTAAATAGTCAACCTTTGAAGAATAAATCATTAAAATACTAAAATATATTTAAATATAAATAACTATATATTAAAATATATTTATAAAATCCATAAATTTACGGGGGATTACATATAGCTTGGGGGAGTTTGATGTTATGGTTTAATATAGAGTTTTACGTGCATTTAGGTTGCATTTCTAGTTCATATTAGAGCATTTAGGTGCATATTTGCATGATTTACTCAAGTTTTGCTTAACTACTCCCCGTTTGCATGTTTTGATGATTTTCTGGTTATTTTAATGCAAATTGATTATGATTATCTAAGATCAAGCCTATTAATCATTAAGGATGAAGATAGCTTGCACAAGGATCACAATGCATCCGTTTGGGACAATTTCGAGTTAGAATGAAGCAAAGAGTTAGTGAATGAAGTGCCAAAACTAACACGTGTTCACTATTTTGATCATAACTTTTGATAAAAAATTGATAATCAAGAAATTCCAGTTGGGTCACACGCCTATGATAGGTCACACGCCTCAAACGGACTTCTGGTTTGAGAGATACAGCCTTCGTAAGTTGACGCAAAATCGCAGTTTTCCCGCCCGATGGGATCAGGCGGTTTAGCCCAATCGGGCCCGAGAACATATTCATCTTGCTGCGTTATAGAGTTGAAAACAAGAGGAAAAGACTCCCGCCCGATGGGATCGGGCGAGCTTGCCTGATCGGGAGGGCAGTCCGTCATATTTCCGAAATAAAGAGCTTTTCGCCCGATGGGGTCGGGCGAGTTGGCCCGATCGGGCGCTTGACCCGGCACGCGTATTTTAATGATTTCCGGGCTATTTTTGTATTTCTTTTCCTTTATGTTTTAGGTTTAGTATAAATACGAAAATTAGAACATTACTAAGACATCTATTATTCATCTTTATTTTAGCCTTTATTTTTCATAGTTTTCTCTAGAGAGTTATTCAAGAACCCTAGTTTATTGCTTTTCGCTTTGGATTCAAGATCAAACCTTTAGATTATTCGCAAGTTCAATATACACTAGTGGAATAAAACGCAAGGGATGCGGTCAAAACTGCCCTAAGGGCTGCGTTTTTGGCCAGCAGCCCTTACCGTAGCAGCCCTTCGGCAAAAATGAAGGGTTGCGGTCTTCACAACGAAGGGCTGCGGTTTAGGCCCAAAACCGCAGCCCTTCCAATATGAAAGGGCTGTGGTTTTAGGCCTAAACCTCAGCCCTTCGTTGTGCAAAGGGCTGCGGTTTTTCTAAAGCCCGCAACCCTTGTCACCCAAAAAAAAATTTGTTTTTATTTTTGCATTTTATTGTTCTAAATGTATCCAAAAACTACAGTTACTATGTATTGTTTTTATTTGAGCATCACGAAATTATAAAGAACATCACGAAATATAGTTCTTCAGTTTGGTAATCTTCTTTATTGCTTTCTATATTATTGATTAGATTCATTTCTTAGTTAATTACAATTATTCCTAGTATGAATTATTATATTGATTTTGTTATTGTTTTCATAAACATGAGTGAGTAGTTTTATTTCTAGGATTGTGGGGATCTATGTATGCAATGAGGGATTAATAGATTAGTCTAATTGCCTTGTATTTCAATTGTTTCCAGTGATTGAATCGTTCATGCTAGATTTATAAATTAGGCCTGATTTGTATTTCTACTATCACAATACTGGATCAGCTTCGAGAGGAGAGGTACCGTATATGCTTTCAATCATTAGGCAGAGTGATCCTTGACAATGCGAGAGCGGCTAGGTGATCTTTGAGGGAGGTAATGTTCGAGAGAAATTACATGTGCCCTAGATAAATTGACTTATTAGGTGGTTGTTATTCGTCCCTGATTTCCCGAATTGTATGCATAGTGATCCATAATCCTAGTTCTTTATTAATTGATTCATTCCCTCGTATTTAATTCTGTTATTTGCTTAGTTTAGTAACACAACCATTTTCATCTGATTTAGTTAGTATAATATTAGAATTCAGATATAATAGCATAACTTTCTCCCTGTGGATTCGATCCTGACTTCCCTAACTACTAGTTAGTGAACCTTATGTTATTTTTTATTAGGTGATACGACTTTAGCATGTCAATCATAAAGCCAATCTCTAGCAGCATCAGATAACGCAAACGGAAATGCCTTCAGTTTGAGTTTATCAAGTGTAACTCCAGTAGGTTTCATTGCGAAACAAGCTATGTGAAATTCCTTCAAAAAATTATTCAGATCAGTCATGTAAGCAGAACCTAAAGAGTTGGTATTACGGAAACCCGAAAAAGTAGGTAATGCTCGTAACAACCCTGGCTTGATCTCACACTCAGTGTCCTCATCTTCATAGACAATGCACAACAAGTTTGGATCAAAAGTAGGAGCTGCTAGCTAGCTCCTTCAAAGTGTGCGCCATCTCAAATTTAGCTTCTTCTTCCTCCTCGGAAGATGAACTTTCACTAAGAGGAAGTGGAATACGACACTCCTCCTTAAGTTGTTGAGCTCGGGTGAGAGAATGAAAGTTGAATGGAGGAATTATAAGTCCCTTGTTACTTGCTGCAAATGCTCTTAACCTTTTGTGCTTTAAGTTTCTGTCAAACATTCACAAACAAAGAACACGAGAACTAGGAGGAAAGTTAGCAATGAAGGTTAGTGAGAAAAATAAGTGAAAACACAAAAAATACTAAAATAAAACCCCAATTCCCCGGCAACGGCGCCAAAATTTGGTACGGCTGTCGCGTGCCCACCAAAAATAACCTAACTATAACCTTCTAGCAATGTAGTTGGGTAAGTCAGGGTCGATCCCACAAAGAATTGGATTTATTTTATTATTTCTTGTGTTAGTTAGAACCCCTGTAATCTGTAGTCTGTAATCTGTAGTCTGTAATCTGCTGCTATTCTTCTACTCCGTCTCTGCTGTTATGTATATTTCGCTGTAATTCAGTGTTGCTGCTACAAACGCTGCTATGCTCCTCTAATTTCCCCTATTAGCTTCTGCCCTCCTAAAACTAAAATTTCTCCTCTAATATATGGTCAACTCTTGGTTTATGGGTTAACCAAAACCTAACTTTCCTAATTACTCACTTGTTGAATTCAATTTGCTGCTGACTTATCATCTTAAAATGGAGTAACATGATAGGACTTGTAGGCTTATTCTTCTAAATTTGCACGGCCCTGGCTTCTTTCTCTTCTAATTTTATTTCTTTGGTATTGTGGGCAATTATTCCATCAAGCCCAATCATGTGAACTTCTAATTTCTCACAAAATAAGTCCAAGTAGGAGAGGGAAAATGGGCTCCCAAATCCGATTACAAATTTGTTGCCCAAATCATCTTCCTGCAGACAAATAAATAAAATCGTAGTAACTCATGTCTCGGAAGAAAAATACTTCAAACTCCTTGTAAAATATAAAACTTCACTCTAGCCCGTAAAAACGGTTTTAGTTTGTAATCATTTTCACAGATAAGCATACATTATAATAGTGTAGTAATTATTAACAGAGAACGTTATCATTAGCATTGAATAGTCTGCTGGCAAGGACCATTTACACGACTTCAGTTCAATGACAAGTACAGGTTTTGGACAGAGCGTAACTTTCGTAATTCGTAAGCATTAACATTTGACCATTTTGGTCCATTTCGTATATCGTAACAGAATTCCTCCACCTGTAACTCACCCATTTACCGGATCAGTTCATGGCTCCGAACCAACAGAACCATCCACTTTTATTATTATAACTTATCAGACATCATATATTCTTAATTCGGAATCATCCATAGATCGTATAACCATAATTTGTTAGTAGAGTCATAAACATCACATTTCATAACATACATAAGCATCGTCACATCATAACGTATCACGTATCACATCTTGCCACATACAGCTTGTAACACATAATCATATATCATCACATAGTCATATTAGCATATTCGAACATATCATTGCACATAACGTATACAAGCAATCACATAGGGTGCTGGACATGAAAGGTTACACATAACACGTACGGGTAAGCATAATAGCTGGACATGAACATTACCTCAATCAGCTTAATCATTCTTTAACTTCGACAAACAAGAACTCCGAGAACTCCATAACTCCATTCAACCTTCTTCAACTCCAAAGTTGAATCTCAATATCAATATCACTTGATTACGAACTCAATCTTGAAATTCACCATAACTCATTCCACAACAATGACATAATTAGCTACAACTCCAATTAGTTAATCCTTCATACTTTAACCTAAAGAAAACATAAGTTATATCTGGTAAAACTAGTAGTTGGGTCTTTGAAAAGGTTTTGTGACATTCAAAACTTTTAAGTCCTTTGAAAACAAAATCAGCATCAAGGTAATTAGGCCCAACATTATGATTGTTCAAGACCTTGTCAGGCACTATAATAGAAAAGTAGTCAGTCCTAGTTGTATCATTAAGCTTGATATGCAAAAAGCTTATGATACTATCAATTGGAGTTTTTTAAAAGACATGCTTTTAGCTCTGGATTTCCCTGAAAGATTTGTGGTTTAATCATGGAGTGTGTGTGTACATTCATGTTTTCTCTAATGATTAATGGGGAGATGTGTGGGTTTTTTAAATCCAAGAGAGGTCTGAGACAAGGGGATCCTCTCTCCCCCTATTTGTTTGTCATATGCATGGAATATTTAGCTAGAATCTTGGTGAAAATGAGTGATATAGATCACTTTAAGTATCATCCAAGGTGTAATAAGTCAAAGCTTACTCATCTTAGCTTTGCTGATGACCTGATACTATGGTCAAAAGGTGATTATGCCTCTGTTTACTTAATGCTTAGAGCTTTTAAGTTGCTTTTTGATTCTTCTGGCTTAAAGACTAATGCTCAAAAGTCTTCCTTGTATTGTTGTGGTATGGAGGAGGGTGAGGTTATAAGAATTCAACAGGTGTCTGGTATTCAACGAGAATTTCTTCCTTTTAAGTATTTGGGGGTGCCCATGATAAGCGCGTAATATGTTATATTTTTACTCCACAATTTTAGTTTGATATTTGTCCTTTATATGTTATTTTTATAGTTTTACCGACTTTTATTAGTAGAGGGTTATTTATGTTCTTATTATATTTTATCGAATAATTAGCTTAAATAGTGTATTATTTTTATTATAGGTACTTTACATGTTCATATAGGCAAAGGAAGATCAAAAGAATAAAAGGAAAAGGAAAAGAAGATTAAGGGAGAAAAGGGCATTGAAACATAAAAATAATCAACAAAAGGAGATATTACAAAGCCATATCACACGTGAGCAATACAGGGAAAACAAAACCCATAAAACACATTCTCCATCATCTTTCATCCAGTGAATGAAATTTTATCTTAGCCGGAAAAAAAGGGATGAGTTTGAATCAAAGTATAATCCTTTTGCAATTCTCATCTGATCCTACCTTCTTTCATATCAAAAATTCCAATTTTGATATATATATGGAATCCCCCATCTCATGGGGGACGCACACAACAAACCCCAAAAATTCAGTCCATGAGTTCGGATTTGAGAGCAAGGTTTTTATCTGACTTGAGGTGGAGCAATTGGAGAAGAGAAGACATCCATTGGAGGGAAGCTTAGTCTCAATTCCAAGGTCGAGCAAGACGACGGCGAGTTACGGGGTCGAAGCCGGGTATCGTTCGGGTGATCTTGAGTGCAAGAATTTAGAAGTTCTTCTTCTTACTCCATTGTTGAACTTCTTGGCTTTTAATTACTTAGTTTTCAAATTTGATTACTTTTATTGAGTTGCTAGTATAATATTTTGTTTTGGGTTTTCTTAAATCTAGTTGAATTATTTTTCCAGTTAATTAGTATTTGGAATTGCTTAATATTCAATGTCAAATTCACTGTTATACATTGTTATCTTTCATAGTATAATTGTGAATGATTGCTAATTATATGGTTTGGCTTAGTTTAGATCATATAGTAAGTAGGCCCTAATTTATATTGAATCTGCGATTATGATTATGGTATAAATTAGAGAGTGATTTCAATCTAATTAGTCTAAACATTTATGTGGATAGATTGATTAGGACTAATGATGTCTTCTAGTTTATAATGCTGCCAACTCTAAATTATAACAAGTTGCGATCATATTTGTTAAAGTTAGACTGGTTTAGAATCAACTTAGGCTTAGTTCAAGTTTGGTTTCAAGTAAGGGAAGATAGGGGGTCTTTGTTACTAAAGTCTCTACAATTAGTCTATTAGTTATCGTTGGTTAGATTTTCAAAGTTAATAAAGTATTATGACTAACAGCTTAATTTAAGTAATAGTCATGGAATTGAGTTGGTTTGGTTATGTGTCACCTATGTAAATAGTAGATTAGTTTTTCATTTACTAAGTTATGTTAGTTAGTATTATCTTCAACCCCCCAATCTATGTAAATAGTGTAAATAATTGTGTAGACTAATTTATTTATGTGACTAATATTGTTTTTAGTTAAACTTTGAGTTTAGGAATTCAGTAGTCTCTCCGTGGGATCGACCCTTTCTTACCCATTTACTAGTTGTAAATATTTTTGAAGGTCTAAGATAGGTTTTTAATTTAATACGGTAAACGACACGTATCAAATTTTGGCGCCGTTGCCGGGGAGATTTATACTCTTTCCATACTCAAAGTTCAACGGAGATACTAACTTTTCTTGTGTAATTTAGTTGATAAAAAGAAATTTAGTACTTGTGATCTTGGGTTGTCTAAAGAGACTTTGGCTAGGTTGAAATTTCTTAGTTTATAGTATGTTTTCTTAACTTCTTTTTTTTCATACTATGTGCTTAGTTATGTCTTTCTTTGTGACTCTTATTTGGATTAATCAAGGTGGCAGGTATATTTTTTCTAAAATTCTTGGTAGTAGCTTTCATTGATTTCATTTCATAATATTGTTTAGGGAATTGCCTATTAGTACTTTTCACTGTGAGTTGCTCTTAAATTACATGATCTGGTATACCTGTAATTTCTACATTCATATGCTATCTTATGCATTCTGATCAATGAAGTGCAACTGGTGGAGATGCAGGATAGGTAGTAAATATTTGTATCGAAGAAAACAAAATTAATGCTTAACTATTCTAATGTCGTGATTTTTGTTTGCTGCTTTATGAAAGACTTATACTAAGTCTTTGAAATAGTAAACCAAAACTGTAAACAAGAGTACTGAGATCTGAATTTCGAAAACATGCTTAAGTTGTTAAGTTGTGATCACTAATGAACATAGTCGATTGTGTTTAATACGTGTATATCTGTTGTTAAGACAACTAGCTGCGGGTATGCTAATTGGTTCATTTATTGAGTTTAAAAGCTGATTTTTTAGATTGAGGAACCTTCTGTTTTAAATTAGAACATGTCATATGTAGTGCAGAGATTAAGATTAAGAACCTGAATTGGAGTATGGACATAAATCTGTCAGGTAAGTCATATGTCTTAGGAGTTAGTTTAGGTGTTGATATGCACTTGGAATTATAGTGAAGTCTAGAATATAAAATAATGATGTCGTAATTTTATGGTTAACTTTAAATAACAAAAAAAAAAAGTATTGGTGGATAATTACCATTTATAATATGTTCCTGCCGCAACATCTTCTTATTTGAGTAAATGCTTGACACTCCACTTTGAAATGGAACTTTAAGTAAGAAGAAAATGGTTTATGTAGTAAGTTTTCAACCTGATTTTTAGAGAACCAGAAAGTATAAGGAAAGTATTACATAAATTTTTTTTATTTTTTTGGAGTCAGGTTCAGTTCTGGTATAAGTGAACTGCACTCATGTTTTTTTTTTTCAGCTGTAGATTAATAATATTTTGATTGTGAAAACTAACTGAACTTAAGAAGATGGATTATGTGCTTAAGAAGTGAATTAATGGATTTACTCATCATGTTTTATAAAAGATAAACAAGCTGAATATTTTTTTTTTTTCATGAGATATTTAACTTGGAAGCAGATTATATTGAAGTGATTCCCGTACTCAAGCTAAATTAGTTTTTTTTATTATTTATTCACCTGGCTTTTTAGTGTTTCGGCTACAAGTTGCTTGCTACTCTTATCTATGCTTTATCTGAACTACATATTGCTAATCTCAACATCCATCAACAGTTTAAACTAGCTTACTGACACCACAAACATTCTGCACAGAACTTGAATTACTTAATGACTTTGACTTTGACTTTGCAAATAACTTCACTTACTACCTGGTAGATCACATTACATTAACAATCCCTGAACTTCGTGACTTTTCTACTTTCAGGTGCATGATTTTGGATACTACAACCAAACTTCAGCGAATACATCAGTTCATTGAGACTCTAAACGAAGCTAGTCCTGAGAAATTACTCTACATCTTTCAAGATAGTCCAATTGAAGACTCAGAGATGGGTGAAGAGAGAACGTTGAAGGAATTGGGAGCTCCCAAGCTAGATGATGAACCTCTCTGCATTGTTTTTCCAACTTTGGAGAAGCCCTTGAAGCTGAACTCAGGTTTTCTTAATCTTCTTCCCAAATTCTATGGGAACGCAGGTGAGGATCCTCATAGACATTTAACAGAATTTATAGTTGTTTGTTCAACTATGAAACCTGAAGGAATTCAACAAAATCATGTAAGATTGCATGCTTTCCCATTTTCCCTACATGATTTAGCTAAAGATTGGTTGTATACTCTATCTTCTGGTTCCATTACGACCTAGGACGCCTTACAAAAAGCTTTTCTTGAAAAATTCTTTCCCGCAAGTCGTATTGGATCCATAAGAAAGGAAATATGTGGAATTAGACAACATGCTTCAATATTGGGAACGTTTTAAAAGATTATGTGCTTCATGTCCACAACATCAAATAACTGATCAACTGTTGATTCAATATTTTTATGAAGGATTGTTGCCTAATGATAGGGGTATGATTGATGCTGCTAGTGGTGGGGCATTAGTAGACAAAACACCAACTCAAGCTAGGAATTTAATTGCTAACATGGCCCGAAACACTCAACAACATAGCACTAGAAATGACGTTAAAAGAGTAAATGAAATTGACTGAAGTGGTGTAAAATCTCAATTGCAAGAAAATGCTCAACAAATTGCTACTTTGACCACTTTAGTGTCTAAAATTGTTGTTAGTAATGAGTCTAAAGCTAGAATATGTGGTCTATGTTCTGATTTTTCTCATGTTACTGATGCTTGTCCGACTCTGCAAACTGAAGATGTTAATGCCTTAGGAGGTTTTTCCAATCAAAGAAAATATGATCCTTATTCACAGACTTATAATGAAGGTTGGAAAGATCACCCAAATTTTAGGTATGGAACTAGACCACAATTTTCACAAACTAATCAACCTAGGCAATTTGGTGAGCAAAACCCCTACCCCAATCTTCTGGCCCATCTTTAGAAGGCATGATGAAGCAACTTGCAACTCAAATAGGCCAAGTACATAACCAAAATATCGAGTACCAAAAGAAAACTGATTCTCATCTTCACCACCTTGATACACAAATTAGCTAGATTTGTACTTCTTTAAGTAATATAAAAAGCCAAGTTTCAGGCAAACTACCATCTCAACCTTTGCCAAATCCAAATAAACAAGTAAATGCAGTAATGATCAAAGGAAAGGAAACCAAGGAGCAAGCTTTAGAACCTCTTAATGAACAAGACTTTAGGACTAATCCAAGTGGGGGACTACAAGAAAATAGAATTCCATTATTTGATGCGATAAAGGTGGTTCCTAAATATAGCAAGTTATTCAACTAGTACTTAACTAACTCAAAACTGGACAAGAGCCATCAAGTCTGTTTGACACCCCATATCGCACCACCCCCAAAGTGTGAGGATCCTGGATCATTCTCTATTCCTTGTAGGATAGGTGAGCATATATTTCGCCAATGTATGCTAGATTTAGGTTCTGCAGTTAATATTATGCCTGTTTCCTTTTATGATGAGTGTAAGATGGGACCATTAAAAACATCTAATGGGATACTTACTATGGCTGATGGTAGTAACGTTAACACGATTGGATTGCTTGACAATATTCTTATTCAGATTAGACACATGTTCTTCCTAGTTGATTTTGTTGTTCTTGATACGAAGCATGAGTCTGAAATATTGCTAGGCAGACCATTCCTAAAAACTGCAAGGGCATTGATTGATGTTGCTAACGATTATGTCATTCTTGAGAGCAATGGGGAGCGAATGCAGTTGAACATGTTTGAGGAACATACTTTCAATATAGAGGCAAATGCTACTGATTATGCTACTTATTGTCTTGCACAGGTTGGAGAAGCAAATTTGGAGATTTTATTAGATGAGATGGCCAGCACTCTAGGGCTCGAACAACTGTTCCTAACTGCTCTGAATGAGAGTATTTTGCATGAATGAAGGGCATCTTATGTCGAGCCAACGACATAAACTAAGGGCGCTACTTGGGAGGCAACCCAAGAATCATTCTCTTTCCTTTCAAATTATTTCTTATTAGTATTTGTAGTCTGTTTTCCAGTTCTCCTTCGGATGACACTTGTTAACACTAGAATGTTAGTCGTTTTCCTTTTATTTATGCTGAAACTTGCTAATTATATACTAATTTAGTTTGTTTGCTGCCCTAATCCAGTCAGATTACATACATACGGAGCACTATAAGATGTTTATGCTAAGCAGTGGCAGATGGCTTGACATGAGAATGGTAGCATTGTACAAAAACATGGCTGATAATTTGTTGCCTTCTTTGAATAAATATTACACAACCAGCTAAGTTTTCTTCCCTATTTTTAGTATTGTGTTTCATTGAGGACAATGAAAAGTTTAAGTGTGGGGGAAACTAAGTATTTGAGTTATTTGATACTAATATGATGGAAAACAGGTTTTGACAAGTTATAAAAAATTGGGATATGTCCTGTTTTAGGGGAAGTGCTGCGAAATTTTCTGTAGAACTTTTATTTTATTTAGTTACTATAATTCAAAAAAAAAATTTTGTGCTTTTGCTTGCATTAGTTATAGGACTTTAGTTGCATTTAATTTAGGATTTCCACCTCTTAACTTCCTAAGGAATGGCGATTAGTAAGTTGATAAGAAACTCTAATCTAACTTGTTTTTGAAATAAAATAAATTTTTTTCGAAATAAAAGATATTGGGAATGTTATATAATTGGAAACGGATAATCGAACTTGAGAGATTCATAATATAATTGAAGAAAAGAAACTATCTTGCTTCTCTTAAATAAGCTGGCTAGATAAATAGACAAAAACCATGTGAGCTTTTGAGCCTATTAGACTGACACATCTGCATCAGTCTCATTATTTTCTTTCTTGTGTGATAGTTCCTCAGTGAAGTATGGCTCTTGAACTTGACTTGGTACTCTTTGAGACTTTTGTGACAAATGCTATGAAGAAATGATTTAGGCGTTCTTTTTATATTTTTAAGCCTCAGAGATTTTATTTCATATAATATTCCCTTCGTTTAGCCCTTTTGAGCCTTAATTCCCGTGTTAATTTGCTAACCATACATTATAAACTTGCGGCCTCCTACAGATTATACCCAAGCCTGGCTAAGGGGAGTTATTATATGTTGAGTTTGTATTGTAAGGGTGCGTTATGATAGAGATATATTATTGAAAAAAAAAAAGAGGAAACAAGGTTTATGAAAAAAAAAATTATTATTGAAAACAAAGTCAGAGAAAATAAATGTTTGAAGGTCATAGAAAGGTGAAAATGCTATGAAGTATCCATATAGGTGTTGTAATTGCATTACTTGTGAAGGATAGGGTGAATAATATGAAAAGAAAAAAAAAGAGTTGGAGTATGATGTTTAATGTATAAATGGAGTTTGTTGTGACTGAAACATTTTGAGTCATGTATTTTTACTCCCTTTAGCTTGGCTTCTAATTAACTCCACATTCCTAAATATTATTCCTACCCTTCAACCTTAGCCACGTTACAACCTTTTGAAAGACCTTTTGATCTTTATGCATTATGTCACTTCCAAGTGGAGGATTGAGACGATAGTTAAATTTAAAGAAATATACTTCATTTTGAGTCGACTTGGTTATAGGTTTGAGTGAATATTATTTAACCCCAAACACATAAGAGTTGAGTGTTTTATTTATACCTGTGAAGGTCTATTTATTGAACTTGATACGCATACAAGTGTGGATTCATGCTAGATATTTTTGAGTTGTGAAGATAACAATTAGTTCATGAAGTATTATGAGATTTGATAAGTTCGATTGTTTAAACACTAAGAGTATGACATCCCCACTAACATTTTATCAATGTTTTTGACTAACTTAAAGTGTTTTAGTTTCTTGTAGTGTACTTATCTAATTTAGCTATTTCCGACAAAGAAAATTGAGGTGGTATATTAGGTCTTGTATTTAGCTTCTTTATTAATGTCATTATAATATCCATGTTTGCTAATTGATTTGGTTTATGTTAATAATGCATTGTGGCCGGGTATGCCATCTGAAAATCCTCACGAGACCATACTCGTCCACTAGGGTAGCCTAGGGGTTTAAAGGGCTTGTTGCACATGCTAAGTGCAATCGTGATTCCTACGACAGTGAGTTAGGTTTATTGCTTTCCTAGTATAGCTTTTATTTTTATTTTAGAAGTGTTTGTTCGAGGGCGACCAAAGGCTAAGTGTGGGGGAATTTGATAAGCGCGTAATATGTTATATTTTTACTCCACAATTTTAGTTTGATATTTTTCCTTTATATGTTATTTTTATAGTTTTACCGACTTTTATTAGTAGAGGTTTATTTATGTTCTTATTATATTTTATCGAATAATTAGCTTAAATAGTGTATTATTTTTATTATAGGTACTTTACATGTTCATATAGGCAAAGGAAGATCAAAAGAATAAAAGGAAAAGGAAAAGAAGATTAAGGGAGAAAAGGGCATTGAAAACAAAAATAATCAACAAAAGAAGATATTACAAAGCCATATCACACGTGAGCAATACAGGGAAAACAAAACCCATAAAACACATTCTCCATCATCTTTCATCCAGTGAATGAAATTTTATCTTAGCCGGAAAAAAAGGGATGAGTTTGAATCAAAGTATAATCCTTTTGCAATTCTCATCCGATCCTACCTTCTTTCATATCAAAAATTCCAATTTTGATATATATACGGAATCCCCTATCTCATGGGGGACGCACACAACAAACCCCAAAAATTCAGTCTGTGACTTCGGATTTGAGAGCAAGGTTTTTATCTGACTTGAGGTGGAGCAATTGGAGAATAGAAGACATCCATTGGAGGGAAGCTTAGTCTCAATTCCAAGGTCGAGCAAGACGACGACGAGTCACGGGGTCGAAGCCGGGTATCGTTCGGGTGATCTTGAGTGCAAGAATTTATAAGTTCTTCTTCTTACTCCATTGTTGAACTTCTTGGCTTTTCATTACTTAGTTTTCAAATTTGATTACTTTTATTGAGTTGCTAGTATAATATTTTGTTTTGGGTTTTCTTAAATCTAGTTGAATTATTTTTCCAGTTAATTAGTATTTGGAATTGCTTAATATTCAATGTTAAATTCACTGTTATAAACTTGGTTGTTATCTTTCATAGTATAATTGTGAATGATTGCTAATTATATGGTTTGGCTTAGTTTAGATCATATAGTAAGTAGGCCCTAATTTATATTGAATCTGCGATTATGATTATGGTATAAATTAGAGAGTGATTTCAATCTAATTAGTCTAAACATTTATGTGGATAGATTGATTAGGACTAATGATGTCTTCTAGTTTATAATGCTGCCAACTCTAAATTATAACAAGTTGCGATCATATTTGTTAAAGTTAGACTGGTTTAGAATCAACTTAGGCTTAGTTCAAGTTTGGTTTCAAGTAAGGGAAGATAGGGGGTCTTTGTTACTAAAGTCTCTACAATTAGTCTATTAGTTATCGTTGGTTAGATTTTCAAAGTTAATAAAGTATTATGACTAACCGCTTAATTTAAGTAATAGTCATGGAATTGAGTTGGTTTGGTTATGTGTCACCTATGTAAATAGTAGATTAGTTTTTCATTTACTAAGTTATGTTAGTTAGTATTATCTTCAACCCCCCAATCTATGTAAATAGTGTAAATAATTGTGTAGACTAATTTATTTATGTGACTAATATTATTTTTAGTTAAACTTTGAGTTTAGGAATTCAGTAGTCTCTCCGTGGGATCGACCCTTTCTTACCCATTTACTAGTTGTAAATATTTTTGCAGGTCTAAGATAGGTTTTTAATTTAATACGGTAAACGACACGTATCAGCCCATCTACTCAAAAAGAATATCTACAGCACAATGTGATAGTCTAGTGGAGAAGATGACCTTGAAAATGAGAGTGTGGAGCTCGAGAAATATCTCATACTCAGGGAGAGTACAGCTGGTTAACACTGTTCTCATGAGCATCCATGGATATTGGGCTCAAATTTTTATTCAACCTAGTAGAGTTATCCATGACATTGAAAGTGTGTGCAGAGCTTTTTTGTGGTCAGGGAATTATTTCTGCTCAAAGGGTGGATATGTTGCCTGGAAGGAGCTTTGTAATAGCAAGAGTACAGGGGGCTTGGGGTTTAGAGATGTGAAATTGTGGAATGTTGTAAGCTTAGGTAAGCAAGTTTGGGCAATAGCTATAAAAAGGATAATGTGTGGGTTAGGATGGGTTCACTCTGTGTACATAAAAGAAACTGATTGGTGGGATTATTCTCCCACAAGTGGAAGCAGTTGGTATTGGAAGTGTATTTGTGAGATTAAAACTCAACTGAAGCAGGTTTACAATAAACAAGAGTTTGAAAGTCCGCCCAAGTACTCTATACAGGATGTATTGCAGAAGCTTACTGAGCAAAGGGGATATGTCTTCTGGGATAGCTATGTTTGGAGCAGACTTAGTGTGCCTAAGTTCAAATTCATTAACTGACTTGCTTTGAGGGGGAGATTGCATACAGCTGACAAAATAGCAGTATATGATGGTAATGTCTCTACAGATTGCTTATTATGTGGAATGGCTCCAGAAACACAGGAGCACATTTTATTTCAGTATAGGAAGTAGATTCTTTCTCAGATTAAACTTTGGATGAAATTTCACTCTTCAACAGAAGATCTAAATAGGTTGGTTAGATGGATTGCCAACTGTAGACACTCTAAATTTCAGCGTGCAGCTTATAGTGCAGCTATAGCTGGTTCTGTGTATGGGATATGGCATGCAAGAAATGATAGTAAATGGAATTTGAAGGTGCCAACAGTTCACTATATGGTGAAGTGGATAAGAGATATTGTTAGAAGAAGAATGTTCCTGGTGCTTCCTAAAAAGATTTCAAGAAGAGACATGAATTGGTTTTATACTCTGTAAGGGTGTATAGGGGTTTTGATGTATAGTTGTTTCTTTGGCTACTATGTGTAGCAGTTTTGCTCTTATCTAGGGAGGAGGGGTCCAACCTAGTTGGTTTGTTCCTCCCTAGATAAGGTTTAGGTTGTAAATTTTGTTAAGTGCCAATATATTCTTAATTACTTAGCAAAAAAAAAAACAAATAGGCCCAAAACTTAATCTTGTCTAAAATTGGTAAATTAGGCTTGACTCAACAAATAAATCAGAATTTAAAAATATACAAAGAGGTGGGTTTTTACCTCTGCTCTACTTGAGCAGGGACGACACACAACGGAGGAAGGGGCGAAGAGCTCCGGTGAATGGTGACGGGTCCATCGAGGCTGGGCAGGGGTACGGTGGTGCGACGCGGCAGGGCCAGCATTCCAGCGGTGGAGCAACACCACGAAACTGAGGAGGGAGATCACACAAAGAGGAATGAAGGAAAGAGGGAAGCTGGGCTCCGGCAGCGGCGGAGATCACCGGCAAGGCAGGGCAGCAGTAGCGCGACGACGGTGGCCGCTCGTCGGTGGAGCATCGCATATGGCACGAGGAGAGAGAGAGAGAAAATTGGGGTTTGGGGTTTGGTGTTTGGGTCTCCACAGGAGAGGAGAGAGAGGGAGAAAACGCGAGCTGCAGGTTGAGCTCCAACGAGCTTGGGGCTCCGACGAGAAGGAAATGGACGTGGAGAGGTGGGATTGACGAGAGAGATTGAGATGGGGTTTTGGGGTTTCACGGGTTGGGTTTTCTTTGGGAGTCGGGATGGCAATTGGGCGGGGCGGGTGCGGAGGATGGTACCTCCACACCCGCAACCGCATAAAATTCCCATCCCCATCCCCGCTCCACCACCCATTGCGGGGGAAAATTCCAGACCCACCCCCGCCCCACCAGGTACGTATTTATACCAATCCCCGCCCCACCACCCGCATGGGTACCCGCACCCGCTTCGTACCCACTTCATCCCCACCCCACCACCCCCATGGGGTATCCGCACCCGCTTCGTACCCGCGTCATACCCACATATTTATATTTTGCAAGATAAAATTATTAATAATATAAGTATATAAATAGAATTTTAATAATAAATATGCGGGGCGGGCGGGGGTGGGGCGGGGCGGGCGGGAATGGGGCGGGTATAGCATAAAATCCACACCCGCTCCACCACCCATTGCGGGTACGATTTTAATCCCCATCCCCGCCCCATGCCCGCCAAACCTAGACCCATCCCCGCCCCACTTGGGTGGGGATGGGGCGGGTCTCCTACTTGACCCGCCCCACTGCCATCCCTATTTGGGAGTGAGAGGCTTGGGGGGGTTTCTTTTAGTTTTAGGATTCAATTGCCAAATCAGGATACATCGTCATATATAGCCTAGCACCACTCAACTCATTTGGATACTTAAATTATTTTAGGAAGTAACCTCGACCATGATCATTTCTGAATAATTTTAAGACGCAATTAAATTAATAAACATAATTAGTAATTAATAAAACGGGATTAAAATTCGGGGTATTACAAAAACAGTCCGAAAAGCCAACCAAAACTATTTCGAAAAGTGTTAAAGTCCTATTTTAAAGCCCAGTTAATTATTCCTAATAATTAATTGCATTTTGAACCCAACTCTTTGAAAAATATTTTCAAAGATATTTTTATTGTTAAAATTGGATTTTATTCTGTAAAATCAGATTTCCGGAGTCCAAAGATAAAAGAAAATCTTTAAAACGCGTTTTATAAAAAAAAAAACTGTGAAAAGCAAGGTGGTGCGCTTAGCGCACCAGCGTGCGCCTAGAGCACCAGCTTGCGCCCTAGAGCACCAGCTTGCGCTGAGCGCACAGCCGTGCGCCAAGCGCACAAGCCTGCCACGTAGACCTGTGTGTCACACAAAGTCGATCCCCGAGCGCACTCCTCTGTGCGATGCACATGCTATCAATTTTAGCTTTTTTAAAGCGTGTGCCACGTGGGCACTACTGATTAGGCATGCCGCGCCTGGCGCACCAATGTGCGCCTGACACGTGTGTTTGTGACTCGCACAGCCACCTGCGCCTGGCGCGTGTAGCGCAATTCCGTTTTCCCTATAAATAGGCTTAGATTTTCCGAATTAAAAACTGTTTTTTCACACTTAACACTCGACTTTTACATTACGAATATCTTACAAATTCTCTCTACAAAACTCATACCTTTCAAATATACAAACACAAACACATTCAAATCTACATACTTTCAGACATACATATACGTTCAGATCTTCAGGCTTCACGATTGCTCGTCCCGAAGGTTGTCAACCTCTCATACCCAAGCCACAATATTATCCTGAGGGTCCTTGAGTCAATTTATTATTTTTATATTACTAACGATTTCCTTCATAATGTAGATCTTTAATATAAGAATTGCTCTTTTGTATATTCTAACCTTTTATTTCTCTTTTCTATTTATTTTCATATATTATTGCATGCTTGCCTGATTGTTCTATGCATGATTTTTATCACCCATATGTTATTATTGCTAATCAAGACCTAAAGAACTGTTCTAAAATTAATCAGATAATTTGGACGACCTATTAGGTTCCTTGTAAATTGATTGCCTAATAACATATCACTAAAAATAGTCTTTTATGTGTTTCTTGAACCAACCTAGACTAAATTATTTTTAGGGTGCATAAAAATATTATTCGGTTATTCTATTGCATAAAAATTGA
Organism: Beta corolliflora; assembly: GCA_947648045.1. Taxonomy (NCBI): domain Eukaryota; kingdom Viridiplantae; phylum Streptophyta; class Magnoliopsida; order Caryophyllales; family Amaranthaceae; genus Beta; species Beta corolliflora. The sequence continues at coordinate 878,729 of CANSZD010003181.1, forward strand.
CATGAATCGATATTTAGTAGAGGCAAGCATTGGGCGAATATGGTTCATTATGACCGTGTTCGTACCCTCACCCCCGAACTCAATCGATGGTTCATCGACCATCTATTGAGTCAGGACGGGGAAATCTACATTGGATAAGTCCCTAATTTATCCCTATGAGTCTTCCAATTGGGCGAATATGGTTCATTATGACCGTGTTCGTACCCTCACCCCCGAACTCAATCGATGGTTCATCGACCATCTATTGAGTCAGGACGGGGAAATCTACATTGGATAAGTCCCTAATTTATCCCTACGATTTCCCAATATCCAATTAGGTTTATGAGTCTTCCTTTAAAGACTTGTTGGCAACTTCGAAATCATTTTCAATAAAACCTTAACAATGGGGTAGTCAAATACGCACTCACACCGCGTAGGCGAAATAAAAACACGCCTACAAGAGGTAGGTACAACCACGAGTTGGTGGCCATGACGCTTAGTGCGGAGCCCCATGGTTGTTGCCGTTGTTTTTTGTGCGAGTCATTGTCTCTGGTTTTCTCTCGTGCGTGAAGATGATGATGTTTGATGCTTGAGTGTATTATGTAATACATGTCTGCTATTGTGGTCTTGTAATGTTTCATTTAGTTCTATGCATGCTGTGAGTATTCCTTCTCGTTGGAATTGTTAATTCACTTATTATCATATGCATGGGTTTTGTTACCATGTGTTATGAGTTGGGCTTGCACTTATTTATTTATTCTTTTTTTTTTCTTTCTCGAATTAAATTATATATAGATTAGTTCCATGTTTCATCTTAGGAATTGTTTGAAGTTGTTGGGCTACTTTATGCAACTTTGATAAGTTTAGTTTTGTTTCATCACTTTTGTATTTCTTGCTGTGAAACTATATCATCACATTTAAATAAGATATGAGTTAATTTGTTTTATAATTATGTTATTGTGTCTTTGGCATTTTCAGTGAACTATTATTATGTCTAGTTGTCTACGTCTATATGAGTTGGTATTTATAATATGAGTGGCTTTTTAGCATGATGAGATTGTTGGTATTTTAGAGATAATGTTATTACTTGTTATTATTATTTTGTTATTATTTCCCACTATTATTATTATTATTATTTTAAGAAGAGTGTTTTTGTAAATTGAAATTCTTGGGTTGCGATCCTAGATTTCTGCTTATTTGGTGTAAGACCTTAAGGGCATCCGTGTAATTTGATGATTGAGTTTTATTTTATTATTACTATTTGTTTGAGAGCAAGATATCCGGAGCGACGGAATCCCAAGGTGAAGAACATGCAAACCAAGGACGGAATCCTAGGTATACCTTGGTTTTGTTGTCATCCGAGAGGTCGATGTGGATGGAATCCTACACCGCATCGGGAGCATGGCCATTCTTAGACACAGGCAGTAGGGAACGTAACCCATAGGCTGTCCTGGAGGTTGCGATCTGACATTACCATAGGAAGTGGGTTGCGATCCACTAGCGTTCAGTTCTCTCTCAAACTAATTATATTATTTTATTACTTTAAACTTTATTGGTTTATATTGTTGAGCATTGAGTTTTTATATGTATATTTACTTGTCCATTTGTTTATCCTGTTATCTTTACCCTATTTGTATATAGCATGCTGTATTGTCTTGGTTTAATAGTTTTATTTGATTATTTGAAGTTTATTATTGAGATGTTCTTGTATGACTTGATTATTAAAACTTTTATAACTATTATATTGATCCTAATTGAGCTGGGAGAGATGTTAGTTACTCCCCACTGATTGTAGATGTTTGTTGATATATTTTGTAGGTGATCATTTCGTGTTCTGGGAAAATGAGAGAAAGGCTATTTAGGATTGTAATCCCCCATAATTTTATGAATTTTATAAATATATTTAAATTATATTTATATATATTTTAGTATTTAAATAATAAATTTCTTAAAGTGTTGACTATTTTTAAAGTCAAAGGATTATTTAATCTTTTTAAATAATCAAATATTTTCGTGAATCATACTTTGAAGGTTATTTTATAATTTAATTAGTTGAGTTGAAGTACAAAGTTTTAATATTGGGTAGAGGAGCCCAAACATCAACAACTTTTATATGATCACCTTTTATTTAAATAACCCACAAAGCCCAATTCTCTTTTGGACCCCTAATGGGGGAACCTATAAATACTCTCCTACTTCATAATTTTGCCACATTACATAAAACTTCACCCTAATTTTCTATTCTCTCTCTCTCTCTCTCTTTCTCACGGTTTTCTCCTCCTCCCCTCACCCGACTTTCTCTCTCTCTCTCTCTCGGACCACCGCAGCCGCCACCGCCGCCCAGCTGCTGCCGCCGCCTAGCCGTTCCTCCTCCTCTCTTGGCTGCCGGTTTCTTCCTCTCGCTTCTTTGGTTATTTTCTTCCTCCTCTATATTATTTTAATGCTTAGGTTTAATGTTTTAAGTATGGTTTTGATGTTTTAATAATTAAAGGTTGTATCTTTGAGTATTTTAATATAAATTTCAGATTATATAATTAGTTTAGTAAAGGAATTAAATTTCAGATTTATTATGTATATTTAAACTAGGTTTTGAGCATGAAAGTATGAATTTTTAATGTTTTAAGAGTTGGAATTTGTAGTACTATGTTATAGTTATGAAAAGTAGGTACTTTAATATTTATAACTATGTTAGAGTGACTTTAAAAGGGGGTACTAAAGGCTGAAGTCTTAATGGGTAAGAAGGTTTTAAAACACTTTTAAGTGGGTTTAAAGTATTGTAAAGTTGCGGTAATTTTATTAGAGTATTAATACTTGGATGTTTTGGTATTTGGTAGGCAGAGATTATACCTTAAGTGATTTCTAAGGTTGTGAAAGTGGCCTCTCGTTTTGTCTACAAAAGGTACATAAATACCTATGTGTTATTAGACTAGTATCATGTCCTAAGATTAGGATTTGAAGTAGAATCATGTATAGAGAACTTTTATAGTTCATATATGGCTTATATTCTAGTGATATTGCATGGTTTATGCCGTTGTGTGAAGCATGCGACTATGATGATTATTATATGTTTGTATGGATGATTGATGCAAGCATGTGGGATTGGGAACTTTTATTTTATTGATTCACATGACGGATTAATAATTATATTGTTATTGGATCATGAATTGTATCATGTTGTTCCCTTGGATTATTATTATTATATTTACTTTATAAGGACCGTGGGCCTTGTTTAGTAAAGTTGGTTATTCACCTATGGAAAGGTTGGTTGATTGTTGATGTAAGTCAATAAATAAATATTGGTTGGTTATGAATTAAGTAATGGAATTATTCTTGGATTATTTGAGTTGTATGATCACACTATTTAATCCTAAGATAAAAATGGAAGTTTTGTGTATCTATGATATTTATGTTGGTTGTCTTACTTTGTGAGTCTCAACATTGAATAATTTATTAATAACTTAAAGTGGAAAATGAATAGCAATAAGCTTTAGACTTGTGCACGTTTGAAGTGTTGGACTAGTATGAGTTGGAGTACATGGTGGTAGCCCATGGCTTTTCGTTGGTCGTTGGAGTACGGAGTCGCGCCCATACTTCGTCTTCTAAATTGAAGACATGTTTTGGTTTGCACAAGTCTTTCCATTGCCTATTCAATTTAATATCAATTAACCTATTGGTTGTGGAGTCTAGTTCAGTATAGTCAATCTGTTATTTGATTATGTTATTGTTTATCTTTGAGTCAATGTTTATTAGTATCATGTTAGGTTTTATATTTTGATTATTATGTAGTACTCAGCTTTGCTGATTACGTGCTTTTTTGTATGTCGATCATGGTTGTGCCTTATTGATCTTGTGATGACCCATTTGATGAGCAGTCTTTCGGGATCAATAAAGCATCGACCATTTCAGGTCTGAAGATGATGCATCATTGGGTTTCGGGATTTCGTCTGGAGAGCTTGTGTTTAGTTTCTTTATTATTTTTATAATTATGGTTTAGTCATGGTTTTAATAGTTGACTTTTAGTTTAGTTGACTTTTGGTTTGGTTTGGAGTTGACCTTATGGTTGACTAAGTTATTTATATTTTCAAAGTTATTATTTATTTCCGCTGTAAAATTCTGAATAAGCCGATACGTTATCACACGGGCGATAATACTTTGATAATTCTCTAAGTTTTATATAAAAAGGTATTTTGGAAAATAGAGAATTGTCGGGGTGTTACAAGGATTATTGCGATAACTTATTTAATTTTATATTTACCATATATACCGGGATTATGAGATGGTTTTGCCTCTTTTTGGATATCTTATATTATAATTGGGTTTTATTTTTATTTAGTTTAATTTAACCTTTGATTAGAGTGACATTTCCGTCTAGCGATATTTCCGCTATCGCCATTTCTTTAATAAAATGTTCTATTTTGTTTATATTATGTTTATAAAAGGACGGAGTGTTACATTAGACCCATGTGAGGATGAACCACCTTGGTTGTAGTTTTGGTTATACCCTTGTGTAGACACATAATCGTGTCTCCCCATTTAAGGGTCCAATGATGAAACATACCGCAGTTTTAGTTGTCGTAACCCAACGAAAGAGCAATCCGAAGAGCCAACCTAAAATAAAGTTCAAGTGTATTTTGAAATCTTATTCGAAAGCCCAATTAATTATTCATGATAATTAATTGTATTTTAAGCCCACAAAATATTTTGAGTCCATTTTAAAAGCCCAATTGTTTATTTATTATTTTTAATAAATATTCTAATAAATTGAAATCATATTTTTATTCCGCAAAAGTCAAATTCCGGATTTTAAGGGATAAAAACAATCTTTTAAAACGCGTTAAAGGAAAAAGCCTGGCAAATGAGCTGGACGCAGGCGGTGCGTCTAGCGCGCCACGTGCGCCCAGTGCATTGGCCAAGCTGTGTCAAGCGCGCCAATATGCACTTGACACGTGGATATGTGAGTCACATAGAGTCCTGCGCCTAGCGCACCACTCTGTGTGGCACACAACCTTTTTTTATCTTTTTAAACACGTGTACCACGTGGTTGTTTCTATTGGGCTTGCCGCGTCAGGCGCACCAATGTGCGCCTGACACGTGTATTTGCGCATAAGCCTGCGCCTGGTGCAGGTAGGCGCGTGAGGTGCACGCTCCTTTTCTCTATAAATATCCCTTGATTTCCCAAATCAAAGGACGGTTTTTCAATTTTATCTCTCGAGTACTTTAAATTCAGAATACGCACGTACTATATTTCGAACCTCCCAACACATCAAACACATCAAACACATCAAACACATTAATCCTTTTTAAGGTCTCAATCATATCGCGCTTTTGGCTTCAAGATTGCTCCTCCTGAAGGTCGTTACGCTCTTAAGCCTAAACCGCACATGTATACTCCCGAGGACCCTTGAATAATTCCTTTATATATATTATCTTGAAGTTACTAACAATTTATTGTCATGATGTTGATATTTAATTAAATAAGCATATTATTTGTACATTCTAAACTCTTTTCCTCTTATTTTTGTATACAATATTCATGTTGTCTTGATTATCCTATGCATATTTTTTATCACCCACATGTTATTATTGCTAAACAAGACCTAAGGAACTGTTCTAACTAAATCAGATAATCTGGACAACCAGCTGGGTACCTTGTAATATTGATTGCTTAATAACTTGTCACCAAAAAGTAATCTTTTACGTGTATCATGAACTAATCTAGACTAATGTTTTTAGGGTGTTCAAAACGTTATTTGGTTATATTTTTTTCATAAAACTATGATATGAATCGATATTTAGTAGAGGCCATCAATGGGTGAATGTGGTTCATTATGACCTTGTTTGTACCTTCACCCCCGAACTCAATTTTTGGTTCAATGACCATCTATGGAGTCAAGACGGGGAAATCTACATTGGATAAGTCCCGCAGTTGTCCCTTCAGTTTCCCAAATATCCAATTAGGTTTACGAGTCGTCCTTTAAAGACTTATTGGCGACTTCAAAACGAATTTCAATAAAACCTTAACAATGGGGTAGTCGAATACGCGCTCACGCCGCGGCAGGCGAAAATAAAAACACGCCTATAATTTGGCGACTCCAATGGGAAGGATTTAAAAAAAATTATTTTTTTCAATGAGTGGGTGAAACTTGAAAAATACGATTCATTCTCTTTTTATGCCTTAGAATAATATATTGTTTTGCATATGCATGGCTATTGTTCAGCCAGCATAAGGACAATCTACCTTGCCTCATTAGCATATGTTCTATGTGTGAGGTCACCCCCGGGGGGTTTGCGCTTTGTCCTTCCTGACTTGAGAATTGGAGTGCGTCTTAGACGTGGCCACCTTTTTAAGCAAAGGTTTGAGTCGTGGGATCAATCTCTTAGTCATGGACCCTTTCAGCCTTAACCTAAACCTGACCATAGTTGAATGTAGAACTTGACTTTAGGTTGAGAACTCTTGCATCCATGTTACTTGGCATTTATGTGTGATTGCAATTTTTGCCTGCTGCTTTATTAACATATTGATATGCCTTTTTGCCTAAAAATATTCGCGTCTAAATAGATCGTAATTTCTATCCGAACCTTCATCAAATTACCAATACGCATACCAGGTAGTACGCCAAACGCATTAATTGGCGCCTGGCGTACTGTTCCTACGCCAAGACGCACACCTTGCGTGCCGCGCGCATTCAATTGCGTGGCTCGCAGTCCGTTCGTCCCATATTTATTGTTGGTTTGACCTTTGTTCCAGGTCTAAAATAAACAAGGTCTGTAAATTCGCCAGTCGGTGTTGGTTTGTCAAAATTGTTGTTGTCATTATGTCAGTCGTAGCGTCCCAAAATCATGTAGAATTCGCTTTACATCGCCTTAATTGCAAAAAAAAGTGTCTAAAACATCGTCTTTTGCGCCTGACGCACTGCTCTGCGGCTGACGCGCAGTCCCGTGCCGTGCGCACCTTTGCTGCGTGGCACGTTTCTTGTGGGTCGCATGCTTTTTTACCAATTTAGACGATATGGTAGCCGATTCCACATTTTTTTCTCTCTTCATGCATTAGCGTTATTGATTGTTCAGTGCGTCCTAGAGTCTATAACTATTCACCTAATTCCAGAAAATAACAAAAAATCGGTATTTTCTTTATTTTGAGTCTCACTACTATTAGGTCTCATTTAAGTGAACAGTCAGGTTTAGGTTTTTCTTTTTTATTTTCTTTTTCTTTTTGGAGAAAGTCGGATATTCCCATCCTCCCATCTTACCCCATACATTTTTATGACAAACTTTTTTTCATTTTCTCACTTTGTTTTCACAAAAATTCCTCATCTTTTTAAAAACTTCAACATTTCCATGTATGTTGTATCATATTCTCCTGGACATCATTTAGGATCCTTCTTAGTGTCCACCTTGTTGTAAAAGTCTCATCCGCTTAGGAATCCTAACTCCATTAGAAGTCCATCTAGCGCATATGTCTAGGCTCATCCTGTTTCACGCCATTTAGAGTCCTCAACCTCGTCGAACCCTGTTTAAGTTAGGAGTCTTAACCCTGTCTAGGTTCAACCATCTACGAAGTCTTAGTTTGTCATAGTTCCATTCGTCTTAGGAGTCTCGAATTCCTTAGAATTTCGTCCGCATTAGGAGTCTAAAACCATTTGAATTCCTTCAGTTTTAGGAGTCTAGTTCCACTAGAGTTTCATGCATATTAGGAGTCTAGCATCCTTAAAAGTTTACCAAGTCTAGAATTCTAAAGTCACTAGAATTTTATCAAGTCTAGGATTTCGTATCCATTAGGACTACATTCATACTAGAATCCTTTTGCATTGCGTAGTCCATCATTCATACACTTCATGCATAATTAAAGTCCATTGGAGTCTCATTGCATTCATTCTCTCCATTTCATCTCATGCATTCCGCATTTATTAGTTACTGAATTACAAGCGATCTGATACCCTCTTTCGGGATATGTAGGCAGCCTTTACAGGTTCGAACGCATAGATTGAGTCATACATACATGCATTAGGGTCTAAGTGCATCCAAAAGAGCCATGCATACATGCATTAGATCTAGGCGCATTAAAAAAAAAACATCCCAAAAAAAATCATCATGCATTTAGGATATTCAGATTCGTTCCTAGAAGCTCAACTTTTAAAACAAACATACATTCTTCCATTCCATTCCTTTCTCTCCACCATCACTCCATTTCTAATCTCCCACTTGATGATTCATTGTATGAAATACACAATATGTCAAGCACATTTCAAGAACAAGTTGATGAGTTGAAGGGTATACTGGTAGATCTTGTAGCACGTGTCGTCAGACTAGAGGCACACTACACTGTTCTTCAAGAGAATCGTAGTGCAGATTACAAGGCACTAGATAGTTTTGGTACAATAGCGATTGACTAACAAAGGATCAATGAACTGCATGACATCACACCACACAGTCCGCTGATAAATCCTTCCATCAAATCACTCTCTGAAAGCTCACCTCTTTCCAGAGGAGGCAAAAGAATTATTGATGATTCACCCAACACCCAAGTATCTACGAAAACAAAGAAAACATGTGAGATATATTCCAGACCTGCACTAACTCTTACTATGCCTAAAAGAAAATCTGAGACAGAGTTCATATCCTTACACATGAGCTATGGTGCCATATTTGAGTATCTTCATTTTAGAAAATTGCTCCATCCTATAGGACCCCCTCCAAATCCTGAGGAAGACAAAAAAGGGCCAAATTGGGACAAAAATGCCCATCACTAGTAGAATAATTTCTTATTGTTGCGGTTTTGGCCGCATAGCAATTAAGGGCGCATCAATAGGTAATTAACCTATTGCTGTGGTTTTTGACCGCAGCAATAGGCCAAGCTATTGCTGCGATTCCTAGCCAAAACTTCAGCAATAGGTTTATTTTTTATTAAACAAATTAAAGCCTATTACTGTGGTTTTGGGTAGAAACCGCAGTAATAGGTACTACAACTCAAAAAAAAAAAATTCGATATTCATATACAATGAGAGAGAGTGTAAAAAAAAAACACTTAACTAAAACACAAACTTACATCATTGCACTCATATATTATATAGAGCCATATTCTTACAGAACTTATAACAAAATTTGACTAACAGATCTACCTATAACACTAACCTAAAAAAAATCAGATCTACCTTCACCCAAAAAAAAAAGAAAAAAATACAGATCTACAAACTTGACCACGGACCACCGCTATTCATACTCGAGCACATTACTGAAATTGCTGAAACACACTAAAATTGGCAACATATTGGCCTGATATATTGTAAACAAAATCACTAATTCAATGTGTATAAACCAACAAAAAATGCTAAAATTACAGTTATAAAAACCCTAGAAATCAAATTCAGTAATTCTAAACAGTATGAAATTCAAGAATGGTTGAAGAAAACAAACCATGGTCCTTCTAGATATCCTCTCTTCTACGCTTACGATTCTTCGCCCAATCAGCAATGGTGGTGCAACCATCATCGTCAGATTTGATGTCGGGTAAATTAGGAACCTTCAAAATTCGGTCGGAGAAATTGCTATCGTTGAAGGCGAATCCAAAGTCGGATTCAGAGCGTGAAGGTCGATGATCATCGTTACTTATTGAAGCCGAATTAATCGGAATTTCGGACTTCGCTAACTTTATATTCGACTGTTTCATCTAAGGTCTGAGATGAAATTGACCCAAACCCTAACAATTCGTACGGATGTCAGCGAAGTTCGCCATGGATGACCACCGCCAAACTCGTTGGAGGCGGTGAACTCGTCTTCACGTATTTTGCTTCGCCATGGATGTCAGCGCGATTCTCGTTGATCGAAGATGGAGCGTTTCTCGTTGAACGAAGATGGAGCGCGTTGCTTCGCCATGGTGGTGAGGATGAAAGAGATGACAGATCGAGAGAGGTCGAAGGATGAGAGGGTCGAAGGATAAGAGTCTGAAAGAGGAGAGAGGGTGATAGAGAGTCTGAAACTGAAAGAGGATGAGAGGCGTGAGAGAGTTTGAATGAGGAGAGAGACGTGAGGATGAGCGCTAAAAACCCTAAGTTTTAATAAACTTGTAAGGGATATTACTGCAGTTCCTTTAAGAAACCGCGGCAATATATTAAAATATTATTAAAAAAAATATTATTTTCATTTATTGCTGCTGTTTCTCCTGGAAACCGCAGCAATAGATCTGGTCAAAAAGTCAACTTAAGTTTGAGAATTGTGTCGTTGGAATCTATTGTTGCGGTTTACAACCGAAACCGCAACAATAGGTCCATTTTATATTTTACCTTTTCTTTTGACATGGTTTATTGCTGCGTATGGGTAAAACCGCAGCAATACCACCGCAGCAATAAGCAAAAATTCTACTAGTGTATTGCAAGTACCATGGAGGAAATGGACATAGAACTAACGATTATTATAGGTTAAAGCACCTTATCCATGACATGATAGAAGATGGAAGACTTCTAATTCTCTCGAACAAGGCCCTAAATAAGATAGATGTCGCTAACATGGGTACAAAGGATTATTTAAAACCCCGACGGGCACAAAAGACCTTCACCCCACTAAAAATGAACTGTACTCAAAATTTTCACCAACTCCGGGCTAAAGGTGCGATTTCCCCAATTGGACCCCTAGAAGACCCACTTAAAGAGGAAAGAAATCTGATGCGGGATAAAGACTCCTATTGCGAATAACACAGGGGGAGAGGTCACCATACCGAACAGTGTATGGGCCTTCAGGCGATTATCCAAGATAAGATTGATGACAAAAGACTTCAGTTGCTATCAGATCCAGACTACAAAGACACAATCCCAGTCCCAATAGCTTATATTCACTAAAAGGTTCGGACTCGCTTAGGTCCAATCACCACGAAAAAATACACTTCTTCTCTTTTCATTTATAAAGAGATCTCATGAAGACCGAAGCGACGAAACTATCTCGTTAAGCGACGTAGGAGTCTAGACTTAGGATTTCGTTTTCTGTTTCATTTCTCTTATTTTTCCCAGTCTAATATAGGTTTTTCCTTCTTCTTGCATGTACTCATGATTTTCAATTAATAAATGGGTGTTTATTTTTTTATTCTCTAACCTTGTACTAATGAGCATCAATGGAAATCACGATTGTCGCCTTAAAGTAAATTAATTTACAATTCTCATGACTATTCTAATAAAGGCAATGAACATAATTGGCATAAAAGAGACATTCCTCCCTTCACTACAATCATTCCTCCATACATAACACCCCTCTCCCTTTACCTACCTCGTGGCAAGTATATTTGACAACAATTCAATGTAAAGGGCAAGCAAAAAAAAGAGAGCACCATAAAAAAAATCAAAGCAAAAAAAATAAAAGCAAAAAAGCAAAAGCAAAAAAACGTGCAAAATATGGAATTAAAAAAAAGAGGAAGTGTTGCAAATAAGCCCATCAATAGCTTTGTCAAAAGTACTTTCTTTTCAAAACCTTCAACCTTCGATTCTAAACCTCCAACTTCAAATCTCTGTAATAAACCTTCTCTAACAACCATGCACATTGCATTCCAATAAGCCATGAAAGACAAACCAAATCCCGCTAGGTCGAAAACCCAAAAGGGCGACTTAGGCAAAAGTCATGGCATCTTCTTATTCATCAGCCTGAACTACGAATGGTCTGATTCTGCTAAAGATACATATGAAACCTCACCTTGAGGTTCGACTGCTTTAAACCAAATCAAACCTGCATCATTATTCACCCTTGCTAAAGACCTCACCCAAATTAATGCCTAATTCATTGCAAATGGCTCTAAAGCAAAATGCTCGGCCACCAATCAAAATGCTAAGACCTACGACTGGCCTAATTCCATTATGGATACGAAGGCAACCTCTTTTGAGGCCCGACTATTTTAATTCAAAAAAAACATATTTTTTTTAAGGCTCGCCTAGGCCCATGAGAAAAGCGCGATCGCCCAAAAAAATCATGAATTTTCAATGCTCATCCCGACCCTTAGAACTAGAATGGGATTTGAACCTGCATCATTAGCCTACCTTATTACGTGAGTCAATTCATTATGGCTCCGTCCTCTTCTTATTCTTATCCCTTCCCGTTTTCTCAACTACAGTATCGCTTCTAAACCAACCTTAGCATAACCTTTCAATACTCAGCGCTATGACCGCGTTTCATCTTTGAGTGTTCCTTTCTTTGGCCTTTCTTGTCTTCTCACCTTAGGAACCCTATATGGAATCTTTGGTCGAAACTTCCACTAAGCGTGACGAGATATCTTCAAAATCAAGTGATCAAGTAATCAAGCTGGGTACTTCATCAACTCCATCCACTACTACATTAAAGGGCAAAGGCAACACATGAAAACCGTTGCAATAGGCCCAAAAGTCGTTGCAGTAGACCTATTGCAACGGTTTTGAGCCGTCGCATTTGGTGGCGTTGCAATAGGCCTAGTGCAACGACTTTTGGGACCTATTGCAACGACTTGATGAATCGTTGCTCTAGACCAATCTTTTATGCAACGGCTGCGTGAGTCATTGGTTGCATGTAGATTATGCGACGGTTAGGCTATTGCAACGCCCATTAGCAAAAGCTATTGTAACGCCTATTACTCCAAGCTATTGTACCGCCTATATATATATATATATATATATATATATATATATATATATATATATATATATATATATATATATATATATATATATATATATATATATATATATATATTTGTGACAAAGGATTAAAAGTGTATGATGATCCATCTTACATTGTAAAAATGTGTTCTCCATCTTCAAATGGATCAATTATATAATTTGACATAATTAGAAAGGTAATTATGATCTCCAAATTGATTTTAGGCCGTTTCACGTGTCTCGCTTTAAATGGCCAAATTCCAATTAGCCAAACACAATCTCCAAATTTGATCTCAAATTGATCATTTCTCTCTAAATCACTTAATAATCTTCAATTAAGATTATTTCTCAAAATCCTTCAATTAGGAAGCAAACCTCTTCTTCTAAGACCTCTTAAAAATCATAAGCGTGATCACTAATTAAGATGGTTATTTCAATCCTCGATTAATCGCTAATTTGAGCGGTTAACTCAAACTCTTCATTTAATCAATAATTAGGGTGATTATCTTAAAACCATTTTTAATCACTAATCAAGGTGATTATCTTTCCTTTTAAGTTTAAATAACTAATTGAGGTGATTATCCTAACCTTCGTTTTAATCGCTAATTAAGGTGATTAATTTAACCTTTCATATTTAATCACTAATTAGGGTGATTATCTTAAACCTTGGTTAATCACTAATTAAGGTTAACTTAACCCTCTCTATTTAATCACTAATTAGAGTTATTTTCTTAAACCTTAATAATCGTTAATTACGGCGATTATTTTTCTCATTTAATCACTAATTAGAGTGATTATCTTAAACCTTAATAATCGTTAATTAGGACGATTATTTTTCTCATTTAATCACTAATTAGAGTGATTATCTTAAACCTTAATAATCGTTAATTAGGACGATTATTTTTCTCATTTAATCACTAATTAGAGTGATTATCTTAAGCCTTACATAATCACTAATTAGGGTGATTATCATAACCTCCATTTTCGATCACTAATTAAAGTGATTATCTTTATCTTCCTTCATATTTAATTGCTAATTAAAGTGATTATTTTAACCTCATTTCAATCACTAATTGGAGTGATTACCTTATTCCTAATAGATTTGTTTAATTCTAAAGGTGAGTTATTCATAATCTATTCTTTCCTTTTCTTTCCCCAATGGAATTGGCCATTTAGGGTGAGACATAAGATCGAACTACGATGGTTTTGATCCATGAGTGGATTCCAATCCCGCAATGATTGGTACGTAGTGCAACTTCAATGCTCAAACCTACCATGTACAAATGATATATTGTTCTTAAATAAAAATGGTTGATGTGTATATGTGCAAACTATGTGATTTTCTTTCTTTTGAATAGCCATGATTACTTTAAAATGGAAAATAACGCATTTAGTAAGAGCCCATTCTGTAGAACGGAAGAGGAGACGAGTTCCAGACGTTTTGCACCTCTTAACCTAAACCCCGAACCCTATCTCATGGTATGAAAGACCAATTTTCAAAAAAGCCTTATCCATATGAAGTCATCATCGTTTTAAATGATATTTCTTGAAATTGATTTTAAAATGATTTATTAAATAAATATGTCCCTATTCAGACATTAATAGGGTGGCGACTTCAAAGTTTTCTAAAACTCATATTTCAATGAGAGACTTTCGTGGGATTCAGACCTTTAATTAAGATAGTCAAAAATCGAATACCACAGGCTGGCGACTCCACTGGGGAAATACTTCCACTTGAAGTATATGAGGTTTAAACCTGAACAATGCGTTATTTTCCATATGTATATATAATAAAAAAGGTTAATCATGGCTATTCACAATTTAATTTTTGTATATAGCATGCTTATGTGAAAATTACATGTGCTTGGTAGTTTATCGATTCATACACGTGCACTCTTTTTAACCATTTTCTTATTAGGTCTGATACCTCTGTCTATTGGCAAGGGTCATAATTTTAGAATGACAAATTAATGAATTAAGGGCGTAAAACCTGCATCCGCGAGCTATTGCGACCGGCTCTGTCAGGAGCGTCCACCCTCGATGGACACAATGGAAGTGACTCGAGGCCACTTTAACATAATCTCTCCCTAAATGAATCACCTTTTAGTTGACTTTTAGGACACACAAGGATCAATGCACAAATATCCTTTATTTATTTCAGTTATTGAGTAATGTGAAAATTTTTAAAAAATTCCTCAGTCCGTTTTCAGTCGGTCGATATTTCAGTAATCATTAACAGTAGCTGGATTGCAGCCGAAACGGTTATTGAAATATTAAGAGTATTCTTGTTTATTTATCCTAAGTGTCATAAAATAAAAAAATGTGTGCTCTCCCATTTTCAAAAACTCATATTTGCTTCATAATTCTTTTCATTCACATTGGATTTTCAAAAACAAAATCGATTTCTAAAATAAATAAAAAATCCTATTTGGAAAATATAATCCTGGAAAAAAAAAAGAAAAAATAAAAACAAAATAAAATAAAATAAAAACGCAAAAAAAAAAAAATAAAAATGAAAAAGAGTCATAATCACAAGTTCAAAACGTGTCATGTTTAGGAATTAGAATGTAACTAAAACTGTATAGCTTAAAACACGAAAAGTCTAGTCTTTAAAAAAAATTAAAAAAATTGTGTCTAACCAAAAGGGATAGTTATTTCAAAAAAAAGAGGGAAAATTCTTCCATTTCCTGCTAAAAACATATATAAAGAAAAGTCATTGACTAACATTGTTAGTGCGTACATTTCAGGTACTTCAAATTAGTCTAATCCTAAGAGGTGGAACAGACGTATTCAAACAGGAGAATACATGGCCTGGTGCCTAGCAGATTGAATTCGGAAAAAGGTTGAGAAGAACCTGAGTATTTCACATTGGTCTAATCCTAAGAGGTGAAACAGACATCTTTAGACAGGAGAACATATGGCTTGGCGCCTAGCAGATTGAATTCTGAAAAAGTTTGAGAAGTACCTGAATAATTTAATTGTTTTTTATAGTGTACTTTGTCGGAAGAGCTACATGCGGCTTAATCCCCCAAAAAAACAAAAAAATATCTTAGTTTATCTACTATGTAATGTACTAAAAGGGGTACGTAGGCAACTCATTTTCTGAGTGCAGCTGCAAAAAAAAAAGAAAAAAAATTATGTAAAATATCATTTTTAATATATCAGAACTACGTTGGCCTGATTCTCCATTCAAAAAAAAATCAACACAAGAAAATTTCTTCCCCAAATCCAAATCTACCTATGGAGATATGTAGGCAACCTTCGGGTTCGGCCCCTTTTGCATTTGATATTTTCTTTTAGGAAAAATTATTTTAAATAAGTCAACCTTTGCGCGGTCATCCCATTTTAAGTCTACCTTTTGATTATCCCTGATTGAGTTAGGCTTGTATGTCTGTTTTCTTGTATTGAGTTTTAACCTGTTTGTGACTTGTTTAATAGGTTACTTATGATACGTGTTACAATGTCCCTTCTTCTAAAACAGGCGAGGGTGGGGGTGGGACATTGTAACACGTATCATAAGTAACCTACTAAACAAGTCACAAACAGGTTAAAACTCAATAGAAGAAAACAGACATACAAGCCTAACTCAATCAGGGATAATCAAAAGGTAGACTTAAAATGGGAAGACCGCGCAAAGGTTGACTTATTTAAAACAATTTTTCCTTTCTTTTATGGTTTCAGCGCTTAAAAGCAATCAATACATACGAATCACCACAAATATATTTGGGGCATTATAGTTTGCCAAAATGAGGACAGAGGCCTCGTTATACCTCTTTTCTCTTATTTCTGTAGCAGCAGGAAATGGAAGGATATCACCAAATTGATTTTGAAAAATGTTTGTGTCATATCCCAAAAAAAATTAGAGTCTAAAAATGGAAATCTAAAATATAAAACAAAAAGGTCCAAGTTTAAAAAAAAAAAAAATAACAAGTCAAAGAAATCTAATGAAAAATCCAAAATAAATTATAAAGTCAAGGTTTCACACCTTTTAATAAATGATAACTGAAATTGGGGTTAAAAGAAAAAATAATTTTCAAAGATATCATTTCTTTCATTCCCTACACAAAAAAAAAAAAAGAAAAGAAGAAACAAAGTCTGGACAAACTTCTGTGCTAACTTTTCATCTCATTCCACAGAAACTCTACCTGGGCCCGCTCAGGATCTAGGCTAATTCGCCGAAGTTCTGACCATAGTGAACGTTCTCTGTCAGTGATACTGTCATCCTTGTGTACACCAGCTGTATTCTCTGCTACACGTCTGAGCAACATGTCTGAAATTCCGAACAACGAGCACCAACAAAACTCTACCCCTCCACCTGATCCAATGGTTGAGCTCCGAGGACTTGTCCAAGCCATGCTTGACCGACAGGATAATATTGAACAAACTGTGTTGGGCATAATGCGCCAAAGCGCCTAGATGCCTCCTCCTCCGGAGTTGGAAGTAGCTTCACCTTTTCACCTTGAGCCTATGAACAATGAGAGAGAAATTCCCACTAAGCTCGAGGAAGAAGTAGTCAAGCTCAAGGAAGTCTTAAAAGGCATGACCAAGGCTAAACCATGGATGGACATTCATGGGTTAACACTTTTCCCAAAGGCACGGTTACCTCATGGTTTCAAGATGCCTAATCTGACAAAGTTTGATGGGACCGGTAGCCCCACCAATTTCCTGAAGATGTATGTGGGGGCAATGAGTCCCTGGGGAGTGGAAGAGTCTTTGATGGCCCAACTCTTTCAACAGTATTTAGATGGTGCCGCAGTACAAGTATAATGAAGAAATTAATGTTACTAGAAGGGATCTAGAGACCACTTCTCAAAACCTTAATGAGAAATTTTATTCATTCATCACTCGGTGGAGAAACAAGGCTTCCAAAATGATGAGTAGGCCTAATGAGGAGGAACAGCTGCAAATGGTTGTAAAGAACCTTCTTCCTGTATATCAGAAGCATATGGCGTACCAATATTTCTCGACTTTCAAAGCTTTGATTGCTACGGGAACTCTAGTTGAGGGTGCTGTGAAAAGGGGGGACATCAGAAAAGATGAACCTACTGGCGGCACTACTTATAATGCAAAGTTTGGATATAACAAAAGTGCCCCAAACAATGATTCAGCAGTTCGTAAAACAACTAATGCGATCCATGCTATTGGCGCATCGTCTGCATTCCAGTTGCGACCACAAATGAACTTTACTCCTTTAAACATGACTTATTCCCAAGCTCTCTCCAAGCTAAAAAAGGCCAATCTCATTCAACCCTTGAATCCACGCCCACCTCCTAAAAATCCTTACCCTGGTTATGACCCGAACCAGAGCTGTGAATATCATCAAAGCCCGGGGCATAATACTGAAAACTGCACGGCTCTAAAGCATCAAATTCAAAACCTTGGGGGTGATGGAAAACTCTCTTTAGGATCCACTTCCACTAAACCAAACGACTCTCAGCCCAACATCACAAAAAACCCCCTTCCTAATCATAAGCCCTCATTTGCCATTAATACCATCTCTATTGCTTCAGACGAGTGTGATCCAATCCAGTTAATCCGCAAAACAGTTCCTCAAATGTATGAAATGCCAATAGCCTCAGGTTACAAGTGTTTGGTCTATGACTATTCCACTCAAGAAAAAGTCAAAATGATGCCTTGCAAAGACCCCAGTTTCACTCTCAACAATGATCCATTCTCTGACATGTGTGGAACCTTGGATTATGATGGTGCCTTCTTCATTTTAGACTCTGATGCTGATGAAGATGCCTCTTCGGTCTTGACAATTGTGGAGAAAAAATACTGGAGGACATTCCACCACTCCAAATACATACCGACGCCCCATCTGCCTCGATGATCTTATTGATGAGGAGTACGTGGATATATCTCATTTGACTAGAGCAAGTCGCCATTTTAAACCATCCCATTTGGAGGATGAAAATCCTTTGGAGGTATTGAGAAGGAAAGAAAAGGGTAAGGAGCCAATGACAGAGGATAGTAATAAAGAAGATGATGCTATCAAGCGCATGAAAGAAGTAAATGCTAATGTTTCCATCTAGAAGTTGTTAATGCATTCCCAGCCTCATAGGGCGACCGTTCTAAAGCATCTCAATGAAGCCTTTGTAAGTTCTTCCATAACACCTGACCAGATGGTCGGGCTCATTCATGGGGTAGATCGAACTCTCATGTTCACAGACAATTATCTCCCTAATAATATCAACCACAACAATTTGTTGCACATCACTATACGCTGCAATGGATGGGAGATACCTAGAGTATTGATCGACAATGGCTCTGCGATCAACGTTTACCCTTTGCGTGTGCTAACAAGACTTGGGTATTCAAAAGAAGATCTGGTACCATCCAACCAGGTGGTCAGAGCATATGATAATGCCAAGAGAGAAAATCTGGGTTTAATCAGCCTCCTCATTGAATGTGGTCCCGTGGCAAGGAAGGTGGAATTCATGGTCATTGACATTCAAGCATGTTCCAACTTCTTATTAGGGAGACCATGGCTGCATGAAAATAGAGCAGTAGCCTCTACTCTACATTAGAAGGTAAAGCTTCTCACTGATCAGGGTGCTGTGACTATTTCAGGTGATCCAGAATTTATGACTATCTCCAACACCGGAAAATCGGTATTGTATCTGAACGAAGTGGAGGGCACTAGGTTGGATGGTTACACTATCCACTGTATTCTAGCAGCACCTGAAAATTAATGGATGAATGAGGTCCTAATAGCCACACCAGATGTAAGTACTGAGGAAACATAAGCGAAATATAGTGAGGATGAAGAGGAAGAAATAGGAGTTCCAAGCATCGGCACTCATGATACGTCATTTGAAGCGCCGGAGAAATCCTGTGTCGGCCAGCCTCAAGATGATGATAATGACTCAAAGAAGAGATCTAAGACTGATGATTTTGACCTGGACTTTAATGTAGTAGGTCCTATCCGAGAAGTTCACACTGAATCACTGATTCTCTTTCGAGGGTATCAACACGAGGATCATTATCGTGAATTACCACAGTTCTAAAAATTTGACGGGAACGGTGATCCTGTGGTCCACTTAGTTGGATTTGTGAATGCCTTGCACCCATGGGGCATACCAGAGGAAGATTACCCCATGCTCTTTGACAAGAGTTTAGAAGGACCAGCTTTGGACTGATATTACTCTTTGGATTATGTGGATAGAGCTAGTTGGGAAAATGCTAGCCAAGCCTTTGTTAATTGGGCTCTCGAGCATAAACAGACTAATATCAAGAAGCTGAAGCTAATCACTTTGCGTCAGAGCGCCTTAGAAACTTTCTCGCACTTTTGTTCGAGATGCACTCATATCCGCACACAGATTCGTTTCCCTATTACTGATCGAGAGTTCATGCTCAAATTTTTGCGGAACCTGAATGATTTCTATTATCGTCACATGGTTACTATCAAGTACACCTCCCTCAGCCACATGGAACAACATGGCTTTGACATCGATGCTCTAAAATTGCAAGAAAAACGACCTCGGGAAGATCTTGAAACTCCTAACACAAATCCAAGGGTATATGCTAAGATAGATGAACCATTGAGTATGGTGTATGATCATCTTCGGAGCCAAGGTATAATCCAAGCCTCAGCATATGTGCACTGTTTACCCCTTCCTGGAACAGACATGAGCTAACTCTGCGCTTATTGTTGCCAATTTGGGCACGAAACTGACCGATGCCATGATCTTTACTACAAAGTTCAAAACCTGGTTGATCGAGGCATCATTAGTCCAACCCATAAGGAAGTGCCCGTAAGGAAAGTGTCGACGGGCCCTCAACCGCAATCACAAGTGGATATTTTCCGTAAATTAGTCGAGCAAGGTCGGATACATCCACTTCCTAGACGCCCAGGGGCGAGTCTCGTAGGGTCAGATCTCCACAAGTACTGCCATTATCATCAGTTACATGGTCACGGCACAAACCAATGTCATGCTCTCAGCTATCTTATCAAGCAAATCACCAACATAGCTCTTGTCTACTGCAAAGCTACTTGATCGTCTCACAAAAGGGGTAAAATCTTCGGTAAAAGTCCTATAGGGGGTTAGCCCATCAAAAAAAAAAAGAAAAAAAAATCTCTTTCAGTTCGTTAGTATCAGAGAACGTACACTTTCACTGTGAGATCACTCCACCTATGTAACACCTGGGGTACGTAGGTAGCTCAATATGAGTGCAGCTGCTTTATTAAATAAAAAACTTTAGTTCCTTCTAAAAAAATGAACTACGCTGAGTCTGAATCCCCATAAAATGCACCTGGAGCAACGGGGATATGTAGGCAACCTTCGGGTTCAACTCAAATGTATTAACCATTGTATTTCAGGCAATGTGATCAGAACTCAAGATGCTAGTCATCATAGGAGCAATTTCAGAATGCTGAATTGATACATCAATGCGGATACAAGCCCTAATTTCTATATTTTCTGTCTTTGTTCAATATTAAAGCAGGGAATGAAAGAATGAAAAAAAAAACATCTGTTTTCAACCCCAATGACAGTAAAATCATTCAAAAGAGTCAAAACATAAAATAAAAAAAACCAAAGTTGCAAAGGTGGACTATTCTAGTCAAACTATGGCAAAATTGTTTTCGAAAATTTTCTTTATTCTGCAATGCATTCTACAATATGTAGCTTTCTTCTCTTTTCTTTTAATTCTTTTTCTCTACCTTTAGGTCCAAAAAGAAGAAATTTGTCCCTTCTCAAAGGATGACCAATTACCATAAAAAAAAACAAAAGCCTCAGCCATATCTACAAATGCGGTCAAAGAGCCTGTAGGGTTTGCCATGCAACCTCTGTCGAAAGGATTTCAAATCATGATGAAGATGGGTTATACTCAAGGAACCGAATTAGGGCGTGATGGTAGGGGAATAAAGAAACCAATCCCCATCTTAGACAAGCAAAACCGACATGGATTAGGATATGATTCGGGTAGCAATTCTCACAACATCAAAAAACCTTCTTTTACCCTCAACGGTCAGTTCATCCTGCAAGGAGATACTGAGTTGTACTATGAGTTTCCAGAACCTTGGCTTAGTAGGAAGGAACAAAAGATTTTATCGAGATTGGAGATATTCTTCAATGAAGCTAGAAATCTGGACCTAATCAAAAGTTGGTTGGTCCAAAAACAAAAAATGAAAAAAGAAAATGATTGGGTGGATAATCTGGAACATGGAGTCCTTAAGAAGCTTTTCACTTCTGAGTCCTATGAGGAAGGGAATTTTGACCCGGCGTCTTTGATGATACCTTTTGGCGAAAGCATTGAACATAAGTGGAGTATTGAGTGTCAGGCAAAAGACGGGCCTATAGAATTTAAAATGTTTTTAGGAAACCATCCTCCACATCCATCTCATGAAAATACATTTTCACCTCTGTTAGATGGATATCATACTAATAGCTCATCTTCTAGCCAATCTACCTTACATACCTAGTCAGAAGATTATGATAGTGAGGAAATTGAATGTGAACCTTTATCTAAGTACATTTGCATGCAAGATGTTATTTTTGACAGTGAATTTAATAATGATGAATCACTTGATACAACTACAACATATATAAAACCTATGGTAGAGTCCATTGTAATTAATATTGGTACAGAAAATGCTGTAAAAGAAGTCAAATAAAATAGGTTCATCCCTCTCCCTAACTGAACAGTCTGTGTTTATTGCATTGTTAAAAGAGTATGTAGATGTGTTTGCATGATCTTATGCTGATATGCATGGTGTTAATAGAGAAATTGCAGAACATCGCATTTCGTTACATCCTGAAAGCAAGCCTAAGCAGCAAAAGCTCCGCCGAATGAAACCAGAGATTAGTCTGAAAGTGAAAGAAGAAATCCAGAAACAGCTTGATGCCAAATTCATCCAAGCTGTAAAGCATCCGAGTTGGCTCGCCAATATAGTGGTCGTACCTAAAAAGGATGGAAGAGTTCGGGTGTGCATTGATTTTCGTGATTTGAATGTTGCATCACCAAAATATTGCTTTCTTCTACCCCATATCGATGTCCTCGTGGAGAGTACGGCCGGTCATGCAATGTTTTCCTTCATGGATGGATTTTCAAGGTATAATAAAATACTCATGGCCCAAGAAGACATGACAAAGACGTCTTTCATCACTCCGTGGGGCACTTTCTGTTACCGAGTTATGCCTTTCCGTCTAAAGAATGTCGAAGCCACATATCAAAGGGCAACATTATGGAGGTCTATGTAGATGACATGATTGTGAAAAGTGAAGATCGTGAGGGGCATATTCCTGCACTAAGGTCCTTCTTTGAAAGAATCAGGAAGTACAATCTAAGACTAAATCCTCAAAAGTGTGTGTTTGGTGTCACTTCAGGGAAGTTGTTGGGATTCATTGTCAGTTAAGACGGCATCAAAGTGGACTCTGAAAAGGTGAAGGCCATTCAAGAATTGCTTCCTCCAAAAACAGAAAAAGAAGTAAGAGGATTTCTCGGCATAATTCAATATATCAGCAGGTTCATCTCACAACTCACTATGAGATGTGAACCTATATTTAAGCTGCTCAAAAAAGGGGTATCCCATGAATGGAATGAGGAATGTCAGGAAGCTTTTGATTCCATGAAAGAGTATCTTTCAAATCCACCAGTTCTAATGCCGCCTAGACCAGGGGAACCTCTGATTTTGCACCTCACTATTATAGAAACGGCTATGGGAGCTCTCTTTGCCCAATATCAAGAAGGAACAAAGAAGGAAGTTGCCATATACTATCTCAACAAGAAATTCCTGGAGTATGAGACAAGATATACCCCACTGGAAAAAGCATGTGTCTCCTTGGTCTATGCCACAAACAAGTTGAGGCATCACCTCCAAGCTCATACAACCTATCTGACCTCAAGACTTGATCCAATCAAGTATTTGTTCGAAAAACTCATTCTTAGAAAACAAATTAGCGAGATGGCATGCTACGCTTTCTGAGTTTGATATTCAATGTGTCAGCCAGAAATCTATTAAAGGAAGAGCCATATCTGGAGCCCTAGCTGAAGGACCAGTGTCAGGAGATGAATATGATGATGCATTCACTGATGATTACTTGTTATTCATTGACAATCCATAATGGTGCATGTATTTTGATAGAGCTTCTAATAGGAGAGGTAATGGAGCATGGGTTTTGTTAGTAGGCTGTCAAGCTGGATTTCCCAACAATAAACAATACAACTGAGTATGAAGCCTGTATATATGGAGTAAAAGCCGCTTTGGTAGCAGGGGCAAGACATCTCACTGTATATGGAGATTCTAATCTCATCATATCTCAAATAATAGGAATTTAGAGGGTTAGAGATGAGAGACTTCAACTCTACACAGAGTACCTTCAAGAATTGATCTCTTATTTTGATGGTATCAGCTTCAAACATCTTCTTCGAGAACAAAACAGCTTCACTGATGCTTTAGCCAATCTCGCTGTTAATTTAACATGGGAAAATGGTACAAAGATCCAGTCAGTCTTAATTGAAGAAAGGAAGGGGCCTACAGTGACGGTAGCATAAATTGTCTCCATGCTGGCTCACCAAGATGATGATGATGTCTGGTATAAGGATATCAAGAATTTTCTGGAAACCATGCAATATCCAGAGGGAAGTGGCAAGAAGGACTACATAGCCATCAGAAGGCTAGCTGCTCATTTTCTCATTCTAAAAGGCAGACTATATCACAAAGGGTTTGATGGTACTCTGCAACTCTGCGTGAATGATAGCGAAAAAAAGCCATCATGGAAGAAGTTCATGGAGGAGAATATGGACCCCATATGAACGGAAGGATGCTGGCTCGTAAAAGTTTGTGAGCAGGTTTTTATTGGAGTACTCTAGTAGGTGATTGCATCAGTTTTGTCCGTGCCTGCAAGCAATGTCAGATATTTTCTAATCTCAATCATATGCCACCTGTGTCACTACATAATATGACCTCTCCTTGGCCATTTTGGAGTTGGGGCAAAGACATAATCGGACAAATTCATCCGAAGGCTTTAAATGGGCATCAATATATTCTCGTAGCAATTGATTACTTTTCGAAGTGGGTTGAAGCTGCATCATTTTCAAAGCTAGGGGCAAAGCAAGTCTCGAAATTTGTGATTAACAACATTATCTGTCGGTATGGCATACCTTTCGAAATCATCTCTGATAATGGATCACAATTTGAGGGTCATCTGAAGACTACTCTCGCAAAATATGCAATCAAGCATCATCAGTCCACACCTTATCGTCCCTAAACAAATGGAGCGGTGGAAGCAGCCAATAAGACCATCAAGACTATTGTTGCCAAAATGACTAAAAATACTAGGGAATGGCATGATAAACTACCATATGCCTTTTGGGGATATAGGATATCAATCAGAACTCCAACAGGAACAACCCCATATTCTTTAGTTTATGGGATGGAGCCAGTCCTACCGGTTGAGATGGAGATACAATCTCTCAGGGTCATAGCAGAAAGTGAAATCCTGGAAGACAAATGGTACAAAACTCGTTATGATGAGCTTGCATTTGCAGATGAGCGCCGACTACAAGCTTTGCATAACATTCAACTCTATCAGCGGAGAATTCCTCGTGCATTTAACAAAAGGGTTCGAGATAGGGACATTCAAGAAGGTGATCTAGTCTTAATGGAAAATAGAGCTCCATTGCATGATCCTCGAGGAAAATTCAAGCCTAACTAACCTGGGCCATTCCTAGTCAAGCATATCACCACGGCTTGAGCAGTAAAGCTAATGGATTTTGATGGGAATGAATTCACCCATTTCACTAATCTTGATCAATTGAGGAAATATTACGCTTAGGCATCAAAGTAATTGTAATTGTCATGGGTAAGTAACCAAGCAATTTGTGGAATTTGTATCCTATCTAGTTATTCTTAATAAAACATACCATGTGTTCGCAGGCATTCATGGAGTATGTACGAAAAAAAAACGAAAAATAAATAAATAAAAGAAATAAAAAAAAGAAGAAAAAGAAAAAAAAACGAAAAAAAGAGAAAAAAGAGAAAAAGAAAAATGATGAAACATGCAAGGATGTTTTTTTTTTAAGGTTTATGTGTTATGGTTTTATGTGTCATATGATTGATTAATTATGATTTGCATGTCATATTTAATGTTAAAGTGTGCACGTGCTTAGAATTGTGTTCACATTGAATTTCTCACATGCAGATATGTAACAGCCCAAACCCCTACTAACCCAAATCCACAGAGTCTAATCACAACGGAAGCGTATCAAGATAAGATTTGGGCTACTACCATGACATTCTCAACATATAAGAAAGAGAATATCGAATTATCACAAAGCACTGCTCAATTACATCACATAATAGCTACAAACTTGTTCTTATAGCAACTTCCACCAAAACATAACCAAGGTTCCTTAGTCTACTATTCCTTATTTATACAACATATATATACATATATATATATCATCACTTAATCTACATTACTAAAAGTCTATTACAAAAGTAAACTCTTTCATCATATGTCCTCGTCCCAACCTGCAACAAACTTTGACTCTGCCACCCACCAAGTGACAGGCCACAGAAATGACAACACTATCAGCAAAGCTGAGTACACACTGTATAAAAGAAAATACAAGTTTACGTGTGTTTTGAAAACTAATTGATAACGCATCATCATAATAGCAAGTAATCATAATCAGCTGAATTACTTAGAGATTTCATAAGATCATTCTTTTGATATGAACGCGAGTGTAGAAAACTATTGAGGGTCGTCACCCCACCTTTTACTGTTCTGCTTGCAAGACTTAACTTGGACATGTCCTACTCCGCCAGGATTTTCCCCTCCTGGTTGGGTAACAGTTAGGGACTACCCGTCCTAACCCGGGTGTATGCTCACGCCTCGCTTCCGTGATTAAAACCCAAGACATTTAGTGTTTCATTACTATACAATTCCATATACTTAACAAATTCCATTTAAAAGCATAAACATGGTAATTTAGTGTTTAAGCCTAGCTTAGGATAAGTAAAACATCTCAAGTGAACCATAGCATGCCAAATCCATGTCATATACTCAAAGCACACATACTATTATGCATGTCATAAGAGATTTCATTTCATAATCATGCTTTAAAATAGAAAGAAACAATCATCTAACCGTAGGTAGGAAAATCTCTAGGTTACAATCAAAACTAAGTGTGTACCTTCACTTAGGTTGCTTAGTGCATATAAAACTTCTTATCCCAAGTGGTTTACCCTTCATACAGCTTCCCCTAAACATGTAAAATGCTAGGAATTAGTTTACACAAGTTTTAGAACATAAATAACTAAGCTAAGTACAAGAGAGATGCAAAGATGTACTTACAACAATCTATTTTATGTTCCTATGGAGTTTTCTATAATTTTCCAAAGCTTTAAAAATCTACCAAAAGCTTGAAACACTAGGGAATTATGTCTAGAAGAGTTGTATGTAAAGAAAAGTAGGTGTTGAAGAAGAAGAATTAGGAGAAAAGAATCGAAAAACCAAAACAGTTTTTTATAGACTGATTCTGGCGGTACCCCCAGGGGAGGGAAAGCTCTTCTGGGTGAGGTCTGTTTCTTGGAGTTTCTGGGTGATTCTTATTGGAGATGTTAGCTTGAGGTGTTGGTTTTCATGCATGCAAAGATATTTAAGAGATCGACACTCAACCAGCTGCTAAGAGGCATTCTTTGGGGATAGGTCTGAACTGATATTTCAGCTGGGCCAAATCTTACTATGTAAGGAATTTACCCTATTTAGCCACGTAAATTTTGATGGTGAATGACCATTTTATCCTTAAGACATCCCAAACATTGGTTATATCCAATTTGAATAGATTTTGAGCATGTATTCTATGATCTCTATGCGATTTTCATAATCTTAAGGAATATGGCTCTCAAGGGCTTTCTAACTTATCTATTGGTTCTCAAAGCTTTATTAGCCACTAATAATGATAACTCTTAGCTACTTTGGCATTTCTTATAACAATGACTCATGTAACACATATAAATTAACTATTTAAACACAGTTCAAGAGAAAAACACTTTGTTAGACTTGCACTTTGCTTATTTGCTAATATAATCCCATACTTTAACACATAGTTGAGGTTTTAGGTTTAGGATTTTCTTAGGGCTATTACATTCTACCCCTCTTTAAAGAAGTTTCGTCCTCGAAACTTAAAATATTACCTTATTAAAATAATTGTGGATATTGATCTCGCATATCTGCTTCTTTTTCCCAGTGGCTTCTTCTATTCCATGGTTAGACCATAATACTTTTAAGAGCGGGATCGTTTTGTGTCTTAATACTTTTTCCCGGCGATCTAATATCTGTGAAGGTTTTTCTTCATAAGTCAACGCCTCATCTAACTTTAGTGGCTCATAGGATAACACATGGGATGGGTCATTAACATATTTCCTTAGTTGAGACACATGGAAAACATTATGCACTTTGGCTAGTTCTACTGGTAAAGCTAGTTCATATGCTACTTCTCCAATTCTATTTAGTATCTTATACGGACCGATATACTTAGGAATTAATTTGCCTTTAACTCCAAATCTCCTTACTCCCCGTGTAGATGAGATCTTAAGAAATACTTTATCTCCAACCTCAAACTCCAACTTCCTTCTTCTTAGGTTAGCGTACTTCTTTTGACGATCTTGTGCTGCTCTCATCTTATCCTGAATCATCCTAATTTGTTCCATTGTTTCTTGGATTAGTTCAGGTCCAGTTGGCACTTGACGATTTAAGTCATCCCAACAAATTGGCATACGACACTTCCGGCCATATAATGCTTCATATGGAGCCATTCCAATGATAGAATGATGACTGTTATTATATGAGAATTCAATAAGCGCTAAATGATCCTCCCATGATCCTTGAAACTCCATCACATAAGCTCGTAACATGTCTTCTAATGTCTGAATCGTTCTTTCCGTCTGTCCATCAGTTGCTGGATGAAAAGCTGTGCTCATATGTAGTCGTGTCCCAAATGCTTCTTGTAACTTTCCCCAGAAATTGGATAGAAACCGAGTATCCCTAACAAAGATTATAATTCGTGGGGTACCATGTAATCGTATGATCTCTCGAACATATGCATCTGCCATCTGTTTCATCGTCCACGTAGTCCTCATGGCAATAAATCTACGTGTTTTTGTCAGTCGGTCCACAATTACCCATATAGAGTCCTTCAATTTTCTTGAGCGAGGCAACCCTATAATAAAATCCATAGATACAAAGTCCCACTTCCAATCAGGTATTGGTAATGGTTGTAGCATCCCAGGCATCTTCCCTCGATCGAATTTGATTTTTTGACATGTCAAACATCTTGCGACAAACTTTGAAGCATCCCTTTTAAGTCCTTTCCACCAAAAAGTCTTCTTGAGGTCCTTTACCAGTTTATCTCTCCCTGGATGGATGGAGTAAGAGCTATTGTGAGCTTCCCCTAAGATTTTATCCTTTAACTCACGGTTATCTAGAACACACCATCGATTCTGAATCATAATACTCCCATTCTTATGAAGGCAAAAATCAGTAGGTTCCCCTTTTTCTATCTGACATCTTATTTTGCTAAAAAATGGGTCATGTTGTTGTTTCTGTATAATTTCATCGAACAAATTTTGTTGAATGGTCATCGCATAATTAAGGATACCTTGGGTCTCTCCTTTTTGTACAATGGCTAAATCCAATCTCCTCATATCTTCATAAATTTCTTGTGGCACATAAATAAGTTCATTTACCATTCTTCAAGGCATTCTACTTAAGGCGTCCGCCACTCGATTGGCCTTCCCTGGATGATATTGGATATCTACCTCATAATCCTTGATTAATTCCAACCACCTTCGTTGTCGCATATTTAGATCTCTCTGTGTGAAGATGCACTTTAAACTTTTATGATCGGTGAAGATTTTACATGGAACACCATACAAATAATGTCTCCATAATTTTAACGCAAACACAACTGCAGCTAACTCTAGGTCATGTACAGGGTAGTTTCCCTCATGAGGTCTCAACTGTCTAGAGGCATAAGCTATAACCTTCCCTATAATACCCTTCTAAACCCATAAAACTCCGTACTTCTGAAACATTTGCTGGTGCTGGCCATTCAACAATCGCCTTATCTTTTCAGGGTCAACCATCACTCCCTCTTTTGAAATTACATGCCCCAAGAATGATATTTCAGAAAACCAAAAATTACACTTACTTAGCTTAGCATATAATTTCTTTCCTCTCAATATGTCCAATACTATCCTTAGATGATTCTCATGGTCTCTCTATGATCTGATCTAAATAAGCCTTAGAATATCTCTGCATCAAATCCAAAAATGCGGTTGGGGCATTAGTCAGTCCAAAAGGCATTACCACAAACTCATAATGACTGTATCTTGTTTGGAACGCCGTTTTAGGAATATCTTCATTAGCAATCCTCATTTGATGATACCCTGATCTCAAATCTATCTTCGAGAAAACTTCGGCACCTTTTAGCTGGTCAAACAAATCATCTATTCTAGGAAGAGGGTACCTATTCTTGACTGTAATTTTATTAATCTCTCTATAATCTATACACATTCTCATAGTTCCATCTTTCTTTCGAACAAATAGCACATGAGCTCCCCATGACGACACACTTGGCCTGATATATATATCATCACTTAATCTACATTACTAAAAGTCTATTACAAAAGTAAACTCTTTCATCATATGTCCTCATCCCAACCTGCAACAAAGTTATACTCTGCCACCCACCAAGTGACAGGCCACAGAAATGACAACACTATCAGCAAAGCTGAGTACACACTGTGTATTAGAAAATACAAGTTTAGGTGTGTTTTGAAAACTAATTGATAACGCATCATCATAATAGCAAGTAATCATAATCAGATGAATTACTTAGAGATTTCATAAGATCATTCTTTTGATATGAACGCGAGTGTAGCAAACTATTGAGGGTCGTCACCCCACCTTTTACTGTTCTTCTTGCAAGACTTAACCCGGACATGTCCTACTCCGCCAGGATTTTCCCCTCCTGGTTGGGTAACAGTTAGGGACTACCCGCCCTAACCCGGGTGTATGCTCACGCCTCGCTTTCGTGATTAAAACCCAAGACATTTAGTGTTTCATTACTATACAATTCCATATACTTAACCAATTCCATTTAAAAGCATAAACATGGCAATTTAGTGTTTAAGCCTAGCTTAGGATAAGTAAAACATCTCAAGTGAACCATAGCATGCCAAATCCATGTCATATACTCAAAGCACACATACTATTATGCATATCATAAGAGATTTCATTTCATAATCATGCTTCAAAATAGAAAGAAACAATCATCTAACCGTAGGTAGGAAAATCTCTAGGTTACAATCCAAACTAAGTGTGTACCTTCACTTAGGTTGCTTAGTGCACTTAAAACTTCTTATCCCAAGTGGTTTACCCTTCATACAGCTTCCCCTGAATATGTAAAGTGCTAGGAATTAGTTTACACAAGTTTTAGAACATAAATAACTAAGCTAAGTACAAGAGAGATGCAAAGATGTACTTACAGCCATCTATTTTATGTTCCTATGGAGTTTTCTACAATTTTCCAAAGCTTGAAAACTCTACCAAAAGCTTAAAACACTAGGGAATTATGTCTAGAAGAGTTGTATGTAAAGAAAAGTAGGTGTTGAAGAAGAACAATTAGGACAAAAGAATTGAAAAACCAAAACAGTCATTTATAGGCTGATTCCTTGCGGTACCCCCAGGGGAGGGAAACCTCTTCTGGGTGAGGTCGGTTTCTTGGAGTTTATGGGTGATTCTTGTTGAAGATGTTAGCTTGAGGTGTTGGCTTTCATGCATGCAAAGATCTTTAATAGATCGACACTCAACCAGCTGCTAAGAGGCATTCTTTGGGGATAGGTATGAACTGATATTTCAGCTGGGCCAGATCTTACTATGTAAGGAATTTACCCTATTTAGCCACGTAAATTTTGATGGTGAATGACCATTTTATCCTTAAGACATCCCAAACATTGGTTATATCCAATTTGAATAGATTTTGAGCATGTATTATATCTCAAAAGGCCTTTCAACTGGAAGTTCATTGCTATGCGATAAAACGGTCTCTATGCGATTTTCATAATCTTAAGGAATAGGGCTCTCAAGGGCTTTCTAACTTATTTATTGGTTCTCAAAGCTTTATTAACCACTAATAATGATAACTCTTAGCTACTTTGGCATTTCTTATAACAATGACTCATGTAACACATATAAATTAACTATTTAAACACAGTTCAAGAGAAAAACACTTTGTTAGACTTCCACTTTGCTTATTTGCTAATATGATCCCATACTTTAACACATAGTTGGGGTTTTAGGTTTAGGATTTTCTTAGGGCTATTACAAGATAATTCTCACGAACAGATCTTTTTATTCATTCCAGCTGGGGTATTTCATTTCATACATAAAAAGACATATAGCCTTCATTTCCTACAAACTCAAAAACAAAAACTAAAAAAACAACATAGAAAATAAACATGATATTTCACTCTAACCCTTCTCCTCTTCATGGTAGGCCCGTCTGAACCATTGTCTTCACCAATATCCGCAAGAAGCCATTGAAGGTAATCTTCATCAATCAGTGGAAAGGAAGGTTCAGGTAGTGCTGATATAATTTTAGCTCCCTACCATATAGTAGGCATTCTCTGAATACCACTCATATTAGCCTCATAAGTGGTACAAGATGGAAGAGTCTGGAGGGCAGGAATGTGTTGTTGCCTCCAACTAATTTGCCTTAGACACCCCACCATTTTTGATAAGTTGATAGAATAAAGGAAGAAGACCTCTCTCCCGGACATGATTAGTTTTGTAAGTAAGACTCTTGTGGGGTTTCATGAGAGAAATTTTTTCCAACAACCATAAGTGAAGGGCTAATGGACATCCCTTCACAAAACTTTAGATTTTTCTTTTGAGTTCATCTAAGCCAAGAAACATTTCCCCCAAAATAAGTGGTCCAAGACGACCCCCACTAATAATTTGAGGAATAAGTGAAAGACACCGAACATGGCATGTGTTTAAAGACCATTTAGTGAGGGTACTTTCCAAAATCATAAGAATGCAAGCATTTTCTCTAGCAATCCTATAGTTGGCATTATTAGAGAATTGCCAAGTGCCAAATTGGAAAGTCAACAATAAGTTAAGAAGAAGTACCTCACCATATTGTAGGTAGTTGCCATGAAGATTTTCAGGAAGATATTGTTGATAAATCTCCTGAAATTCTTGTAGGAGATCTAGGTGTAATAACTGGACCATTAGATGGTAAGCTTAGCAAACCCTCGACCTCTTCAACAAGAGGCACAATCTCCCGGTCTCCAAAGCGGAAGACATGACGAGTTTCATCCCAAAATTGGGAATCAGCATGAGTCATTTCATAGCAAATAGAAAGAGAAAGCAAAGGCATAAGAGCCTTAGTGAAGAGGGAAGAAGAAGAAGATTGCCTTGGTTGCTCCAAATTCTTTGTGACCCCCGAAAGTTGTTTTTTCTCACGACTCCCCATTTCATTAACTTCTTCATAATTAGGAGCCATTTTTTTTAAAGAAGAAAAATTATAGAAGAGATTGGAGTAGTGAAGATGGTGCATTCGAAAATGAAGAACCATGCCCCTTTTATAGATGGAAAAGATGATCATCCATGATTCATGCTATGGATAATAAGTTTGAGTATTGTCCATAGGATTATAAGGAGCATCCTTCATCATGGCTAATGACGTCATTTGTGGTATGCCAATTTTTGCTAAAGCCGAACATAAAAAAAACTGTGTCAATGATGAATCAAGAACGTTGATACAATCCTTTTTCTAATAATCATCCAAAATAATGACCATGATCAGTCAATTTTATATAGTGATCATCATTTTCCGATAAAGCAAATAAGCATTACGAATAAAGAATTTTCTGAAAGATTTTCGAGAAAAAACAGATAAAATTTTGCCAGATGACGGTTAACTCCAAATCTCCTTACTCCCCGTGTAGGTGAGATCTTAAGAAATACTTTATCTCCAACCTCAAACTCCAACTTCCTTCTTCTTAGGTTAGAGTACTTCTTCTGACGATCTTGTGCTGCTCTCATCTTATCCTGAATCATCCTAATTTGTTCCATTGTTTATTGGATTAGTTCAGGTCCAGTTGGCACTTGACGATTTAAGTCATCCCAATAAATCGGCATACGACACTTCCGGCCATATAATGCTTCATAAGGAGCCATTCCAATGATAGAATGATGACTGTTTTTATATGAGAATTCAATAAGCGCTAAATGATCCTCCCATGATCCTTGAAACTCCATCACACAAGCTCGTAACATGTCTTCTAATGTCTGAATCGTTCTATCCGTCTGTCCATCAGTTGCTGGATGAAAAGTTGTGCTCATATGTAGTCGTGTCCCAAATGCTTCTTGTAACTTTCCCCAGAATTTGGATAGAAACCGAGTATCCCTAACAAAGATGATAGTTCGTGGGTTACCATGTAATCGTATTATCTCTCGAACATATGCATCTGCCATCTGCTTCATTGTCCACGTAGTCTTCATGGCAATAAATCTACGTGTTTTTGTCAGTCGGTCCACAATTACCCATATAAAGTCCTTCAATTTTCTTGAGCGAGGCAACCCTATAATAAAATCCATAGATACAGAGTCCCACTTCCAATCAGGTATTGCTAATGGTTGTAGCATCCCGGGCATCTTCCCTCGATCGAATTTGATCTTTTGACATGTCAAACATCTTGCGACAAACTTTGAAGCATCCCTTTTAAGTCCTTTCCACCAAAAAGTCTTCTTGAGGTCCTTTACCAGTTTATCTCTCCCTGGATGGATGGAGTAAGAGCTATTGTGAGCTTCCCCTAAGATTTTATCCTTTAACTCACGGTTATCTGGAACACACCATCGATTCTGAATCATAATACTCCCATTCTTATGAAGGCAAAAACCAGTAGGTTCCCCTTTTTCTATCTGACATCTTATTTTGCTCAAAAATGGGTCATGTTGTTGTTTCTGTATAATTTCATCGAACAAAGTTGGTTGAATAGTCATCGCATTAAGGATACCTTGGGTCTCTCCTTTTTGTACAATGGCTAAATCCAATCTCCTCATATCTTCATAAATTTCTTGTGGCACATAAATAAGTTCATTTACCATTCTTCAAGGCATTCTACTTAACGCGTCCGCCACTCGATTGGCCTTCCCTGGATGATATTGGATATCTACCTCATAATCTTTGATTAATTCCAACCACCTTCGTTGTTGCATATTCAGATCTCTCAGTGTGAAGATGTACTTTAAACTTTTATGTTCGGTGAAGATTTTACATGGAACGCCATACAAATAATGTCTCCACAATTTTAACGCAAACACAACTGCAGCTAACTCTAGGTCATGTACAGGGTAGTTTCCCTCATGAGGTTTCAACTGTCTAGAGGCATAAGCTATAACCTTCCCTTTCTGCATCAATACACAACCTAACCCTTCCTTTGACGCATCACTAAATATCTCGTATTCCTCCTTATCAGTCGGTAAGGCTAACACTGGAGCACTAGTTAACTTTCGCTTTAATTCCTAAAACGCTTTTTCACATTTTTCTGTCCATTGAAATTTCACATTTTTCCGCATCAACGTAGTAATTGGTAGGGAAATCTTTGAAAAGTTATCCACAAATCTCCTATAATACCCTGCTAAACCCATAAAACTCCGTACTTCTGAAACATTTGTTGGTGCTGGCCATTCAACAATCGCCTTTATCTTTTCAGGGTCAACCATCACTCCCTCTTTTGAAATTACATGCCCCAAGAATGATATTTCAGATAACCAAAAATTACACTTACTTAGCTTAGCATATAATTTCTTTCCTCTCAATATGTCCAATACTATCCTTAGATGATTCTCATGGTCTCTCTCATTTTTCGAATACACTACTATATCCTCAATAAAGACTACTACGAACTGATCTAAATAAGCCTTAGAATATCTCTGCATCAAATCCATAAATGCGGCTGGGGCATTAGTCAGTCCAAAAAGCATTACCACAAACTCATAATGACCGTATCTTGTTCGGAACGTCGTTTTAGGAATATCTTCATCAGCAATTCTCATTTGATGATACCCTGATCTCAAATCTATCTTCGAGAAAACTTCGGCACATTTTAGCTGGTCAAACAAATCATCTATTCTAGGAAGAGGGTACCTATTCTTGACTGTAATTTTATTAATCTCTCTATAATCTATACACAGTCTCATAGTTCCATCTTTCTTTCGAACAAATAGCACAGGGGCTCCCCATGGCGACACACTTGGCCTGATATATATATCATCACTTAATCTACATTACTATAAGTCTATTATAAAAGTAAACTCTTTCATCATATGTCCTCGTCCCAACCTGCAACAAAGTTTGACTCTGCCACCCACCAAGTGACAGGCCATAGGATTGACAACACTATCAGCAAAGCTGAGTACACACTGTATAATAGAAAATACAAGTTTAGGTGTGTTTTGAAAACTAATTGATAACGCATCATCATAATAGCAAGTAATCATAATCAGCTGAATTACTTTGAGATTTCATAAGATCATTCTTTTGATATGAATGCGAGTGTAGCAAACTATTGAGGGTCGTCACCCCACCTTTTACTGTTCTGCTTGCAAGACTTAACCTGGACATGTCCTACTTTGCCAGGATTTTCCCCTCCTGGTTGGGTAACAGTTAGGGACTACCCGCCCTAACCCGGGTGTATGCTCACGCCTCGCTTCCGTGATTTAAACCCAAGACATTTAGTGTTTCATTACCATACAATTCCATATACTTACCAAATTCCATTTAAAAGCATAAACATGGAAATTTAGTGTTTAAGCCTAGCTTAGGATAAGTAAAACATCTCAAGTGAACCATAGCATGCCAAATCCATGTCATATACTCAAAGCACACATACTATTATGCTTATCATAAGAGATTTCATTTCATAATCATGCTTCAAAATAGAAAGAAACAATCATCTAACCGTAGGTAGGAAAATCTCTAGGTTACAATCCAAACTAAGTGTGTACCTTCACTTAGGTTGCTTAGTACACTTAAAACTTCTTATCCCAAGTGGTTTACCCTTTCTATAGCTTCCCCTGAAAATGTAAAGTGCTAGGAAAGAGTTTACACAAGTTTTAGAACATAAATAACTAAGCTAAGTACAAGATAGATGCAAAGATGTACTTACAGCAATCTATTTTATGTTCCTATGGAGTTTTCTACAATTTCCCAAAGCTTGAAAACTCTACCAAAAGCATGAAACACTTGGGAATTATGTCTAGAAGGGTTGTATGTAAAGAAAAGTAGGTGTTGAAGAAGAAGAATTAGGAGAAAAGAATCGAAAAACCAAAATAGTCTGTTATAGACTGATTCCTTGCGGTACCCCCAGGGGAGGGAAACCTCTTCTGGGTGAGGTCGGTTTTCTTGGAGTTTCTGGGTGATTCTTGTTGGAGATATTAGCTTGAGGTGTTGGCTTTCATGCATGCAAAGATCTTTAATAGATCGACACTCAACCAGCTGCTAAGAGGCATTCTTTGGGGATAGGTATGAACTGATATTTCAGCTGGGCCAGATCTTACTATGTAAGGAATTTACCCTATTTAGCCACGTAAATTTTGATGGTGAATGACCATTTTATCCTTAAGACATCCCAAACATTGGTTATATCCAATTTGAATAGATTTTCAGCATGTATTATATCTCAAAAGGCCTTTCAACTGGAAGTTCATTGCTATGCGATAAAACGGTCTCTATGCGATTTTCATAATCTTAAGGAATAGGGCTCTCAAGGGCTTTCTAACTTATTTATTGGTTCTCAAAGCTTTATTAACCACTAATAATGATAACTCTTAGCTACTTTGGCATTTCTTATAACAATGACTCATGTAACACATATAAATTAACTATTTAAACACAGTTCAAGAGAAAAACACTTTGTTAGACTTGCACTTTGCTTATTTGCTAATATGATCCCATACTTTAACACATAGTTGGGGTTTTAGGTTTAGGATTTTCTTAGGGCTATTACAAGATAATTCTCACGAACAGATCTTTTTATTCATTCCAGCTGGGGTACTTCATTTCATACATAAAAAGACATAAAGCCTTCATTTCCTACAAACTCAAAAACAAAAACTAAAAAAACAACATAGAAAATAAACATGATATTTCTCTCAAACCCTTCTCCTCTTCATGGTAGGCCCGTCTGAACCATTGTCTTCACCAATATCCGCCAGAAGCCATTGAAGTTAATCTTCATAAATCAGTGGAAAGGAAGGTTCAGGTTGTGCTAATATAATTTTAGCTCCCTACCATATAGTAGGCATTCTCTGAATACAACTCATATCAGCCTCATAAGTGGTACAAGATGGAAGAGTCTGGAGGGCAGGAATGTGTTGTTGCCTCCAACTAATTTGCCTTAGACACCTCAATGGACGGTAGAAAGTGACTTGGCAAAGCCCGGGTAATTGTACACCTCTGCGACCAGAATTGCAATATTCAATTGCACTAATGCCAAGGTGGCTTGTGACCCACTTTATGTCTTGCTGCAGAAAAAAATCCTCCCACCCACCATTTTTGATAAGTTGATAGAATAAAGGAAGAAGACCTCTATCCCGGACATGATTAGTTTTGTAAGTAAGACTCTTGTGGGGTTTCATGAGAGAAATTTTTTCCAACAACCATAAGTGAAGGGCTAATGGACATCCCTGTACAAAACTTTGGAGTTTTCTTTTGAGTTCATCTAAGCCAAGAAATATTTCCCCAAAAATAAGTGGTCCAATATGACCCCCACTAACAATTTGAGGAATAAGTGAAAGACACCGAACATGGCATGTGTTTAAAGACCATTTAGTGAGGGTACTTCCCAAAATCATAAGAATGCAAGCATTTTCTCTAGCAATCCTATAGTTGGCATTATTAGAGAATTGCCAAGTGCCAAATTGGAAACTCAACAATAAGTTAAGAAGAAGTACCTCACCATATTGTAGGTAGTTGCCATGAAGATTTTCAGGAACATATTGTTGATAAATCTCCTGAAATCCTTGTAGGAGATCTAGGTGTAATAACTGGACCATTAGATGGTAAGCCTAGCAAACCCTCGACCTCTTCAACAAGAGGCACAATCTCCCGGTCTCCAAAGCGGAAGACATGACGAGTTTCATCCCAAAATTGGGAAGCAGCATGAGTCATTTCATAGCAAATAGAAAGAGAAAGCAAAGGCATAAGAGCCTTAGTGAAGCGGGAAGAAGAAGAAGATTGCCTTGGGTGCTCCAAATTCTTTGTGACCCCCGAAAGTTGTTTTTTCTCACGACTCCCCATTTCATTAACTTCTTCATAATTAGAAGCCATTTTTTTTAAAGAAGAAAAATTAGAGAAGAGATTGGAGTAGTGAAGATGGTGCATTCGAAAATGAAGAACCATGCCCCTTTTATAGATGGAAAAGATGATCATCCATGATTCATGCTATGGATAATAAGTTTGAGTATTGTCCATAGGATTATAAGGAGCATCCTTCATCATGGCTAATGACGTCATTTGTGGTATGCCAATTTTTGCTAAAGTCGAACATAAAAAAAACTGTGTCAATGATGAATTAAGAACGTTGATACAATCCTTTTTCTAATAATCATCCAAAATAATGACCATGATCAGTCTATTTTATATAGTGATCATCATTTTCCGATAAAGCAAATAAGCATTACGAATAAAGAATTTCCTGAAAGATTTTCGAGAAAAAACAGATAAAATTTTGCCAGATGACGGTTGGTCCACCATACTTCATCTAGAGGGTAATAACCTTAGGTAAACCCTTTTAGGTGACATGACCTGACAGTGTCCTAATTTAAGGTGACATGATAACACATAAAGTAAGTGATGGTGATTTGACA
Source organism: Beta corolliflora (assembly GCA_947648045.1). Taxonomy (NCBI): domain Eukaryota; kingdom Viridiplantae; phylum Streptophyta; class Magnoliopsida; order Caryophyllales; family Amaranthaceae; genus Beta; species Beta corolliflora. The sequence goes on from CANSZD010003181.1 coordinate 918,207, forward strand.
ATTTGTTTGTCATCAAGGCCATGAAAAACTGTAAAAAAAAAACTAGAGTCAACCTGTTAAGTGTCGGAATTTCTCACATTAACAAAAGACAAATTCATAAGACTAAAAAAAAGACGACAATAAAGTCGCATATTCAATTTTACAAAATTAATTGGGATTTTCTATCTAAGACGGCAATAAAGTCGATTTTCAATTTTAGAAAATTAATTGGGATGTTCTATCTAAAATGATAATAAATTCGCATTTTTCAAATTTTAGAAAATTAATTGGGATTTTCTATCTAAGACGATGATAAAGTCGTATTTTTAAATTTTAGAAGATTAATTGGAATTTTCTATCTAAGACGATGATAAAGTCGCATTTTCAAATTTTAGAAAATTAATTGGGATTTTCTATCTAAGACGACAATAAAGTCGCATTTTAAAATTTTAGAAAATTATTTGGGATTTTTTATTTAAGACGATGATAAAGTCGCATTTTCAAATGTTCAGAAAATTAATTGGGATTTTCTATCCAAGGCAACGATAAAGTCGCATTTTTAGTTTTAGAAAATTAATTGGGATTTTCTACATAAAGAAACGCAAATTATAGCGCTGATGATCCAACCTTTGGGCCGTTCGCTCAAAATAATCCAACCTTTTGATTATTATTTAATAATCCAACCTTTTATCCCAATCCGCTCATAATGTACCATGTGACCGGTAACCTGTTGGAATGGTAAATTTTCTCCTTTAATCTCCCTCCCTTTCTCCCCCTCCCTCCCTCCCCCCCCGCCTTACCAGTCATGAATCCCCACCCCTTCCCCACCCCCCACCCCACCCCCCGCTCATGAATCCCCACCCCCACCCCCACCCCCACCCCCCGCTCATGAATCCCCACCCCCACCCCCACCCACTGCTCACCCCCACTCCCTCGCCACGATCCCCACCCCCACCGCCTGCGAGCACCCCCCCCCACCCCACCCACCCACCCCCGTGAGCGCTCAACTCCGTCCCCACCGCTCGCGAACGCACCCCTCCCTCCCCCCCCCCCGTGAGCACCGTATTCCCCGCTTGGGAGCACCCTCCCCCTCCCCACCTCCCTATGAACACCTCCACCCCGTCGCTCGCGAGCCACCCTCTCCTCCGATCCCCACCCCTCCGAGTGCCCTACTTCGCCGCTTGCGACTCTGCGAGCACCCCCTCCCCTCCCCTCCCCTCCCCTTCATCCGCCATTGTTAATAAGTCATCGATTAAGGATTACGGGGCGGGGGTTTATTGGCAGTGGTGAGGTGGGGGTGTTGGCAGTGGGGGTGGGAGGGGCGAGGGGGTTTGGGGGGGCTTGTTGGCGGTGGTGGGGTGGGAGGGGCGAGGGGGTTTGGGGGGGGGCTTGTTAGCAGTGGTGGGGTGGGGGGGTGTTGGCAAGTGGGTAGGGTGGGGAATGCTGGCGATCGTGGGGGGTTGGGGGTGTTGGCAGTGGGGGTGGGGGTGGGTGGTGTTGGCAGTGGGGGGGGGGCGTGGGTGGGGTGGGGGGTGTTGGCAGTGGGTGGGGTGGGGGTGGGAATGCTTGGCGGTGGTGGGGGTGGCCAATGGGGGTGTTGGCGGTGGTGGGGGGTGGCCGGTGGGGGGTGTTGGGTGGGGGTGAGGGGTGTGGTTGTGATTATTTGTTTTAAATATTTTAATTAAAATTAAAATTGATTAATTAGATTAGAACGAATTAGAACACGACACGTGTTTAATTAACCTATTTCAATGGTCACCAACCTGTTTCAACAGGTCAAGGCTCAATATGAGCAGATCGTACTAAAAGGTTGGATTAATTTGAGCGAATGGCCCAAAGGTTGGATTATTAGAATCAATTTTTCCTAACTATTTTCTATGGAGAATATGTTTCTCAAAAGAAATTTTCTGTCAAGATTTTGTGTCTTTTCAAACATTGGTCATCATTTCCTCCAAAATTCGACCAATGTGGGGCATTATGTAGACACCAAATTTTGAACCCCTTTTTCGGATAAATAAAGATTTTGAAAAGAAATAAAAATAACGAAAACCGTCATGCATCGTGGAGCTCGCGCCCCGTCAAATGCATGTTTCGCCCCGGAGCGCAAGTTTCATTCCGTCGTATGGTTTTCCATTTTTGCGTATTAGTCATATAGTTTCGGCTTAGATCTAAATATAATTTTCCGTGAGTCGTAGTCAATAACTACAACCACCGTTTTAATAAAATGATTCGTAGTATAATCATGCTCGTCTTTACTAATTTGACGAGTTTTCGTTAATTGTCTTAAGTTAGTCTTTCGAAAAACGAAAAAAAAACGAGTCGCAATTAGGCGTCGGGATTTTGATCGTATCCCAAAACCGGTAGTAATCAGTTTTCTTGATGGTCAAGTCATTGTTCATTAAATAATGAGTAAGAATATATTCTTTATCCACTAATCACATCATTTATCCATTAGTTAGAGAATAAGAATCATGAAAAGGAGTGAGAATAAGAATCAAATCCCATGTGTAAGAGGCATGATGTGAATTAGAAGTGTTAGTTATGTAGAGTTCTTGTTCTATTAGAATTCTATGTAATTTAGGTGTTTTACTCCTAGATTGTTTAGAGTTTGTTTGACATTAGGACTTTGTTTTAATTAGAGTTTGATTTGTATTAGGTTTCTAATCACATAGGCGTGTGGATTCATACCTTAGCTGTGTAAATTAGATAGATTAGTTTGTTAAGTTTTTGTTTATCTTTTATGCTTAACTAGTTCTACTAGGTTTAGGCTACTTTGTTTTCATAGTTCTAATCAGTTTAGAATTATTTATGCACTATAAATAGGCCATTCGGCCATATTAATAAAATGAGAGAGTGTGTTTAAGTTAATTCTTGTGAATTCCATATTAAGGAGTGAATCCAAAATGAATCCGGAGAGAATCCAAAACCCCTAATTGAATTTTGAGACGAAATACGCCTAAATTCTCCATATCCTGGTTACCAATCGAGTTATTGAGACGAAATACGCCAATATACTTGATTTTTTCTACTGATTTTCATTAAAGATCTTATCTTTTAATCAAGAAAGTTAAAGAAAGCCACTAAACTACATTAAAAGAGCCTAATTTCGTGTTTCTTGTTTCAAGATCCACATCAAGTGGTGTGACTGCTGATTTCGACCCCTCAAATCTGCTGATTTGCGTCAAATTCTGCAGTCAGTCCGGTAAAATTATTCTTCTGGACACGTTACAAGTCGGAATTTAGATTTTCTTGGTTCGTTGGAAAGCTAACAAGGAGATCTGTATTGTGATAAAATTTGAGCATATTTTACCCATTAACAAAGTCGCAGTCATCAAATACATCTGCGTCAAATTTCTGTCGCCCAGTTTGACACTGCTAGATTGAAACGGCGCGTGACAGCGCGTGATATATCGCAATTCTACGATTTTTGTCTCGTGGGACTTCTAACATCTTGAGGTTTGTTATGTCAAAATTTAATAATGTTCTAATCAGTATCAAGTTCTGTGCAGCGTTAAACTTCAATGACATCGTATCTGCTTGCTGTTTCATAAACGCAACCTTGTTTCATGGATGATTACTGTGACTATTATGACTACTATGCCTACTATAACTCCATGGATAAGATCAAAGCAAACTTTGAAGGAATGCTTGTTACACTTAATCAGCTGTGCAAATCACATCAAGCTCTCTACAATGCAATGCGCATTAAATCTGCACAACAGTCCAAAGCACCCCAAATGGCCTCTATTACAAACGTGCACACAAAGACATGGATTCAATGTTTGAAGTGTCAAGGTCTTGGACACGAAGAACATCAATGCTCCAATGAAGAGTACGTTTCCAAGGAAGAACTTGTCTTGTTCTTAAAACAAGATGTGGTAGAACCGAAGGCAACAATCCCTTCGTTGGATCAAGCGACTTTTGCCTAATGACTCTATGCATGGTACAACTCCCCAAGATCCAATCTTGGAAATACAAGAGGACTTCAAGATTAAATCTTTGGCTTGTAGACGTTCCAAAGTTCCGATATTTGCTCCCCCATGTGCGACTAAAGCTTCCAAGAAGTGTTGGAAACCAAAATCTGCAGCATCTACTACTGATTTTTGCTATACGCCTATTGTTCTTAGCACTCCACGTCCCTATGTCTCATGGAGTCCACTTCTGATTTTCATCCGTGAACTAATGCCAATGGATCATGGATTTCACGCATGGATGATCTCTTGGCTCCATCAAAACTTGAGGACAAGTTTTTTTTCAAGAAGGGGAGTATGATGTGAATTAGAAGTGTTAGTTATGTAGAGTTCTTGTTTTATTTGAATTCAATGTAATTTAGGTGTTTTACTCCTAGATTGTTTAGAGTTTGTTTGACATTAGGACTTTGTTTTAATTAGAGTTTGATTTGTATTAGATTTCTAATCACATAGGCGTGTGGATTCATACCTTAGCCGTGTGAATTAGATAGAATAGTTTGTTAAGTTTTTGTTTATCTTTTATGCTTAACTAGTTCTACTAGGATTAGGTTACTTTATTTTCATAGTTCTAATCAGTTTAGGATTATTTGTGCACTATAAATAGGCCATTCGGCCATATTAATAAAATGAGAGAGTGTGTTTAAGTTAATTCTTGTGAATTACAGATTAAGGAGTGAATTCAAAACAAATCCGGAGAGAATCCAAAACCCCTAGTTGAATTTTGAGACGAAATACGCCTAAATTCTCCATATCCTGGTTACCAATCGAGTTATTGAGACGAAATACGCCAATATACTTGATTCTTGCTACTGATTTTCATTAAAGATCTTATCTTTTAATCAAGAAAGTTAAAGAAAGCCACTAAACTACATTAAAAGAGCCTAATTTCGTGTTTCTTGTTTCAAGATCCACATCAAGGCAAGAATCCGGATTTTTTCCGGTTGATTCGAGTGTTCGCCAGGCACGATCATGCGCTAGACGCATGATTGTGCGCCTAGCGCACAACAGCATCCTGCGTCAGACGCAGGGTCCTGCGCCTAGCGCACGGAGCTGTGCCTAGCGTAGGCTCCTGCGTTTGGCGCAGTGATTTAATCAGTTTCGTTTTTCACGTTTTTCGATGCATTTTTTTTACGTATTAGGATGTATTTATGGAAGAATATTTTCTGAAAATCTGATTTTGCCTCATTGATGAGAAAATCTAAAAAGAATAAGAATATTTGTGTTTGCAAAGAGATTTGATGATGAAATTAGGGTGAGGTCATTAGGGTTATTAAGGATGGAAAAATCAGATTTTTTGGGTTAAAAATCAGATTTTTTGGGTTAAAAATCTGATTTTTTGGGTTAAAAATCTGATTTTTTGGGTTAAAAATCTGATTTTTTGGGTTAAAAATCTGATTTTCTACTTCTTTAAAACCCTAGTTCATCTACCTCAATTTCCTATAAATACCCTCCTTTTTTTTACTTCAAACCAAGTTGAGCTAAAATCAACTTAATTTCACTACTTCTCAATACTACTTTCATCTTCTCTACTTCCTCCCTCCAAAAAATCTCATTCAAGAAAAGAAAGTAAAAGTTAGGAAAATAATTAGTAAGTAAAGAAGTTCATCAAAAGAAAAACACAAAAAAGGGGTTTAAGTTAGTAATTAAGTGGATTTAGAAACTAACTTAGAAATTAAGAAAATCACAAAAAAGGTAGAAAACTTTGCAAATGGAAGTGCATCACTGAGCTAGCAAGGTAAAGTTGAAGCTCTTGTTATTTTCTTGATTATCTTCTTAATCACATACTGATGAAACACAATTGTATAGAGTTTTTAGGCATATTTTTGTCACATATTAGTTGCATATTAGTCCATATAGTTGCATTTTAGGCATTAACTGCATAAATTATCCATTTTTGTGCTCTATTACTCTTCGTTTGTGTTTCTTAACTTTTCAGGTAGTTTTATAGCTATTTGGAAGCTTTCGGAACAAGATGACACGAAGTGGATGATTGTACAAGGAGAGTTGGTGATCATGGATGTTCTATACGAAGATTTACATCATATGAAGCTTATTTGACATTCATAAGGGTAATGGCATAGCTTATTGGGGTTAATATGAGCTAGAATTGAAGAAATAACATTGTTTACGAAAGATCAGTTTGACCACCTTGCACTATTTTGGTCATATCTCGAGATGTACTTATCGGATTAATGCGATTCAAGTTGCATTGGAAAGTAGACTCGAAGAGCTTCGCAACAGTAGGTCATATGCCTTCATACGATGTCTGTAGCTCAAGTTACGGCCCGTCAAAGTTGACCCAGCGGTTCAGGAAGCGAACCAGCGCCCGATGACTTTGGTTGCTTTGCAACGGCTGCTACTGCCTCGTCCAATGGCTGTCCAGCGCCCAATGGTCGAGCAACCTGCTGTCATGTGTGATTTAGTGTCTCCTCTTCATTGCTCCTTGTTTTTATTTTATTTTTATAATCTTTAATTAGGGAGTTTGTTTAGAAAATATAAATAGGAAAACTAAAAGAGATATTCACTCTCTCTCTCATACATTTTTATTTTCTGAATTAGAATAGATTTTTCTTCTTCTTCTTCAACATTGAAACCCTAGTTTTCACTATTCTCCATTAATTCAAGTTCTAAAGGTATTCTCTTTCAATTTCTACTTTACTTGTTTTGTTAATTGCTTGAATTTCTACTATTGTTGTTTGTTAGTTTCAATTTCTCTACTTTTCAATCATGAATTATAGGTTAAATTTTGTTATTGATTTTGCTATGAATAGTGAGTAGTCTTCTTGCTAGGGCTTTGGGGATCCATGAACAATTCAATGAAATAAGTTATTTGTCAATTGATTAGTTTCAAGAATTACAATTGAATTCCTATTATTGACTTTTCATTGCTTGCAATTGAATTTTGGCCAAGTTTAATTGTGTGTTGGGTATTTGTTGAATTTGATGCCGAGAGGTAAGAATACCACAAAAGACCAAAGAATAGTGGGCACGACGAATCTAGGCAAGAGCGAGAGCCGCTAGAGGAGTTTTGAGGAAGACTAAGTTTGAGAGAATTAGTGAGCCCTAATTTGATGAATTCTTGAAGCTTGTTAGTTTTCACTTTTCAATTGATTTGTTTGTTCATGGTGAACCATTGCCCTAGGTTTTAGTTAATTTGATCAAGTTTTTATTTAGTTTTCATAGCTAGTTTTCTAGTTAATCATAATTTCAACCAAGGCCTTTCATACAATTCGGACTTTTAAGAACTAATAGAGTGCATAGCTTCCCTGAGGATATGATCCCTACTTCCCTAGCTATATTTTTAGTTGGTGTTGTCGGTTTACTTTTGATAGGTGTGCGATAGCCTGTTCAAATTTTGGCGCCGTTGCCGGGGAGGCAATTGTTAATTTTGTTAGTCGGGTTTGAATTGTTTTATTTTTATTTTCTTTTTATTGGTCTTAAAGAATCTCTTTGGTTCTTTGAGACAGTTTCTCACAATTGTTTGGAGTTTCTGTTTTATATTTTCAGCTTTTGAGTTCGTATGCGATTTTGGTACGATCCAGAACCTGAAAGGAGACTTCGGCTACGTCGGAAACGAATAAGTGAACGAGAGCAAAACATTCAATTAGGGGAACTCACTATTTCAGATTTGCCAGCTTTCTTTAAGAGCAGTATTTCATCGTACGAAGAAATGGCGGGAGAAGAACGTTCCTTAAGGGACTATTCCCAACCAAATACAAACACAGTTGCCAGGAGGTTTCCCTATGCCTGAGATGACTGCAGCAAACTTTGAACTCAAGCCAGCTTTCGTGAACATGGTTGAAAGAAATCAATTTGCAGGAACTCCAATGGAAGACCCTAATCTCCATATTTCTAACTTCCTGCAGTACTGCAACACCATAAAACAACATGGTGTCACTCAAGATCATATTCGGCAAATGATGTTCCCATTCTCATTGAAAGACAAGGCAAGACAATGGTTGCATAGTCTTAATTGGAGTTCAATCAACAGTTGGGATGAATTAGCTCTTGCATTCTATAAGAAATACTATCCTCCAGAGAGAACAGCTACTCTTAGGAGCCAGATCACAAATTTCAATCAAGAATCAAATGAGTCTCTACATGATACTTGGGAACGATTCAAGGAGTTGCAAAGGCTTTGCCCTCATCATGGTCTTGAGAAGTGGTTGCTAGTCCAATCATTTTATAATGGTTTGGGCAACGATTCTAGAACGATTTTGGACTCTGCTGCGAATGGTAGATTCATGAACCAGCAGGTGAATGCTGCATATGATCTTATTGAAGAGATTGCCATCCATAACTCACAATATGGCAATCCAAGAGGGCATTCAAAGCAAGGAGGCAAGCATGTTATTGATCATAAATATGAGAGTTTAGTTGCACAAATGAATGCTCTCAGTCAGAAGCTAGACAAGCTACAACTGCCTGCCTCACAACCAATGTCTGTTAATGCAGTGGCCGCCTCATCAGGATGCCATGATATCTTTTGTGACTCATGTGGTTCATTTGGTCATGATTCTCAATCTTGCCAAAATTCTGCGGAGCAAATATGTGCCTTTCAAGCCTATAAGAATAATCCATTCTCCAACTTCTACAATCCAGGCTACAAGGATCATCCATACTTCTCTTACAGAAGCAACAACGTGCAAAACCCACAATCATTTGCACCACCACAGCAACAGCAACCACGTGCTCAACAACAGCAAAATCAAAGGTTTCAACCTCAAGGACCATTGCAGCCACCTGGGTTCATCAGACCATCTTTCAACCCAGGACAGTCACAAGCACCACAGGCTAATAATGAGATCTCAGAGATGAAGACTATGATGATGCAAATGCAGAAGAACATGGAGGCTATGCAAGCTCATAACAAGCAGCTTGAGACACAGTTAGCACAAGTTGCCCAATCAACAGCTCAAAGGCAACCGGGCCATCTTCCATCACAACCATCACAGTCAAACCCTTCGAGAGACACAGTTAATGCCATTGTCTTGAGGAGTGGTTCCACTTATGATGGCCCGCAAATGCCTATTGATGATGCTGCAGTTGAAGGTAGCGAGAGCAATGATGTGGTGATAGAGAGCAACGATCCAGAGTTGATTCCTCCAAAGGAAAAGGAAGATCCATCAAAGAAGGCTATTGTAGATGACAAGCCCTCAGACACACTACCGCCTCCTAAGGTGCCATTACCCTTTCCTAACAGGGTAAACAGGAGTAAGAATGACTCCCATTTCAGTAAGTTTCTTGCGATTGTTAAAAACTTACAGGTTACTGTGCCATTTACTGAACTAATCACGCAGGTTCCTACTTATACAAAGTTTTTGAAAGACATTCTTAGCAGGAAACGTGAACTTAGTTCGGTGGAGACTGTTGCACTAACTGAAGAATGCAGTGCTGTACTGCAAAATAAGTCTCCACCAAAACTCAAGGACCCTGGAAGTTTTTCCATTCCTTGTAACATTGGTCCCCATTATATTGATAAGGCTCTATGTGATTTAGGGGCCAGTGTTAGTGTTATGCCATTGTCTGTTTGCAAGAAATTGGATATGTGTTCTTTAAAGTTTACTAACATTACCTTACAGATGGCTGATAGAACTGTTAAATACCCTAAGGGTATTTTGGAAGATGTGCCAGTGAGAGTCGGGAAGTTCTTTATTCCCGTGGATTTTGTTGTGTTAGACATGGATGAGGATGCTCACATCCCCATTATACTTGGTAGACCATTTTTACGTCTTTGCGGTCTTGTTATTGATGTTAAGAATGGTAGTCTAACTCTCACTGTAGGGGATGATAAGGTTACTTTTAACCTTAGTTCTGCTTTGAAAAGTCCCATGTTAGAACAATCATGTTGTGCTATAGATATTGTTGATGAGATTATTCAAGATGATGTGCCTCGATCCCTTCAAAAGGATCTTCTGGAGGCTATTTTGTGTTTGGATTCTGATGCAGGTGAAGAAGATGTTGAAATTGATAAATTGAGACAGAATCTAAATGGTAAGGAATTGAATTTGGAGGAAAGTAGAAAGTTCTTAGAGCTACCTAAGCATGCTTGTACCGCCACTGAGGTAAAGCAACCTGAAATGAAACCCCTCCCCTCTAATTTGAAATATGCATTTCTTGATGAGAAGGAATTATATCCAGTCATTGTTAGTTCTAATCTCACTGATGGCCAACTTGAGAAATTGTTATATGTGCTTAAGAGTCATAAAAAGGCCATTGGTTATACTATTGATGACTTGACTGGTATTAGTCCTGATTTTTGCATGCATCGCATTCATTTAGAGGAAGATCATAAACCATGCATACAGGGTCAACGTCGATTGAATCCTAACATGCAGGAGGTAGTCAAGAAAGAGGTGATGAAATTACTTGATGCTGGCATCATCTATTCTGTTCCTGATTCTAAATGGGTAAGTCCAGTTCAAGTAGTGCCTAAGAAAGGTGGGACTACAGTTGTTCGTAATGATAAAAATGAACTTATTCCTACTAGAGTTGTTACAGGTTGGCGAATGTGCATTGATTATAGAAAACTGAATGTCGCCACTAAGAAGGATCACTTTCCCCTTCCCTTCATTGATCAAATGCTTGAAAGGTTAGCTAGGCATAAGTATTTCTGTTATTTGGATGGATACTCTGGATTCTTTCAAATCCCTGTTCATCCAGATGATAGAGAGAAAACTACATTTACATGCCCATATGGTACTTTTGCATATCGTAGAATGCCCTTTGGTCTTTGTAATGCCCCAGCTATTTTTCAGCGTTGCATGATGAGCATCTTTTCTGAGTTCATAGAGTCAATTATGGACGTCTTCATGGATGATTTTAGTGTCTATGGTACTAGTTTTGATTCATGTTTGGATAATTTGACTAAAGTGCTAAAAAGATGTGAGGAAGTGAATCTTGTTTTGAATTGGGAGAAGTGTCACTTCATGGTTACTGAAGGAGTGGTACTTGGCCATCTTATTTCTGAGCGTGGCATTGAGGTAGACAAGGCTAAGATTCAGGTAATTGAGCAGCTACCTCCACCAGTGAATGTCAAAGGGGTAAGAAGTTTTTTGGGTCATGCAGGTTTTTATCGTAGGTTTTTTAAAGATTTTTCTAAAATTGTGAAACCACTAACCCAATTGCTTTTCAAAGAAACTGAATTTGATTTTACTGATGAGTGTCTTGAGTCTTTCAACAGGATTAAACAGGCTTTGATTTCAGCACCCATCATACAATCTCCCGATTAGGACCTTCCGTTCGAGATAATGTGTGATGCAAGCGATTATGCAGTTGGAGCCGTGTTGGGACAGAGAACAGACAAGGTTTTACATGCCATCTATTATGCTAGTAAGACCTTGGATGGAGCTCAAGTTAATTATGCCACGACCGAGAAGGAGTTACTAGCTGTTGTATATGCCATGGATAAGTTTCGGTCCTATCTACTTGGATCGAAAGTTATTGTCCACACTGATCATGCAGCTCTAAAGTATCTCCTTGCAAAAAAGGAAGCCAAGCCTCGACTCATTAGATGGATTTTGTTGCTCCAAGAATTTGACCTTGAGATTCGTGATAAGAAGGGAGCAGAGAATGTGGTTGCTGACCACCTATCGAGGATCCGTCATGATGAAAAGTGTGAGTCTACTCCCATTGATGACTCATTTCCTGATGACCATTTGCTTGTTGTTACGGTCAATTCTCCATGGTTCGTTGACTATGCCAATTACATTGTTGGAAGGGTCTTACCTCCTAATCTCTCTTATCAGCAAAAGAAAAGGTTTCTATATGATGTTCGTAGGTATTTCTGGGATGACCCTAATCTCTTTCGTGAGTGTGCAGACGGTCTTTATCGCAGATGCATTCCAGATTGGGAATTCTATGGTGTATTGCACCAGTGTCACTCATCACCTTATGGAGGTCATGCTGGACCTTCCAAGACTATGTTTAAAGTGCTTCAATCTGGTTTGTATTGGCCTACTATACTCAAGGATGCTAGAGCCTTTGTACTGTCTTGTGATTCATGTCAAAGAACTGGAAACATATCAAAAAGACATGAGATGCCTCAAAATTCCATACTAGAAGTTGAAATTTTTGATGTGTGGGGCATCGATTAGATGGGACCATTCCCTTCCTCTCATGGGAATCGGTTCATCTTGGTAGCTGTGGACTATGTGTCCAAGTGGGTTGAAGCCATTGCAACACCGAATGCCGACTCTAATACTGTGATGAAATTGTTCAAGCAAATTATCTTCCCCAGATTTGGTGTTCCTCGAGCTATAATTAGTGATGGGGGATCCCATTTTCATGAGAAGAGATTGGATAAACTACTTGAGAAATATGGAGTCTATCATCGTACTGGCTTGGCGTATCACCCTCAGACAAGCGGTCAAGTTGAGGTCTCTAATAGAGAGATCAAATCCATCCTTGAGAAGACAGTTGCAAGATCTAGAAAAGATTGGAGTAGCAAGATAAGTGACACGCTATGGGCATATCGTACAGCTTTTAAGACTCCAATTGGTACCTCTCCATATCGGTTGGTTTATGGAAAAGCGTGTCATCTTCCAGTGGAGTTAGAGTATAAAGCATTTTGGGCCATCAAGGAATTGAATATGGATGCAAAACTTGCGGGAGAGAAAAGACTTCTTCAATTGAATGAGTTGGATGAGTTCCGTTTGGGAGCTTATGATAGTGCCAAGATTTACAAGGAGAAGACTAAAAGATGGCACGATAAAAGGATTGTGAAGAGAGACTTTCAAGTGGGTGACAAAGTGTTATTGTTCAACTCTAGATTGCGGCTTTTTCCTGGAAAGCTAAAGTCTAGGTGGAGCGGTCCCTTCACTATCACTATGGTGAGTAAGTTCGGGTTCGTTGAGCTTCAAAACGACAAGGGTGAGAAGTTCAAAGTCAACGGACAACGTCTTAAGCACTACTATGAAGGCGACTTAGTTGGGTTGGTGGAAGAGATCAATTTCCACGACCCCAACTCCCATTGAGCATATGAGAAACCAAGGTCTAGCTTACGACCATAAATAAGCGCTTTTCGGGAGGCAACCCGAATTTTCTAACTCTTTTCTTTTTTATTTTAGGTTTTACATGAAAAAAAAAATGAAAAAAATGAAAAGAACAAAAATATTTTTGAATTGGGTTCACTTGAATTCAATGTTTTTAGGTTAGTATTAGATTATTTTTATTTTTTTTTTGGATTCACTTGAATTCATTTTTATCTTTATTTTATTTATTTTTACTCACTAACGAACTAACAATGTGTGTTTGTCGTAGTTTGACAGTTTGTGTAGGTGGAATGGCGATTTAGCTTGTGTCTCAATGTATTTCCATCGCCCAATGGGTTTACTAATGCGCATGAGTGCTTGTTTCTGCCTAGCCCGCTGACTGTCCATCGCCCAATGGACCTCGTACCCGTCTGATCTCAAGAAATCTGTCTGGCCCGCTTAACAGTCATTGCTCGCTGGGTATTGCAAGCTAAAAAAAAAAAAAAAAAAAGGAAAATAAGGGGGAAAGCGAAGAGTTTAAAAGAAAAAAAAAAAACAAAAGAACAACGTGACTAGAGGAATTCCGTAGAGTACTCGGCGCTGCATCTCCCTCTTGGACGGCGAACTGAACCAGCACCACCACTTCAGCACTGCGCCACCACCTGCAGCCGCTCCGTCCACAGCTCTCCTCGCTGCTGCCCTGTTTCGTCCACAACAGAACAAATACAGGGGCTCGCAACCCTCTCTCTTCTGCTCTGGCTGCTGCCACGCTGCTCACCACCGCGGCGAACCACCTGCGCCGTCGCCACCAGCGGCCCCCACCGCCACTCCTCCTTGCTGTTGCCCTGTACTCAAGTAGAAAAAAAAAAGCCAGAACCCTAATCTCAATTAATTTGGGGTTTTTTACTTTTCATTGATCATTGGCAATTTGGAGTAATTGGAAACTTCTTGGACTCATTTGGACTTCTTTTTAGGTGTTTCAACCTATCCCTAAGCATGGAGATTGAGTAAGGCATTCATCAACATCTTGATTTTAAGAAGAACATAGTACTTTTGATGTTGCTACTTGATTTTATTCTCTTTCTTTGGGTGGTTTCCTGCTGAATTGTGGTGATTTGCTCAACATTGACTTTGTGAAGTTGGTTCATTATTTTGATCAATTTCATAAGTATTTGTGGTGAAATTCTGTTTTGATTGGTGCCTTGAAACATTGGTGACTTGTGTTATAGAAGTGATTCTTGGTTGCTTATTTTGTGTGGTCACGTGATTGACATTATGAAACCCACCAAAAGAGACCTTTCCAAATACAAGTCCAAAGCTACTTCTTTGAGCACTACAAAGACTACCAAAAAGAAAGCTCTTGTGCCACCTCGTCCACCCACGCCCGAACATAACCCCCCTTCTTCCTCACCACTCAATTTCTCATGGTTAAGTCAATCTCAACAAGACCTATGCGCTACTCTTCGGAAACAACGAGTCAAACCTACTCTTCGGTACTCACCTCAAGATGCTAAGAAGTTAGGGGTTAATGATTGTTTGGAACAACTTGCACTAAAACATGGGTTTTCGATGATTCTACATTTGAAAGAAGAGGTTTATCCAACTTTGGTTCTTGAGTTTCTCTCGTCTCTGGAGGTTGTTTCGAAGAAGGGTGATATTTCTTTCTCTATTGGTGGTGTGACAAGACGCATGAGTCCCAGAAAGGTTAATGAGCTATTTCAGTTGCCTCTTGATGGAACTGTTGGCCCGGAGTCATTTAAATCTTTTTGTGATAATGTCAATGAAAAGATTTTTGTTCCTAAGCAGTTTTGGAAAGAAGTCACGGGTCGTAGTGATTGGGTAGTTGGTTCAACAAAGTCCTTTGCTTTTGTCAATCCTGCCATTCGCATCTTGCATCGATTTCTGCTCCAGACTTTCTATCCTAAAGGGGAGATGGGACAGGTTGCTACAAATGACTTTCGGATGTTATGGTGGTTTGTTCATGGTGATCCCGCTAGGATGGGTCAACTCAACTTTGGACGGTTCTTAATCGAAGCTTTCATATGGGAACGTGACCATAATACAGGTTCTATCACTATGGGTAGTTTTGTCACTATTTTTGCCAAGCATTTTAGAGTTGACTTATCTTCTCTTGACATGTTATCTGGATATGCCCTCCTTGATATAAGGCAAATGAAGAATAATTATAAATGGTTAGTGACACTAGGTGGCCATAACTACGAATGGTTTGTCAAAGGCGAAGGAAAGGATGCTGCAAAAGTTCCTTATGCTCGTTTGCCTACTCCTGCAACCCGTTTGAGCAACCCCGGTGCTCTGTTGTTCGCTCCGAGTGCTTCATCTTCTACACCTCTAGCACTTGATGAGCCATGTGCCGCCGCTCGCACTTCTGTGTCGCGGGATCCATGCACCATCTTCGGCCCTGCTCATCCCTATTCTCTCATGTCTGGCTCCCATGTTTGTGATCCTAGCACTCCACCCTCTGCACCAGTCACCACGAGAGAGTTTCAACTCTTCATGGATTGTTTTGCTCACTTCTCTCACGATGTGCTTGATCGCTTAGACAAACTTGAAAAGAGAGTCGCGACAATTGATTCTGCGGTTGTTTCTTTGCATCATCAGACAGGAGCTTCTGGCCTCACCGCTCCCTCTATTGATGCTCCTGCTGAACCATCTTCGATAGGCGAAGCTTGTACTGAGTGAGCTTCTTCTTTCCCTTTCTCCTAGTTGTATGCATTGCACAGTGAGGACACTGTGTCTCATTTAGCTTGGGGGAGGGATACTTATCTTTATTGCTTTCTTAGGATTGTTGCATGGTTTGTACCACTCACTAGGAGTGGGAGTTTACTTGCAACCAAAAAAAAAATTTGTACTGCTTTCTTAGTTGTTAGTGTGTTTCATTCTCCCTTAATGCTACTATTGGATTCTTTGACTGAGTGTGTTTCCCTGTGCCCTATGGTTAAATTTTTTTTTTGGAACTTGTGATTGCTGAGACTGGTCACTGTAAACTCTTGGTTTCTTTTCCGATTCCTTGGTATTACTGAACTTGAATTTCTGAGCCTTATCGTCTATTGTTTGGAACAAGGAAGAGTTTAACTTGTAAGGATTTGAGCTTTGATTTCTATCTTACTATTTCCTTCTTGTGTGATTAGTTCCTGGTGTGTCACTGATCTCAATCTTGGCTTGGTACTAGTCTTGTTAACTGTGTAATTGCATGATGAGCATGATAGAAGGCCCTCATTTGTTAGGAGCCGTGCTACATTGATTTTAGAGGACACAATTTTCCACTTGATCCCATATTTTGAGCCTTACCTTCTCTTTCATGTTTAACCACATTACAAACCTTTTCGGCCTCTTTTGATTAACCCAAGTCTAATTTGGGGGAGCATATTGGTTAGTTGGTGAGTGGTGTTGTTGTTGACGTTTTGGCTCATTGTTGGTGTTGGATGGTTTGTTTCCTCATTATTGGAGATTGCTTTATCAGTTTGTTGTATCATCATCATCTTTTCAAATAAAAATATTCATGCAAGGCGAAAAGAAAAAAAAAAAAACAAAATCAAAAAAATAAAAAAAATCAAAAAGAAGAAAAATAAAAAAAAAAAAAGAAAAAAAAAATAGTTTCAATTCTTTTATTTAGTTGTACATTTTCGCCTTTGCAAATTGTAAATCTCTCATAATTTGATGATGATATAATGGTGATTTTCAATTGTTTGGTTGATTTGGTAGTATCAAGTTCGAAGTCGATTGGAGTTGTTTTAGCCTCATCTTTAGGCTATGTTATTTATCGGATTTTGCTCCCCTAAAATGGACTTCTAGCTCACATATTCCCAAATTTTATCCTACCCTTGACCTAAGCCCCATTACAAGCTCAATAAAGACCTTCTTGATAATCATGCATTTATATGTGTTTCCTTGATGTGGTATCTTGCCAATATTTATGAGTATGTGATGCATTTCGAGTCGACTTTTGTAGGTTGAGTGCTATTATTTTCCCATTCAAACACATGAGTGTTAGTGAGATGGGAGGGTGCCTTATTAGTATCTTAGGCTACAAAAATTATTCATATGCACATCTTTTGCATATTTGTGGGCGGAGAGCGATCGAGTTTATATTATACTCGCCACAAAGAGAGGAGTGCCACCGGTGAGAACTCTTTCCTTGATTCCTAGTTCTTTTTCTATAATAAGGCTTGGTTTCGCTTGAATGGTTTTTACTCTTGGATAGGCATTGAGTCATTTGGATGCTTTGATTGAGAGGATGTGATCACAAGTGCTTAGCGATGTTGCTTTTATAGGGTGAAGCATACTTATGTTTTGAGAATCTTGTCTTTGTTGCTTGAGGACAAGCAACAGTTTAGCTTGGGGGAGTTTGATGAAACACAATTGTATAGAGTTTTTAGGCATATTTTTGTCACATATTAGTTGCATATTAGTCCATATAGTTGCATTTTAGGCATTAACTGCATAAATTATCCATTTTTGTGCTCTATTACTCTTCGTTTGTGTTTCTTAACTTTTCAGGTAGTTTTATAGCTATTTGGAAGCTTTCGGAACAAGATGACACGAATTGGATGATTGTACAAGGAGAGTTGGTGATCATGGATGTTCTATACGAAGATTTACATCATATGAAGCTTATTTGACATTCATAAGGGTAATGGCATAGCTTATTGGGGTTAATATGAGCTAGAATTGAAGAAATAACATTGTTTACGAAAGATCAGTTTGACCATCTTGCACTATTTTGGTCATATCTCGAGATGTACTTATCGGATTAATGCGATTCAAGTTGCATTGGAAAGTAGACTCGAAGAGCTTCGCAACGGTAGGTCATATGCCTTCATACGATGTCTGTAGCTCAAGTTACGGCCCGTCAAAGTTGACCCAGCGGTTCAGGAAGCGAACCAGCGCCCGATGACTTTGGTTGCTTTGCAACGGCTGCTACTGCCTCGTCCAATGGCTGTCCAGCGCCCAATGGTCGAGCAACCTGCTGTCATGTGTGATTTAGAGTCTCCTCTTCATTGCTCCTTGTTTTTATTTTATTTTTAATCTTTAATTAGGGAGTTTGTTTAGAAAATATAAATAGGAAAACTAAAAGAGATATTCACTCTCTCTCTCATAAATTTTTATTTTCTGAATTAGAATAGATTTTTCTTCTTCTTCTTCAACATTGAAACCCTAGTTTTCACTATTCTCCATTAATTCAAGTTCTAAAGGTATTCTCTTTCAATTTCTACTTTACTTGTTTTGTTAATTGCTTGAATTTCTACTATTGTTGTTTGTTAGTTTCAATTTCTCTACTTTTCAATCATGAATTATAGGTTAAATTTTGTTATTGATTTTGCTATGAATAGTGAGTAGTCTTCTTGCTAGGGCTTTGGGGATCCATGAACAATTCAATGAAATAAGTTATTTGTCAATTGATTAGTTTCAAGAATTACAATTGAATTCCTATTATTGACTTTTCATTGCTTGCAATTGAATTTTGGCCAAGTTTAATTGTGTGTTGGGTATTTGTTGAATTTGATGCCGAGAGGTAAGAATACCACAAAAGACCAAAGAATAGTGGGCACGACGAATCTAGGCAAGAGCGAGAGCCGCTAGAGGAGTTTTGAGGAAGACTAAGTTTGAGAGAATTAGTGAGCCCTAATTTGATGAATTCTTGAAGCTTGTTAGTTTTCACTTTTCAATTGATTTGTTTGTTCATGGTGAACCATTGCCCTAGGTTTTAGTTAATTTGATCAAGTTTTTATTTAGTTTTCATAGCTAGTTTTCTAGTTAATCATAATTTCAACCAAGGCCTTTCATACAATTCGGACTTTTAAGAACTAATAGAGTGCATAGCTTCCCTGAGGATACGATCCCTACTTCCCTAGCTATATTTTTAGTTGGTGTTGTCGGTTTACTTTTGATAGGTGTGCGATAGCCTGTTCACATACTAACTTTCTCCTTGTTTCTTCTTATCATTTTTTAAATTTTTGGAGTGATTTGGGTATGAGGAAGTCCTAATAGGTTCCCAACCTTAAATCACCCCACCTAGAATAGTCAACTATAATGGGGAGACTCTTAGGAAACAATGTGTTTATGTGATTTTCTTAATCAAGTTATTGTTCATCACCAAAAATATGTTTTCATAAAAAAAAATTCAAGAAGAGTTGTGCATAAACATCTCCGGTAAAAAAATGTGATGCTGTAATTATGGTCAGTTTTAATTTCGTACTTCGTTTCATTTTTCGTATGTATAATTAGAATAGTTTGTAGGATTTAATATTTTTCCTATGAAGTGCAAGATGTTTTCAGTAACTGGGCTTTCGAATTTCTATAAAACGATTTTTCATAAATAATTAAAAATCATATAACTTTGTGCAAAACTGATTTTGTCCAGTACCACATAAGCTTGTCTTGTTAATAAAGTTTACAATAAAATCATTTAGATAAAACATCATTAGCTTTCCAAAAATATAAAAATCATGTTCATATGAATTTTATACAATGTTATATCATTTTTACAAAAACGTTCATGTAAATCACTAAATTCCAGAAAACTGATTTTTTCTTCAGTTAAGAAACTAAATAAAAAAATGTCTTAAAAGTGTCCAATTCAAGTGAAAATTTCTAGTCTAGTTCTTAAAAGTGTCTAGAATGTTCATACCAAAATTCACTTCAAAATAAGTTCAGAAAGTTGGATTGCAAAGAACAAATTGATTAAAGGTCCTATTTTGACCAGTTTGAGTATAAAATTCACCGTAATTCAATTTATCACTAAAAGCTTGTGCAATTTTGACACAACATAAAGAACTCACTGTTTCTAGTCTAGTTTGAGTATAAAGAACTCAATTTGATGCTTTATACAGAAAGTTGTGATTTTTACAAGTCAGTACAAGAACAAAAGGGGAATCTGGAAAATGAAATAAAGTGATTAACTCAAGTTTCATAAAAAAATGGTTTCTTGATACGAAAATGTTAATTAAAAATAATGAAAATTTTAGCTTTCTCTTAAAATGACTCATTTTATCATGTAAATAAAATTTGTCATAAAAAAAATCAAAATAAAAAAGGTTAATTAATCTCTAATCTTTCACAAATTCACAAATAAACATGAATTCCAAAGCCCATTCAAGGAGCATCATGGTGAAGATCAAGATTGAAGACTTGCATAGATCATAGATTTTGTACATTTTGTTGTAATAGTAATTTCTTTGTAAATAGTTATAACATCACTCATTAATAAAAAAAAACATGGAGTTGTTTACCCATAATGTTCATAAATAATTTCACAATTCTTTTTAATAAAAGGAGCAACCAATGTTACAAATATTGCATGTTGGGCCCAATATATCATATTATATGAATTAAATGACCCAATCTCAATTAAGAGGAAAAATTGCAAATCTAACTAAGTTAAATTGTATGATGATCCATCTTATATTTTAAAAATGTGTTCTCCATCTTAAAATGGATCAATTATATAATTTGACATAATTAGAAAGTTAATTATGATCTCCGAATTCATTTTAGGCCGTTTCACGTGTCTCGCTTTAAATGGCCAAATTCCAATTAGCCAAACACAATCTCCAAATTTGATCTCAAATTGATCATTTCTCTCTAAATGACTTAATAATCTTCAATTAAGATTATTTCTCAAAAGCCTTCAATTAGAAAGCAAACCTCTTCTTCTAAGACCTCTTAAAAATCATAAGCGTGATCACTAATTAAGATGGTTATTTCAATCCTCGATTAATCGCTAATTAGAGCGGTTAAATCAAACTCTTCATTTAATCACTAATTAGGGTGATTATCTTAAAACCATTTTTAATCACTAATCAAGGTGATTATCTTTCCTTTTAAGTTTAAATCACTAATTTAGGTGATTATCCTAACCTTCATTTTAATCGCTAATTAAGGTGATTAATTTAATCATTCATATTTAATCACTAATTAGGGTGATTATCTTAAACCTTGATTAATCACTAATTAAGGTGATTAACTTAACCCTCTCTATTTAATCACTAATTAGAGTGATTATCTTAAACCTTAATAATCGTTAATTAGGGAGATTATTTTTCTCATTTAATCACTAATTAGAGTGATTATCTTAAACCTGAATAATCGTTAATTAAGACGATTATTTTTCTCATTTAATCACTAATTAGAGTGATTATCTTAAACCTTAATAATCGTTAATTAGGACGATTATTTTTCTCATTTAATCACTAATTAGAGTGATTATCTTAAACCTTAATAATCGCTAATTAGGACGATTATTTTTCTCATTTAATCACTAATTAGAGTGATTATCTTAAACTTTAATAATCGTTAATTAGGACGATTATTTTTCTCATTTAATCACTAATTAGAGTGATTATCTTAAGCCTTGAATAATCACTAATTAGGGTGATTATCATAACCTCCATTTTCGATCACTAATTAAGGTGATTATCTTGATTTTCCTTCATATTTAATCGCTAATTAAAGTGATTATTTTAACCTCATTTCAATCACTAATTAGAGTGATTATCTTAAGCCTTGAATAATCACTAATTAGGGTGATTATCATAACCTCCATTTTCGATCACTAATTAAGGTGATTATCTTGATCTTCCTTCATATTTAATCGCTAATTAAAGTGATTATTTTAACCTCATTTCAATCACTAATTGGAGTGATTACCTTATTCCTAATAGATTTGTTTAATTCTAAAGGTGAGTTATTCATAATCTATTCTTTCCTTTTCTTCCCCCAATGCAATTGGCCATTTAGGGTGAGACATAAGATCGAACTACGATGGTTTTGATCCATGAGTGGATTCCAATCCCTCAATGATTGGTACGTAGTGCAACTTCAGTGCTCAAACCTACCATGTACAAATGATGTATTGGTCCTAAATAAAAATGGTTGATGTGTATATGTGCAAACTATGTGATTTTCTTTCTTTTGACTAGCCATGATTACTTTAAAATGGAAAAAAAACGCATTGAGTAAGAGCCCGTTCTGTAGAACGGAAGAGGAGACGAGTTCCAGATCGCACCTCTTAACCTAAACCCCGAACCCTATCTCATGGTATGAAAGACCAATTTTCAAAAAAGCCTTGTCCATATGAAGTCATCATCGTTTTAAATGATATTTCTTGAAATTGATTTTAAAATAATTTATTAAATAAATCCATCCCTATTCAGACATTAATAGGGTGGCGACTTCAAAGTTTTCTAAAACTCATAGTCTAATGAGAGACTTTCGTGGGATTCGGACCGTTAATTAAGACAGTAAAAAATCGAATACCATAGAAATACATAAGCAAACAGGTCCTTGCTCATGTCTTTGAGAGCCATAGAAATGGAGAAAGCTCTCAAATGATCATCTAGATCTTCGACCCCCTTGAATTTTGGGAGGTTACCCAATGCTACCTTTTTTGGAAGCTTTTCCCTCAGTTCAGGATCAATTATGTCATGGCCATGAGCTTGACTCTCGAGTGTAGGAATTGACTAAATCAATTGCTCGAGCTTTTCGAACCTCAAATTTGTCTTGGACTTGAGAGGAGGTGGCGGTGGTGGAGTGTCTTCCTCTTCACTTTCCTCAATTATCACTTTTTCTCTTAGCGCCTTGATATCTTTATCTTGTTCCTCAAGACGAGAGTTCATCAGTTGGAGCTGAGCCATGATTGCATTGAGTTGTTCAGAAGTTTCGGAAGATTCGTCAGAAAAAGTGAGAATTCGTTTGACAAGTCTGGGAGTAGGTTGACCTTGTTTCCTCTTTGTTGGACGTTCCCAAGTTATAATCTCACCCAGAAATCGAATGGACCTCATAAATTTTAAGAAATGTTTTTTTTTTGAAATGAGAGACGAAAATGGAAACGAGAAATGGGAAATGAGAAATGTAAATGGAAAATGAGAATGAAAATGGAAAATGGGAAATGGAAATGACAGATAGAAATGGAAAAGGTATGGGTTTTAGAGTAGTATGGGCCTAATTGTATGCAAATGCAGATATGGACTGGACTGGACTGGACTATGCAAGCATACTGGACTCCGTGACTGGGCTTTGGTATTGATAGGAGACATCTAGACTTTGAACTTACGGGTGAGTAAGCATGCTAGACTTTAAGGAAGCCTGGACAATAAGCGAGACTAAACTCTTAACTTAAGGAAAATAGGCTAGACAACTAGACTTTGAACTTACGGGTGAGCAAGCAGGCTAGACAACTAGACTTTAGACCTTACATTATACTAAGCAGTCTAGACTCAAAAATTGCCTATGTGGACTTAAGGAACGCTAGCTTCGCTAGACTTCGGGCTTGCCATTATGGTCTTAAGGGATGAGTAGCTTCGCTAAACTCAAAGGGTGCCTTTATGGTCTTAGGGATGACTAGCTTCGCTAGGTCAAAGGGTGTCGTTATGGTCTTAAGGATGAATAGTTTCATTAGGTCAAAGGGTGTCGTTATAGTCTTAAAGATGGCTAGCTTCGCTAGGTCAAAGGGTGTCGTTATGGTCTTAAGGATGACTAGCTTCGCTAGGTCAAAGGGTGCCGTTATGGTCTTAAGGATGACTAGCTTTGCTAGGTCAAAGGGTGTCGTTATTGTATTAAGGATGACTAGCTTCGCTAGGTGAAAGGGTGCCGTTATGGTCTTGAGGGGTGAGTAGCTTCACTAAACTCAGGATTTGCCTATGTGGTCTTTAAGGAATGCTAGCTTCACTAGACTTAATGGTTTGGACTTCGTCCTATATGGGTTTGGAAATGGATTTGACTAGACTTAGGATATGTATTAGGCCTTATATGGACCGGATTTTGTACTAAGTCCTATATTGGTTTGAAGTTAGACTTGGAGACGCACATGGGCATGACATTGGAAATGGACTATCATTGGACTTAGATTGGAATGGACTGGGATTAGACTCAGATTGGGCTTGACATAGACTAGGGATCACATAAAGATGCGAAGGGGCCTAGATTTTGACATCAACTAGACTTATAAGGGCCTAAGGTGAACTCTAATGGTACTGAGCCTAATATGAATGCAGATTGGACTCTAATGCACATGGGCCTAAAATGAATGCAAGGACTCAAACTCAGATGGGCCTAGGATGAATGCAAATGGATCGAAAGGTTTAGTTAATGGATTGAATGGAGTGGACTAGGCTTAGAATTTTCGAACACTAGTGGAAAAAACCTTATATGACACGAACAAACTGATCCGATTCTTCCAAAACCGAATCAGAAAATTCAAAATTTTTTTGTTCGCAAATTTTTGGGCCAATAACTGATCCGGTTTGGTGGAGAACCAGATCAGCTTTGTAAACTGATCTGGTTCTCATCCAAACCGGATCAGCTTGATGGTTCCAAAAACAGAAGCTAAGCCCAGCGCGTTCCGCAGCCCAATAAGCTAACCCCAATATTCGCTCATAAATCCGTCTAACCCTTTAATTAACCCTAAAGTCTCTCACCTCCTCCCTTCTTTCTACAGTCGCCTCTTCCCTCTCTCTATTTCACTCCAAACCCTAAATTTCTACAATTGCCTCTTCCCTCTCTCAATTCCCCTCCTCACTTCAAACCCCTAAACAAATCTCACATCGAAACATCAAGATCTGAAAAGAATCCGGCAAAGGATGAAGCGTCGTCAACCACCGCGTCGTCAGCCACCGTCGGCAAACATCAAGTTGATTCTCTCTTCTTCTCTCGGCGTCGAGTTCATCAAGGTAAGCGAGACATCCGTCTTCGTCAACAACCACCGCCACCCACGACCTTTTCGCTCGTCTTCAATTTACCACCAAACACGGCCTCGACGTCAACCACCAACGTACGACGCCACCAAACGTCAAACACCATTCAAGCCATCAACAACTCGAGTTCAGCCACGGGTTTGAGTTTTTTGAGTTTTTGGATGTAGATTGTATTTTTGAGTTTTTTTACATCTAGGTTTGTGTTTTTTAATTTTCATTTCCTTTTTTTTTCCCTTGTGTTTCCTTTTTTTAGATCTAGGTTTGAGCCATTTTTGTTTTTTTCCTTTAATTTTCGTTTGTTTTTTTTTCGCTTTTTAATTTGATGTATAATTTTCATTATATTCTTGTATTATAATTTCTTAAGTTTTAAACATTATGTATAAGTTATATTTTTTTGTGTATAAGTTTAGTTTTTTAATTTTACGTATTGTTTATATTTGCTTTATTCTGTATTATGTATAATTGAAAAAAATATTATATATTTGTATAATTGATGAAAATATTATATATGTAAATTGTTGTATTCTGGTTGTGTATAGTGTAATGATAAATTGTTGTATTCTGGTTGCGTATAAAATATTCTTGAGTTTCTTGTGATATGTGAATCCTGACATACGTGGAATTTTTTTTATACATAATAAACAGTAACTGTTGCGGTTCTTCAGGAAAACTGGACCAGTTATGTAATAAACTGATCCGGTTTTCACCAAAAACCGGATCAGTTTATTACACAACTGGTCCGATTTTCCTAAACACCCGCAACAGTAAATGATTAACTGATCCGGTCCTAAACCGTTGCTAGCCCATCCGATCTGGTCCTAAACCGCTGCTAGCCCATCCGATCCGGACCAAATCCGGATCGGTAAGCCCGGTTTTGACCGGCTTGGATGGGATTTTTTCCACTTGTGGAATTCATTTTTGATAGGGACCCCTTTATATTTATCTTTTATTGGAAAAGATGATAGATTAATTTTCAACAGATTTTTTTTAATAGGTGGAGTGATGATGATTAATAAATGTTTTTGAAAAAGATAGAGTAGAAGAGGGCGTAGGATTGTTAGGGAAGATTTATTAGAGATGGGATGAGATGGAATGAGGTAGACATGCATGACGACTCTAACTCAACCATGATTACTTTTCTAGATGCACTTTTTAGGATAGACTCAACCTTACATGAATAGATTGATTTTCTTGCTTGAATTAGGTGAGTTTCATTTTTAGACAAAAAGGACTCCTAGAATGATCATGACTCTTAGACGGATGCAGGCGGAAAGAACACAGGATCGACCACTACGACGACTAAATCGACAAAAACATAAAATGCACAAGATGCGCGCCACGCAACCACGTTGCGCGCGGCGCGAAGCTAGTGCATCTGGGGCGAAAGCTGTGCGCCAGGCGCAATTAATGCATTTGGCACACGACTCCCCGAAATGCTTTTTGGAGATTTAGGCAAGGTTTTGGCTAATTCTACATAATTTTGGGACGCGACGACAAACATAATATGATGACAGATTTATTGACAGATTTTTGGGCTTGAACGATAGTCGAATTGGCAATAGCATGAGACTTAAAGGTTACGCGCCACACAACTACATGCGCTCGGCACGAAGCCTTTGTGATCCAAGTATGGATGAGGATGTGTTAGCCTTAATGCATAGGAATGTTATTTTGGATGTGGAGTCAATTGAGGCTATGCATGGACGATTCCTAGGATCATCATCACACGTACTAGTATGCATGGTGAAGCTTGAATATGACTAGCAACTAGGAGTGTAGTGAGTTGACGTGTGATAGTGTTTGATATGCCTTAGGAGTGTTATCCTAAGTGGAGTCGGTTTTTGTTAAGAGTTTGTTAGTTGTTTGATTTCTTTTAGGAGTCTAGGACTTAGAGACTTATCCTAAGCCTATTAGGGTTTATGTTTTATGCTTATAAGTAGTTTTAAGATGTACGTTTTCATTTAATTAATGAATTTAGTTTATGCTTTGTGTTTTCGAATGCTTTATGTGTTCATCCCTCTTGATTGCCGGTGGCTTTGCCTTTACGCATCAAAACCCTTAGATTGTTTCTTGTGGTGGCTTAGCCTTTATCATTAAACGTATAAGAACTATCCATTGTTACTTGTTCGAGTTTGTGATTGAATCTTCCGCACGTTTACTCTAGTATTTGGTTTACCCTAGATCAAATACATCATCTTGGTATCCAGAGCTTTGGTTCTCATCCTTGAGAATTTTTTTTTTTCGGCCATTGAAGGAGAGCATTCAACCTTCAAGAATACCTTAAAGATTGAACCTTTTTTTCAAGATTCCGAAATTTCCACAAAACTTCACTAAAGTACATCCCTCCATCACACAAAGACATTCAAAGAAACCTTCCAAGACTCCATCTTTTTCTCAAGATTTTGTGTTTTCCACAAAACTTTACTAAAAACCCTAACCCTAGCAGCGTGGGAGTCAAGGAATCTCGTCCAAGATCCAAGTTCTGTTTGGAGTCTTTACTATGGGCGACGATCAAAGTGACGAGGGTAATGTGGTTCGAGTGCCTCGAGGCCTTACACTCGACCAAGCCAATAATGTGCGTCGAGATAGGGAACTAGCAGACCTACGAGCACGTATGGATGAGCTTGTTCATCTTTTCCGAAATCAATAAGGGGTTAGACATGGGAACCAATCTCCTAGTCCTGTTAGGAGTATTCATTCAATGCACGAGTCTAGCTCGAAAGAGGAGCAACCCCAAGGAAGACCTCGACAGAGGCATCACCCTCATGATGATGATAGGGGGGGATTGAGGCTAGATCTCCCGGAATTTGATGGCAAAATGAAGCCAGAAAAGTTCTTGGAATGGCTACAACTGATTGAACTTGTTTTTTACTATAAAGATTATGATGATCATAAGCGTTTCAAGGTGGCTGTGTTGAAACTAACAAGCTATGCCAGCCTTTGGTTCGAAAATCTCAAAAATAAAAGGAGGAAGGAAGGAAAGCCACGACTTGATTCATGGGAACAACTTAAGGTCCGTATGAAGAAACGATTTTTACCCACGGATTTTATTCAAGACATGTACTTAAAGCTTCAAGCTTTCAAGCAAAGCACCCTTAGTGTCGAGGAATATGTGGCTGAATTTGAAAGATTAACCATGTTGTGCGATGTGGAGGAGAAAGTTGAGTTCAAAATTGCACGATTTATTGGTGGCCTCGACAAGAAAATCTCCAAGAAAGTTGATTTGCAGCCCTATTGGAGTTTTGAGGAGGTATGTCAAGTGGCCATGAGGGTGGAGAAACATGCCAAAGCTAAAAAGGCATCCTTTTCAAAACCGTTTGTGAAGAATTATGAGAAAACTCAAGGAGAGAAAAGTGGGGGCAGTGCGTCCAAATTCACGCCCAAATTTGACAAATTCAAGCAAGACAAGGGCAAGTCATCACAACCCCTAGCCACGGAGGAAAGGCGAATTTTTTCAAGTGCAAAGGGTATGGCCATGTGATCAAGGATTGTCCAAACAATCGTGTCATGACCTTGAGGAACATCCGTGAGATTGATGAGGCCTATGCTTCAAAGGAGGACCCAAGCCTCGAAGAAGAGGAGTATGGGGATGATGAGGAGGATGCATATGTAGCTGATTCGGAGGAGGAACCGGTGAAGGAGGGCCAAGCACTCATCATGCGCACCCTTCACTCCAAAGCAGCACCCTTGGAGACTCAAAGGGACAAGATCTTCCTCACACGTTGCCTTGTGAAGGAAAGATTGTGTGACTTGATCATTGACACGGGGAGTTGCACCAATGTGGTCTCTACTACATTGATTGACAAGCTCAAGTGGCCAACCACGCCTCATCCGAAGCCTTACAAGTTGCATTGGCTAAGTGATGGCAGCGATGTTAAGTATGATCGATTTGTGAAATATATGGACGTGCTAATGTGTATGTTGCCACTATTGGGAACAAAAAAACTGCCTTGAAACCTCTTGTAACCTCTAAACCCCACGCCAAAGAGAGCTTGTTGTTAACTGAAAAACAAATTACTCATGAGTTAGAGAAAGAGGGAGGCGGGTATTTGTTGGTACAAGTGAGTAAGGAGAGCACCACAACCTCATAACCAACCGTTCCTAAGTGTGTAGCCTGGATTTTGGAGGACTTTGTTGATGTGTTTCCTAATGATTTACCCCCGGGATTACCACCTATTAGAGGCATTGAGCACCAAATTGACCTTGTTCCTGGAGCCTCTTTACCAAACAAGGCAGCCTATAGGTGTAACCCTCAAGAGACAAAGGAGCTTCAAAGACAAATTGAGGAGTTGATGGAGAGGGGATATGTGAGGGAGAGTATGAGCCCTTGTGCTGTTCCGGCCATGTTGGTGCCAAAGAAGGATGGAACTTGGCGCATGTGCATTGATTCTAGAGCTGTGAACAATATAACAAACAAGTATAGGTTTCCTATTCCTAGGCTTGATGATTTGCTTGATGAATTGCATGGTTCGACAGTGTTCTCCAAGATAGATTTGAGAAGTGGTTACCACCAAATTAGAATGAGGGAAGGAGACGAGTGGAAGACTGCTTTCAAGACTAAGGTGGGTCTTTATGAATGGCTTGTGATGCCATTTGGTCTTACTAATGCTCCTAGTACCTTCATGAGGTTGATGAATGAAATGCTCAAACCTTTCTTGGGCAAATTTGTGGTGGTATACCTCGATGACATATTAATTTATAGTCGCAGTGTTGCGGATCATTTGGGTCATTTGAGGGCCGTATTTGAGGTGTTGAGGAAGCAACAACTTTATGCTAAGTTGGAGAAGTGTTCTTTCCTTGTTCCAAGTGTCACTTTCCTTGGTTATATAGTGTCTAAAGACGGAGTTTCGGTTGATCCTTCCAAAGTGGAAGCCATAAACTCTTGGCCTACGCCTACTACAATCTCTCAAGTAAGGTCTTTCCATGGTCTGGCTTCTTTTATAGGTGTTTTGTGAGGAATTTCAGTAGTATTATGGCTCCCATGACTGAATGTATTAAACAAGGGAAGTTTGAGTGGAATGGAGCAGCCCAACAAGCTTTGGAAGCTATTAAACAACTCTTGTGCAACACTCCTATCCTAGCTTTGCCCGATTTTTCACAACCCTTTGAGGTAGAGTGTGATGCTAGTGGAGTTGGCATTGGGGCAGTTTTGGTGCAAGGTAAGTGTCCAATAGATTACTTTAGTGAGAAATGGAATGGATCAAGGTTGAACTATTCTACCTATGACAAGGAATTCTATGCAATAGTGAGGGCGTTGGATCATTGGAGTCACTACTTACGCCCAAGTCACTTTTTGTTACATTCGGATCATGAGGCTCTTAAGCATATACATGGGCAGTAAAAGCTCAATCCAAGGCATGCAAAATGGGTTGAGTTCCTACAATCATTCAACTTCTCTTCCAAGTACAAAGAAGGGAAAAATAACGTGGTGGCTGATGCTCTTTCACGGAGGCACACTTTGCTTGGTGTGTTGCAATCCAAGTTGTTAGACTTCGAGCTCATCAAAGAGTATTACAAGGAAGATGTTGATTTTGGGCCTATTGTTGGTAAATGTGTCAAGGGGGCCGAGGGATCCTATGTCATGCACGAGGGGTTCCTTTTCAAAGGTAATAAGCTTTGCATTCCTTCTTGTTCAAGTCGTGAATTACTTGTTAGGGAGGCTCATGGGGGAGGCATTGCTGGTCATTTTGGTATTACCAAGACATTTGCGATGTTGCACGAACATTTTTATTGGCCTAAGATGCAAGGAGATGTCCAAGGTGTTATTGCTCGATGTGCTACTTGTCAAAAGGCAAAGAGTACGTTTCATCAAGGGTTGTATACTCCCTTGCCTGTTCCTGAATTTCCTTGGGAGGATGTCTCCATGGATTTCATTGTGGGTTGGCCTCGTACACAAAGAGGTAAGGATTCAATTATGGTGGTGGTGGATCGTTTTTCTAAAATGGCTCACTTCATCCCTTGCCACAAAACGGATGATGCCTCGAAGGTGGCTGATTTGTATTTCAAGGAGATTGTACGCTTGCATGGTGTGCCTAAAACAATTGTGAGTGATCGAGACACCAAGTTCATGAGCTATTTCTGGAAGACTTTATGGAAGATGCTTGGTACAAAGCTTTGTTTTAGCACCTCTCATCACCCGCAAACTGATGGGCAAACGGAGGTGACGAATCGTACACTTGGAGCCTTGCTTCGAGGGTTAGTGAGCAAAAGTACTAAAGATTGGGATGTCAAGTTGTCTCATGCTGAGTTTGCATACAACCAGTCTCCTACTTATGCAACTAGACATTCCCCGTTTGAAGTGGTGTATGGCGTCAATCCAAGATTGCCCATTGATCTCATTCCTTTGCCAAAGGGTGATTATGTGCATGGAGATGCTCAATCAAAGGCGCAAGCTATGTTGAAGTTGCACGCCCAAGTTCGCACAAGGATCGAGAAAGTTAATGAAAGCTACAAGGTGTTAGCCAACAAGAACCGCAAGCAACATTAGTATAAGGTTGGTGACTTAGTATGGCTACACTTGCGTAAGGAAAGGTTTCCTAATATGCGGAAAAACAAGTTGATGCCTAGATCAGAAGGACCTTTCAAGATCATTGAGAAGTATAATGACAATGCCTTCAAGTTGGAGCTACCGGAAGACTATGGTGTGAGTTCTACTTTCAACATTGTAGACTTAGCACCATACGTTCATGATGATGATGTGGCTCAATTGAGGATAATTGTTTTCGAAGAAGAGGAGTATGATCCAAGTATGGATGAGGATGTGTTAGCCTTAATGCATAGGAATGTTATTTTGGATGTGGAGTCAATTGAGGCTATGCATGGACGATTCCTAGGATCATCATCACACGTACTAGTATGCATGGTGAAACTTGAATATGACCAGCAACTAGGAGTGTAGTGAGTTGACGTGTGATAGTGTTTGATATGCCTTAGGAGTGTTATCCTAAGTGGAGTCGGTTTTTGTTAAGAGTTTGTTAGTTGTTTGATTTCTTTTAGGAGTCTAGGACTTAGAGACTTGTCCTAAGCCTATTAGGGTTTATGTTTTATGCTTATAAGTAGTTTTAAGATGTACGTTTTCATTTAATCAATGAATTCAGTTTATGCTTTGTGTTTTCGAATGCTTTGAGTGTTCATCCCTCTTAATTGCTGGTGGCTTTGCCTTTACGCATCAAAACCCTTAGATTGTTTCTTGTGGTGGCTTAGCCTTTATCATTAAACGTCTAAGAAGTATCCATTCTTACTTGTTTGAGTTTGTGATTGAATCTTCCGCACGTTTACTCTAGTATTTGGTTTACCCTAGATCAAATACATCACTTTGCATCGGGCGCAGGAGTTGTGTGCCAGACGCACCTTGGCGCACTGCCCCCCTGCATACAATTTGACAATTCGACGAAGGTTAGAACTATTTTAACGATCTTTTAGATGCGATTTTAGGTGCGATACACGTTAATGTTTTGACAAGCGAATAACAGGCAAAATTGCAATCACAAGCAAATGTCATATAACTAACATGGATGCAAAAGTTCTCAACCTAAAGTCAAGTTATACATTCAACTAGGGTCAGGTTTAGGTTAAGTCTAAAAAGGGTCCATGACTAAGAGATTGATCCAACGCTTCGTACCTTTGCTTAAAAAGGTGGCCACGTGTAAGACGCACTCTAGTTCTCAAGTCATGAACAAGAGAACAATGCCTTGGTCGGCTAGGCTTGCTTATGACTAAGATCCAACACTACCGCTCAGGAATCTTTCGGAATGACAAAGCGCAAACCCCCCGGAGTGGCCTCACGCATAGATTATGCGCTAATGAGGCAAGGAAGATTTTCCTTATGGCGGCTTAAACAATAGCCATGCGTATGCAAAACAATATGTTATTCTAAGGCATAAAAAGAGAATAAATCGTATTTTTCATGTTTCACCCACTCATTAAAAAAAATTATTTTTTAAAAATATCCTCCCACGTGGAGTCGCTAAATTATAGGCGTGATTTTATTTCACCTACGCGGGATGAGCGCGTATTTGAGTACTCATTGTAAAGGTTTTATTGAAAACGTTTTGAAGTCGCTAACAAGTCTTTAAAGGAAGACTCATAAACCTAATTGGATATTGGGAAACCGTATGGACAACTTACGGACTTATCCAATGAATATTTCCCCGTCATGACTCCATTAGTGGTCAATGAACCATAGATTGAGTTTGAGGGTGAGGCTACGAATAAGATCAGGAATCAAATTCGCCCATTGATGGCCTCTACTAAATATCGATTCATGTCAAGTTTTATGCAAAAGAATAACCAAATAATATTTTCAAGTACCCTAAAAATATTAGTCTAAGTTGGTTGATTAAACACATCAAAAAGACTATTTTTAGTGACATGTTATCAAGCAATCGAAATTACAGGGTTCCTAATAGGTTGTCTAAATTATCTGATTAATATTAGAATAATTCCTCGGGCCTTGATTAGCAATAATAACATGTGAGGTGATGAAAACATGAACAGGAAAATCATAACAATATACATATATATGAAACATAAATAAAAAGATAAGAGGTTAGAATATATAAAAGAACGATTTTTATATTAAAGATCTACATCATAAAAGAAATCATTAGTAATTTCAATATAAAAATAAGAAATTTAATCAAGAACCCTTAGGAATATACCGGTGTGGCTTGGGTCTGAGGGAATAACGACCTTCGGGAAGAGCAATCGTGAAGCCTGAAGATCAATCGAAATACAGGTATATGTGTTTGAAAGTATGTGGTTTTATAGGTTTGTAAATATATGTTTGTGTGGAAGTTTGAGAGTTTTTGAGATAATTCGCAAGTATTAGAGTGTGAAGCGTATATGAAAAGTATTTTTTAGTCCGGGAAATCACGGCTTATTTATAGCAAAAATATTAGAAAAAGATATAAAAGGAAACTGCGCGTCACGCTGTAGACACCAAATTTTGAACCCCTGTTGTGCATAAAATTTTAAAATAAAGATTTTGAAAAGAAATAAAAATAACGAAAACCGTCATGCATCGTGGAGCGCGTGCCCCATCAAAGACACGTTTCGTCTCGGAGCGTGAGTTTCATTCCGTCGTATGGTTTTCCATTTTTGCGTATTAGTCACGCAATTTCGGCTTAGAAATATCATTTTCCATAAGTTGTGGTCAATAACTACAGTCGCCGTTTTAATAAAAATGATTTGTAGTATAATCATGCTCGTCTTTTCTAATTTGACGAGTTTTCGTTAATTGTTTTAAGCTAGTTTTTCGAAAAACAGAAAAAACGAGTGGCAATTAGGCGCCGGGATTTTAATCGTCTCCCAAAACCGGCAGTAAACAATTTTCTTAATGGTGAAGTCATTGTTCATTGGATAAAGAATAAGAATACATTCTTTAACCACCAATCACATTCTTTTATCCATTAGTTAAGGAATAAGAATCATGAAAAAGAATAAGAATAAGAATCAAATTCAAAGTGTAATAGCCAAGAATTCGGATTATTTCCGAAGATTCGAGTTGTGCGCCAGGCACATGATCATGCGCCAGACGCATGATCATGCGCCCAGCGCGGAGTAGTTTCCTGCGCCAGACGCAGGCCAGTGCGCCAAGCGCACGGTGCTGTGTCTAGCGCAGGGCTTTGCGCTAAGCGCAGTGATCCAGTCAGTTTCTCTTTTCACGTTTTTTGAAGCGTTTCTACGTATTAGGATGTATTTAGGAAAGAATATTTTCTGAAAATCTGATTTTGTCTCATTGATGAAAAAATCTAAAGAGAATAAGAATATTTGTATTTCCAAAGAGATTTGATGATGTCATAAGGGTGATGTCATTAAGGTAATTTAGGAATGGAAAAAATCAGATTTTTTGGGTGAAAAATCAGATTTTTTACCTTCTTCAAACCCTAATTCACCACCTCATTTCCCCATAAATCCCCCCCCATTTTTTTTACTTCAAGGGGAAATCATTTTTCACAACCTAAACCTAAAACAACTTCACTTAACTCTACAACTTATAATTCCAAAGAAATATCAATACTACTCTCCTCCTCCTGAATTTCTCCATCTAAACAAAAATTATAATTAGTAAGTAAAGAAGTTCATCAAAAGAAAAACACAAAAAAAGGATCTATGTTAGTAATTAAGTGGATCTAGAAACTCACTTAGAAATTAAGAAAATAAAAAAAAGTAGAAAAATTTGCAAAAGGAAGTGCGTCATTGAGCTAGCAAGGTAAAGTTCAAGTTCTTGTTATTTTTCTTAATCCTTCTTAATCATCTACTAACTTTCTCTTTGTTTCCTCTTATCATTTTTAAATTTTTGGAGTGATTTGGGTATGTGAAAGTCCTAATAGATAGGTTCCCAACCTTAAATCACCCCACCTAGAATAGTCAACTGTAATGGGGAGACTCTTAGGAAACAATGTTTTTATGTGATAGATTTTTCTTAATCAAGTTGTTGTTCATCACCAAAAACATGTTTTCATAAAAAAATTCAAGTAGAGTTGTGCATAAACATCTCCATAAAAAGAAAATGTGATGATGTAATTATAGTCAGTTTTAATTTTGTATTTTATTTTATTTTTTGTCTGCATTAACTAAATAGTTTATAAGATGTAATATTTTTCCTATGAAGTTCAAGATATTTCTGGCAACTGGGATTTGGAATTTCTAAAAAGCGAATTTTGTACAGTTAATTAAAAATCATACAACTTTGTTGTGCAAAACTGATTTTGTCCAGTACCACATAAGTGTCTTGTCAATAAATTTTAAAATAAAATCATTTAAACAAAACTAAAAATTTAGACATCAGTAGATTTCCAAAAACGTAAAAATCATGTGCATATGAATTTTATACAATTTTATATCATTTTTACAAAAACGTTCATGTAAATCACTAAATTCCAGAATACTGATTTTCTCTTTAGTTAAAAAAATGAATAAAAAGGGTCTTAAAATTGTCCAATTTAAGTGAAAATTTTCAGTCTAGTCTTTAAAAGTGTCTAGAATATTCATACCAAAATTCACTTTAAAATAAGTTTAGGAAGTTGGATTTCAAAGAACAAATTGGATAAAGGTCCTCTTTTAACCGGTTTTAGCATAAAATTCACCATAACCGGTCTATAGGTGTATCACATGATTAATTTAATGCTTTTTACAGAAAGTTATGAATTTTACAAGTCAGTACAAGAACAAAAGTACAATCTGAAAAATGAAATAAAGTGATTAACTCAACTTTCATAAAAAAAATGTGTTTTCTTTTCACACGAAAATGTTAATTTTTTTTTTTTTTGGTAAATCAGTGTATTGTATAAAACGCAAAACCTCATTTACATCCTAAAACACATCAGAGCCTCAACAAAACAACTCCAAAAACCCACCTGGTCCAAAGACCAAAAAAACAACCCAGCCTATGACAAGTACAAGCTACCAAACCATTCCTTATCTTTCCTACTACATTTTCTCTTTAGACCAAAATCAAATCTAAGTTGCACTATACATTGAATACTATGCACAACATGTTCAATACTAGGAACTTGTTCTTTCCAAAAAGCCAAGTTCCTTGCCTCCCAAATTTTATATACAATCATAGCAATCATGCAGTATATTATCTTCCTTCGTGTCATTGTGCCTCTATAAGATCTTTTAATCCAAATAAGCATCTGCACCAAATTCTGTCCTCTGTATGTAATGCCAATCCACTGGAACAGTCTTATAATCACCATATGGCTAAATCTGCACTGGAAAAATAAATGGGAATGATTTTCATCTGCAATCCCACAAATAAGACACAATTTATCTCTCACAGTGCCATAGAGGAATAGTTTGCATTTGGTTTGTAATCTTTCTTGGACCCCAAGCCATAAGATAAATCTATGATTTGGCAAAGAAGCCCTATTCCAAACCCCTACACACCAATTGATCTGTGCAGACTCATCTGTAGTGAGCAGCTTATATGCTTTGCTGATGGAATATTTATTATCCATACTCCAAGTATGCACCTGTAAAGGTGTAAATAAGTCTCTCACTTTACACAAATATTTTACCACCCAGCTAGCCGAGGAAGGTGGATGATAAGCCCACCAATTTGTGTCTTTAATATACACTGTGTGTATCCACTTGACCCACAAATCCTCTTTATGTGAACCTATATTCCAAATGATCTTCCCTATTGCCACCCTATTCCAGATTTCAATATTTCTTATCCCCAAACCCCCTTGATCCTTGGGAGAACACACTTTATCCCACTTGATATACCCAGGAGAAGAAGCAACAGCTGAACCTTTCCAGAGAAAGTTTCTACATATGTCATTGATTCTGTTAATCAATTGTTTAGGAAAGATAAACATCTGTGCCCAGTAACTATGAACACTCATAAGAACACTATTGATTAACTGAATTCTCCCTGCATAAGATAAATTCTGAGTACTCCAAACCTTGATTCTTGCTACCATCTTATCCATAAGAAGTTCACAATCAGTAGCTTTAATCTTCCCTGCACAGATAGGGACCCCTAGATACTTAAAAGGGAGAGTCTCATGAACAAAGCCAGACATATCTTGCAGCCTCTGAACTTCACCTTCTTGAACACCTGTGCTATATAAGGTAGACTTATGCTTATTAGCCTGGAGACCAGAGGTTTCAGAAAACAACTGGAGCCCTTGAAGTAATAAGTATGCAGAAGGAACCTCTCCCTTACAGAAGAGGATGAGGTCATCAGCAAAACACAGATGATTCAATTTCAAAGAAGCACACCAGGAGTAATATTTAAAATCAGGCAAATCACCAATGTAAGCCATAATTCGAGTTAGGTAATCCATGCACAGAACAAAGAGGAGAGGGGACATGGGGTCCCCCTGTCTCAGACCTTTTTTTGCAGGAAAATACCCTTCTGTATTCCCATTAATAAGGAGAGTAAATCTAGGTGATGTAATGCAGGCCATAATACATTTAACCACTTCATCAGGAAACTTCAGAGCAACCAAAATTTCTTCAACAAATTTCCATTCCACAGAGTCGTAGGCCTTCCTCAAGTCAATTTTCATCATAAAACCAGAAGCCTGCCTATGGGAATTTGAAAAAAGTTTCACCAAATCCTGACAAATCAACACATTGTTTATGATGCTTCTACCAGTAGTGAAAGCTCCTTGATTATCTGACACTATCTCAGGTAGGATTATAGCTAATTTGGAGCAAATTAGCTTAGTAATGGCTTTATATATTACAGAGCAACAGGCGATGGGACGAAAGTCACCCACACTAGCTGGACATTTAACCTTAGGGACTAAGGTAATAACAGTAGAATTAATTTCTCCCAACAGCTTCCCAATAGCAAAGAATTCTAAGATAGCCTCTGAAATATCAGGACCTACCACCCCCCAGGCTTGCTTGAAGAAGTTGCTTGTATAACCATCCAACCCAGGAGACTTATCATTAGGGATAAAAAACACAGCCTGCTTTACATCTTCAACTGTAAAATCCCATTTAAGAAGATTCTGCTGCTCCTCACTCAAAATCTTCCCCTTGGCTATAATACACTCCTCCACAGACCTGCAACCAAGAAGATTCTGATAGAAGTACACAAAAGCCCCAGCAACCTCAAAAGCATCAGAAGTCCAGTGGACATGTTCATCTTTGATTGTATTAATTCTGTTCTGCAATCGTCTTTGCTTAATACTCTGGTGAAATTTTTTGGTGTTGTCATCCCCTTCATTCACCCATCTCACTTTTGCTTTCTGGCTCAGGAACTCCACATAGTTTTTGTGAGCTCTGCCATACTCCTCTCTAGCTAACTTTTCTTTGTCAGCAAGCTCCCCATTACAAGGGTCATTCTTCAATTGCAATTGGGCCTCCATCATATTCTGAAAAGTACTAGAGTCTTGAACATACATATCACCATACTCATCCCCATTCAATTTCTTCAAATCAAATTTAAGTTGCTTGAGTCGTGTAACCACTCTGTACATTTTGCATCCTGTGATTCTCTTACTCCAAATCTTCTGAACTGTCTCTAAAAAATGTGGGGAAGAACTCCACATATTAAAGAAACGAAAGGGCTTTTTCTTCTGAGTCTCAGGATACACTTTAATCAACATTGGACAATGATCAAACTCACCTTCAGGGAGGAAAGTGGCCTCAGCTGCTGTCCATTGTTGTTGCCAAGCTTCATTACTCATGACCCTATCTAACTTGCAAAAAACTCTGCTATTAGCCCCTTGTTTATTTGTCCAAGTAAAGAAATTACCTGAGGACTTTATATCTGTAACCTGACAAGCTGCCATACATTCTCTCATATCCTGTATTTCTCTTGGTCTAACAGGTAGACCAATTCTCTCATCAGGATTCAAAATGGAGTTAAAATCCCCCATTAAGAGCCATAAAGTACTTCTAGCAACCTCCTGAAGATCTGACCACAATTGCATCCTCTCAGCTCTATCATTGAAACCATATATGAAAGTGCACAAAAATTTACTTCCACCATTAGTTGTAGTCACTTCACAGTGGATAAGTTGACTTGTACATTTCAAAATGTCAACCTGAAATGCAGAGGGATGCCATCCAACAATTATCCTTCCTTTTCCATGCCAAGCATTATTTGAGGTAATACACCACCCCGGGCACA
The DNA here is from genome assembly GCA_947648045.1 of Beta corolliflora. Taxonomy (NCBI): domain Eukaryota; kingdom Viridiplantae; phylum Streptophyta; class Magnoliopsida; order Caryophyllales; family Amaranthaceae; genus Beta; species Beta corolliflora. The sequence goes on from CANSZD010003181.1 coordinate 957,442, forward strand.
TAGTCAAGTACAAATCACCAAGCTTTGATGATTTGACTTTGTTTCTAGGAGACCAAACAACCTTATTTTGTGAGCTGGATGAAATTCCTTACCTCAATTTGTTTCTTCTTGCTGTTTAATCCCCTAGTATTCCAAGTAAGAATATTATCCATAGGTGTCTGGAGGCTCACCCTCCACACTACCCTCTTCAGCAACCAAGTCTACCCCTGGGTGCTCAACTTCTTTCTCCTCCACACTCAATGCAGCAAAAGAATTTTCTATCTCCACTACTGCTGCAATTTTCTGAGGTGAGGATCCTTTCTGCCTTCTTTGAACTGGCTGAAAGCCATCCCCATCAACTACTGGTTTCTTAACAACCCAGTTCTTCCTTATTTCTCCATTCATTTCTCTTCTTTGATTCTTTTTGCATAGGCTACTATCATGTCCCATACCTTTACACTTAGTGCAAATTATGGGCTTCCATTCATACACTACCTCCTGTTCCAGAATGACCCCTTTTTCATTTTCAAATCAGATAACCTCTGGAAATTGCTGGTCCATTTCCACTTCAACCAAGATCCTGGCATATTGCAACCTATCTTTCTTGATTGTGGCCTGGTCTAGTTTAATTGGTTTCCCAATTATACCAGCTATTTTGAACATACTTCTTTCTCCCCAGTACTTAAAATCCAAAGATGGAAATTTCAGCCAAATTGGAACAGTTTTAATTTCTTCCTTCTGCATATTCATATCTGGGTTCCATGCTTTAACAATAAAGGGTTTATTGTCAAAAAACTGAAATCCCTTAGCCAGAATAAGGTCTCTTTGCTCAATTGTTTGCAATCTCACCATGAAAATCCCCCTTCCCATAGATGCAACTTTATCAATACCCATATTCCCCCAAATTCTTCTTACAAATCCATCCATCACATGGAAAGGTGGGTTTGATCCAATCACATAACAAATAACCGAGGATTCCCAAAAATTGATTTCTTCTTGTATATCATCAACATCAATTTTAGGACAAGATTTATTCAATTCAATTTCAGTACTCCTATTTTCTTCAACCCTAACATTCTCAAATTCAGATATCAAATTCCTAGATTGAGAGTTACCTGGAGCCTCCTCTCTCGAAACTCGCCTCTGGGTTTTTTTCATTATGGTCAGCCATTCATCCATCTGACTGTGAGAAGCTTGATTCTGCAATGCTTTCAGTGAATCTTCCGGTGTCAAAATAATACCCTGATTCATGGAACCCAGAGTAAGGGTCTGAATCCCATGTAATTCCGCCATTGATTTGACCTTCGCTCCCTGAGGAGTAGAGGAAGGTCCACGTGGTTTATCATCTTGTTGCTTACTGCCAATTACCTTCTTTGATTTCCCCTTCGAAGCTCCTGCCATGGCGACAGGTGCACATTAGCAGGGAATGCTAATCATGCGCCGAGAGAGTTTCGCGGGTTAATAAAAGAAAGCTTCTACTTTGCTACGAAAATGTTAATTAAAAGCCATAAAATTTTAAGTTTCTCTTAAAATGGTTCATTTTTATTAAGTAAATAAAAATCATTAAAAGTCATAAAAAAATCAAATCAAAGAAGTTAATTAATCTTTAACTTTCACAAATTTACAAATAAACATGAATTTCAAAGCCCATTCAAGGTGTTGAAGATCAAGGAGCATCATGGCGAAGATCAAGATTGAAGATTTATATTGATCATAGAATTTGTACATATTGTTGCAATAATAGTTTTCTTTGTAAATATTTATTACATCACTCAATTAATGAAAAATATGGGGATGTTTATGCATAATTTTCATAAACAATTCCACAATTCTTTTTTAAATAAAATAAGCAACCAATATTACAAATGTTGCATGTTGGGCCCAATATATCATAGTATATGAATTAAATGACCCAATCTCAATTAAGAGGAAAAACTGCAACTTTAACTAAGTTAAATTGTATGATGATCCATCTTACATTTTAAAAATTGTTCTCCATCTTCAAATGGATCAATTATATAATTTGACATAATTAGAAAGGTAATTATGATCTCCTAATTGATTTTAGGTTGTTTCACGTGTCTCACTTTAAATGGCCAAATTTCGATTAACCAAACACAATCTCTGAGTTTGATCTCAAATTGATCATTTTTCTCAAAATGGCTTAGTAATCTTCGATTAAGATTATTTCTCAAAAAGCCTTAAATTAGGAAGCAAACCTCTTTCCTCAGATCTCTTGAAAATTATAAATGTGATCACTAATTAAGGTGGTTATTTCAATCCTTGATTAATCTCTAATTAGGGCGATTAACTCAAACTCTTCGTTTACTCACTAATTAGAGTGATTATCTTAAACTTTTAATAATCACTAATTAGGGTGATTATTTCGTAACCTTCATTTTAATCGCTAATCAAGGTGATTAATTTAACCTTTCATATTTAATCACTAATGAGAGTGATTATCTTAAACCTTAATAATCGTCAGTTAGGGCGATTATTTTTCCTATTTAACTACTAATTAGGGTGATTATCTTAAACCTTGAATAATCACTAATTAGGGTGATTATCTTTCCGTCCTTTTTAATCACTAACTAGTTGTTGCCCCGGGCGATTCCCCGAGTCATTGCGTATCATTCGTTTATTATTTTTTATAAAATTAATTAAAATACATGCCTCAATATCAGCATATGCATTTAGATAACACGTGAGTACCTCCAATGCTTCATAACTTTCAATTAGTATTGAGTACCGGGTGCATTATATTTATTGTGATGTCATTTACTTTTCGCAAAATGGATCACTCTTTTAAGTCAAAATGAGTCATTTATAAATAAAGAACAGTTGTTTACCTTCAATGAGTCACTTGAATATAAGTAAAAGTGATCCATTTAGGACAAAAGGTTACCTACTTCTGAAGGGTAGCTTTTTATCTTAAATAGATCACTCATATATAAATTTATAAGTGTCTATTATTTAAGACAAATAGTTACCCGCATCTCACAAACTCATATCATACAATGGATCAGTCCTTTAAATTAGTTGATTCAACACGAAAAGGTTTGTAATATAATTTTTTGGGTCATAAAGACACGTTATATTTCCGTTCCTATCTATACATTGATTGAAATCAACTACAATATATTTTTCTCAAATTTCTCCATCAGATAGGTAATATTTGCGTTTTCTATCTTGTAAAAGGCTAAGCATAAATTAAGATTTGGTTGGCTCATTAGAGATTTTTATAATGTAGTAAAGTTGATTTGATGTTTTATTATCACAATTATGAAAAACGGAAATTTGATAGGTAATATATATAACTTGTAACATGGGGATATATTAGTATATTATTCATAAACTCATTTACTTGATAAGTCAATTAATGTAGGAGTCGAATTGGCGTGTCAACATAAGAAGCATATTACTTCTACTTACAATAAAAAAAATCAATATGAGCTGGTAGATGAGTTGGTTAGTGTATTTGTATCTCAAAGGAGAGGTTGTGGGTTCGAGTCTTAACACCCACATTTTTATTGTTAATTCGTGTCAATTCCTTAGGAGGAGGGAGAACATGTGGCAGCATGACATTTGTTTGTCTTGAGTTTTAGATATATATATAGATTTAGGTGGTTATCTTCTTCCTTCATATTTAATCACTAATTAATGTGGTTATCTTAATTTTATTTCAATCACTAATTGGAGTGATTACCTTATTCCTAATAGATTTATCTAATTCTAAAAGGTGAGTTATTCATAATCTATTATTTCCTTTTCTTCCCCCAATAAAATTGGTCATTTAGGGTGAAACATAAGATCGAACTACTATAGTTTTGATCCATGAGTGGATTCCAACCCGCAATGATTGGTATGTAGTGCAACTTCATTGCTCAAACCTACCATGTACAAATGATATATTGGTCCTAAATAAAAATGGTTGATGTGTATATGTGCAAATTATGTGATTTTTCTTTCTTTTGAATAGCCATGATTACTTTAAAATGGAAAATAACGCATTTATTAAGAGCCTGTTCTGTAGAACGGAAGAAGAGACGAGTTCCAGACATTCGCACCTCTTAACCTAAACCCCGAACCCTATCTCATGGTATAAAAGACCAATTTTCAAAAAAGCCTTATCCATATGAAGTCATCATCGTTTTTAATGGTATTTCTTGAAATTGATTTTAAAACGATTTATTAAATAAATTTGTCCCTATTCAGATATTAATAGGGTGGCGAATTCCAAGTTTTCTAAAACTCATAGTCCAATGAGAGACTTTTGTGGGATTCAGACCGTTAATTAAGACAGTTAAAAATCGGGTACCACAGACTGGGGACTTCACTGGGGACTATACTTCCACTTGAAGTATATGACGTTTAAACCTGAACAATGAGTTATTTTCCATACGTATATATAATAAAAAATAAAAGTTAATTATGGCTATTCACAATTTAATTTTGGTATATAACATGCTTATATGAAAATTATGTGTGCTTGGTAGTTTATCGATCCATACACGTGCACTCTTTTCAACCATTTTCTTATTAAGTCTGATACCTCTGTCTATTGGTAAGGGTCAGAATTTTGGAATGACAAATTAATGAATTAAGGGCGTAAAACCTGCATCCCCGAGCTATTGCGACCGACTCTGTCAGGAGCATCCACCCTCGATGGACACAATGGAAGTGACTCGAGGCCTCTTTAACATAATCTCTCCTTAAATGAATCACCTTTTAGTTGACTTCTAGGACACAAGGATCAATGCACAAATGTCCTTTATTTATTTCAGTTATTGAATAATGTGGAAAATTTTCAAAAATTCCTCAGTCCGTTTTCAGTCGGTCAATATTTCAGTAATCATTAATTGTAGCTGAATTGCTGCCGAAATGATTATTGAAATATTAAGAGTATTCTTGTTTATTTATCATATGTGTCATGTAAAAAAAATGTGCGCTCACCCATTTTTAAAAAAAAAACTCACATTTACTTCATAATTCTTTTCATTTAAATTGGTTTTTCCAAAAACAAAATTGATTTTTAAAAGAAAAAAAATCATGTTTTGAAAATGTAATCCCAAAAGAAGAAAAAATAAAAAAAAACAATTGAAAAAATTAAAAGAGTCATATTAAATCACGAGTTTAAAACGTGTCATGTTTAGGAATTATAATGCAATTAAAACTGTGTAGTCTAAAACACGAGAAACTAGTCTAAAATCTTCAAAAAAAATTAAAAAAATTGTGTCAAATCAAAAGGGATAATTATTTCAAAAAAAAAAAGGGGAAATTCTTCCATTTCCTGCTAAAAACATCTATAAAGAAAAGCCAGTGACTAACATTGTTAGTGTGTACAGTTCAGGTGCTTCAAATTTGTCTAGTCCTAAGAGGTGGAACAGACGTATTCAAACAGGAGAATACATGGCTTGGCGTCCAGCAGACTGAATTCTGAAAATGTTTGGGAAGTACCTGAATCATTTAATTGCTCTTATATTGTACTTTGTAGGTAGAGCTACGTGCGGCTTGATCCCCTAAAAAAATTCCAATGTTGTATGCATCTATCTTAGTTTTCCTTACTATGTAATGTACTAAAATTATTATATAAAATTTCATTTTCAATATATCAGAACTACGTTGGGCCTGATTCTCCATTCAAAAATAATCACAAGAAAATTTCTTCCCCAAATCCTAAATATTTTCTTTTATGGTTTCAGCGCTTAAAAGCAATCAATTCATGCGGATCACCACAAAGAAGAACGATATCTGGGGCATTATAATTTGCCAAAATGAGGACACAGGCCTCGTTATACCTCTTTTATCTTATTTCTGTAGCAGTAGGAAACCAAAGGATATCACCAAATTGATTTTGAAAAACGTTTGTGTCATATCCTGAAAAAATACGACTCTAAAAAGTGGAAATCTAAAATATAAAATAAAAAGGTCCAAGTCTAAAAAAAATTAAATAATAATAAAAACAAGTCAAAGAAATCTAATGAAAAATCCAAAACAATAAAGTCAAGGTTTCACACCTTTTAATAAATGATAACTGAAATTGGGATAAAACAAACTCTACCCCTCCACCTGATCCAATGACTGAGCTCCGAGGACTTGTCCAGGCCATGCTTGACCGACAGGATAATATTGAACAAACTGTGTGGGGCATAATGCGACAAAGCGCCCAGATGCCTCCTCCTCCGGAGTCGGAAGTAGCTTCACCTTTTCACCTTGAGCCTATGAACAATGAGAGAGAAATTCCCATTAAACTCAAGGAAGAAGTAGTTAAGCTCAAGGAAGTCTTAAAAGGAATGACGAAGGTCGAACCATGGATGGACATTCATGGGTTAACACTTTTCCCAAAGCCACGATTAACCCCATGGTTTCAAGATACCTAATCTAACAAAGTTTGATGGGACCGGCAACCCGACCAATTTCCTGAAGATGTATGTGGGGGCAATGAGTCCCTAGGGAGTGGAAGAATCTTTAATGGCCCAACACTTTCAACAGTATTTAGATGGTGCCGCAACACATTGGTTCCTCAATCTTGAGAACACAAAGAAATCTACTTGGGCTGATATAGTCAGAGAGTTCTCAAACCAGTTAAGTATAATGAAAAAATTGATGTTACTAGAAGGGATCTGGAGACCACTTCTCAAAACCTTAATGAGACAGTTTCTTCATTCATCACTCGGTGGAGAAACAAAGCCTCCAAAATGATGAGTAGGCATAATGAAGAAGAATAACTGCAAATGGTTGTGAAGAATCTTCTTCCTGTCTGCCAGAAGCATATGACGTACCAATATTTCCCGACTTTCAAAGCTTTGATTGCTACGGGAACTCTAGTTGAGGATGCTGTGAAAAGAGAAGACATCAAGAAAGATGAACCTACTGGCGGCACTACTTATAATGCAAAGTTTGGAAATAACAAAAGAGCCCCAAATAATGATTCAGCAGTTCCTAAAACAACTAATGCGATCCATGCCATTGGCGCATCGTCTGCATTCCAGTTACGACCACAAAGGAACTTTACTCCTTTGAACATGACTTATTCCCAAGCTCTCTCCAAGCTAAAAAAAGGCCATTCTCATTCAACCCTTGAATCCACGTCCACCTCCTAAAAATCCTTACTCTTGTTATGACCCAAACCAAAGCTATGAATATCATCAAAGCCCGGGGCATAATACTGAAAACTGTACGGCTCTAAAGTATCAAATTCAAAACCTTGTGGATGATGGGAAACTTTCTTTATGATCCAATTCCAATAAACCAAACGACTCTCAGCCCAACATCACAAAAAACCCACTTTCTAATCATAAACCCTCATTTGCGATTAATGCAATCTCTTCTGTGTCAGACGGATGCGATCCAATCCAGTTAATCCGCAAGACAATTCCCCAAATGTACGAAATGTCAATAGCCGCAGGTTACAAGTGCCTAATTTATGACTATTCCATTCAAGAAAAAGTCAAAATGATGCCTTGTAAAGACCCCAGTTTCACTCTCAACAAGGATCCATTCTCTGACATGTGTGGAACCTTGGATTATAATGGTGCTTTCTTCATCTTGGACTCTGATGCTGATGAGGATGCTTCTTCGGTCTTGACAATTGTGGAGAAAAACACTGGAGCTCATTTCACCACTCCAAATATCGATCGGCGCCCCATCTGCCTCGATGATCTCAGTGATGAGGAGTACGTGGATATATCTCATTTAACTAGAGCAGGTCGCCATTTTTAAACCATCCCATTTGGAGGATGAAAATACTTTGGAGGTATTGAGAAGGAAAGAAAAGGGCAAGGAGCCTATGACAGAGGATAGTAATAAAGAAGATGATGCTATCAAGCGCATGAAAGAAGTAAATGCTAATGTTTCCATCTAGAAGTTGTTAATGCATTCCCAGCCTCATAGGGCGGCCGTTCTAAAGCATCTCAATGAAGCCGATGTAAGCTCTTCCATAACACCTGACCAGATGGTGGGGCTCATTCATGGGGTAGATCGAACTCTCATGTTCATAGACAATGATCTCCCTGATAATATCAACCACAACAATTCATTACACATCACTGTACGTTATAATGGATGGGAGATACCTAGGGTATTGATCGACAACGGCTCCGCAATCAATGTTTATCCTCTGCTTGTGCTAACATGACTCAGGTATTTAAAAGAAGATCTGGTACCATCCAACAGGTGGTCAGAGCATATGATAATGCCAAGAGAGAAGTACTGGGTTTAATCAGCCTCCTCGTTGAATGTGATCCCGTGGCAAGGAAAGTGGAATTCATGGTCATTGACATTCAAGCACGTTTCAACCTCTTATTAGGAAGACCGTGGCTGCATGAAAATAGAGCAGTAGCCTCTACTCTACATCAGAAGGTGAAGCTTCTCACTGATCAGGGTGCTGTGACTATTTATGGTGATCCAAAAATTATAACCATCTCCAACACCGGGAAATCGGTATTGTATCTAAACAAAGTAGAGGGCACTAGGTTAGATGGTTACACTATCAACTGTATTCTAGCAGGGCCTGAGAATTCATGGATGAATGAGATCCCAGCGGCCACACCAGATGTAAGTGTTGAAGAAACAGAACCAAAATATGAACCAAGTGAGGATGATGAAGAAAAGGTAGGAGCTCCAAGCATCGGCACACATAATACGTCATCTGAAGCACCAGAAGAACCTGGGTTGGCAATTCTCCAGAAATGGAAGGAAATGTTGATAATGAGTCAAAGAAGACATCTCGGACTGACGATTTTGGACCTGGACTTTAATGTAGAATGCCTTGTCCGAGAGGTTCACACTGAATCACTGATTCTCTTTCCAGGATATCAACATGAAGATCACTATCGTGAATTGCCATAGTTCAGGACATTTGATGGGAACGGTGATCCTTTTGTCCACTTAGTTGGTTTTGTGAATGCGTTATACCTATGGGGCATACCAGAGGAAGATTACCCCATGCTCTTTGACAAGAGTTTAGAAAGACCAGCTCTAGACTGGTACTATTCTTTGAATTATGTGGATATAGCCAATTGGGAAAACGCTAGCAAGCTTTCGTTAAATGGACTCTAGAGCATAAACAAACTGATGTCAAGAAGTTCAAGCTAGTCACTTTGCGTCAAAGTGCCTTGGAAACTTTCTCGCACTTTTGTTCGAGATGCGCTTACATCCGCGCCCAGCTTCGTGTCCCTATTACTGATCGGGAATTCATGCTCATATTACTGCGAAACCTGAACGACTTCTATTATCGTCACATGGTTACCATCAAGTACACCTGCCTCAGCCACATGGAGCAGCATGGCTTCGACATTGATACTTTGAAATTGCAAGAAAAACGACCCCGATAAAATCTTGCAACTCCCAATGCAAATCCAAGGGTTTATGCTAAGATAGATGAACCATTGAGTATGGTGTATGATCGTCTTCAGAGCCAAGGTATAATTCAAGCCCCAGCGCATGTGCACTGTTTACCCCTTCCTGGAACAGACATGAGCAAACTCTGCGCTTATTGTCGCCATTTTGGGCATGAAACTGATCGATGCCATGATCTTTACTACAAAGTGCAAAGCCTGATTGATCGAGGCATCATTAGTCCAACCCACAAAGAAGTACCTACAAGGAAGGAAGTCGATATCTTTCGCAAATCGGTTGAACAAGGTCAGATTCGTCCACTTCCTAGACGCCCAGGAGCAAGTCTTGTAGGGTCAAATCTCCACAAATACTACCATTATCATCAGTTGCATGGTCACGGCACAAACCAATGTCATGCTCTCAGTAATCGCATCAAGCAAATCACCAACATAGCTCGTCTACCGTAAAGCTACTTGATCGTCTCACATAAGGGGAAAAAATATTCGGTAAAAGTCCTGTAGGGGGTTAGCCCATAAAAAAAAAAGAAAAAAAAAACTCTTCCAGCTCATTAGTGTCAGAAAACTACGTGCAGCTTGAATCCCCATTATCACGTACACTTGCACTGTGAGATCACTCCACCTATGTAACACCTGGGGTACGTATGTAGCTTAATATGAGTGCAGCTACTTTATTAAATAAAAAACTTTAGTTCTTTCTAAAATAATGAACTACGTTGAGTCTGACTCCCCATAAAATGCACCTGGAGCAATGGGGATATGTAGGCAGCCTTCGGGTTCGACTCAAATGTATTAACCATTGTATTTCAGGCAATGTGATCAGAACTCAAGATACCAGTCATCATAGGAGCAATTTTAGAATGCTGAATTGATATATTAATGGGGATACAAGCCCTAATTTCTATATTTTTTGTCTTTGTTCAATATTAAAGCAGGGAATGGAAGAATGAAAAAGAAAAACATATGTTTTCTACCCCAATGACAGTAAAATCATTCAAGAGAATCAAAACATAAAAAAAAAACCCAAAATTCTAAAGGTGGACCATTCCAATCAAAGTATTGCAAAATCATTTTCAAAAATTTTCTTTTTTCTGCAATACATTCTGTAGCTTTCTTCTCTTTTGTTTTTAATTCTTTTTCTCTACCATTAGTTCCAAAAAGAAGAAATTTGTCCCTTCTCTAAGGATGACCAATTACCATCAGAAAACAAACACCTCAGCCATATCCACAAATGCGGTCAAAGAGCCTGTAGGGTTTGCCATGCAACCTCTGTTTAAAGGACTTCAAATCATGATGAAGATGGGTTATATTCAAGGAACTGTATTAGGGCATGATGGTAGGGGAATAAAGCAGCCAATCCCCATAGTAGACAAGCAAAATCGGCACGGATTAGGATATGATCCAAACAACACTTCTTGCAACATCAAAGAACCTTCTTTTACCCTTAATGGTCAGGTTATCCTGCAAGGAGATATTGAGCCATACTATGAGTTTCCAGAACTGATACGCTCAAGTTATACGATGTTTTTGTGATATTTTAGGTGCACTTTGCTAAGGGATTTGTTCGTAATTGTTAACGTTTGCATATAAATCAACCTTAGCGGAAGTTCGGAGTTTTGTGAGTTAATTAGTGTTAATGTTCTAGATTCCGAGCTTTTAAGGAGAAACGGAATTAAACGATGTTTAATTGAAGTTATCCTTTAGTGTTCAAGAAAGTTCAACACCATGGCTTGGTGGCACGGAAGCAAGTTATGAGTTGACGATAATGTGCTATCCTAGCATCAATGCTTCATCCCTACACCGCACAGCATCGCAAGTCATCCACAACAGTCCATGGCACCACCCACACAGCTCACGTCTGCCCAGCAAGCCCAGCGTCATCGCCAGCCAAGCAGAGCACGGCAGCGAGGCAAAGCACAGCAGCCTGCCTAGCAGCGCACACGCATGTCGCGACTCGCGAGCATGATCGCGACTCGTGACCCCTGCTTCGCACCTCTTGAGCTACTTCGCGGGTCGCGACCCCCTTTGCGCAGCCAATTTGTGCGGAAAGTCAGTCAGCTCGTTGCGGCTCGCGACCGGTATCGCGACTCGCGACGCTTAAGTCGGTTTGGGTCCACGTTTTGTGCGGGGTTTAAAAGCCTCCTAAAACCTAATGTTAGGAGAGGAGGAGGAGCAGAGCTAAAATGGAGGAGAAAGAAAAAACACTCCTCTCTATCTATTTTCCTTGATTATGGTTTAATTTCTATGATTATACTTTATGATTTTTGCATAATTATGCTAGGAACGTTACTAGTTTGATTGTGTAATTAATCTAATGTTAGATTTAAGAATAGAATCAAATTGTTTTATTCTTTTATCTACTTGTGGCAAACTAGGGAGTAACTTAGATGCAGATCGTCTTGGTTATTTCTTGGGGAAATTGAACCAACTGTTGAATGTTTATCGCGTGTATGACATTAGCAGGTCTATTGGTTCTCTGTGTTTATTGCTGCTATTGGATTGAACTTAGACGCTGATCGGACTAGGTTATCCTTTAGTTAGGGTTCTATAGTCACGCTGATCGTGCTTTTCAACTTAGAATAAGGAGAATACGAGATTAGTTCTCGACAATAGATAATCATGGAAATAATTAGAGTTGAGGTTCAATGATCGATAATGAAATTGAAGTGGATGTTAATCGGATTCATGATCTTTCCGTATTGATTTCTCATTTTATTTTTTTTGCTAGTTAATCGTAGTTTGTTTATAATCTATTTGAAAACCCCCCTTTTTATTAGGTTACTCGACCCTTAGCTTAATCTAGGTATTGATTCACGCTAAATATTAAACTCGTCCCTGTTTCCCTGTGGATACGAACCTTACTTCCCTTCTACATTTAATTGTAAAAGAGAGTAGGAGAAATTTATCTTTGGTTAGGTGCATACGACAAAGCCGTACCCACCAAGAACCTTGGCTTAGTAGGAAGGAACAAAAGATTTTACCGGGATTCGAGATATTCTTCAATGAGGCTAGAAATCTGGACTTAATCAAGAGTTGGTCTGTCCAAAAACAAAAAATGAAAAAACAAAATGACTGGGTGGATAATCTGGAACATGGAGTCCTTAAGAAACTTTTCACTTCTGAGTCCTCTGAGGAAGGGAATTTTGACCCGGTGTCTTTGATGATACCTTCTGGCGGAAGCATTGAACATAAGTGGAGTATTGAGTGTCAGGCAAAAGACGGGCCTATAGAATTTAAAATGTTTTTAGGAAACCAACCTCCATATCCATCTCATGGAACTACCTTTTCACCCCTTTCAGATGGATATCATACCAATAGCTCATCTTCCAGCCAATCTACCTTGCATTCCCTGTCAGAAGACTCTGATAGTGAGGAAATTGAATGTGAAACCTTTATCTATGTACATTTGCATGCAAGATGTTATTTCTGACAGTAAATTTAATAATGATGAATCACTTGATACAACTGAAACATATATAAAACCCATGGAAAAGTCCATTGTAATTAATATTGGTACAGAAAATGTTGTAAAAGAAGTCAAAATAGGTTCGTCCCTATCCCCAACTGAACAGTCTATGTTTATTGCATTGTTAAAAGAGTATGTAGATGTGTTTGCATGGTTTTATGCTGATATGCCTGGCGTTAATAGAGAAATTACGGAACATCATATTCCATTACATACTGAAAGCAAGCCTAAGCAGCAAAAGTTCCGCCGAATGAAGACGGATGTTAGTCTGAAACTGAAAGAAGAAATCCAGAAACAGCTTGATGCCAAATCATCCAAGCTGTAAAACATCCGAGTTGGCTCGTCAATATAGTGGTCGTACCTAAAAAGGATGGAAGAGTTCGGGTGTGCATTGATTTTCGTGATTTGAATGCTGCATCACCAAAAGATTGCTTTCCTCTACCCCAAATCGATGTTCTCGTGAATAGTACGGTCGGTCATGCAATGTTTTCCTTCATGGATGGATTCTCAGGGTATAATCAAATACTCATGGCTCAAGAAGACATGACAAAGACGTCTTTCATCACTCCGTGGGGCACTTTCTGTTAACGAGTTATGCCTTTTGGTCTCAAGAATGCCGGAGCTACATATCAAAGGGCTGGAACCACTATCCTTCATGACCTCATCCACGACATTGTGGAGGTCTATGTAGATGACATGATTGTGAAAAGTGAAGATCGTGAGGGGCATATTCCTGCACTAAGGTCCTTCTTTGAAAGAATCAGGAAGTACAATCTAAGGCTAAATCCTCAAAAGTGTGTTTGGTGTCACTTTGGGGAAGTTGTTGGGACTCATTATCAGTCAAGACGGTATTAAAGTGGACTCGGAAAAGGTAAAATCTATTCAAGAGCTACCTCCTCCAAAAACAGAAAAGAAGTAAGAGGATTTCTCGGTAGAATACAATATATCATCAGGTTCATCTCACAACTCACTATGTGATGTGAACCTATAATTAAGCTGCTCAGAAAAGGGGCATCCCATGAGTGGAATGAGGAATGTCAGGAAGCTTTCGATTCCATGAAAGAGTACCTTTCAAATCCACCTGTTCTAATGCCACCTAGACCAGAGAACCTCTGATTTTGTACCTCACTATCACATAAACGGCTATAGGAGCTCTCTTAGCCTAATATCAAGAGGGAATTAAGAAGGAAGTTGCCATATACTATCTCAACAAGAAGTTCCTGGAGTATGAGACAAGATATACCCCACTGGAAAAAGCATGTATCTCTTTGGTCTATGCCAGGAAGAAGTTGAGGCATCACCTTCAAGCTCATACCACTTATCTGATCTCAAGACTTGATCCAATCAAGTATCTGTTCGAAAAACCCATTCTTAGTGAAACATTGGCGAGAAGGCATGCTATGCTTTCTGAGTTTGATATTCAATGTGTCAGTCAGAAATCTGTTAAAGGAAGAGTCATATCTGAATCCCTAGCAGAAGGACCAGTGTCAGGAGATGAATATGATGATGCATTCCCTGATGAATATTTATTATTCATTGACAATCCACAATGGTGCATGTATTTTGATGGAGCTTCTAATAGGATAGGTAATGGAGCAAGGGTTTTGTTAGTAGATCCTGATGGAGTCCATATTCCATTTGCTGGCAAGCTGGATTTCCCAACAACAAACAATACAGCTAAGTATGAAGCCTGTATATATGGAGTAAAAGCCGCTTTGGTAGCAGGGGCAAGACATCTCACTGTGTATGGAGATTCTAATCTCATCATATCTCAGACAATAGGAATTTGGAAAGTTAGAGACGAAAAACTTCAGCTCTACACAGAGTACCTTCAAGAGTTGATCCCTTATGTCGATGACATCAGCTTCAAGCATCTTCCTCGAGAACAAAATAGTTTCACTGGTGCTTTAGCCAATCTCGCTGTTAGTTTAACATGGGAAAATGGTACCAAAATCCAGTCAGTTTTAATTCAAAAAGGAAGGGGCCTACAGTGACGGTAGCACAAATTGTCTCCACACTGGCTCAAGAATTTTCTGGAAACTATGCGAAATCCAGAGGGAAGTGGCAAGAAGGATCGCATAGCCATCAGAAGGCTAGCTGCTCATTTTCTCATACTAAAAGGCAGACTATATCACAAAGGGTTTGACGGTACTCTATAACTCTGCGTGAATGATAGCGAAAAGTAAGCCATTATGGAAGAAGTTCATAGAGGAGAATGTGGACCCCATATGAACGGAAGAATGCTGGCTCGTAAAATTTTGCAAGCAGGTTTCTTTTGGATTACTCTAGAAGGTGGTTGCATCGGCTTTGTCCGTGCCTGCAAGCAATGTCAGATATTTGCTAACCTCAATCATATGCCACTTGTGTCACTACATAATATGACCTCTCCTTGGCTGTTTTCGAGTTGGGGCATAGACATAATCGGACATAATCGGACAAATTCATCCAAAGGCTTCAAATGGGCATCAGTATATTCTTGTAGCAATTGATTACTTTTCGAAGTGGGTTGAAGTTGCATCATTTTCAAAGCTAGGGGCAAAGCAAGTTTCGAAATTTGTGATTAAGAACATTATCTATCGGTATGGCATACCTTTTGAAATCATCTCTGATAATGGATCACAATTTGAGGGTCATCTGAAGACAACTCTCGCAAAATATGCAATCAAGCATCATCAGTCCTCACCTTATCGTCCCCAAACAAATGGAGCGGTGGAAGCAGCCAATAAGACAATCAATACTATTGTTGCCAAGATGACTGAGAAGACTAGGGAATGGCATGACAAACGACCATATGCCCTTTGGGGATATAGAATATCAATTAGAACTCCAACAGGAACAACCCCGTATTCTTTGGTTTATGGGATGGAGCCAGTCCTACCAGTTGAGGTGGAGATACAATCTCTCAGGGTCATAGCAGAAAGTGAAATCTCGGAAAACCAATGGCACAAAACTTGTTATGATGAGCTTGCATTTGCAGATGAGCGCCGACTACAAGCTTTGCATAACATTCAACTCTATCAGCAAAGAATTGCTCGTGCATTTAACAAAAAGGTTTGAGATAGTGACATTCAAGAAGGTGATCTGGTTTTAAAGGAAAATAGAGATCCATTGCATGATCCTCGAGGAAAATTCAAGCCTAACTGGTCTAGGCCATTTCTAGTCAAGCATTTCACCACGGTTGGAGCAGTAAAGCTAATGGATTTTGATGGAAATGAATTCACCCATTTCACTAATCTTGATCAATTGAAGAAATATTACGCTTAGGCATCAAAGTAATTGTAATTGTCATGGTCAAGTAACCAGGCAATTTATGGATTTTGTATCCTATCTGTTTATTCTTAATAAACATGACATGTGTTCGCATGTATTCATAGAGTGTGTACGAGAAAAAACAAAAAAAAAAAGAAAAAAAACAAAAAAAGAAGGAAAAAAAGCAAAAAAAAAATTAAAAAAAAATTAAAAAAAAAGATTAAAGAGAAAAAGAAAAATGATGAAACATGTAAGGATGTTTTTTATTGTTAAGGTCTTATGTGTTATGCTTTTATGTGTCATATGATTGATTAATTTTGATTTGCATGTCATATTTAATGTTAAAGTGTGCACGTGTTTAGAATTGTGTTCACATTGAATTTCTAACAAGCAGATAATTCTCACAAATATATTTTTTTATTTTTTTTTTATTAATCCAACTGGGGTACTTCATTTCATACATAAAGAGACATAATGCCTCTATTTCCTACCAAACTAAAAAAAACAAACAACATAGAAAATAAACATGATATTTCTCTCAAACCCTTATCCTCTTCATGGTAGGCCCGTCTGAGCCATTGTCTTGACCAATATCCGCCATAAGCCATTGAAGGTAATCTTCATCAATCAGTGGAAAAGAAGGTTCAGGTAATGCTGATATAATTTTAGCTCCCTGCCATATAGTAGGAATTCTCTGAATACCACTCATATCAGCCTCATAAGTGGTGCATGTCGGAAAAGTCTGGAGGGCAGGAATATGTTGTTGGCTCCAACCAATTTACCTTAGACACCTCCATGGAAGGTAAAAAGTGACTTGGCAAAGTCCCGGTAGTTGTACACCTCTACGACC
Organism: Beta corolliflora; assembly: GCA_947648045.1. NCBI lineage: Eukaryota > Viridiplantae > Streptophyta > Magnoliopsida > Caryophyllales > Amaranthaceae > Beta > Beta corolliflora. The sequence continues at coordinate 974,342 of CANSZD010003181.1, forward strand.
AGAATTGCAATATACAATTGCACTAATGCCAAGGTGGCTTGTACCCACTTTATGTCTTGCTGTAGGAAATAATCCTCCCATCCACCATTTTTACTAAGTTGATAGAAGAAAGGATGAAAGCCTCTTCCTCGGATATGATTAGTCTTGTAAGCAAAATTCCCATGAGGTTCATAAGAGAAAATTTTCAATAACCATAAGTGAAGGGCTAATGGACATCCCTTCACGAAGCTTTGAGGGTTTCTTTTAAGTTCATCTAAACTAAGAAACATTTCCCCAAAATAAGTGGTCCAAGACGACCCCCACTAACAACTTGAGGAATAAGTGAAATACACCGGACATGGCAAGTATTTAAAGACCATTTAGTGAGGGTACTTCCCAAAATCATAAGAATGCAAGCATTTTCTCTAGCAATCCTATAGCTGGCATTATTAGAGAATTGCCAAGTGCCAAATTGAAAAGTCAACAATAAGTTAAGAAGAATAACCTCACCATATTGTAGGTAGTTGCCATGAAGATTTTTAGGAAGGTATAAAATTGTTGATAAATCTCCCGAGATTCTTGTAGAAGATCTAGGTGTAATAACTGGACCATTGGAGGGTAAGCCTCGTAATCCTTCGACCTCTTCGACAAGAGGCACAATCTCTCGGTCTCCAAAGCGGATGACATGATGAGTTTCATCCCTAAATTGGGAAGCAGCATGAATCATTTCATAACAAATAGAAAGAGAAAGCAAAGGCATAAGAGCCTTAGTAAAACGAGAAGAAGAAGAAGAAGACTGCCTTGGTTGCTCCAAAGTCTTTGTGATTCCCCGAGAGTTGTTTTTTCTCACCACTCCCCATTTCATTAGCTTCTCCATAATTAGGAGCCATATTTTATGAAAGAAGAAAAGTTAGAGAAGATGTTGGAGTAGTGAAGATGGTGCATTTGGAAATGAAGAATCATGCCCTTTTATAGATGGAAAATATGATCATCCATGATTCATGCCATGGATAATAAGTTTGAGTATTGTCCATGGGGTAATAAGGAGCATCCCTAACAAGAATTAATGACCAAGCATTTATGGTATGGCAATTTTGCTAAAGCCGAACATTGATAAACAATGTCAATGATGAATCAAGAACATTGATACAATCCCTTTTCCTAATAGTCATCCAAAATAATGACGTTGATCAATCTATTTTATATAGTGATCATCATTTTCGATAAAGCAAATAAGCATTATGCATGAAAATTTTCCTAAAAGATTTTAAAAACAAATAAAAATTTTGCCATATGATGATTTGGTCCACCATAGTTTATCTAGAGGGTAATAACCTTTGGTCAACCCTTTAGGCGACGTGACTTGACAATGCATCACTTTAAGGTGACATGACCTGACAATGCATCATTTTAAGGTAACATGACCTGATAATGTCCTAATTTAAGGTGACATTTTAACACATGAAGTCATAAAAAGTGAATGATGGTGACTTGACAGCTTGTTTGTCATCAATACGATAAAAAAAAACTGTGATAAAAACTGGAGTCAGACTGTCAATTGTCGGAGTCTCTCTCATTAACAAAAGACAAATTCATAAGACAAAACTTAAAAAAGACGACGTTAAAGTCGCATTTTCAAATTTTAGAAAATTAATTGGAATTTTCTATTTAAGACGACGATAAAGTCGCATTTTTTAATTTTAGAAAATTAATTGGAATTTTCTATTTAAGACGACGATAAAGTCGCATTTTCAAATTTTAGAAAATTAATTGGAATTTTCTATCTAATACGACGTTAAAGTCGCATTTTCAAATTTCAGAAAATTAATTGGGATTTTCTATCGAAGACGACAATAAAGTCGCATTTTCAATTTTCGAAAATTAATTGGGATTTTCTATCTAAGACGACGTTAAAGTCGCATTTTTAAATTTTAGAAAATTAATTAGGATTTTCTATCGAAGACGACGATAAAGTAGCACCGATGATAACTATTTTCTATGGAGAATATGTTATCTTAAAAGAAATTTGCTGTCAAAATTTTGTGTCTTTTCAAACATTGGTCATCATTTTATCCAAAATTCGACCAATGTGGGGCATTCTGTAGACACCAAATTATGAACCCCTGTTGTCCATAAAATTTTAAAATCAAGATTTTGAAAAGAAATAAAAATAACGAAAACAGTCATGCATCGTGGAGCGCGCGCCCCGTCAAAGGCACGTTTCGTATCGGAGCGCGAGTTTCATTCCGTCCTATGTTTTCCAATTTTGTGTATTAGTCATGCTATTTCGGCTTAGAAATATCATTTTCCATAAGTTGTGGTCAATAACTACAATCACCGTTTTAATAAAATGATTTATAGTATAATCATGCTCGTCTTTTCTAATTTGACGAGTTTTCGTTAATTGTTTTAAGATAGTTTTTCGAAAAACAGAAAAAACGAATTGCAATTAGGCGCCGGGCTTTTAATCGTCTCCCAAAACCGGTAGTAATCAGTTTTATTGATGGTCAAGTCATTGTTCATTGGATAAAAAATAAGAATATATTCTTTAACCACCAATCACATTCTTTTATCCATTAGTTAAGGAATAAGAATCATGAAAAAGAATAAAAATAAGAATCAAATCCAAAGTGTAAGAGCCAAGAATCCGGATTTTTTTCGAAGATTCGAGTTGTGCGCCAGACGCATGATCATCCGCCCAGCGCACGTTAGTGTCCTGCGCCAGACGCAGGCCAATGCGCCTAGCGCACGGTGCTGTGTCTAGCGCAGGGCTTTGCGCTAAGTGCAGTGATCCAGTTAGTTTCTCTTTTCACGTTTTTCGATGCGTTTCTACGTATTAGGATGTATTTAGGAAAGAATATTTTAAGAAAATCTGATTTTGCCTCATTGATGAAAAAATCTAAAGAGAATAAGAATATTTGTATTTCCAAAGAGATTTGATGATGTCATTAGGGTGATGTCATTAAGGTAATTTAGGATCGGGAAAAATCAGATTTTTTGGGTGAAAAAACTGATTTTTTACCTTCTTCAAACCCTAATTCACCACCTCATTTCCCTATAAAAACCCCCCACTTTTTTTACTTCAAGGGACAATAATTTTTCACAACCTAAACATACAACAACTTCACTTAACTCTATAACTTCTAACTCCTAAGAAATATCAATACTACTCTCCTCCTCCTGAATTTCTCCATCTAAGGAAAAATTATAAGTAGTAAGTAAAGAAGTTCATCAAAAGAAAAACACAAAAAAAGGGATTAAGTTAGTAAATAAGTGGATCTAGAAACTCACTTAGAAATTAAGAAAATCACATAAAAGTAGAAAAATTTGCAAAAGGAAGTGCATCATTGAGCTAGCAAGGTAAAGTTCAAGTTCTTGTTATTTTTCTTAATCCTTCTTAATCATTTACTAACTTTCTCTTTATTTCCTCTTATCATTTTTTAATTTTTGGAGTGATTTGACGCAGTGTCGTTTTCCCTCTCAATAGGCCTGATTTCCGTACAGATTTCAGAACGGATTTTTCACATTAACACACTTCGAACTCGACGAATAATTTACGAACCTCTCTACGAACTACAAAACTTCCCTACAAAATTCATACTTTCGAATACAAACACAATCAATCAACATACTTTCATACATTCAGATTTTCAGGCTTCACGATTGCTCGTCCCGAAGGTTGTCAATCTCGCAGACCCAAGCCACGATATAATCCTGAGGGTCCTTGAATAAATTAACTATTTTTATATTTAAGTTACTAACTATTTTCTTTCCTGTGTAGATCTTTAATATAAAATAGTTCTTTTTCCTTCTTTTTATTTCTTATTATATATTGTTATATGCTTCCCTGATTATTCTATGCATATTATATGATTAACCTGCTTTATTGCTTTTTATCACCCACATGTTATTTTTGTTAATCAAAGACTTAAAGAACTGTTCTAACATTATTCAGATAATTTGGACAACCTGTTAGGTTCCCTGTAATTTTAATTGCCTAATAACATATTACTAAAAATTGTCTTTTATGTGTTTCCTGAACCAACTTAGACTAATTATTTTTAGGGTGCATGAAAATGTATTATTTGGTTGTTCTATTGCATAAAAATTGACATAAATCGATATTTAGTAGAGGCCAACAATGGGCGAATGTGGTTCATTATGACCATATTCGTACCCTCACCCCCGAACCCAATCTTTGGTTCATTTTGACCATGTATGGAGTCAGGACGGGGAAATCTACATTGGATAAGTCCCTAATTTGTCCCTACGATTTCCCAATATCCAATTAGGTTTATGATTCTTCCTTTAAAGAGTTGTTGGCGACTTCGAAAATATTTTTTAATAAAACCTTAACAATGGAGTAATAAAATTCACGCTCACACCGCATAGGCGAAATAAAAACACGCCTATAATTTAGCGACTCCACTGGGGAGGATTTTAAAAAAAAAAAATTTTTTAAATGAGTGGGTGAAACTCGAAAAATACGATTCATACTCTTTTATGGTTTAGAATGACATTATAGTTTTGCATATGCATGGCTATTGTTCAGCCACCATAAGGACAATCTACCTTGCCTCATTAGCACATGTTCTATGTATGAGGTCACCCCCGGGGGGTTTACGCTTTGTCCTTCCAAAAAGCTTCCTGAGCGATAGTGTTGGATCTTAGTCATAAGCAAACCTACCAAACCATGGCATTGTTCTCTTGTTCCTGACTTGAGAACTGGAGTGCGTCTTACACGTGGCCACCTCTTTAAGCAGAGGTACGAAGCGTGGGATCAATCTCTTAGTCATGGACCTTTTTCAGTCTTAACCTAAACCTGACGAATAGTTCCAAACATAGAACTGGACTTTCGGTTAGAACTTTTGCATCCATGTTATATCACATTTTGCCTGTGATTGCAATTTTTGCCTGTTATTATCTTGTCAAATTGTCATTATTATGTGTCGTACGTGAAAATCGCGGCTAAAAACAAATAAAAGATCGTCAATTGGCCAAAACCCCGCCTAATCCCCGAAAAACATGTCGAGGAGTAGTGCGCCAAGCACATTAATTTGCCCCTGGCGCACCACACCCGCGCCAGACGCACGACTGTGCGCCGTGCGCAGCAATGCTGCACGGCACGCGGTCTTTGCATCGCATGCTTTTCTTTGATTTAGTCGTCGTGGTGGTCGATTCTATGTTCGGTCCTATGTGCGGTCCGTCTGCATTCACGTAAAGCATGGTCATTCAAGGCATCTCACCTAATTCAAAAACAAAAGGGTAAGTCTTTTCATGCGAGGTCGAGTCTGTCCTAAAAAAAGTGCATCTAGAAAAAATTATCATGTTAGAGTGAGAATCATCATGCATGTCTACCTCTTCCCATTTCATCTCTGCTATCCAGCTAATCTTCCCTATTAATCCTAACCTTACCATATTCAATCAATTTCAAAGACTTATATCTTTCAAAATCAATCCTACACCCTCTTCTATTCTACTCTTTTTCAAAAGCATTTACTAAACATCATCAAACACGACATTTACAAAAATATTTTCAAAACTAATCCATCATCTTTTCCTAATAAAAGATAAAAACAAAGGGTTCCTTTCAAAAAATGAATTTCAAAAATTCTAAACCCGGTCTAAACACCTTCATTCATCGAATCCAAACAACTCAATTCATTCCATTTGCATTCGTACTAGGCCCATATGCATTAGAGTTCATTTTGCATTCATCCTAGGCCCGTCTAGTTTGAGCCCATACATTCGCTAACATTAGAGTCGATCTTAGGCCCATATAAGTCTAGCTCAAATCAAAATTTTGGCCCATTTGCATCTTTATGTGAAGTCTAGTCCAAGTCTATTCCTAATCCATTCCCATCTAAGTCTAAGTCTAATCCGATTCAAATCTTTGGTCCATTTAGGCCCAGTTCATTCCCAAGGTCTAGTTTGCATTATATGTAAACCCTAGTCAGTTTTCGGACCATAAAAGTCAGTCTTAGGACTATAAATTTTCCTTAGGTCTAGTTTGCATTATATGTAAACCCTAGTCAGTCTTCGGACTATAATAGTCAGTCTACGCACTATAAAATTTACCTAAATCTAGTTTCCATCTCTCTGTAGGCCCTAGTGAAGTCCAACTCCTTCCTAAGTCCATAATGGCCCAAATCCCTTTAGTCTAGCGCAGCTGGTCCTTCCATAGATCCAAAACTACCAAAATCCTCGAGTTTAGCGAAGCTACTCATCCCTGTAAGACCATAATGGCAATCCCTAAGTCTAGCGAAGCTAGCATTCCATAAGTCCACATAGGCAATTTTTGTGTCTAGCCTGCTTAGTCTAATGTAAGTTTCGAAGTCTACTTGTCTAGCCTGCTTGCTCACCCGTAAATTTAAAGTCTAGTTGCCTAGCCTGCTTGCCTTAAGTTAAGACTCTAGTCTCCCTTATTGTCCAGCCTTCCTAAAAAGTCTATCCTGCTTGCTCACCCGTAACTTCAAAGTCTAGCATTCCGTAAGTCCACAAAGGAAATTTTTAAGTCTAGCCTGCTTAGTCTAATGTAAGTTTCGAAGTCTAGTTGTCTAGCCTGCTTGCTCACCCGTAAGTTCAAAGTCTTGTTGCCTAGCCTGCTCTCCTTAAGTTAAGAGTTTGGTCTCCATTATTGTCCAACCTTCCTTAAAGTCTAGCCTACTTACTCACCCGTAAGTTCAAAGTCTAGTCTTTCCTATCATCACCAAAGCCAGTCGTGGAATCCAGTCTGCTTGCATAGTCTAGTCCAGTCCAATCCATATCTGCATTTGCATATAGTTAGGCCCATGTCTCATCATGGTCAAGCCCATACTAGTCCAAAACCATACCCATTTCTAATCATTTCCCATTTACATTTCCATTCTTCCATTTCCCATTTCTCATTTCGAAAACATTATTTCTTAAAACTTACAAGCGAGGTCCCCTCGATTCTGTTCATTACTGGTCGACATATTATAACTTAGGAATGCCTAAAGGAGGAACGAAATGTGAGCCTACTCTAAAGCTCATCGAGTCTTTTCCATATTATAACTTCTGTCTTTTCCCATCGAGTCTATGTCATTATAAGACTTCATCTATTATAGCCTTTCCATTTTCATTTCATTTTATTTTTCATTTTCATTTTCATTGGCCTTCCATCATTTTATTTATGCTTCCAATTCAATGATGAAACTTAAATCACCTAACGAACTTGACTAACAGTAATAATAAAAAAGATATGAAATAAAAAAAAGAAGAGAAAAATGAAAAAAATGGACATACTTTGGATTAAGAGTAATTCCCCCTCATCACCTTCCATCATCTATAACCCATCATTAGCCAAATATCCCTTCGACATCAAAACTCCACAAATATCCTCCAAACCTTCCACTACCCTAAATTAAGAGCTTGTATGCAAGCCTTACTACATAAAAAATTAAAAAGGATCAATGCCAGGCAAAAAAGTGAAAAAATTCAAAATGCGAAAAAAAAGCAAGAACAAAGCGCGCAAAACAAAAGATTCAAAAAGAAAAAGCTAGGGGGCTTGCACACAAGTTCTACCCCTCGTTTTAAATCCTTCAAAACCTTAACCCATATTACCTAAATCTATGATCCTTACCTTATTTCAACCAATTAAACCTTTATCCTTTAAACCTCAAGCCTTAAAACCTTTCAACCTTTTATCAACCCTAACTCCTTTTTGAAGGTATGTCCAAGCCCGCTAGGTTGAAAACACGAAAGGGCGGCCTAGGCAAAAAGTTAGGGCACAAAAAAATATAATAATAAAAAAAGAGAAATCAGATCACGAACTACGAATGGTCTGATTCCACAAGGATAAGTAGAAATCCTCATCTCGAGGTTCGACCGCTTCAATAAAATAAATTAGTCAAGGTCTAATAATTTAATTTTCTAGAGTTCAGGAGCATGTTCTTTCTAGTACCCGACATAGACTCGAGTCTAAACCTAGCCTCATCAAAGCCTTTTCCGACCTACATTTATACGAGTCATAAATTTAAACCTTTTTATTTTTCAATCCAAGCTCTCCTTGTCCTTGAAGGACTCTCCGGCAATTCCATGGTTTCTGGCGATATTTGACTTTGCTTATGTCAACTTTCCAAAGAAGAATCCCCAAGGAAAACTTTCAATGCTCAAGACAGATCAACTACACTTCAATATCAGATCAACTACATTTCAATCAAGGCTCAAGCCAAATTCAAGACAAGTTCACCCAAATTGGGGGGCTTCCTATGTGTGGTGGTTCCTTTAATTCAAATCAAACTGCCGAAGAGATGTAATGCGCGGACCTCGTTTACGGACTTCGATTATTTACAAAAAAACAGTTTTCGAAAATTATTATATCTATTTCTGATTATTCTATCATTTTACACATCTTCTAGCCTTGCAAAATCCTGACCTGAAATTGCATACATTCTAGTCTTGCATAACCCAGACCTTGCATGATGTGTCATCCCTTAGCTTTGCATAACCTTAATCCTTGCATAGCGTCTCATGCATCCTTAGAGAGTCTAAGTTTGCATTATTACATCATTATGTGCTTTGTCTGAGTTGTTTGCACCTATCTGCTTACATCTTATTCTGCAGATAATCAGACTACTTGTAGTTATCGTCCTGCATACTAACTTTCCTTTGTAGAGACCGGCGTATATAGATCAATTCTAAACTGCAGAGCGTTTAGAATCGTTCTCCGTCCCGACACCGTATACTTTGATTTTCGGTTTCCTAAACCTTAGTCAAAGTGGGGGCTTCTGTAGACACATAATCATGTCTCCCCATTTAAGGATCCGATGATGAAACATACTGTGGTCTTCTGAAAAGCCATTCAAAACTATTTCGAAAAGTGTTAAAGTCCTATTTTAAAGCCCAATTAATTATTCATGATAATTAATTGTATTTTGAGCCCAATCCTTTGAAATGCCCAATTAATAATATATTAATAATTAATTGTTTTATTTTAATAAATAAATATTTTCAAAGATAATTTTTATAGTTAAAATCAGATTTTATCCCGTAAAATCAGATTCCGGAATTAAAGGATAAAAGAAAATCTTTTAAAACGCGTTTTAAAAAAGGCTGGCAAAGGCGTGTCAAAAGCCAGGCTGGTGCGCCTGGCGCACCTTGCTGCGTCAGGCACAACTTTTCCTGACACGTGGCACTATGCCACACTGTGCCACACACTGTGATGTGCGCCTGGTGCACAGCTCTGCGTGAAAAGCAGGTTTCGTTCTTATCTTTTTCAAAACGCGTACCACGTGTCTGCTTTCTACTGGGCATGCCGCGTCATGCGCGTGACACGTCAGTCTGTGCCAGACGCAGCTGGCGCGTGAGGCGCAGTGTCGTTTTCCCTATCAATAGGCCTGATTTTCGTACAAATTTCAGAACGGATTTTTCACATTAACACACTTCGAACTCGACGAATAATTTACGAACCTCTCCACGAACTACAAAACTCCCCTACAAAATTCATACTTTCGAATACAAACACATTCAATCTACATACTTTCATACATTCAGATTTTCAGGCTTCACGATTGCTCGTCCCGAAGGTTGTCAATCTCGCATACCCAAGCCACGGTATAATCCTGAGGGTCCTTGAATAAATTAACTATTTTTATATTGAAGTTACTAACTGTTTTCTTTCCTGATGTAGATCTTTAATATAAAATCGTTCTACTATATATTCTAAACCTTTTTCCTTCTTTTTATTTCTTATTATATATTGTTATATGCTTGCCTGATTATTCTATGCACATTATATGATTGTCCTGCTTTATTACTTTTATCACCCACATGTTATTTTTGTTAATCAAAGACCTAAAGAACTGTTCTAACATTAATCAGATAATTTGGACAACCTGTTAGGTTCCCTGTAATTTTGATTGCCTAATAACATATCACTAAAAATAGTCTTTTATGTGTTTCCTGAACCAACTTAGACTAATTATATTTAGGGTGCATGAAAATTTATTATTTGGTTTTTCTATTGCATAAAAATTGACATGAATCGATATTTAGTAGAGGCCAACAATAGGCAAATGTGGTTCATTATGACCATATTCGTACCCTCACCCCCGAACTCAATCTTTGGTTCATATTGACCATCTATGGAATCAGGACGGGGAAATCTACATTGGATAAGTCCGTAATTTGTCCCTACGATTTCCCAATATCCAATTAGGTTTATGATTCTTCCTTTAACAATGGGGTAATCAAATACACGCTCACACCGCGTTGGCGAAATAAAAACACGCCTACAATTTGGCGACTCCATTGGGGAGGATTTTAAAAAATTATTTTTTTTTTTAAATATGTGGGTGAAACTCGAAAAATACGATTCATACTCTTTTTATGCTTTAGAATGACATTACCGTTTTGCATATGCATGGCTATTGTTCAGCCACCATAAGGACAATCTACCTTGCCTCATTAGCACATGTTCTATGTGTGAGGTCACCCCCGGGGGGTTTACGCTTTGTCCTTCCAAAAAGCTTCTTGAGCGATAGTGTTGGATCTTAGTCATAAGCAAACCTACCCAACCATGGCATTGTTCTCTTGTTCCTGACTTGAGAACTGGAGTGCGTCTTACACGTGGCCACCTCTTTAAGCAGCGGTACGAAGAGTGGGATCAATCTCGTAATCATGGAGCCTTTTTAGTCTTAACCTAAACCTGACCAATAGTTCCAAACATAGAACTGGACTTTAGGTTGGAACTTTTGCATCCATGTTATATGATATTTTACCTGTGATTGCAAATTTTGCCTGTTAATATCTTGTCAAATTATCATTATTATGCGTCGTACTTGAAAATCGCGGCTAAAAACAAATAAAATATCGTCAATTGGCCAAAACCCCGCCTAATCCCAGAAAAACATGTCGAGGAGTACTGCGCCAAGCGCATTAATTTGCGCCTGGCGCACCACACCCGTGTCAGACGCACGACTGTGCGCCGTGCGCAGCAATGCTGCGCGGCACGCAGTCTGTGCATCGCATGTTTTTCTTTGCTTTAGTCATCGTGGTGGTCGATTCTATGTTCGGTCCGTCTGCATTCTCGTAAAGCATGGTCATTCTAGGCATCTCACCTAATTCAAAAACAAAAGGGTCAGTCATTTCATGCGAGGTCGAGTCTGTCCTAAAAAAAGTGCATCTAGAAAAAATTGTCATGTTAGAGTTAGAATCATCATGCATGTCTACCTCTTCCCATTTCATCTAATCTTCCCTATCAATCCTAACCTTACCATATTCAATCAATTTCAAAGACTTATATCTTTCAAAATCAATCCTACACCCTCTGTTATTCTACTCTTTTTCAAAAGCATTTACTAAACATCATCAAACACGACATTTACAAAAATATTTTCAAAATTAATCCATCATCTTTTCCGAACAAAAGATAAAAACAAAGGGTTCCTTTCAAAAAATGAATTTCAAAAATTCTAAGCCCGGTCTAAACACCTTCATTCATCGAATCCAAACAACTCCATTCAATCCATTTGCATTCGTACTAGACCCATATGCATTAGAGTTCATTTTGCATTCATCCTAGGCCCGTCTAATTTGAGCCCATACATTCGCTAGCATTAGAGTCGATCTTAGGCCCATATAAGTCTAGCTCATATCAAAATTTAGGCTCATTTGCATCTTTATGTGAAGTCTAGTCCAAGTCTATTCCTAATCCATTCCCATCTAAGTCTAAGTCTAATCGGATTCAAATCTTCGGTCCATTTAGGCCCAGTTCATTCCCAAGGTCTAGTTTGCATTATATGTAAACCCTAGTTAGTCTTCGGACTATAAAAGTCAGTCTTAGGACTATAAATTTTCCTTAAGTCTAGTTTGCATTATATATAAATCCTAGTCAGTCTTCGGACTATAAAAGTCAGTCTACGGACTATAAAATTTCCCTAAGTCTAGTTTGCATCTCCATGTAGGCCCTAGTCAAGTCCAACTCCTTCCTAAGTCCATAATGGCCCAAATCCCTTAAGTCAAGCGCAGCTGGTCCTTCCATAGATCCAAAACTACCAAAATCCTCGACTTTAGCGAAGCTACTCATCCCTGTAAGACCATAATGGCAACCCCTAAGTCTAGCGAAGCTAGCATTCCATAAGTCCACATAGGTAATTTTTGAGTCTAGCCTACTTAGTCTAATGTAAGTTCCGAAGTCTAGTTGTCTAGCCTGCTTGCTCTCCCGTAAGTTTAAAGTCTAGTTGCCTAGCTTGCTTGCCCTAAGTTAAGAGTCTAGTCTCCCTTATTGTCCTGCCTTCCTCAAAAGTCAAGCCTGCTTGCTCACCCGTAAGTTCAAAGTCTAGCATTCCGTAAGTCCACATAGGCAATTTTTAATTCTAGCCTGCTCAGTCTAATGTAATTTTCAAAGTCTAGTTGTCTAGCCTGCTTGCTCACCCGTAAGTTCAAAGTCTAGTTGCCTAGCCTGCTTGCCTTAAGTTAAGAGTTTGGTCTCCATTATTGTCCAACCTTCCTTAAAGTCTAGCCTACTTGCTCACCCGTAAGTTCAAAGTCTAGTCTCTCCTATCATCACCAAAGTCAGTCGTGGAATCTAGTCTGCTTGCATAATCTAGTCCAGTTCAATCCATATCTGCATTTGCATATAGTTAGGCCCGTGTCTCATCATGGTCAAGCCCATACTAGTCTAAAACCATACCCATTTCTTATCATTTCCCATTTACATTTCCATTCGTCCATTTCCCATTTCTCATTTCCATTTCTCATTTCGAAAACCTTATTTTTTAAAACTTACAAGCGAGGTCCACTCGATTCTGTTCATGACTGGTCGACAGATTATAAATTAGGAATGCCTAAAGGAGGAACAAAATGTGAGCCTACTCTAAAGCTCATCAATCGCACTATCACCACCCAACTTCATTTAGAGTCATGAAGATTACTTTTGACCGCCTTCACAATAGAGGCGCGATCACTTCCATAGGGTCTACTGCCTTCACATTAGAGGCGTGATCACTTCTATAGGGTTACTCCAAACCCTGCACTTCAAAGAAAATTTAAAAGGTGCAACCTACATTTCTACCGTGAATTCCAACGGCATAATTCCACCTGACATCCAGTGTCGAATACCATCAATGCGCTGTGAAACATAATCGATGACAATATACTACTAATACTTACTATAACGAGAATCAATATCACCAGCAACCCTTTTGCTTAGCGCGTCAATAATTCGAAGGCTTAGTCTTTTAATTATGGTTTCCTAGGATGAGTGAGAGAGTCCTTATCCTGAGCCACTTCTGTCTTTTCCCATCGAGTCTATGTCATTATAAGACTTCATCTATTATAGTGTTTCCATTTTCATTTCATTTTATTTTTCATTTTCATTGGCATTCCATCATTTTATTTATGCTTCTAATTCAATGATGAAACTTAAATCACCTAACGAACTTGAGTAACAGTAATAATAAAAAAGATCTGAAATAAAAAAAAAATAAAAAAAATTAAATGAAAAAAAATGGACATACTTTGGATTAAGAGTTATTCCCCCTCATCAACTTCCATCATCTATTAACCATCAATTGCCAAATATCCATTCGACATCAAAACTCCACAAATATCCTCCAAACCTTCCACTACCTTAAACCAAGAGCTTGTGTGCAAGCCTTACTACATAAAAAAATTAAAAAAGATCAATGTGAGGCAAAAAAGTGAAAAAGTTCAAAGTGCGAAAAAGAAGCAAGAACAAAACGCACAAAATAAAAGATTCAAAAAAAAAAAAGCCAAAGGCAAATAAATAAAAAGTCAAGCTAGGGGGCTTGCACACAAGTTATACCCCTCGTTTCAAATCCTTTAAAACCTTAACCCATATAACCCAAATCTATGATCCTTACCTTATTTCAACCAATAAAACCTTTATCATTTAAACCTCAAGCCTTAAAACCTTTCAACCTTTCATCAACCCTAACTCCTTTTTCAATGTATGTCCAAGCCCGCTAGGTTGAAAACCCGAAAGGACGGCCTAGGCAAAAGTTAGGGCACAAAAAAATATAATTAGAAAAAGAGAAATCAGATCACGAACTACGAATGGTCTGATTCCACAAGGATACGTAGGAAATCTCATCTCGAGGTCCGACCACTTCAATAAAATAAATTAGCCAAGGCCTAATGATTTGATTTTCTAGAGTTCATGAGCATGATCTTTCTAGATCCCGACATAGACTCGTGTCTGAACCTAGCCTCATCAAAACCTATTCCCACCTTGATTTATACGAGTCATAAATTTAAACCTTTTTATTTTTCAATCCAAGCTCTCCTTGTCCCTGAAGAACTCTCCAGCAATTCCATGGTTTCTGGCGATACTTGACTTTGCCTATGTCAACTTTCCAAAGAAGAATCCCCAATGAAAACTTTCCAAAGAAGGATTGTGATTAGATAGGTTTAGTAATACCCAAAACATGTTTGGTAATTACCTAAAAGCATATGATCGAGGGTTAATTTGGGCTTTTTAGTACAAGGAGGGACAATGGGGGCCCAAAATTCAAGTCAATGGGGTTTGGTGAGGTATTGGTCCTACTGGACCAAGTGGCATGATTGTCCAATCCCATTTGAATTGCTTTGATGAGTAATGATAAATGATTGTCATTGGGAGAACATCCTCCACTTAGTAGTTTGGTAATCTTCACAACACGTTTGGTAATTACCTTAAGGAAAAATTGATTTTAATAATCCCACCTTTGGCCGGTATGCTCAAAACAGTCCCAACTTTCGATAATCTCAAAATACTCCCACCTTGATACCTTATCTTCTTACATTGGTCCTTTTCACCTACAACCTGTTGAACAGTTTACATTTGATTAATTAAGTCCCTTTTTTCTTTGTTTTTTTTACAGTTAACCTCAACCTCTCAAGGTCTCAACTATTCAAGAGCCCCTCCCTCTCCACCACTTGAATCCACCACCACAACAACCCATTCGACCCACACCTCTCTAAGCTTCTAACTGATGGCGATAATGGCGTCGCTGACACTTGCGGTCAGATGGTTTTTAAGCCGGAATTCAGATTCAAACCCGAAAATCTCTTCCAATGAACCTCAATCTCAGCCGGAACTAATGGTTGTGGATTCATCCGAGAATCCGACACAATCAACAATCAATCCGAATGTTTAACAGTATGGGTGTTAGAATGCGAAGAGGTAAGACACAGGGGAGGGGAATCTCATATCTTTTGACTAGTATATTAAATCAGATAGAGGAATATATACATTGAATTAAGGGAACTCAATTCTCGTGATATGTGTGGTATATGCTGTGAAAATTTGGTTTGTGATTAATCTCAATGGGATGTCTTGTATGTCTAGAGGTTTCGTGATTCATGATGATGATCTCTGGATTTGGTGAATGGTGATGTTGGTATTCATGCTAATCTAGAATTTATATAAATATATTCAGTTAACAATTGTCAACTGATTTACTATGAGATTTTTTTTTTCTTTTTCGGTAATGTTTTTCAAGACAACGTTGCTTGATAATTTTTTTGTGGACTTCAATGGATTACTGTCAGGCTTATGTTAGATATTGAATCTGAAGGCTTTAGTCCTGACGAAAGAGCAACAATGCTGAGATCTGCCTTCCAGTGAGAATTTATAAATCAAAGGCAAGGTTTTGGAAGGGTGGTAGAGAGAGACGTCGAATGGCGGTGAGGGGTTTGTTTCGCCGGAAGAGGCCGAAGGGGCAGGGGTTTGGGGGAGGGGGGTGGACCGATAGTGTTTTAGTTTTTTCAATTAATCAAATAATTAAATTTAAGTGTTTAATTACATAATTAGGGTATTAAATAATTCAAGTAGTTTTTAAGTACATAATTAAGATATTGAACCTGCATTTGCAGGTAACCAACAAGTCATGACATGTTTTGAGCAAATATACCTCAAAGTTGGGCTTATTCTCATATTATGAAAAGTTAGGATTATTTTCAGAAGACCAGGTAAAGGTGGGATTATTCTTATCAATTAATCCTTACCTTAAAGCAAATGATTGGGGTTAATTTAGGCTTCTTTGTACAAGGAGGGACAATAGGAGCCCAAAACTCAAGTCAATGGGGTTTGGTGAGGTATTGGGCATAATGGACCTAGTGGCATGGTTGTCCAATCCCCATAGGATTGCTTTGATAAGTAATGGGAATGGATTGTGATTGGATAGGTTTAGTAATACCCAAAACATGTTTGGTAATTACCTAAAGGAAAAATTGATAAGAGCGGTCCCAACTATGGCCGATCCGCCATAAAAGGTCCCAACTTTTGATTATTCCACACCAATCCCAACTTTGGGGGGTGCTTTACAATAACAGTCCAAGTGGACAGGCTACCGATTTAGACGGTAATTTTTTAAACACCACACCCTTAATTCACGAACTCCACTCAACCACAACCACAACCACCGACACCCAACCACCTCGAAACCTCCACCAAACCCCAAAACACCACCACCCAGAAACCAACCACTCTGAAACACCACCAACACGAAATCAGCCACCCCGAGACACCACCACCCACTCCCAACCATCACCAACCACCCCCGAAAACACCACCAGTCATCCCCAAAACACCACCATCCACCCCGAAACGCCCCTAACCACCCCACCCATCCACAACAAGCCCGAAATCCACCAACACAGCAACGATAATGGCGAAGCAAAGAGGAGAGAGAAAATGCGAGCAACAATCACACAACCTCGAAAGCAAAGCAACACCACTCAATGGCAGAACCAAACGCTAGGCAATGCGCGCAACCTACATCGGAGGTGGCGCCAGAAGGGCGGCATAACGCCACCGGAAGTACCACCGAAGGAGAGCTGCAACATCACGTCCGACCTCCACACAACAGACCTGAAGAGAGAGAAATTGGGCAAGAGACAGGGGACGCGAGAGTGAGAGGAGAAAATTGGGGTTTTCAGCTTTCCTAAACTAATTAGAAAATAAAGGAGGAAATCTCCATTTATGGAGTTTAGAAAAATTGGAGGCTTTGCTCCTATTGATACAATTAGAGGACTAATGATTTGTCTTCCAAAACAACTGACACGAGGAAGGAAGGGGATTGAGAGAGATCATAAGTCACGAGAGAAATGGGGTCTTGGGGCAGTTTTTGGGTTCATCTGGCCGACGGCAGGCAGGCGGGAGGGGGAAATGAGAGACGCGAGAGGGGGAGGAGGCAGGCGGGAGAGTGGAGGAGTTACAATGGTGGGGGAGGGGGTGGCAGTGACGGGGGATGGGGTGGTAGTGCAGGGGAGAGGGTGGCAGAGGTGGCAAGGGTGGTGGTTTCAAAGGGTTACCTGTTGTAGTAGGTTAGGTGACCTGCTAGGACTATTATTGTAAATCACCCCCCAAAGTTGGGACTGGTGTGGCATAATCGAAAATTGGGATCTTTTATGGAAGGGCGGCCATAGTTGGGACCGCCCTTGTCAATTTTTCCTTACCTAAAAGCAAATGATATGGGGTGAATTTGGGCTTTTTTGTACAATGAGCGACAATGGGGGCCCAAAACTGAAGTCAATGGGGTTTGGGGAGGTATTGGGCCTAATGGACTCAGTGGCATGCTTGTCCAATCCCCATAGGATTGCTTTTATGAGTAATGGGAATGGATTATGATTAGATAGGTTTAGTAATACCCAAAACATGTTTGGTAATTACCTAGAAGCATATGATCTAGGGTTAATTTAGGCTTTTTTGTACAAGGAGAGACAATGGGGGCCCAAAATTCAAGTCAATGGGGTTTGGTGAGGTATTTGTCCTACTGGACCCAGTGGCATGATTGTCCAATCCTCATAGGATTGCTTTGAAGAGTAATGATAAATGATTGTCATTGGGAGAACATCCTTCACTTAGTAGTTTGGTAATCTTCAGAACATGTTTGGTAATTACCTTAAAGCATATGATTGGGATTAATTTAGGCTTCTTTGTACAAGGAGGCACAGTGGGGGCCCAAAACTCAAGTCAATGGAGTTTGGTGAGGTATTGGGCCTAATAGACCCAATGACATGATTGTCCAAACCCCATATGATTGCTTTGATGAGTAATGGGAATGGATTGTGATTGGATAGGTTTAGTAATACCCAAAACATGTTTGGTAATTACCTAAAAGCATATGATCTAGGGTTAATTTGGGCTTTTTAGTACAAGGAGGGACAATAGGAGCCCAAAACTCAAGTCAATGGGGTTTGGTGAGGTATTGGGCATAATGGACCTAGTGGCATGGTTGTCCAATCCCCATAGGATTGCTTTGATAAGTAATGGGAATGGATTGTGATTGGATAGGTTTAGTAATACCCAAAACATGTTTGGTAATTACCTAAAAGCAAATGATATGGGGTGAATTTGGGCTTTTTTGTACAATGAGCGACAATGGGGGCCCAAAACTGAAGTCAATGGGATTTGGGGAGGTATTGGGCCTAATGGACTCAGTGGCATGCTTGTCCAATCCCCATAGGATTGCTTTTATGAGTAATGGGAATGGATTATGATTAGATAGGTTTAGTAATACCCAAAACATGTTTGGTAATTACCTAGAAGCATATGATCTAGGGTTAATTTAGGCTTTTTTGTACAAGGAGAGACAATGGGGGCCCAAAATTCAAGTCAATGGGGTTTGGTGAGGTATTGGTCCTACTGGACCCAGTGGCATGATTGTCCAATCCTCATAGGATTGCTTTGAAGAGTAATGATAAATGATTGTCATTGGGAGAACATCCTTCACTTAGTAGTTTGGTAATCTTCAGAACATGTTTGGTAATTACCTTAAAGCATATGATTGGGATTAATTTAGGCTTCTTTGTACAAGGAGGCACAGTGGGGGCCCAAAACTCAAGTCAATGGGGTTTGGTGAGGTATTGGGCCTAATAGACCCAATGACATGATTGTCCAAACCCCATATGATTGCTTTGATGAGTAATGGGAATGGATTGTGATTGGATAGGTTTAGTAATACCCAAAACATGTTTGGTAATTACCTAAAAGCATATGATCTAGGGTTAATTTGGGCTTTTTAGTACAAGGAGGGACAATAGGAGCCCAAAACTCAAGTCAATGGGGTTTGGTGAGGTATTGGGCATAATGGACCTAGTGGCATGGTTGTCCAATCCCCATAGGATTGCTTTGATAAGTAATGGGAATGGATTGTGATTGGATAGGTTTAGTAATACCCAAAACATGTTTGGTAATTACCTAAAAGCAAATGATATGGGGTGAATTTGGGCTTTTTTGTACAATGAGCGACAATGGGGGCCCAAAACTGAAGTCAATGGGGTTTGGGGAGGTATTGGGCCTAATGGACTCAGTGGCATGCTTGTCCAATCCCCATAGGATTGCTTTTATGAGTAATGGGAATGGATTATGATTAGATAGGTTTAGTAATACCCAAAACATGTTTGGTAATTACCTAAGCATATGATCTAGGGTTAATTTAGGCTTTTTTGTACAAGGAGAGACAATGGGGGCCCAAAATTCAA
This sequence comes from Beta corolliflora, assembly GCA_947648045.1. Classification (NCBI taxonomy): domain Eukaryota; kingdom Viridiplantae; phylum Streptophyta; class Magnoliopsida; order Caryophyllales; family Amaranthaceae; genus Beta; species Beta corolliflora. Next base: position 993,773 of record CANSZD010003181.1, read on the forward strand.
GTCAATGGGGTTTGGTGAGGTATTGGTCCTTTGGACCCAAGTGGCATGATTGTCCAATCCTCATAGGATTGCTTTGAAGAGTAATGATAAATGATTGTCATTGGGAGAACATCCTTCACTTAGTAGTTTGGTAATCTTCAGAACATGTTTGGTAATTACCTTAAAGCATATGATTGGGATTAATTTAGGCTTCTTTGTACAAGGAGGCACAGTGGGGGCCCAAAACTCAAGTCAATGGGGTTTGGTGAGGTATTGGGCCTAATAGACCCAATGACATGATTGTCCAAACCCCATATGATTGCTTTGATGAGTAATGGGAATGGATTGTGATTGGATAGGTTTAGTAATACCCAAAACATGTTTGGTAATTACCTAAAAGCATATGATCTAGGGTTAATTTGGGCTTTTTAGTACAAGGAGGGACAATAGGAGCCCAAAACTCAAGTCAATGGGGTTTGGTGAGGTATTGGGCATAATGGACCTAGTGGCATGGTTGTCCAATCCCCATAGGATTGCTTTGATAAGTAATGGGAATGGATTGTGATTGGATAGGTTTAGTAATACCCAAAACATGTTTGGTAATTACCTAAAAGCAAATGATATGGGGTGAATTTGGGCTTTTTTGTACAATGAGCGACAATGGGGGCCCAAAACTGAAGTCAATGGGGTTTGGTGAGGTATTGGGCCTAATGGACTCAGTGGCATGCTTGTCCAATCCCCATAGGATTGCTTTTATGAGTAATGGGAATGGATTATGATTAGATAGGTTTAGTAATACCCAAAACATGTTTGGTAATTACCTAGAAGCATATGATCTAGGGTTAATTTAGGCTTTTTTGTACAAGGAGAGACAATGGGGGCCCAAAATTCAAGTCAATGGGGTTTGGTGAGGTATTGGTCCTACTGGACCCAGTGGCATGATTGTCCAATCCTCATAGGATTGCTTTGAAGAGTAATGATAAATGATTGTCATTGGGAGAACATCCTCCACTTAGTAGTTTGGTAATCTTCAGAACATGTTTGGTAATTACCTTAAAGCATATGATTGGGATTAATTTAGGCTTCTTTGTACAAGGAGGCACAGTGGGGGCCCAAAACTCGAGTCAATGGGGTTTGGTGAGGTATTGGGCCTAATGGACCCAATGACATGATTGTCCAAACCCCATATGATTGCTTTGATGAGTAATGGGAATGGATTGTGATTGGATAGGTTTAGTAATACCCAAAACATGTTTGGTAATTACCTAAAAGCATATGATCTAGGGTTAATTTGGGCTTTTTAGTCCAAGGAGGGACAATGGGGGCCCAAAACTCAAGGCAATGGGGTTTGGTGAGGTATTGGTCCTACTGGACCCAGTGACATGATTGTCCAATCCCCATAGGATTGCTTTGATGAGTAATGATAAATGATTGTCATTGGGAGAACATCCTCCACTTAGTAGTTTGGTAATCTTCAGAACATGTTTGGTAATTACCTTAAAGCATATGATTGGGGTTAATTTAGGCTTCTTTGTACAAGGAGGTACAGTTGGGGCCCAAAACTCAAGTCAATGGGTTTTGGTGATGTATTGGTCCTAATGGACTCAGTGGCATGATTGTCCAATCCCCATATGATTGCTTTGATGAGTAATGAGAATGAATTGTGATTGGGAGAACATCCTCCACTTAGTATGTTTAGTAATGCCCAAATTATGTTTGGTAATTACCAAACACCTTATGATATGGCGGAAAAACGAAAATTTCAAATTTGAAAAAGGATTGTTTGGTAAAAATTTGAAGTTCAAAATTCTGGCTTCCCTCCATATTAGTTTTGTATTAATATCATATTATTTCTATTCTATCTATCATGTCACATTATTTTCTCTCTATAAATGTTCTAGCTACTAGCTTCTACTTAATTCTCGAAGTTTTGAGAGAATCTGCACCACTGTAGAATTCGAGTTGAGAAGAATTACAAAATTGACTAAGGTGAATATTTAGCATATGCAATTTTTCATTAATTTGTTATTTTTTTTTTGTAAATTTTATGTTATTGTAGTGATGTTATGAATTGGAAGTTTTCATGTAATCTATGCATGCTAGTGTTACTTGGGTTATGAATAGTTAATGATATCTATAATAAGGCTAGGTTTATATTAGTCCTAGCCTTTTCAATTCCCTTAACTGTGTTTGGTAATCTATTATAGTGTTGCCTCACTTGTGTTTGGTGATTTCCTGATGTATGTTTGGTGATTACCAAAATGTTCTAGAAGTTGGTCTGATGTTATGAATTGTAAGTTTTCATGTGATTACGCTAGTATTAATTGGTTTATGAATAGTTAATGATGACAATAATAATGCTAGGTTTCAACTTGTCCTATAGTTTTGAATTCCCTTAACTTTGTTAGGAAATTATGTATATGTTTGGTAATTACCTAAATATATGCAGGTAATTACTAAACATGTTCTGTACAAGGATACATTTATACCACTATTTAAAGTTTAAGAAAAATACCATTGAAAGAGAAATATTTTTTTGTTTGAAAAAAATAACATTGAAAGAGAAAGCTATATTTAAACTTAGAATCTTCACTATGGTTCTTTTGCTGCAAAAAATAAAATAAATATAATGGTTTGTGAAGTTCAAAATTTATAGGGTTTACTTTTTATTTTTCAGGGGAATTTGTACGGTTTACATTTTTTTAAAATTTTTAATTTATGTGGAACTATAATATTATGAAAGTTAAATCTTAAGCATTGATTGGTTTTTCAAAGTCAAATACTACATTTATTGTTGTTACAATCATAAAAAAAACAACAATAAATGCTTTAGATGATGATTATGAATGTTATCATAATTATATTTTGAGGATTTTGTCATTTCATGTAATGGAAGTAAAGACTCATTTTGTAATATTAATACATAATTCATAGTTTAATAACAAAAATATAAATTTAGGATATAAAAAATCTAACCTTTTTCTTTGTAGATGAAGGTTTCCTCCAATGGAGATTGAACTTGACTTGAGTTGATGGGTTGTGTAACAAAAGTAAGTAAGAAAATAGAGGTTAAGGTAAAAAATATTTTATATTTTCTTTTACCTTTATTTTGCTTTAAAAAAATTTATCTTCATTTATTTAGGGGAAACCGCCCCTTTTACTCTTCTTCCCCCCTTTTTCTCTTCCCACTCTTCTTAAGTCACTATCATTTTCTCTCTCCTCCCTAACCACCATTTTCCTCTCTCCATCTTCCCCTGTTTTTTTTCGTTTTTCTCTCTCCTCCCTACCATCCACTGTATTTTTCCATCGCCAACGTGAAAAAGCTTGCACAACTTGCCTAAAAACGCTTACCGAGGTTAGTTTTGGAGCCACATTTTCATCATGTTTTGGTTTCTGTTTTAGGTTCCAATCTTAGAAAGGAGAGTAAGTATAGTGTTCTTCCTGTTTTTGGTTATTTGTCTATGTTTCAATGTAGTTATTTTGTGAGTGAATTATATGATGGGGTTGGTTTGTTATGATAAGTAATTAATTTGAATTTTGCCCTAAAATAGTTTTGAGTGTTGTAAAATGTTGTTTTATGGGTTTGGTTATACTGTGGTTTTAGGATGGTCCTTGATGAAAAAACATTTGAGTAAAATCCACTTGTGAATGTAATTTTGAATATTTGTAAATAGAGTTTTGGTAAATAACTTAATTTTTGGGAATGATGTATATTATTGGAGTTGTTTTATTTGTGAACTGGATTATGATTTATCTTCAAAGTTTAATGACAAATTATATCTTGTGTCACAAAAGTTGTGTAACACTGAATTTTGGGGAATGATGTATATTGTTGGGGTTGTTTTATTTGAGAACTTCTTTGATTTTTCTTCAAAGTTTAATGGGAACTTCGTTGATTTTTCTTCAAAGTTGTGCAATATATTTGTTAAATTTGTTGCTATTTATGCTTCAGATGGCGTTTTTTTAATCAATAAGATGCAACATATGGTGATTACCTAAAACTGGTTGGTGATACCTGGAATATGTTTGGTCATTACCAAACTGGTTTTGGTAATTACCAAAACCGTCCTGTAATTGTGATTTTTGTTAAGTGTTGAGATTATTTTAATTAATGTTGTTAGGAACGATGTCAAAGCGAAAGCAATCCGAATCGGATGACCCAGTTATCATACCTCTTGCTAAGCGGCAAACCAATATGCCGAGTTCATCCATAAGCAAGGTATTAACGATACTATAATTCTTTAAGGACATTTGTTGCCTTTTTTTGAAACTCTATTATTTGAGTAATTATTAATACTTTCTAATCACTAGTAGAAAAAGGGCGATTTGCCTCGCACCATTTGCGTCGCAAGAAAGGCAAAACGACGCAAAAACATAATTTGCGTCGCATGCTATGAAGAGTGCGACGCAAAACATCATTGCATAAGCACCAGATATAGCTATATGCGTCGTACCCTATTGATGTGCGACGCATATAGCTCCTATCTGCGTCGCACTTAACTAATGTGCGTTGCAAAAGGCTAATTTACGTCGGACCCCTTGGCCCATCCGACGCAGATCAGTCCAAAAGCCCACTAACTCACTTTTTTTAAACCCTAGCGCCTCTCCCTCACACTTTCTCACTGTACATTGTCCCTCTCCTTTTAAATTCCTCAAACCCTAACCTTACGCCCTCTCTCTCTCTCCTTCTCCCACTCTTAACCGCCGTGCCGCTCCACCTCTTCTACTTTCCCTATCTCCGTGCGCCTCAGGCGAACAACGAACAATGCTTATCGGCGAACAAAATTGAAGATCTTGAGTGCAATCGCGAACAACGAACAACGCTTATCGGCTTCTTCGTGCGTCTCCGGCGACTTCGTCTCAAAACACGTATATTCCATCGCCATGGATGAATACTCTTTCTCTCTCCTCGAAAACTATTACTAGCAGATCCAAATTCTTCGAGTTTGATATGAACGCTCTTTCTCTCACTTTGACAGGTTCAGTTTTTTTTTTTCAATTTTTCAATCTGATTTTATAATTTCGTAGTCTATAATTTTCTGTTTTTAGATCTACAATTTTGTTTTTTCATTTTTTAGATCTAATTTTCTGTTTTATTTTTGGCGTTTATCGTAGTCTATTTCGTTTTTAATTTTTTAGATCTAATTTTATGTTTTAATTATCAGATCTGAAAATTCATTTTTTCATTTTCAGATCTGAAAAATAAAAACGTTCTAGATTCAGTTCATGCATCTGAAAATTATGGCCTTTTGTTTTTTTTATTTTTTATATCTGATTTTTTATTTACTTTTTTTGGCATTTATCCTAGTCTAGGATTTTCTTTTTAATTCTCTGAAATTCTTATTTTCATTTGCAGATCTGTGTTTGGTTCTTCTCTATGTCTTCTTCTTCGGAAAATGTCGCCAGCTGCTCACTTTCGTCCTCGATTGTTCTAGATTCAGTTTTAGTTTTACATTTTTTTTTACATTTGCAGTGTAATTTGTTTATATCTAGTTTACATATTTTTGTCTCTCATTCTAGATTTTATAATACATATTTGACATTATTAATATAAGATATGTGTTACTAATGTTTGACATTGCCTCTTCACATTGCCTCCAAATTCTTTACATTATTAATGTTCGTTTAGTTTAAGCATTAGTATATGAGAAAAAAACAACAAAAATATAAAGCTGAAAAAAGACAAAAAAATATGAAAGCTTAAAACTCATCTGCGTCGCATGTTGTGTTGTGTGGGACGCAGATGAATGCTGATGGGAATTGGCATGGTTCAGCTGCTGGGAATTGGCCAAGCTGCTTTGTTGGTACTTGGGAGAGCTATCTGCGTCGCACCTTGTATATTGTGCGACGCAAATAGCTCTCTAGGGTCATTTGCGTCGCACCGTATGCTATGTGCGACGTAAATGGTTAAAATATCTGCGTCGTTTCCCAATACGAGGCAGATCACTTATTGGTCATTTGCGTCGAGACCTGTGCCGTCGGACCTATGTCCGACGCAAATAGGGATCCCAGGTCCGAAGCAAATCGACCTTTCTCTACTAGTGAATATCCACACAGAATACGTGGTCAACTTTAGGAGATCTTGAGCAGTTTGTTGAGGTCATTAAAAATTTTCCGAGGGAAAAGAAGAACGTTTTGGTCAAACTTGGTTTTGATTTCTTGTTTTCCATAAATTGCAAGGTCATAGGGAAAACAATGTGTAAGTGGGTGATTGACCACTTCGATCCTAAAACACACATCTTAGATATTCATGGGAAGCAAACTGTACTAACCCCGACACATGTGGAGTGGTTGTTGGGGTTTAAAAGCATAGGCTTTGATATTGACAATAAAATGCTTGACGATAATTATGAGGAAAGGTTTATGGGGTTAGCTAATATGGATGTAGATAGTATGGCCGTGAATCTACGTAAACTTGATCATGACGATAAGTTGTTCAAGGCATTGTTCACCCACTTCATGATGACTACAGTACTTTCGCCCACTCCTGATCGTAAACCCAAGGAGGGATGGCTTCATGTTGTGATTAACGCGGAGATGATTCCGTAATGGAATTACGCTAAGTTTATCTTCGACACTTCAGTCAGTGAAGTGGCTAAATTTTAAGCCAACCCATCCGGTGCAAATGTTGGTGGTTGTTTCCTGTTTTGGATGGTAAGTATTCATTATTTTTTTGCCTCTTCACATGTATAAAAGTTGGTCTGACATTGTTTGGTAATCACTAATATAGTTTTAGGCATTACCTAAACCTCTTCAGAACACGTATAAGTTGGTCTGACATTGTTTGGTTATCACCAAAATAGTATTAGTAATTACCTAAACATTTTCAGAACACATAGAGGTTGATCTGACATTGTTTGGTAATTACCAAAATTGTTTTAGTAATTACCTAACACTCTTGGGAGCACAAGTATATAAGTTGGTCTGACATTGTTTGGTAATCACCACTAAAGTTTTAGTAATTACCTAACACTCTTCATAACACAAGTATGATGAAATGTTCAATTGTGTGGTTTACCTTAAGCAATAATTTTGTTTTTTAATTGTAATATCTGCAACAGTTGATTTTCGCTGAGTACTCTTCGGTTTGTGGCCTCAACGAGATTTGGAGGTTTAAGACTCCAAGAGTGGTTGACTGGAGTGATGCGAACACCAAGCGATTGAATGACGCCATCGTTGAGTTGCAAGATTCTTACAGAACCCCGAAAGTGAGTTTGTAAATGATCATTAAGTCCTTGAGTTGTAAGTTGTTATTTGACAATTTAGTCAAGTAAATGTTTATTGTTTTTTTCATCTCAATTGATGCACAAGATTGAAAATGAGAAGGAGTTGATCAAGGGAAATTTACCGAGCGATTTCGCGGCAAATTGCTTGAAGATGCAGTTTGTCATATTGAATAAAATTGACCAACTATCGCAGAATTTTAACCAAATGTTCAAATGGATGCTTGAAGGTCCGTGCTCTAGTAGTATAATTCTTACCAAATATGTTATGATTGCATTAATTTGGGTTCTTTGGTTGTTAAATGAGATGCTAATTTCTTATGTGGATTGTAGTTATAATAGTGTAGGTTGATATTTCAAAAGTTGTGTTGCCTATACTTTATAGAAATGTGGAATAAGGTAATCTGTTTTTGTTTGGTAATGACCTAAACATGTTTAGGCACTACCTAAAACTTAAAAAGATGGTGATAGGTCATATGCCAAAGTTTAGTAATCACCCAAATACAGTTAGTCATTACCAAAGATTGAAAGATTTAGGATTATATTATCTGAAATAGTTTAGTAATGTCCTGAACAAGTTTAGGTATTACCTAACTGTTAAAAAGTATCTGTTTAGGTAATGAGTTTCTGTTTGGTAATTACCAAACCCAGTCCGGTGATTACCTAACACTACATGTACTTATTTAAGTGATTACCTGAGTTTCTTTTGGTTACTACCCAATATGGTCAGTAAGTGGACATATATTGTATTTTTTTTGTGGATTGTATCTGATGGTGCAATTTTATAAATGAGAGAAGTTTTAGCTTTGATCTTTGTTATTTAATTATTTCTAATCTTATCATTTGATTGTTTATGAAGAACAAAGCAGTAAACAGGTTGCCCAAAACTCAGATGGTGATGATGATGGAGATAATGATGAAAAAAACAGTGATGTGAGCCCTATGGCTAAGAGTGAGAAAGCTGGCACGGATTCTGCTAGTGAGAGCGATGACGAGGATTTGCAGAAGCCGACTCAACGCAAATAGAAGTTGACATTTGCCAATCTACCTCAGGAAAGTAAGACACACAAAAAGGGTAAGACACCAACAAAGAGTGATTGGAAGGTTACACCTAAATCTACAAAAACACCTCAACTGCCTAAAGAAACTGAAAAGGGTAAGAAAACTCAAAAAGGAGAGGAGGATGTAATTGGTGTTGAGGAGATTGGTGATGTTGATGTTGAGTCCTTACTTAAAAGCAACCCTATTCTGTCAATTAAGGGTGTTGAACAGAAAGAAGAAAGTGAGAAAGAAAGCAATGTGAAGGGGAAAGGAAAAAAAGAGCAACCAAAAAAGAAAGAACAGGTTTATAAGAAGAAAGAGGAAGAAAAGAAGGAAGAGCAGAAGACAGAAAAAAAAGAAAAAGGTGGAACAGGAGAAGGTGGAAGAAGAGAAGAAACATGAGGCAAGAAGAAAGAAAAAGGAGGATGAGAATAAGGAAGAGAAGAAGGAAGAGAAGGAGGAAGATGAAGAAACGAAGACTGAGGCAGAGGGAGATGGAAAGAAGGACAAGAAAATTGAACCAGACAATGATGATGACAATGGGCCAGGAAAAGGCAATGGTGTAGGTGGGACTTCGTCTGAGAATAAGCCCGAGGAAAGCTCTGAGCCTCCTATGGGGCAAGAGGGTGGGCCTAATCCTTCAGAAGACACTACCAAAGCACCAACTGAAGAGGACAAAGATTAAGACCCTACTGTGAAGGGAAAGAAAAAAAAAATTCTTAAGGTACATTTTTCACTTTGTTACTGTTTGGTAATAACCTAAATCTGTTAAGGTAATAAGTAATAATTAGTTATTCTATTTTGGTTATAACCTAAATATGTTTAGGTGATGACTTAACATGACAGGAGCTGAGTTATCAGTTTCATGCAATTTGGTGATTACCTAAAAATGTTTTGGTACTTCCTAGACATGACTGATTCAACTTTCTTACTGTTTGGGGATTACCTACAGAGGTTTAGGTAATATTCAAACAGGACTGATTCAACTTTGACCATTACCCAAACTTATTTAGGTAATAACTTAACATAGACAGAAATACAGTTTTCACTATATTCCTGTTTGGTGATTACCAAACAGGTTTAGGTAATAACCAAACATAAGCGTTTCTTGTTTAGACGTAATAAAAAATTCTTCATCAATGATTGCATTTAGGATGAGGTGAAGTGGAATTTCAAGATCAGGATTGCCACAATCCGTCACGTATTGCACGGATTAGAAAAGACTCAGAAGGCTATTGTGGAGTATGTGTTTGATGACACAAAGGACATGGAGTACGTTTTTGTGATAATTCTTTTATCAGTTTCTCTCTTTGCTTGTCATTACTGTTTAATGTAAGGTGATTTTATTTGTTTGGCAAGTAGTGAGTTAGTAGTTGATTCTGAGTGGATCCAGGCAACACGTTCCGACCTCCGAACTCTATATCCTATGGCGCTTGTCACGGAAACGGTATGAACATCTAGGTGACTCCATTAATTACACATAAACCTAATAGTTAACTGATATTGAGCACACATGCAGGCTATCAATGTAGCTGGGGTTTGAGTTAGTGTGAAAAACCCATCTTCATTCTACATCCCAACATCATTCCGAGTACGTTATTTACACATAAACATAATAGTTAAGTGATATTGAGCACACATGCATTGCATTTAGGATGAGGGCTATTAATGTTTATTTTATTTACCTTAAACTTTTTAATTATTTACTATGTGTTATTTTCATTAAGCACGTGGATCCGGCAAAATTTGATAAGAACGAACAGGCTGATGGGAAGCAAGGACTATTGCTGTATAATCCACTTGTTAAGACGACCAACCTGTCTACAGAACTTTCTCGATGCCGTCAGGTATACACTATGCACTCCTTAGCCAAAAGATTTTTTCCTAACTTCTCTTTTAATGGGGTCCCGATATTTATGATGTAGTTTCTTGTTCCTCTGTGGTTGCTGGACCCAAATCATTGGTTCCTAATTATTATCTCATTGCCGCAATGTTGTACATACTTCTTTGATTCGGATCCTGGGGCAAATTCTAAAAAGCGATTTAAGTATACCGGGGAACAGGTGTAACTTCGAAACAAATCTTATTAGTACTTTATACGAAGGGTTCATATTTTGCGTTATTTAAATTTTTTGAAATTTGACCAACATAGGTGAAGAAGTTATCTGAATTTCTGTCGACTGGAAAGAAGGATGCATACAGCAGGAAGATCCAGGATATGCCTACTTGGCCACTGAAATCTATCCGTATTCCAGTTCAGAAAAATGGGTAATTTTCCAATAACATATAATTGGCCACTGAAATCTTACTGTGCTAGTGTGAACATAGTGATCTTGGGTTTAAGAAATCATGTTAATTAATTGTTAAATCATTGTCAGATATGATTGTGGGATGTATGTCATTAAGCTGCTGGAGACAAAGGAATTTGGAGGTTGGAACAACCCTCAACATTTTAAGGTAGTGGTCTGGGGTTATTTGGTAATTACCATAACATGTTTAATGACTACCAAAAACATCTACAACTCTTTATTTGGTTTTCTTGCAGTCTTAGGTAATGACCTATAGATTTTCAGTCATTACGTAGCACCAATTTGTTTTTCATAAAAGATGTTTCATTAACTTGGTTCTTGTTGTCTTAATGTAGGATCTGGACAGGTACCGCATCGACACCTTGGTCGATGCCATTTGTTGGGAGCATAATACTCTCAGAGATGAGGTTGTGGCCAACGCATTATTTCCCTAAAAAACTATTTTCATGGTTGTGGTTTGGATAATATTTATGAACTTTAGTTTCTGGTTTGGATAATTTTTATTTACAAGACATATGTTTGGATATTATTTCACTTTTCGTTGTAATTTGTTTATGACTAGGGATGGCAATGGGTCCAGGACCCTACCCAGTCCCACCCAGACCCTACCCTAAAATTAGGGTATGGGTCTTAATTTTTTGGACCCTATGGGTAAGGGTAGGGTATGGGTCTTGGTCCTATCGGGTAAAGGTAGGGTAAGGGTCCCCTCCTCAAATACCCAGACCCTACCCAAACCCTACCCATAGACCCATCTAAACTCAAATATATATTTTTATCTTTTTAAAAATTAAAATAAATATATATATAAACATATCCTTCCAGCAGACTTCCAATAAAACTAAAACCCTCCCTCAGTTAGGAACCCTAGCCGCAAATCGCAATCACGTAAATATATATTTATTTATATTTTGATGTATGAGACTTTTGGGATGTGCAAAAAATATATATTGATATGGAATGTACGTGATATTATGTGTGCTAATTGCAAAATTAATATACGAAATTGTGCTTAACGATTATATATACATGTGAAAATGTAAGTGGATTTATTTTTGTATTGGATCCATTTTAGACCCTAGACCCTACCCAGACCCTATCAGACCCTACGGGTACGGGTAAGGGTCCTAAAAAAATTTACCCTATGGGTATGGGTAGAGTATGGGTATACGTCCAAAAGTTAGGGTATGGGTAAGGGTCTAGCCTTACCCTACCCAGACCCTACCCATTGCCATCCCTATTTATGACTATGATGTTTGATGTAATGTCCTAACACTGATGGGATGTTAGTTTAGTATATAATATGGATCTTTTAGTGTGCATAATGCATGTGGTGGATAATGTATTCATGATTTGAAGCAAACATTTCATAAGCAAAAAAAATAAACTTCGAAAACTTTAAGTAATTACTATAAGGGGTTCCAGTAATTACCAAATCTTAACGGAAACTAAGAAAAGTCTCAAAACCGTCAATTCCAAAGTATATTAAAAATAAACAATTGAAATCAACAATCCTAAGTACAAATTAATCAATATGATATAAATGTGTTCATCCAAATAAGCCAAATAGAGTTATAAAGTCACAACATGTAAGAGATAAGAATGTCTTGGTAAGTTTGGTAATGCCAAAAATAGTTTTGGTAATTACCAAAAGCATGTGATATGTGGTTCATTTGGGGCCCATAACTGAATTCAATGGGGTTTGGTGAAGTATTGGGCCTAATGGACCCAGTGGCATGATTGTCCAATCCCCATAGGATTGCTTTGATGAGTAATGATAAATGATTGTCATTGGGAAAACATCATCCACTTAGTAGGTTTGGTCATGACCAAAATATATTTGGTCATTACCTAAAATCTGTATGATATGGGTATAATTTGGGCTTTTTAGTACAAGGATGGACAATGGGGCCCAAAACTCAAGTCAATGGGGTTTGGTGAGATATTGGGCCTAATGGACCCAGTGGCATATGTTTTTTGGTTAATTTGGGCTTTTTAGTACAAGGATGGACAATGGGCCCAAAACTGAAGTCAATGGGGCTTTCTGAGGTTTTAGGGCCTAATGGACCCAGTGACATGATTGTCCAATCCCCATAGGATTGCTTTCATGAGTAATGGGATTGGATTGTGATTGGGAGAACATCCTCCACTTAGTAGGTTTGGTCATGCCCAAAATATGTTTGGTAATTACCTAAACGCATATGATATGGGGTTAATTTGGGGTTTTCAGTACAAGGATGGACAATGGGGATAAAAAACTCAAGTTAATGGGGTTTGGTCATGTATTGGGCCTAATGGACCCAGTGTCATGATTGTCCAAAAACCATAGGATTGCTTTGATGAGTAGTGGGAATGGATTGTGATTGGGAGAACACCCTCCACTTAATAGGTTTAGTAATGCCTAACACATTTTTGGTAATTTTCGAACATGATATAATAATAAAAGCATAAGGTAATCAATAATTAAACATAAAAGGACAAAGTGTAGCATACAATTTTTAGGTAATGACAATAGTCAAAGTTGGTAGTTACCATACATCTTTTACATTAAAACTATTTAATTAGGCCTATTTACACAAAATTGACAGTGTAGCATCAAAAGTTTAGGTAATGACCATAGTCAAGTGAGGTAATTATCTAAACTTTTACATATGAACTATTTAATTTGATCTACTAAAGGACATTGGCATATGTATACATACAAAAGTAAACCAACTTTAATTACAAAAGTATAACAAAGGCCTATTTACACAAAAAATTGACACCGTGTAGCATCAAAAGTTTAGGTAATAACCATAGACTAGTGAGGTGATTACCTAAACTTTTACATATGCACTGTTTTTTTTACGGGCATTGCCAACATACTTCGCGTGACAATATCGATCTATATCGATTTTGTTATGTTTGCTTCTCAGAATTATGGCTATAGCGCGTAAACGTTCGACACGCATTGCTTTTGTCTGTACAGAAATTTACACAAGTTACTATAATAAGATCATGCAACAAAGTCAAATATATACATTGGAAAAATTGATGGGAATAATCCGATCTTTGGGTGGTCTTCTTAAAACAGTCCCACCTTTGGATTAACTGAATAAAATCCCACCTTTTACCTTATCTTCTTAAATTGGACCTTTACCTATTGGTAACCTAAAATTGCAGGTTAATCACTCACATTTTTCTTTTCCATTCTTATAATCCCCCATCCCCCTCTAACCTCCCCTCCACCCTTCCCTCTTCTTCTCTCTTTCGTTATTCATTCATTGTAACTTGTAACTGACCAAATATTTAAAAATTATTGTTGTCTTTTGATTATGTTGAGAGAACACTAGATCGTTTGCCTTGGAAGACACAAAAACACATGGTGTTTGGCAATCACAACACTATTGCTGGATATTCAAAACCTAACTCCTAAAATATACAAATTCTAAAGTATTGTTTATACAAATTCCTAAAATATACAATATCTGTTGGATAGACTTGCAGATGTTCCAGCTCCTAACTTTTTTTTTTGGGAGGTTTCCAGCTCCTAACTTTGTTTCGCTGAATATTTGATCAAAAATCCAAGAGATGCCGAAAAAACAAAGGCATTAAAAAGATAATTTTGCTCTATAATTACACGATTCGCAAATTCTATTTCCAGAATTTCAGCAATAGTTATCTAGTTATCATATTCTGTGTAACTTTTCATCAGAAAAGAAAAGAACACTTGACGGAGACAAATTCAAAAGATGGCAGAAAGAGACCGAATTGTCAATGAGGATGTCGTCGATGGAGCTTTGAGATCATTTTGCTGCAATGAAAAATCCTTAAGAAAATGATTGTTGCGATGGTTGCAACTCGGTTGTGGAAAGTGTTCGAACTCCTTCAATTTATCGGCGGAAAACCGCCATTGAAGAAGCAACAAAAAAAATTGAAGAAATCGACCACACAAACGTTAACAAAAATCAAGGAAAGAAAAAGAAATTTCCAGAGAATCACAGACAAGATTCCAACACAAAAGGAAAAAAAGTACTTTAATTGAAAGGAAAAAATACAGAGGTAGAAAATTTAACTAAGTATTACTTCTTCAACTTGCGTTAGTGCATCAGATTTTTGGTTCCACAGTTCAACTTAATGGTGAGTTGGTGACTGGTGAGAGAGAGAAGAAAAGTGGAAAGTGAGATGAAGATGGAGAGTGGAGACACAGAGTATTTGGAGGAAGTTAATTTGGTGGGGTGCAAGGTTTTAGTTTTTTTTTATTAAGGCTAATTAATGCACATAAGAGGGAAAGCAAGATGTAGGATGTGGGTTAACCGGTAGCAACAGGTGACTGGTACACCTGATCCAATTTAAGAAGATAAGGTAAAAGGTGGGATTTTATTCAGTTAATCCAAAGGTGGGACTGTTTTAAGAAGATCACCCAAAGGTCGGATTATTCCCATCAATTTTTCCATATACATTTACAATGCGTACAGTGTAGAAAATGGTTGGGATGACGTTCACATCACCGCAGTGGATGTACTTAATCACGTACATTCCACAATCATGGCTACAAAAAAGAACAAGTACATAAGTCTATCTTATATACAATGTGAAAAATAAGAGAGTTCAAAATTTTGTATTACGCACGCATTCGGTTGTCGTGTACATGGTGGATATTCGTAAGTGAAATCTTTCATGTCCACGAACAAGGGCGCCAAACGGTGACCTTGAAGCCTTTCCGAAGTTGCAGTCATCTGATGTAAAACAAAATAGGGAAAAACAACTGTTAGCAGACATTACTAGGGCTCTATCTTATTTCGTAATTACCGAAACTGTAATAAGTACAAATTTGAGTACCATGTCCATGACTGTCACAAGTCGATGGTTCGATTTGGAAAGAGAATCCATAATGTACACCTTTTTGTTACGTAAGTCAACGATCGTCAAGAACCAATGTTCATGATTCACATCAAGCAAAGGAATATACACCTATAAACAAGTCACAAGCAACGTTTAGTAAAACTCAAATGATACCACGTAAAGAAACACACATAGCAATGTTTAGTACAAACCTCTTCAATACTACTTAAGTCAGTTGGGAGATAAAAATTTAACCAAGCAGCAAAGGTGTCCAAAAGGGTCTTGTTACAACCATTAAACCCAGTCCGTTCATCGTGTTGTAATAGAACAGCCTACAGAATAAAAAATTTGTCGGTGCTAATAATTCTATAATAAACTTAAATTTTTGTCGGTCACCTCACCCTGAATGTACTTGGAAGTATTAATTTTTGGCTTTTTTCCTCAATCCGGGTCAGTTGTAAGTCATACATATACACGTCAACGAACTGTTGAAAACCAACACTAATTAGTATCAGACCAATTACCAAAACCTTTTGACATGTTAAAGTGGTGTTCTGACAGTGTTAGGTAATGAAGAAAAAAAAATTGGGTGATTACCTTAAGACTGAAGTCATTACCCAAACTCATGTCAAACAAAACTACCATGTGACCCAAATAATTTGGGTAATTCTCAAACCATCATTGGTAATTACCAAACAATATCAGGACACCATTTTGTGTTCTGCATAGGTTTAGGTATTTACCAAAACATGTTTGGGTGATCATCAAACACTGTCAGACCACAAGATCCCCAAACTTGTGTAAAAGGAAAAAAAAAAGGATGACCATATGTACCTGAGTGCTTAGCCATTGATCTAGGTA
This sequence comes from Beta corolliflora, assembly GCA_947648045.1. Taxonomy (NCBI): domain Eukaryota; kingdom Viridiplantae; phylum Streptophyta; class Magnoliopsida; order Caryophyllales; family Amaranthaceae; genus Beta; species Beta corolliflora. The sequence goes on from CANSZD010003181.1 coordinate 1,010,007, forward strand.
TACACAAAAACATTCATAGGCAGAAAGAAAACTCCAAGACTGTTGTGGCCGGTAAATAGTTTCATTTGACGGCCCTTTCAATATGTTCTTACAAATATTTCTTTCTATCGGGTCCAAAGAGGGTAAGTACTCTTCGAAAAATAGAAGCGGCCTACCACCGTTTTTTGGCGCAAATGACAGATCGACAAAATCTTCATTCGACTTGGACATCCCATTGTTAAGGGCCTTATTAAATAATATAAGTTGTTGCCCAACCGCTTTCTCTTTAGCATTTTCCTACAATTCGAGGCATAGTTTGTTGGATTATATTAGTTTGCATACTAATTAAATAAATAGGCAAATATGATAAAATTTTATTTGATACCGATGATTCTTCGGTGTCACTCCCACCTTCTTCTGATATCTTAACCTTTTCCGGTGCTGATCTTTTTGCCTACCATAATGGAGACAAATAACAAATAAAATAACATTAAGTTAAGTTAGTAAACATACATCGATGGCTGATGCGCTCAAGTTATACGGTGCTTATATGGTATTTTGGGTGCACTTTGCTAAGGAGTTCGATCATAATTGTTGACGTTTGCATATATATCAACCTTAGCCGAAGTTCGGAATTTTGGGAGGTAGTTAATGATAATGTTCTAAGTTTCGAGCTTTTAAGGTGAAATGTTATGTTTTGGGAATGCTCGGGAAGTGTAGCATCGTAGTGTAATGGGCAATCATCGCAAGGCCTAGCCAAGCAAACCACCCACACAGCTCACGTCGGCATCGAGCCTCCATCAGCAAGCAAAGCACCAAGCAGCATCGCGAGGCTTAGCACACTCGCATCATCGCCAGCCAAAGCTGCCCAGCATCATCGCACAGCCAGTATCATCGCACAGCCAGCACACGCTTGTCGCACCTCGCGACGTATATCGCGACTCGCGGTATATGTCGCGACTCGCGACCCTTTGCCCAGCCAATTTATGCGGGAAGACAGTGTACTCTTCGCGACTCGCGATCAGTATCGCGACTCGCGATGCTTAAGTCGGCTTGGGGCCACGTTTTGTGCGGGGTTTAAAAGCTTCCTAAATCCTAATATTTGGGAGGAAGAAGGGGAGAGGAGCAGAGCTGAAATGGAGGAGAGAGAGAAAACACTCCTCTCTTAATTCTCCTTCCTCACTTTTGTTATTTTTCTTAGTTTTCTTAGTTTTATTAGAGATTTCAATGTTGAATTTGGTTTATGCTATCGGATTGTAGCTTGAACTGTTCTTGAAGAAAATTAACATGAAGCTTCAACCGTTATTGTGAGATCTTTCCTCTCTATCTATTTTCCTTGATTATGGTTTAATTTCTATGATTGTGTTCTATGATTATTGCATAATTATGCAGGAACGTTACTAGTTTGATTGTGTAATTAATCTAATGCTAGATTTAAGAATAGAATCGGATTGTTTTATTCTTTTATCTATTTGTAGCAAACTAGGAAGTAACTTAGATGCAGATCGTCTTGGTTATTTCTTGGGGAAATTGAATCAACTGTTAAATATTTATCGCGTGTATGACATTAGCAGGTCTATTGGTTCTCTGTGTTTATTGCTGCTATTGGATTGAACTTAGACGCTGATCGGACTAGGTTATCCTTTAGTTAGGGTTTTATAGTCACGCTGATCGTGCTATTCAACTAAGAATAAGGAGAATACGAGATTGATTCTCAACAATAGATAATTATGGAAATAATTAGAGTTGAGGTTCAATGATCGATAATGAATTGAAGTGGATGTTAATCGGATTCAAGATCTTCCCATATTGATTTCTCATTTTATTTATATGCTAGTTAGTTGTAGTTTATTCGTAAATCTATTTGAAACCCCCCTTGTTATTAGGTTTCTCGGCCCTTCGCTTAATCTAAGTACTGATCCACGCTAAATATAAAGCTCGTCCCTGTTTCCCTGTGGATACGATCCCTACTTCCATTATACTTGCTTAGTGTGCATGAGAGTAGGAGAAATTTATCTTTGGTGACTCTCACGACAAGAGCCTACCAAATTTTGGCGTCGTTGCCGGGGAAACGGTGTTACTTGTTTGTATTTAGCGTGATTTTTGGATGGTATTGCTTGTGCTCTTTGTTTTTGGTTGACACTCATAGCGCTAACGATGCATTGCAAGAGTTCTTCTCAATCAATTTTGCAGGTACTTGAAGTGGAGATTGACATGGAACCACCATTGTCACACATGGAGCACAAGCCCAATGATTAAGCCTAAGGTACTAAGTCGAGCTAACGACTTTAAACAACAGCGCTTCTCGGGAGGCAACCCGAGACCCCTCTTATTTTCTTTCTTTTCCTTTATTTCTCCTCATCAAATTTCCACCACCACAACAAATTTTCTTTCACCCACCGCCCACCCACTACAAAGAACCACAACACATCTTAATCCGCTTGGAGCCAAAATCCACAAAAGAAAACCCGTTGGGAAGAATTCAACCGCTAGGAGTTGGCGAAATTGGAACAGTGAGATTGTTGTATCTTTTCGATCTCTTAAGCTAGGTGCAAATCTCAAAAATTCAAACAAAATTTGAATTTGTCATTTGTTTGAGTGATTCGAGGGAGAGGGTTGTGAGTTGAGTTATGAGATTTGCGTTGGTGTTATTAAGAAATTTGAGTTTGACGGATTGTTTGTCATGAGTTTTGAGCATTCGATCTTCGATTTACCCGATTTTCGATTTTCCCCCCATTTTCAGTTTACTTTTTCTTCTAATTGTCATCACATTGAGGACAATGTGTAGTTTAAGTAGGGGGGAGGGTATTCTCATTCTCATGTATCTATGTTGTATTTATTACTTTCAATTTGAAAAAAAAATGAAAAAAAAATATTAAAAAAAAAGTGATGAAATGAAACCCGCTGATTTGAAAACCCGCAAGGGCGGGCGACTCGGGCAAAATTGGGGGCTCGGATAGGTCGAAAACCCGAAAGGGCGGCCTATGCAAAAAAGGGCTAGTTGAGCGGGTGAGTTTTGTGAGCCGGAAAAAGAAGAGAGATGAAAAAAAAAATGTGAGAAGCTAGGATGAAAACCCGAAAGGGCTCCTAGGCAAAATGAGAGATTAAGAGAGAATTATGTATTTTGAAAACTCATTTGCCAGAGATGGTGTCATAAGGCGGAAGGCGCTTTCGGGTTGGGTTGGTTATTTCATCCTTGATTTTGTGAAGATTTGTTTATAATTGGCTTTCACTTTCTTTTGTTGATAGTTGGTGAATTGGAGGTCATTGTTGAAATTTAAGTCCTTATCCAGTAAGGATTTAAACTTGCATTGGTTAGCCGATTGTTTTGGGAGTAAGCATGGAATTTATCCCTTTTTGTTATTGTTCCATGGCTTGCTTGTTTAGATTAGTTGAAGTAGTTTTAGATCATTTTTTGAGGTTTGGGTGAGCTTGAATCTAAGTGTGGGGGGAGTCATTGTCCCTTACGTTTAGGTTTTGGGCGGATTTTGTTAAGATGTGGTGATGATGATGTAGTTGATGGAGAGTGTAGTTTGGTGTCGAAAATTTGGGTGAAGATTTATTTGGTGATCCTCATTTTGAGTTTACTCGAGGTCGAGTAAAGTTCAAGTGTGGGGGTATTTGATGCGCTCAAGTTATACGGTGCTTATATGGTATTTTGGGTGCACTTTGCTAAGGAGTTCGATCATAATTGTTGACGTTTGCATATATATCAACCTTAGCCGAAGTTCGGAATTTTGGGAGGTAGTTAATGATAATGTTCTAAGTTTCGAGCTTTTAAGATGAAATGGTATGTTTTGGGAATGCTCGGGAAGTGTAGCATCGTAGCGTAATGGGCAATCATCGCAAGGCCTAGCCAAGCAAACCACCCACACAGCTCACGTCGGCATCGAGCCTCCATCAGCAAGCAAAGCACCAAGCAGCATCGCGAGGCTTAGCACACTCGCATCATCGCCAGCCAAAGCTGCCCAGCATCATCGCACAGCCAGCATCATCGCACATCCAGTACACGCTTGTCGCACCTCGCGACGTATATCGCGACCCTTTGCCCAGCCAATTTATGCGGGAAGACAGTGTACTCTTCGGGACTCGCGATCAGTATCGCGACTCGCGATGCTTAAGTCGGCTTGGGGCCACGTTTTGTGCGGGGTTTAAAAGCTTCCTAAAACCTAATATTTGGGAGGAAGAAGGGGAGAGGAGCAGAGCTGAAATGGAGGAGAGAGAGAAAATACTCCTCTCTTAATTCTCCTTCCTCACTTTTGTTATTTTTCTTAGTTTTCTTAGTTTTATTAGAGATTTCAATGCTGGATTTGGTTTATGCTATCGGATTGTAGCTTGAACTGTTCTTGAAGAAAATTAACATGAAGCTTCAACCGTTATTGTGAGATCTTTCCTCTCGATCTATTTTCCTTGATTATGGTTTAATTTCTATGATTGTGTTCTATGATTATTGCATAATTATGCTAGGAACGTTACTAGTTTGATTGTGTAATTAATCTAATGCTAGATTTAAGAATAGAATCGGATTGTTTTATTCTTTTATCTATTTGTAGCAAACTAGGGAGTAACTTAGATGCAGATCGTCTTGGTTATTTCTTGGGGAAATTGAATCAACTGTTAAATGTTTATCGCGTGTATGACATTAGCAGGTCTATTGGTTCTCTGTGTTTATTGCTGCTATTGGATTGAACTTAGACGCTGATCGGACTAGGTTATCCTTTAGTTAGGGTTTTATAGTCACGCTGATCGTGCTATTCAACTAAGAATAAGGAGAATACGAGATTAATTCTCAACAATAGATAATTATGGAAATAATTAGAGTTGAGGTTCAATGATCGATAATGTATTGAAGTGGATGTTAATCGGATTCAAGATCTTCCCATATTGATTTCTCATTTTATTTATATGCTAGTTAGTTGTAGTTTGTTCGTAAATCTATTTGAAACCCCCCTTGTTATTAGGTTTCTCGGCCCTTAGCTTAATCTAAGTACTGATTCACGCTAAATATAAAGCTCGTCCCTGTTTCCCTGTGGATACGATCCCTACTTCCATTATACTTACTTAGTGTGCATGAGAGTAGGAGAAATTTATCTTTGGTGACTCTCACGACAAGAGCCTACCAATGGCATCCATTACCTTCAACGCGTTGATGTTAGTAATATTCCGAATTAACATAAAAGCCAATGACCAAACACAACTTGGTCATAAAAACAGGACCTCAATTAAGAGTATCCAACTCATTTGTTTACTTGTTACAACTCCGGCTTCAAAAACTTTGGGTCATATAACCCTTCACGCATTCACAATACATGAAAATAATGGCTTCAAAATTTTGGTCATTACCACTATCAATCTAAATTTGTTTACTTGTTACAACTATGGCCTGAAAATAACGGCCTCAAAACTTTGGGGGTCATATAACCCATCACACATTCAGAAAATACAATAACAAATACTAGCATATAAACATATGGTAATGACCAAATACAAATTTGGTCATTACCAAAACATTATGTGTATGGATAAAATAAGAACAAATAAAAAAAAACTATTCATACACTGCTCATTAACTTTTCTTCATCCACCTCGAGGGGTTTTTTTTCCCTTAACTTTTTTTCGGCTGAGTGGTCTTTTTGGCATTCGGAGGTGTTTTTGTGACATTTACTTTTTTGGTGCTCTTCTTCGGAGTCACCTCCTTTGAAGGCGTGTCCAAATCAGTTGCTACACCATCTTCTTCTTTTTTTGTCTTGGCTTTTTTGGTGGCCTTTTTTGGCGTCAACTTCTGTATTGGCATGTCCCGAAGGGTTTCCAAACCAAAGATAGGTTTGGGACGAACAAAGCGAATTTCCTTTATGCTAAACGATGATCTAACTTGCACATTAGGCACAAAAGTCTCGTCATCATCGTCAATATCCAACTTACGCTTTGCACATTTAAGCGTATCACTAAGTATGGGAGATAGAAACGGAGAACACATCTTATCTCTGTGTGTTTTCGGTTTAGTGGTGGGGACAGTTCGGACATCGCTGAAGATTTCGTCCCCTTCCATTCCCCCATCATTACCTTGTGATACATTGGTGGTGTCAACATCATTCCCATCCTTCTCACGTGCCTTTTCTTTTTCTTCCGGAGGTACGGTTGAGATTAGCTTCTCTAATGCAACCTCCATGTGCACCACCTTTGAGAATATAGCATCCATCTTCGAGAGGATTCTTTTTAAAGATTCTTCTCCCATTCCAATCCGCTGTTAACAAAAACATTTCAGTCAATGATCCTTTCATATCATCATTTGAATTCAATTCAATCATTTGAAAGGGAAATATAACCAAGAAATAATGCACCATTTTACACCGATGCAACATTGTCATATAAACCACATAAAACCTCATGGATTAGGTAGTCAATGACCCAGATCTTAAGCATACAAATCCATCATCATATATGTTATAGTCACATAATTTGAGGCCATTGGTCAAATCAATTATTAATTTAGGTGATGCCCTAAAATGTGTAGGTGCTTACCTAAAATGTTTGGAAATAACCTAATCTGATTAGGTGCTTACCTAACATTTATAGTGGTTATGTTAAGTCATTACCAAACTATCTTTAGTAATTACCTAAACCCAGCAGTAACTTGCACAAACCAGTGACATTCTACTACAATGTTTGGTAATTACCTAAAAGCATATGATATGGGGTTTGGTGAGGTATTGGGCCTAATGGACCCAGTGGCATGATTGTTCAATCCCCATAGAATTGCTTTGATGAGTAATGGGAATGGATTGTGATTGGGAGAACATCCTCCACTTAGTAGGTTTGGTCATGATCAAAACATATTTGGTAATTACCTAAAATCTTATGATATGAGGTTAATTTGGGCTTTTTACTACAAGGAAGGACAATGGGGGCCCAAAACTGAAGTCAATGGGGTTTGGTGAGGTATTAGGCCTAATGGACCCAGTGGCATGATTGTCCAATCCACATAGGATTGCTTTGATAAGTAATGGGAATGGATTGTGATTGGCAGAACATCCTCCACTTAGTAGGTTTGTTCATGGCCAAACACATGTTTGATAATTACCTAAAAGCATATGATATGGGGTTATATGTTATAGTCACATGATTTGAGGCCATTGCCCAAGACAATTATTATTTTAGGTAATGCCCTAAAATGGTATAGGTAATTACCTAAAAGGTTTGGTAATATCCTAATGTAATTAGGTGATTACCTAACATATATAGTGGTTGTATTAGGTAATGACCAAAATATCTTTAGTAATTACCTAAACCCTGCATTAAGTTGCACAAAAAACAAGTGACATTCCACTATAATGGAGAGGATTCTTTTTTGAGATTGTTCGACCATTCCAATCTGCTGTTCACATAAACATTTTTTCGATGAACCTTTCATATCACCAAAGTTATTCAATTCAATCATTTGAAAGCAAAATAAAAAGGAAAGAATGCAACGTTTTACCCCGATGCAATCTTATCATATAAATCACTTAAAACCTCATGGATATAGTTATCAATAACCCACATCTTAACCATACAATTCCCTCATCATATATGTTATAGTCACATGATTCGAGGCCATTACCCAAGATAATTATTATTTTAGGAAATGCCCTAAAATGGTTTACATAATGACCTAAAGGTTATGGTTATATCCTAATCTAATTAGGTGATCTTACCTAACATATATAGTGGTTATATTAGGTCATGACCAAAATATATTTAGTAATTACCTAAATCCTGCATTAACTTGCACAAAATACAAGTGACATTCCACTACAATAGAGAGGATTCTTTTTAGAGATTATTCGATCATTCCAATCTACTGTTCACATAAATATTTTTTCGATGAACCTTTCATATCACCAAACTCATTCAATTCAATCATTTGAAAGTTAAAGAAAAAGGATAGAATGCAACGTTTTACCCCGATGCAATCTTATCATATAAACCACTTAAAACCTCATGGATTCAGTTATCAATAACTCACATCTTAACAATACAATTCCCCCATCATATATGTTATAGTCACATGATTTGAGGCCATTGCCCAAGACAACTATTATTTTAGGTAATGACCTAAAAGGTTTGATAATATCCTAATCTAATTAGGTGATTACCTAACATACATAGTGGTTATGTTAGGTCATGGCCAAAATATCTTTAGTAATGAGCTAACCCCTGCATTAACTTGCACAAAAAACAATTGACATTCCACTACAATGGACAGGATTCTTTTGAGAGATTGTTTGACCATTTGAATCCTCTGTTCACATAAACATTCTATCGATGAACCTTTCATATCACAAAATTCATTCAATTCAATCATTTGAAAACAAAAGATAAAGGAAAAAATGCAATGTTTAACCCCGATGCAATCTTATCATATAAACCACATAAAATCTCATGGATTAGATTATCAGTAACCCACATCTTAACCGTACAATTCCCTCATCATATATGTTTTAGTCACATGATTTGTGGCCATTGCTCAAGATAATTATTATGTTAGGTAATGCCCTAAAATGGTTTACATAATGACCTAAAATTTTTGGTAATATCCTAATCTTATTAGGTGATTACCTAACATATATAGTGGTTATGTTAGGTCATGACCAAAATATCATTAGTAATTACCTATACCCTGCACTAACTTGCACAAAAAACAAGTGACATTCCACTGCAATGGAGGTCCCGAAAATGATACAAATTTGTTTCATCTAACTGTTAAACTATAGTATGATCTACGCATCAAATGTAACCCAATATAAGTGTTAAGTGCATTGATTTCTTGCAATTATCTCACACATCTTAATTTTATTTTTGGTCATGTCCAAAATATGTTTAGTAATTACCAAAACATCTTTACGTTTGGTCATGTCCAAAATATCCTTAGTAATTACCAAACAATTACAGTACCTTAGACTAAAAACCAGCTCAACCTCCCATGGAGGTCACGAAAAAGCTGAATTTTTTTGCATCATAGCTAAACTAAAGTATGAACTACTCAAATGTAACCACAAATTGTCGCATAAAAGTGTGAAGTGCATTGATTTTGAGCAATTGAGTCACAATACCATCATTTCATTTTCATTAAAACCCTAGATTTTTTTGGGGAAATTTTTCCTAAATTGCAAGTTTAATCTTATTGAAATACACAAATGAAGATAGAAAATCATTAATTCGTTACTATATACGAAATATTCAAGTAAACTTACATCCATTTCATCTACGGGTGAAAAGTTTAGATCGAAATCCATGGAGGTTAAGTTCAACAATGGTGGTGAAGGTTTTTGGGGCGAAATGGAGGTGAAGGTTTTTGGGGCGAAATGTAGGTGAAGAATGGGTCGAAATGGAGGAACAAGATGGAAGATAGGGTCGAAATTGAGGGAGAAGGTGGAAGAATGGGTCGAATTTGTGAGAAATTCGGTTGATAATGGTGGATTTGGTGAAGAACAAGGAGGAGAGAGAAAATGGGTAAAAAAAATTTGGCTTCAAATTTTTTTCCCATACGTAAATTACTGTTTGGAAGGCAAAAATTTTTTTTTGGATTTTTTCAAATTTTTTTTATTTATTATTTTTTCGATTTTCAGAAATTAATGTCATAATTTTTGGTAAATAAACAAAATAAAAACAAATCAAAAGAAATAAGTTTTGGCAATTAAAAGAAAAGGGAAAATAAATGAAGAGAGGGGTCCACTAACTAAAATAGATGGCTCACATTCATTTGACTGAATGGTAAGACAATGAATCAGTCAGGACTTCTGGATTGAAATTATGTTGATTTTTTCAATAATTATTTTGATTTAATTTGGTTGACATTGTGGTTGAGTCAACGGGTCCGAGGACCCCAGGAAAACGTGAATCCAACACCATTGTTCACGTTTCATAACACGGGAACTTTCGTGCGACCTCTCTTCACCTCTTTTCTCTCGACACTGACTTTCCAGTAATGAAGTAGATTGTTCAAAGACTCGTTCAGGGTCAGATCGCTGCAATTTAGGTTTGATCTCATCGATTACAACCCTAATCTTCAAAATTATAAGTGGTTTTTGAGTTGCGTTTTCTGAGCTCATCGATATGCAGAGTTCGTCGAATAAAAGTCACGAAAATCATGATGAGAGGTAAATGATCGTCTTATATCTATGTGAAATTATATATTTTCTGCGATTTTGATTTGTATTTTAGTCTAATTCATTGTTTTGTTTTAAATCGGAATTTGGTTTTAGTGTCAGTTCTGTTTTATGTAGCTCATTGTTGATGTTGTTTTGTTTTGAAGTTGACTTTATTGAAATCATATTGGGGTTCTTCCGCAGTTAATTTGTCGTTTGATTCCACAAAGTTATGAAAAATTGATTTCCCTGTGAAAAATTTACTGATTTTGGGTATCTTGTCACGTTTAGGACAAATGGAGAAGATGATTCACTGATGATGACCATTAATTATCTTCGAGCGAGGCTGCTTTCGGAAAGATCGATTTCTAAGGCGGCGAAAGAGAGAACTGATGAGCTTGCAATAAGGGTTGGTTGTTAGTCATGTTTGTGTTTATGTTTGTGCTTGTGCTTGGCTTTTGTTTTATCGAAAAATCGTTACATTTTGGCTATGCAATTTCCATTATAGGTTAAGGAGTTAGAACAGCAGCTGAAAGTTGTGACTCTTCAGCGAAAAAGGGCGGAGAAGGCGGCCCTAGATGTTTTTTCATATTTGGAGAGTCTTGGAGTTAGTGACATTTCTGAGGTGTGTGATTCTGATTCCAATGAGGAAGATCCTCAGTGTAAATCAGATATGGATAAGGGTGATACCACCAAGGATGACAAGGAACACTCAGGTTCAGAGCCGGAGTCTACCCCTTCATCTAATAGATCATTGTTTTGGAAAGGTCGCAAAGAGAGGACTCGACTCCTCGAAAAAAAGAGTCTCAATTCTGCTGTCTGGAGCCGAACTAGTCTTGTTCAAGTCAACTCTTCACCAAGGCATCGCCTTGGCAAATCATGTCGCCAAATAAAAAAAAGAGAACCAAGGTATATTTGCAAATATTCCCAAATTTTATTGTTGCTTTCTCTTTGAATTTTTTTTAAGTCTTTTCTCTTATCTATGTACAATTAATGCCTCCCTTTGTTGTTAAGTATCGTCATTCAATATTTTGATGCTAAACACTCGTTGCTTTTGACTGGCTTGGAAGGTTTATCATGCTGATGGACATGTAAATTGATTCATAGAGGCTCTAGACTCGAGTTGTATTTGCTTATAATTATAGGTGGTGGCTTCTGCTGTAACTTTGTTAAATATATTGGGCCCTAATTTTCAGATTGCTATAATTCCCTTAAGTTTCTTCAACTTTCCGAACTCCATATCAACTACTATCTTGCATTTGTTCATGTTCCCATGTATTAGGTTGGGAAAATCATATTTTCTAACACTTCCGTCAAATTTGATTAGCATCCCTTTACTTTTGAGTTCTGCTATGTGATGAAGGTTTTTTTAATACTCCTTTAGTGGCCTTTTGTTTGCCTCAATTTCCTTTTTAAGATTTCCCTACAGTAAGAATGATTGTGTGAGAGTTGAGACCACCACTTTACCCGCACATTCACTATATTTGGTCCTACCGATTATTGTCTTTCATCGCCGCCTAACCAAAAATTAAATTAGCATTTGTATCTCATTAGGGGCAAATAAATGAAGACATAGGGATTAGTTTAGGTCCTTCATTTGTCTTTGTTTCCTAACTTAAGGGATTGATTGGACTCATTAATCTTGGTAGATTGTTAAGACATAATACTTATTTATCCCAGTATGCTTTATTCTAGTTGTTATGGTGATGCTGATGTACCTATTGGTATGAGTTTTTTTTGCCTACCTCCAAGCATTTGGCTATTTCGATATTGGCTTATTAAATACCTTTTCATTCAAATCTTTTGGCTTGTGTGTTCTTTCCATTTATTTAACTCTCTTAGATCTGCTCGTGGAAATGAGTGATGAGGTCCAGTAAACCAAATTGGTTCCTTGATTGCTTAATGATGCGTGTGTGAGCATCAAAATTGTGACAATCCTAGTTCTGTTAGGATTTTTATGGAGTTTCCTAGTTCTGTTAGGAAACTAAGTATTTTATTTGCTTTATAACACTTTAAATTAGGTGTTTGCTTGATAAAGGGATCCTATTATGTTTAGGAGTCTAATGCCCTTTAATCATGGGAGTCTTACTAGTGGTTGAGTTTGGTTAGAAGTCTTTAAATTCTATCCTGGAGTTAGGCGTGTGATAGAATTGTATCACCAAAGCTGATTGGCGTGTGATATAATTATCACTAAGGATGGATGGATAAGTTAGTTAGTTTAGATAAGTTTTATTCATAATTATCTTGTTTTAGTGTTTGATGTGTGTTAGGACTTTGATAAAACCGTGTACTTATATACACGAGTGCCAATAATAATATTTTTCAGTTTTGTTGCTTGTTTAAAGATTGATTCGAATGCTTGTGCATTGAATGTTGGTCGTCGTACCACAAACATACAAATCGTGGTTTGTGTGCATCTCCTAGTTGCGGTTAGTGAGAGATCATCTAGTTCTCGAGGGAACATATAGAGCCTATCCTTATAAAGATCCAATCTTTATATTCTATTTGTTACAAAGTTCGAACCTTTCATCCATTAAACGTGAGATTAGAGTGTTCTTTACATTGTTCTTGATTTTAAGCTTCCGCAAATACATCATTTGGTATCAGAGCTACTCCGGTAAAACGGAGCGTGAGGGCGCGTTTTAAGTCGGAATTTGGATTTGTTTGTTGCGTTGGAAAGCTAACAAGTAGGTCTATCTTGTGTTAAAATTTCAGCCCATTCCGATCAGTAACGAAGTCGCAGCGAACCAATCAATCGGAGGTTGTCATGGGAGACAGTGAAGCGGATCAACGAAGGGATGCTATGTTGGAAGCCCTTGCCAAACAAAACGAAACCGTGCAAGACATGCTCACTCGACTGACATTAGAGGTCTTTAAGAAGAAGGGGGATGAACCACGTTCATCAAGAGATGAGGGCATCAAGCTTGGAGATCTTCCCGTGTTTAATGGCCTAAAGGGTCCATATTCGTTTTTAAATTGGGAAAGGCGTATGATTCGTCTATTTGAGCATAAGAACATGGGTGATTACAAGCGTTTTGATCATGCTATCTTGAGGTTGACGGAATATGCTAGTGATTGGCTTGATAGTTATCAAAATAGGCGTAGGAGAGAAGGGAAGGAGGAGTTAGCCACTTGGACAGATTTGCGTGCAAAAATGAGGAAGCGTTTTGTACCTAGGACATATAAGCAAGAACTCTTCATCAAGTTGAATTCTTTACAGCAAAATCAGTTGAGTGTGGAGTCCTAAATTTCGGAGTTTGAAAGGCTATGGCTTGCGTGTGATTGCAAGGATGAGGATGAGCAAAAATCCGCTAAGTTCCTCATTGGTCTTAAGAAGAAGGTTGCTGATTTGGTGGAACTCCATCCATATGACACATTTGATGACTTGTGTTTGTTGGCCAAGAAGGTTGAAAGGCAGCAAGAACCTAAGTCTAGGGAAGGAAGTGTAGTAGTGGCGCCAAGGGTTGAAAGCACAAAGGTGGGGGATGTTGCATCTAAGGCTAACAGTGAGGATGTTGTTGCATCTAATTTCGGCATTAAGGCATAAAAAAGGCTCCAACTTTGACACAAGGGCAGCAAACTATGAAGGAGAAGATGTGTTTCAAGTGTAGGGGTTTCGGTCACTTGCAAAGAGAGTGCCCTATAGAGTCTTAGTTTCCGTCAAGGATCATCAAGCCCTCATGAGGCGTAGCTACATCAGCCATGCTCGAACCTACACTCGACGCACCCCCACCAAGATCATTCGTAGGCACCAACACACCCCTTGGAGGCAATGGCTTCAACCCAATTCTTTCCCCATCCTTCAAAACCGAATAGATGTTGTCCCTCCTATGATGAATGACACTTCTATCCGACTGCCATGGAAAAGCACAAAGGTGGGGGATGTTGCATCTAAGGCTAGCAGTGAGGATGTTGTTGCATCTAATTTCGGCACTCGAGGCATAAAAAAGGCTCCAACTTTGACACAAGGGCTTCAAACTATGAAGGAGAAGATGTGTTTCAAGTGTAGGGGTTTCGGTCACTTGCAAAGAGAGTGCCCTAATAGAGTCTTAGTTTCCGTCAAGGATCATCAAGCCCTCATGGCTGCTGTTGGGTTTGAGAGGGAAGAGGACACGTTGGAGGGTGTGGTGGACAAGGGGTTTTGGCAAGGAACTCCATTGTTTGAGGCTGAAAACGAGCATACAAGCTTGATTTTGCGTAAAGCTTTGATGGCTACTCCACAACAAACTGACGAGCATGAGCAAAGGCAAAACTTGTTTCAAACTAGGTGCCTCGTCAATGGTAAGTTATTTTCAGTTATTGTGGATAGTGGCTCGTGTGCTAATGTATGTGCTTTGTCTATGGTGGAAGAGGCGAAATTACCTACATAAGACCATCCTAGGCCTTATAAACCGAGTTGGTTGGATGAGAAGAGTGGCGTGTGGGTGAAGAAACGAGCTCTTGTTTCTTTTCGAATTGGTGGCTACATGGACCAGCTATGGTGTGACATGGTGCCTATGACTGCTTGTTCATTATTGTTGGGTCGTCCATGGCAAGTCGGATAGAAGTGTCATTCATCATGGGAGGGACAACATCTATTCGGTTTTGAAGGATGGGGAAAGAATTGGGTTGAAGCCATTGCCTCCAAGGGGTGTGTTGGTGCCTACGAATGATCTTGGTGGGGGTGCGTCGAGTGTAGGTTCGAGCATGGCTGTTGTAGCTACGCCTCATGTGTGCTTGAGTTCTTGTAGGGAGGAAGTAGTGGAGGAGGCTAGCAATAAGAAGGAAAGGCGCGCAAAACTGCTTCACTTGCGCCATAATCCAACTTTGGACGAGGGAGATTATGTGTGGTTGTCCTTGGCAGCACAAAAACTTCACGTGAACCATAAGCATGGCGAGCCTATGGATGAAGGACCGTTCAAGGTGGTGAAGAAGATTGGCTATGAGACTTACAAGGTGCTGTTGGGACATGGAATTTGCGCAACATTATAAGCTAGTGACTTGGTTCCATACTTAGACGCAACTTGAGACAAGTTGGATTCTAAGTGGGGGAGTATGATGCGTGTGTGAGCATCAAAATTGTGACAATCCTAGTTCTGTTAGGATTCTTATGGAGTTTCCTAGTTCTGTTAGGAAACTAAGTATTTTATTTGCTTTATGACTCGTTAAATTAGGTGTTTGCTTGATAAAGGGATCCTATTATGTTGAGGAGTCTAATGCCCTTTAATCATTGGAGTCTTACTAGTGGTTGAGTTTGGTTAGAAGTCTTTAAATTCTATCCTGGAGTTAGGCGTGTGATAGAATTGTATCACCAAAGCTAATTGGCGTGTGATATAATTATTACTAAGGATGGATGGATAAGTTAGTTAGTTTAGATAAGTTTTATTCATAATTATCTTGTTTTAGTGTTTGATGTGTGTTAGGACTTTGATAAAACCGTGTACTTATATACACGAGTGCCAATAATAATATTTTTCAGTTTTGTTACTTGTTTAAAGATTGATTCGAATGCTTGTGCATTGAATGTTGGTCGTCGTACCACAAACATACAAATCGTGGTTTGTGTGCATCTCCTAGTTGCGGTTAGTGAGAGATCCTCTAGTTCTCGAGGGAACATATAGAGCCTATCCTTATAAAGAACCAATCTTTATATTCTATTTGTTACAAAGTTCGAACCTTTCATCCATTAAACGTGAGATTAGAGTGTTCTTTACATTGTTCTTGATTTTAAGCTTCCGCAAATACATCACTTAAGCTCAAACATCCATTTTAGACAATATTTCAATTTTGGGCTATGAGGAACTAATTAGAAAGACTTATCTAGGAAGCCGATATATTTAACTCTTGCTTTACTTCATAGAAGGTAGTCTAATTTGAGGCTCTAGGTCTGATCCATGAGTGAGGGGTATATTCCGCTGGTTGGACTTGTTGCACTGGCAGCCTGAGTTTTGCAAGCTACATGTTTCCCTCCAGCAAATCGGCGAGGATGTCCACTGCCCTAATATTGCTTTGAGATGCTATTTTATTTTTTGTTGCTAGAACATCATCTGCTGCTCATGGCATGTTGGTGCAGAAATGAATGGGCTGTAATTGATTATTATATGTATCGTTGATACTTTATAAATGGACCTGAATGCTTCCAAGTTGTTTGCCAATTTTTATTTAGTGTTGTTTTGCTTAATGGGCTGCTTAAGTTAATCAGTTTTAGGCTTTTAGGCATGAGCTTTCCCGGGTTTTAATTCGGAATTGTTTAGGTAGTTAAGGATAAGTCTTGCCTAGTCTTTTACTTGGTTTTGAACTGCCTTTAGCATTGAGATTTTGTTAGTAGGCTGCAACTTATCTGTTTTGTTAGTATTAGGACAGAATTGGATTTTTTGGAGTAATATCTCTTGCGTTTCTGGGTAAATTCAATATAGGTCTCTAATACTGTGGACTGTGGTACATATTAGGATGGGCTATTTGATCGAACTATTCAAAAACGCTAGTTTTGAAATAAAGACGTGGACTTGGATTTTTTTTTTGAAAGAAAACAAACAAAAATTAGTTCAAATGTTTAAAGGATGCTCCAACAAAAATCACTAGCAGGGTTGTTGAATTTTGTGGCTTGCTAAGAATCTTCACCATCACTACGATTACGAGGATTGGCATCAATTATTAAAATCACTAAGAAACTGATATATGGGTTGAATGTCATCAAGAAAGTTGGAAAAGCCCACTTATCAAAACAATCCTAAACCAAGCAAAAGACTGGGCAAAGATGTCCTAACTTAACTAATGCTTAAACAACTAATTCAATTAGCTGATTAGAAAAAGGAGTTTTTGTTAGATAAGACCAAATAGATAGGGTGTTTATAGGGAAAAAGCTATAATTTTTTTTGCACAGAAACGCCAAATAAGTAAAAATGTTTGTTACTTGAGAGTTGAGACCACTTTACAACTTTCCGGGACAAAAGTCAACTTTTCATAATTAACTTCTTATTTTTTCTTCCTTTTTGTCGTTTTCACTAGAAAGTCCTCAGAAAGAAGGGGTTTGATGAGGGGTTTGTTTTCGAGGGGAATTGCCGAATAAAACACAAAAAAGGGGGACATAAGAAGTCAACCCCAAAAAGTTGTAATGTGGTCTTAAAAAACAAACATCTATACTTATATGGTCTTTCACTGTAAAAGAAATTTTCATTAGGTCTTTCTCTACAAAACTCCCTTTTTATCTTGTCTTATATGACAAAAAAACCTCTATATAAGACTAAGCCAAATGATAGCAAAGCCTAAAACTTGGAAGCATTTAGCCGTTCTATTGAACTAACAAAGACGCTTAATCTAACTAATAATGAACCCAAGCACAACTGATATTGTGGATCAACGAGCCACGAGCAGTGAACTAGAACTGAATTCAAGCAGTTCTTGTAATCATCAAGCAACATCTCCAAACATATGATGTTCCAGCAGCGAAAGAATATCTCAAAGCAAATTAGGAAATCGGAATTCCTTGCCATCTATCTGGACAGAAACACGTATCTAGAAAAACTCATGCAGCCCATGCAATACGTCCAACCTGCTAAAAGGTAATGCCCTCCCACCACCCTCTTTCATGTATCAGAGTCATGATTACGATTACAATCAATTATCCTTCACCCTTATGTATTCAGATATAATGCTTAGCGTTGATTCAAACTCATTGTGACCGATCTCTACCTTATTTGCCAAGTTGGTCAAAATTGGAAGTCAAAGAAAAGTATGTTTGAAGTGTAAAATATAGATTAATAGACAACTGATTTGTGGTTTATGTTGCTAGGTCAACAGTTGAAGAGACGAGACGGGACTCTGTTAAGTCTGATGCTCAGGAAAGCAGTGGTGTGGACTGTTTCGATCATTGTCTTGATTGCTTGGACTTCCGGAGTGAGGAATCGAAGAAGTCTGCTGAGAATTGTGGTGATAGAGATTCCCGAAAGGAAGAAGTTTCTCATTCCTTTCAGGCTCAGGCACAGGAATACAATGCTAGCAGTTCCACACATGAACGTGAATGCAGTGGTGAGATGAAAAGAGCTCTTCAACATCAAGCACAACTTATAAGATGCTATGAAGCCCAGGAAAAAGCTCAAAGAATTTGGGAACAGAAATATGGGGAGAATGATGTATGTTGTAACACTCTGTCTAATGCCCATTTTTGCTAAATAATATTCATATGCTGCATACAACTTGTTGTGTAGGATATAATGACTATGTCTTTTGCCCTTATATCAAGCTCCTTATAGATGATGATGCAGAAATTCACCCCATTGCATGATATGTTTGGTAGTTCCATCCTCTAGGTTAGAAGGATATTGTTAGTAACATTGACTGGGTGAAATATACTCGCACGGTCACACCTTTTAATTAAATTCATAAATTCTGAGAGGACAATGGTGTATGTAGTAGAACAATTTGAAGGAAGACTAAATCGATGCTCCAAAAATATTGAAGTTGTAGCAAAATTCCTGAACGATGATTAAAGTTTCTAGGTCATCCTTTCCACTGTTCAAGGGGAATATGGTAGCTATAATTACATACTTCCTCCGTTCTGTTTTAAATGAAACATTGGGTGGAATGACACTATTCATTGATTAATTTTGGCTCCAATTTATCGCCATTATATAAAGAAAAACATAGTCAAGTGATCTTGTTTGATTCGTCTCGATGCATACTATCAAATTATAGCTTTTTTATATTTTTTACGTGTGCACAACTTAAGATATTAATGATTAAAGAAGCACGTCGGGTTGCGTGAAAAAGTAAACGTTTCATTTAAAACAGAACGGAGGAAGTATAATTATTTATGGGTTCTACTGAGAGAATCACTTGCTTGTTCAAGGCTTTATCATCTTGCATCAATCTTTGCTCATATAATTTCATGTCAATACCTCTTTAAGATACTTAAGATGTGCACCAGGCAAAGTACTTGTTCTCAATTCATGCTTTGATGCTTTATATGTTTCATTTTCGTTCTTCACTTTTTTTGCAATGTCATTTTTTTAATTCACTTATCTGTCTAGGTTGCGAAATTATGGCAGAATCTATTTGCTACTGTTCCTGACTTATAGTTGCTTATTGGCCTTGCTCAGCAGATTTAGTTGTTTTGTTTAGTGTTAGCAAATTTACTAATGCTTAGTGGTTGAGTATCAGTTGTTAGTAATTGACGATCTGTTGTAACCCGTTGAAGTTTAAGGTCTTGGCTAGCTGTAGCTAAACTGGTTATATGCAATTTTACATATAGCAGGATGTGACCCATTGAAGTTTAAGGTTTTGGCTAGCTGTAGCTAAACTGGTTTTATCACTTTTATGCAATTTACCATAATAGGACGTGACCCGTTGAAGTTTAAGGTTTTAACGCTGTAGCTAAAGTGCTAAACTGGTTATATGCAATCTACCATAACAGGATGTGAGTTTTATCAAGAAAAAGGTACTTTGTGATAAATGTTATAGTATAGTACTTCCTCTAACAAGTCCACTAGCTAGTTTTAGTAGCTTTCACAAACATTACCACTACTAAGTACTAACCTCTACCAAAATAGTACCTAGGCCAACACTTATAGTTAAGATAAGGTCAAAACACTAACGTCTATCCTACTATGTAATGTCATATGATTAATTGCTAGTTTTGTCATTTCTATCTTTGCTGCTGCACTTAATTATTAGATATATTTAGTATGATTTTGACTTCTAAAAAGTTGAATTTCTTTCTTTGTACCTGATGAACTGTAGCTCATGGTACTTGACATTGATTTTTTTTAGGATTCATGTGAACCTGGTAACCATTCAGATGTCACTGAGGAGAGAGATGAGGGCAAAGCAGTAGTTCCTCAGTCTGTTGAGGCTGATGAGTGCCATGGCCATGACCAGAAAGCTGGGACGGAAACAAATTCTGAGGGGAGAAGACTATCAATAGCTCAATTTAATAGTTTCAAGGTATCTCATGATGCTGATCCAGAATGTTCAGAGGAACAAAACGTCAGTGAGATGCAGCCTCATTTTGCATTCTCTGTGCTGAACAGTAATCAATCTTCAAAACATGCAGCAAGACGCTCGTTACATGCAGGTGAAGTTGATCCATTAGCCAATGATAGTGCTTCCTTTGAACATCAATCACTACTCACAAATGGACCTCGTGCACTTGTACCCTATGAAAAACCTGCTAGGATGGGAATGGTACTTGAGGCCCTTCAAGAAGCCAAGCTACTGATCAAACAAAAAATGAATAGTTTGCCAGAAACCAGGATATTTGCTGAGAGAGCTATGGAAACTTCTGCTCCTGCAAACAAAGATGTTGATTGGTTAAAACTTCCTGTCGGATCCCCTGGCCTTTTTAGAGTACCAACTGATCCTGAGGACCAATCTCCCAGTCCGAGTAAGTTCTTAAGTTCAGATTTTCCATCTGAACCAACCAGTTCTACTTTTAATTCAAGAACTCCGTCAGTACAAGGTCAGCAATATATTCCCAGTCCTATGGGCTCCAGACTTGGTAATCCTAGTGGTGATCCATTCTCAGAGAGGCAGCCAAGATACGACTTTCAGTTCAATACAAATGTATCAGCTCCTAGTCAATCCAACTTATCGTCAAACTCAAATTCAAGCTTTCCAGATTTCTTCCCACGTATGTCATCAAATCAGACGATGTTCAGTCAGTTCCCAGGGAGTGAAGCTGGGATACCTCCATCTGGGTACCCGTTGTCGTTCCAAAATCATGACGTTAGACCACATATATATAGATGATTCCACCATACGAGCTGATAGAGTCTGTATTTACTGGTGGGATTCTTCCTACTTTTGACATTACTTCAAATGCGTCAACCAAAAAAAGGTATATAGTATTGGGTTCTTTTAGTACCTACGTGTACATTGTACAAGCTCCAGTTTGTAAAATTGATGGTTTGATAGGTGCTTGCATCATGAGTACGATTCCATTCATGAATCTCAATCAAATTTAAATTTTAATGTCTTTTCCCTTTTCCTTTCATTGTAATTTGTCTGATTTTTTGACAAGGGGGTGATACATATGCAAATTCCAATTTTGGTGCATTCTCAAAGTATTCTGGACGAAAAGCTGTGGGCCTATGTTTTTAGTAGATGTGAACCAATGTTGCAAAACGATACAAGAGGAAGAGAAGGACAGAAGGCGCTAGCCTTCATCACCAAGCTGGAATTGTCCCTTGTCAGATATGTTAAATGTGTTCCAAGGAAAGCTAATCACACGCCTAAGAGGATTACCTTAGATGGAAACTGATTCACAAAATATTTCCATATATTTGTACAAAATTTGTCCAATAATGCCTCCTCAAGTTGGAGCACATAGATTTCAAATGTCCAACTTGTGGAGGAGATTGAAATTGCGCAGCATCAATGGCGAATCTAGAAAAGATATCTAGTGGGGTCAACAAGGTTATTAGGTTTTTGTTGGGTTCAAAATTCAATTCTACAAAGAGTTTTTTGTTAGAAACAACCTTTTATAAACACTTTTTTGCAAAAAAACAACCTTTTAATTTTTTTTGCAACTTACAACCTTTTTTGAAACTTTTTTGCGAGATGAAACCTTTCTTGAAACTTTTTTGCGAAATGGAACCTTTTCTATTTTTCCGTCATTGACCGTTAACTTTTTGCCTTTGACCGTTAACTTTTCATTGACCCTCACCTCAGGCAACCGGAACACCACCACCGTCTACAATCACGACCCTACAACCGACCACCACCACCGACTGTCCGCCCATCCTTCCTTGCAAACCCAGCCGCAACACCATACCGGCCAACAACATCCCCTCAACCAGCCCCTCCCACCTCCTCCCAAAATCAAAGTTGCTTTCCTCCCCGCGCTGCTGCCTCGCCGGCGTCCCAAGCTTGCCGGAGCCGCGCCTACCTCCCTTGCGCGGTACTGCTGCTGCTGTGCTTCGTTCCCCTGCTCGGTCTTCTCACTCCTCTTCGTGGTGGTAGTGTTGGGTCGCCCGCCTTGTTTCGTCGCGCCCGCGGGCCGCTTGTTCGTCACTCCTCCACGCCCGCCGCCGTGCTTGTTCCCGCCGCCGCGCGCCGCTGCCTTCCAGTTCCTCGCTGCCACCGCGCTTCTCCTCTATCCTCTTATGCTTGTGTCGGTATTAACCCCTTTTCTCTTTCCCTTATTCTGAATTTTTTATGATTTTGGGTTAGGTTAGTGGTGGAAATTTCGGGGAGGAGGAAGGAAAGTGGAGGTTGGGGTGGTAGGGGTGGTGATTTCGGGAAAGGGGGGAAGGAGAGTGGTGGTTTGCGTGGTGGTTGCAAGGAGGATGAAGGAGAGTGGTGGCTGGGGTTGGTGTTCAGGGAGGGAGATGGAGTGAGGAGAGAGATTGGAGGGTGCAACTGACGGTCAACGCACAATATTTAACAGGCAATGACGGAATTCCAGCAAAAGGTTTCATTTCGCAAAAAAATTTAGTTTTAGGTTTCATTTCGCAAAAATTTTTGGTTTTAGGTTGTAAGTTGCAAAAAAAACTTTTAAAAGGTTGTTTTTCGCAAAAAAGTGGTTTTAAAAGGTTGTTTCTGACAAAAAACTCTTCTATAAATGAATTTTAAAAACTCCATTTTAAGTAGTTAAATGCCCAAACATGTGAGATTCAAATGGGGTCAATTTTGAACTCTACCCAAAGCCATTTAAAAAAGGTCCGTCACTTAGATCTTTGTCAAATATAAGAAGGGGAGATAAGACCATCATCCATAGCAACTATGGATCAATACAAATGAAAATTAATTAACTAAGAACCAAGGCACTTTTTTAGATAGTATGTAGAATTATAAAATTATAATTATTACACCTTATGAAGAGTACATTGTATTTAACAAATAAATGTCCTACCAAAATGTTGAAGATCCCATATATATTATGAATTCTCGTAATTTTCCAAAATGGAGATGATCGTAATTCTTACATCCCATTTATATTATGAAATCTCATATAAAACCATCTTAGAATGATTTATGATAATTATATATAGTCTCGCCATGATAAACTGGGATCCTCGAGCTTGTCAACATTTTTCTTTATTAAAAAACACGTAAAAAAAAATTGAAGCCATACATGGAAAACAAAATTAAGAAGTCAATTATTTGGATCCAGCAGGCTTAGACCCACCACCTCCTACACCACTTGTAGGTGGTTGTATACCACCAGAATCAATAGGCTTAACCTTAAATCTTTCCGACTTAAGACTTTCAGCATCCCCAAAACTCAAACTTCTCTGTCTAATGATCCCTCCCATTTTACTATTCTTCTTCTCCACTCGATGCACTGTCCTCATTTTGCTGAATATAGCCTCAAAGTCTTGCCTGTGAACAGGCATGATCTCGTTGAAGATGTCTTTTCTACGCACAGAAAGCTGTCTGAAGAAGTCGAGTAGCGATACGAGCCGAGGATCGACTAACGGCAGCATCATCGTCATTGTCGTTTCATTCAATGGCGTACCTTGAAAGGGCGTGTTGTTTCGTGTCGTGGTGGTTGAGGTGATCGAAGTTGCATGATCATGTTGATCGTCGTCGGCCTCTTCTGGCCAGCTGGCTTGGTTGTTTTCTTCTTGGTCTTTGATGAATTCAGGATGATCTTCTGTAGGAATGTAATCACGTTGTTGTATTAATTCTGGGTTTGATGAGCTCCCACAGCAATTTCCCATGGTTTATGTGGAGATTTAAAGAGGGTTATATTTGTTAAGTTGGTTAAACTATGTTTTTATGGGTACAAATTTTTTGTAGGAGGAATATGACTGATTTCCAGATGTCTGTATGATTGTTTTTAGAAGAAATTATGCGGATTAAGCAAGATATAACAATTACTTTAAATTTAAAGGTGGACGAAGCCGCGTTGTTGTTATTGGTCTCACGTCTACGGTTAGTTCCTAGATAAGAATTTGCACTATCACAATGATTTTACGGTTATTTCACCAAATACCCCTGACAAATAAATTTATTCACCAAATACCCCCACTTTTTTCAAAATTCACCAGATACCCCTGACCTTTAAAAAAATTCACCAAATACCCCTAACCTTTAAAAAAATTACCCAAAATGCCCTTAATGACTAACGGCGGTTAACTCCGTTAGTCATTAACCCTAATTAACCCTAAAAACCCTAAAAAGTCCTAAGTCAACTCAATTAACCTAAGTCAACCCAACTCTCTCTCTCCCTAACCCACTCCCAACCCCACCAGCCCCCCACCCACCCCCCTAGCCCCCCCCATAACCCACATCCCACCGGCCCACCCCCCTCTCCCTTCCCCGCAGCTCCCCCCCCCCTTCCCCGGCCCGCAGCTTCCACGCAGCTCCCCCTCCCCCCTTCCCCGGCCCGCAGCCTCCCACGCAGTAACCCCCTCCCCCTCCCACGCAGCAACCCCCCTCCCCCCCTCCCACGCAGCCCCCCCTCCCACGCAGCAGCCCCCCCTCCCCCTCCCCCTCACCGATGATAATTGTAGACATGTTATTATATCGGCCTTGTCGCCCGATATCGGCCCCGAGTTCGAAGGGGGGGAGCGATTTTGCGGCGGGGAGGGGGGGGGGGAGGTGCGGGATTCGAAGGGGGGGGAGGGGGAGAGGGAGGCGCGGATTCGGTGGGGGGGGGGGGAGGCGCAGGGTTGTTGGGGGGGGTGGGGGGGTGGGGGTGGGGTGGGTGGTGGTGGGTGGGGCGGGGTTGGTGGGGCCGGGGTTGGGGGGGGGTGGGGCCGGTGGGGTTGGGGTTGGGGGTGGGTTAGGGAGAGGGAGTTAGGTTGACTTAGGGCTAATTAGGTTGATTTAGGGCTAATTAGGTTGACTTAAGGCTAATTAGGTTGACTTAGGGCAAAATTGTAAATAAAAGCTAACGGAAGACTAACGTCCGTCAACAAAAGGGTATCTGGTGAATTTTTTTAAAGGTCAGGGGTATCTGGTGAATTTTGAAAAAAGTGGGGGTATTTGGTGAATAAATTTATTTGTCAGGGGTATTTCGTGAAATAACCGATGATTTTAATAATCCAGGAAATTGCCCTTGCATCACTAAAGTTGGACCCTGAACCATCAGAAAAGAAGTTTGACTTGGTGTTGATGATGTTTTCTGAGTTTCTTCTATTTTTATTTATTTATTTTGGAGATCTTATTTATGGTTTATTATACTTGTTTGGGCTCAATAAATGACCAGCCCAATATCACAAGAAAGTCATCTAATTAGACAGGTGGCAGCAGTGGGTTCCACTCAGGAGTTGACCTAACTTCAGAAGTTTAGGGATTCACAACAGGGCTGGAAAAGATGGTTACCTGAAAAGGCAATATAGCCACTTATCCCAAGAAAGACCCATCTTATCAAAGTTACCTGTTTGGAAATTTTCAACAGTATAAATAGCACTTGTCTCATCAATGAACAAGTATCCAATTCCAACCTATCAAAAGCTAGTGCATCTCTCTCTATATTGATCACTTTCTCTCTCTACCTCAATCACATCTGACTTGAGCGTCGGAGGAGCGATCACGGAACAACCCCCGGGGTAGTCTAACCTTGTTTTGCAGGATTCCGGTGTACAGATAACGGAACTCGGGCGAACCTTCATGGGGCCCACATCAAGTCTCTCAACCTTGTTTTTCACGATTCCGGTGTACGGATAACGGAACTCAGGCGAACCTTCTTGGGGACCAAATCAAGTCTCTCAACCTACTACAATCCTTAATTTCTTGACAGAAACAGTTTGGCGCCGTCTATGGGGAAGTTACAAACAAAGTCGCTTCGCCACCACTTAGTAAGATTCACCTCATCGCCACTCAGCAATGGCCCCAACCAAGAACACTCGCTCAGAAGCTAACCCCAATCTGACCGGAAGTCCCCAGGCGTCCGGACAAGCTCAGAGGTCCGGACGAGCACCTTCACCTCCACCCACCGTACCCCCACGATACAATCCATGGATCCCAGAGATGAGGAGTCCAATGGGAATTGACTTGTGCCATTAGGTCAGCTACAACAAGCCGACCCCCAACTTATCTCCACAGCAGATATCACTCTGATAGCTGCTCAGCTCCAGCAGACCCTACAGTGTAGCCTAATGGAAATGTTGGCAAACCTACAACAAGGGCGCCCGCAACTGAACCCCAACGAGCAAGCTTTGGTGCCCTCCCATCGGGAAGAAAACATCCCTCGCTCTATCCATGGTCAACCTAGCCGGCAACGATCCGGAGCGAAGGAAGACATCCAACACGATTGACAGAGATCCAGGCAAGGAGAAGACGAGCGCTATCCACCCAAAGGAAGGTCCGCTCGGAAGGGGGAGGAGACCCATGTCTCAAGATCGCCAAGGGGTAACGACAGGCGCCCTTGGTATGATGCCAGTAAAGGGTATGATACCAGACATATCCTCGACAAGAAGGCCGCTCAACGGGTAGGGCACGGTGACTCGGCCCAATCCAGACCCCCTCGGATCATCAGCGGTGCCCTCAAGTTCATGTTCCCCTTCAGTCAAGCAATCTTGGAAACCCCCAGCCCAGGAAAAATTAAAACACCCCCATCGAACCGTTCGCGGGCCTAACCAATCCGGATGATCACATGGCCACATACAAGGATCAAATGAGCGTTCAGACAAGCTACGAAGCTGCTTGGTGCCGTTTCTTTCCCACCACATTAAAAGGGCTGACGCTGAACTGGTTCCAGGAGCTACCCACCAGAATCATCACAAATTTTTCGGTACTGGAGGACTTGTTTATCCACCAATTCGTTGCGGGAAAGAGACAAAGGAAACCAGCCTTCACTTGATGGCGGTCAGACATGAGAAGAACGAGAGTCTAGCCGACTACATCAAACAGTTCAATGAGGAATCGCTGAAAGTTTCAGATTTACAGGATGCGGTAGCATTTGCTGACCTGATGTCAGGACTACTACTCGGTCGGTTGAGATGGTCCTTGGCTGAAAACGAAGTTAAGACCTTCTCAGAAGCAATGAACCAGGCTCAGAGGTTCATTCAGGCGACATACATATGTTGCCATTCAGATGATGGAAGTAAGAAGAGAAAAGAAGAAGGAAATCACAAGGACCAGCCGAAACAATAGGAAACGGGAGAAGGGCAAGCATAAGGTGGATCAGGCGAACAGTGGGGACACAGAGGGGTTCATCGGGGTCATAGCAGGTGGTTTTGCGTCGGGAGGCCTAACTGGCCAATCCCGCAAGGCCCACCTACAGAGTCTCAAGCACCAAGTGCTTGACGTCCATCACCCCGACCCGACTGCCCTGTAATGACGTTCGGAGAATCCAGTCGGACTCTCCACACGTCGCATGATGACCCCTTGGTCATCGAGTTAAAAGTGGCCAATACAAGAGTCAAAAGAGTGCTGGTCGACAGTGGGTCGTCTGCTGACATAATCACCTTGGAACGCCTCAGAAAATTGAAATACAGTGAGAAGGATGTAACACCCCTGAATCAGCCACTCATAGGCTTCGGGGGAAACTCTGTGCACCAAGTCGGATCAGTAAAGCAACCCACTTGGATGGAAGAGAAAGGCAAGGGAAGAAGCCTACTGCTTGACTTCCTAGTGATGGACATCTCTCTACCATATAATGTTATAATGGGAAGGCCGACCCTTAACAAAGTCAAAGCTGCAATTTCGATCTACCAGCTCCTCATGCAGTTCGAAATCGACGAGGGTAAGGTTGGAAGGATTCAGGGGGATCAGCAAGCATCAAGAGAATGTTATGTCAACAGCCTAAAATACAAGGTCGACGTCCAAGAGGACTCGAAAAACAGAAAACGAGAGGAGAACCAACCAACAAGCGGCCTCGGGGTATACATTACTGAAAACCCTAAGCAATACGAGCGCCCTCAACCAGCTGAAGACGACGAAGAAGTAATCATTGATAAAGAACTCGGTCGTGTTGAGGGTAGGCAAAAACATGGATCCTGAAATAAGGGAGGAGATCATCCAAGTACTCACTGAGTACAGAGATGTCTTCCGCTACGAAGCCTCGGAGATGCCCGGCCTAGACCCCAGAATCATGTGCCACCAGCTCAACATCAAAGAGGGATTTAAACCAATCCACCAAAAGCTGAGACACCATGGTCCCAAACGGAACGCTGCAGCAGCAGCCGAAGTCAAGAAATTGCTTGAGGCAGGCTTCATAGAAGAATGATAGTACTCGGAGTGGTTCGCCAATGTGGTGTTGGTCAACAAATTGAGTGGGGCATGGCGGATGTGCGTAGACTTCACAGACTTGAACAAGCCCTGTCCAAAACATAACCATCCACTACCCAAAATCGACAGGTTGGTCGATTCAACTTCTGGGCACGCCCTCTTAAGCTTCATGGATGCAAATGTTGTGTACCACCAAATTCCAATGGTTGAACACGAGCGGGTCCATACCGCCTTCATCACAAACTAGGGCGTGTACTATTATAAGATGATGCGGTTCGGACTCAAGAATGTAGGGGCTACATACCAACGAACAATTAACAAAAATCTTCAACGACCAGCTCAGTTGGAACATTGAAGTATATGTTGACGATATGATCATCAAAAGCAAAGCCCAGGGGGATCACCCCTCAGATCTAAAACAGACCCTCATGATGTTAAATCTGAAGAAGTGCGTCTTCAGAGTGAAGGGAGGAAAGTGCCTCGGATTCCTGGTGGACGAGAGAGGAATTGAGGCCAACCCAGACAAGATTAAGGCGGTCATTGAGATGAAATCCCCTCGGAACGTACGAGAGGCGCAAGGCCTAACCGATTGTTTGGCGGCCCTCGGACGCTTCCTCTCCAGGTCAGCGAACAAAGCCTTTGTTTTTTCAAAGCTCGGAAAAAGAAAAGAGTTCACTTGGGACGAAGAAGCCGAACAAGCCATCACATCGCTCAAAACACACCTATCAACACTCCCTAAGTTGATCTCCCCCTTGCTGGGGGAAACCTTGTTCATATACTTGGCCATATCAGAATACGTGCTCAGCGTCGTTCTAGTAGTCGAGAGAGAAGAGAAGCAATACCCGGTCTATTTCATCAGCCATGCCTTCCGAGGGGCAGAAGCGAAATACAGCGAAGCAGAGAAAATGGCATTCGCCCTCGTAATGGCAAGTCAGAAGCTAAAATCTTACTTCCAGGCTCACCAAATCAAATTCCTCACCGGACAACCGCTCCGAAAGTTGATAGAGAGCAGAAATCACTCTAGTCGGATGACTGACTGGGCGGATCAGCTAGCCGACTTCGGGCTAGAGTATGAGCCTAGAAGGGCTATCAAGGCCAAGCCCTGGCTAATTTTATAACAAAATGCACCACTAGGCCCCCAGTCGGAGAGCAAGATAGTTGGGAGTTGCAGGTGGATTGATCGTCCACTAAGACCGGGTGCGGAGCCGGGCTAGTGATCAAGCCTTCGGTCGAAAAAAAGATGGAACATGCGATAAATTTTGAATTCTTAGGATCAAACAATAAATCTGATTATGAATCACTCATACTCGGACTCCAACTTTGTATTCTAGCAGGAGCCACATCCATCAAAGCAAAATCCGACTCACAACTCATAGTGGGGCATGTGTCGGGGGAGTATGAGGCCAAGAAGATAAGATGAGAATGTATGATATGTCACATTTATATATAGTGTTTAGATGCATCTTGATTGCATTTAGAACTCCTTTTAGAGCATTTAGGTTCATAATGGCATGAATTACGTAAGTTATGCTCTACTACTCCCCGTTTGCATGTTCCGATAATTTTCAAATTATTTTGATGCAAATTGATTATTATTATCTAAGATCAAGCCTATTAATCATTGAGGATGACGATAGCTTGCACAAGGATCACAATGCATCCGTTTGGGACAATTTCGAGTTAGAATGAAGCAAAGAGTTAGTGAAAGAAGTGCCAAAACTGACACATGCTCACTACTTTGATCATAACTTTTGATAGAAACTTGATAATCAAGAAATTTCAGTTGGCTTGGAAACTAGACTTTAAAGGCTTTCCAATGATAGGTCACAGGCCCCAAACGGACTTACGGTTTGAGAGATACAACCTTCATAAGTTGATGCAAAATCGCAGTTTTCCCGCTCGGTCGACCGGGCGGTTTCGCCCCACCGGGCGAGACGAAATCTTCTTCAGAGTCCAAGGCATGTCCGCCCGGTCAACCTGGCGAGAAAGGAGCCAAAATCGTTTGGGCAAAATTGTTTCTTTACTCGTAAAATCAAGACACCGTCGCCTGACCGGGCAGTTTTTCGGGAGCCTTAATTTTTGCCATTTTTAGCCGGTTTTGTAAAAACAATAAATAGGTTTTTAGTATTTTCGATTAGTTCATCTTTTATTCTGCGTTTTTGGTTTAAACACTTAGTCTTTTTCTCTCTAGCTTTGTATGAACTCTTGCCCTGGAAGATTATATAGATCATTGATTTCGTTTTCATAGTTCTTCAATCATTCGGTATTCTTCTTTGCTTTGCTTACTTTAATGAATTCTTCTACTTGCATTATGTTTATTGTGTTTATTATTATCATGAGTGAGTAGTCTTTTTCTAGGGCTTAGAGAGGGAAGCCATGTTTGTACCTAATGTATTGTGGTTTAAAGTTCTTCGATATTTGGGTTGAATTAGAATAATTCCTATTGATTTGTTATGCTTGATTAATTAATGTAATTGCGCAATATCATGGGTTATGCTTAGATAATAGGAGTTAGAATCGAAAGATCATACTCATTATAGGCTTGTTACAATAGGTAGGTCTGATTATGTTGAGCGACCGTACTGGCATATGTTGATCTAAGAGTTGTTAAGGCCCGACCGTAGGATTAATGAAATACTCTAATTATTCGAACCTCAATCCAAGTTTTGTTGAATTATATTGTAGTGATTAAATTGGTATAAGCATGGTGGACCGATCGATTGCCCTAGGTTTTTAATTATTTGATAAACTTCCATTTTTTGTGTTCTAGGTTATTCTAGTTTAGTTGTTAATTATTATTCAATCAAATTCCTCTCTTGAAGTAGTTAAATAATTAAGCACAAATCTATAGAATTCTTCTCCCTGTGGATCGACCCGTATTTGCCAGTTTCTGCTAACAACAGACACCGTGCACTTGTGGTATATATTTTAAAACCCATCAAGTTTTTGGCGCCGTGACCGGGGAGACGACTAGTTTCTATAGCTTTTTAATTGATTATTTGAACTATTTCTACTTTCTCATTGGAACTTCAAGTTCCCATTGAGGTAATCTCACTGCACATTTTTCTTTGTTTCTTTTATGCCCAGGTCTAAAAGAACAGGTACTCCAGTTCCAACTGATCGTGATCTTGAGAAAACCCTCCGACAACTCAAGAAGAAACAGAAGAAGAAGAAGCAATCTGTTAATCAGGGAAAATCCACGGATGAACCATCAGAATCAATTATGCCTCCTAAGTCATTGAAGTCTTATGGGGTACCTTCCCCTGGCAATGTTCCCACATGCCCTACTATGCCTGACATACAAGCGGCCAACTTTGAGATCAAACCTGCCCTCATTCATATGATCCAACAAAACCAGTTTGGAGGGCATCCATCTGAAGACCCTGCAAATCATTTACAACGGTTTCAACAACTCTGTCGTACCGTTAAGCATCAAGGGGTCACTCCTGATCAGTTGAAGGTCATGGTATTTGAGTTTTCTTTGAAAGACAAAGCACATAAATGGTTGAATGATGTTACAGCAACTGAATGGAGTGCTATTTCTGAAGCATTCCTGAAAGAGTACTACCCTCCTACCAAAACTGCAGAAATCCGACATAAACTTGTTACCTTCCAACAAGAACCTGAAGAGACACTGAAGAAAGCATGGAATAGGTTCAAGGACCTGCAGAGAGAATGCCCACACCACAATCTTGACAAGTGGTTCATCACCCAAGCATCCTACAATGGTCTACAACCCCATATCAAGAGTACAATTGATTCATATGCAGGGGGGTGTTTTCCTAGATAAGGAGGTGGATGAAGGGTACAGTTTTCTGGCCAACGTAGCAGCAAATGATCATAGTTCTTCCAGGACTATTACAAAGAAAAAGTTGGATGCTGATGCATATGCACTATTGTCTTCACAAGTAGCCCAGTTGAGCATGAAAATGGATGCGCTGAAATTATCACAGTCTAGTACTTCTCCTATGAGTATTAATGCGATGTCTTCCATGGCTCCTATTACCTCTTCTTACTGTGAGGTGTGTGGTGTTCAAGGCTACTTTGGTTATGATTGTTCCTATAATCAACCTGACCCGAATCAGATGGAGCATCCAAATGGTTTTCAACAGAGACCTCCACACAACCCATACTCCAGCACATTCAACCCAGGTTGGAGGGATCATCCCAACTTTTCCTACAAAAGCAACAATGTTCAAAACCCTCAACCTATGCAACAAACTTCCTACCAACCACCACATCAAAACCCTGCTAGACAACAGTACTACCAAGGGGCTCCTCAGATCCCCCTCTTGGTTTCAATAGGCCTTCACACCAAGGCTATCAGCAACAACCTTCTCAGAATACCGGCTCACAAGAGCCCACTGTGTCTGATCTGATGAAGATGATGATTTCTATGCAGAAGAGTCATGAAGAGAGCATCAAAGAGTTGAAGAACACTACCAAACATTTGGAGACTCAACTTGCTCAGGTGGCCGGAAATAATGCACAGAGGCAACCAAGTCATTTGCCGGGGCAACCCATCCCCAAGGAGACTGTCAATGCCGTTACACTTCGTCGCGGCACTGCTTATGATGCTCCTCCCATGCCCATTGATGATGCTGCTCCTAGCAAGTAGAAGGAGGTGGTAGAGGAAGAAGCGGAGAAGAGTTCGATTCTGAGGTCGAACTAGCTAAGGAAGATCAGATAGGAAAGCAGAAGGAAAAGGTTTCTGAAACGCCTATTTCACCAAGGCTACCTTTTCCCCAGAGGATGCAGAAGTCGAAGGTCGATCAGCAACTTGGTAAGTTCTTGGCTATGGTCAAGAACCTTGAGGTAACAATTCCTTTTACTGAACTTATTTCTCAAGTGCCTGTTTATGCTATGTTTTTGAAAGACATGATTACTAAAAAGAAAGACTTTGGTGGGGTAGATCGAGTCGCTCTAACTGAAGAGTGTAGTGCTGTTTTACAAAATAGAACCCCACCTAAGTTCACTAGTAGAAAAACGACGATTTGCGTCTCCCCAAGTGCGTCGCACAACAGGAAAAACGACGCAGAAGTGAATGGGGACATCATTTGAGTCGCATGCAACTGGGACTCGACGCAAAAGACTCCATATGTGCGTCGTATTTAGCTAGCGTGCGACACAAAATATCATAGCACAAGCTATGTGCGTCGGATAGGCAAAACATGCGACGCACATTACAGAAGCCAAATCATCTAATCCACAAGTTATGCGCGTCGGATGTATGGTATTTGCGACGCACATAATTGAACCTTAGCATCTGCGTCGGATTCGGCCTATGTGCGACGCAAATGTCTTCCCCCGCAGACACGAGGATCTGTGTCGGATGTATGGTATGTGCTCAGTCATTCTTTTTTCGCCCTAATTAAAAATAAACACGCTATCTGCGTCGAACACTCTTATGGTGCGATGCAAAAGGTAATTTGCGTCAGACATTAAGGCCCGTCCGACGCACATGATCTAGGCCCACTGCTTCTTTTTTCCAACATTTTGAAGCCCTAAACATTTACTCACCTCAAACTCGTACTCACTCTCTCTCTCTCCTGCGATTGCGAATTAGCCTCACTCTAGATCTGGTACTCACTCCTATCATCGTGGCAGTTTGAAATCCGAAATCCGACTTCAACACGATGAAGCAGCATCGGTCTTCGCAATGGGTATAAGTTTTTACATTTCTTTAATTTTTTGGTATTTTTGCAGAATTTTTCCCAATTCTTTTAGGTTTTCTCTAGTGTTTTTTTCATTCTTTTTATGAATTATTCTTTTTATGAATTATTTTTTGGTTTTAATTGATTGAAAAGGGATTACAATTTTCGCTAGCAGTATGTGTTTCTCATGCGACGGAAAAAACTGGTTATAATTGATTGTGTGATTTCATTTTTCTTGTTTATTGCTCTCTGATTTTGATTCTAATATGATTTGTTTGTTGTTAATTTGGAACTTGGAACTTGATTTGTTTGTTCTCTAATTTTTATTCTAATTTAATTTGTTTGTTTCTCATTAGGCAGGCTAGGGTTCTGTTTGGCTGAGCCTCTCTCTCCTCTTTATTTTTTCGTCGGCATTCTTAACTCGCCAGCACTCTTATTAGTATCGAATATGGCTTCTGGGTAAGATTTTTGTCTCAACTTTTTAATTTCCATAATTTATGGGCAACTTTAGTTTGTTGCAGTATTTCTTATATTTTTGAGTTACAATTGAACCACGAATTTTCAGATTTTCTTATTATTTACTCTAAATTCTCATTCTATATGAATTAAACCTTTTTAATTTCTGCATAATTCAAAGATAAATTTATTACGACATGTAGTTTTCTATTTGACTTTGTATTTTGTTCACTACTGCTGAATTCATTAGAGTTTAGCAAGTGTGAGTAAAATAACAAATGCAACCAATCTATTGCATGAAATTGTCAATGTTATGTAACAGGGGTATCATTTAAAAGTTACAACCACTTTGAGCCATTTCATTGGAAGTGTTGTACTGGAACTATATGCGTACTTTTTTTCCTCTTCCCTTTTGTTTTTGGTTTGAGTTTTCTTGTACTTCTATAGATTTGCTGTTCTAAGCTGGTCTCACCAAAGTAATTTAGGCTTTTGTCGGTTGGTTGGTTTATGCATGATGCATCTGTATGGATTGTCATGAGTAATACATTCCTTTTATGCTCAACTATGTAGTAAATAAAATATGCAAAACTAGACTCCTAAGTCCAGAAGTTTGTTTAACCAAATGCTCATAGTAATAATTAGCTAAATTGAACCATTGGGAGTGGAATTTGGGAGCTATAGACTATGTTGAGTTTTCTTCCTCCAAAGCCCATTCCCTATTGACTTCACCTGAGTGTGTTCCATGATGAATTTACAAGAAACATGTATGGGTGAATTACTGCCTTTTATTTTTGGTTCTTTGAAATAATTTAATGTGACTCAAGTTTGAGCCTTTTTACTAATGAAATGTTACTGTTAATCTAGCTACATATGTTTTTTACAGGGCAAAACAAGTTCCATGGTAGAAGTTGCTCTTGGACCCCTCGGCCAAGTTGGCAGTTAATGATTTGATGATTGATTAATAAAGCTTCTTATGATTTAGTCACGGATAATTGTTTATCTGTGGATACAGTTGCTATCCTTGTCTGCAATTATAGTAGATGGGATATATAAATGGGGTGAATGGATGGTCATAAAAGAGCTTTAGCCTCTTTCTCTGTCAATATGATGGAGTTAGAGTTTGCAGACCTTGGATTTATAAAAACCCTGGTATAAATTCCTTTTTTGATAATTTTTTGACTCTTGTACACATCTCTGTTTATAGTTGAACCAAACTCAAAAACATACGAATCTCTTTGTGGGTTTGAACAGGGGTCATATTGTAACTAAGAAGGAGTTGGCCCCGCGCCCATCCGATCTCAAAGGGGTAAGATATTCATGCTTACTAATATTCTGCTGTTTGAGTATGACCATTTGGCTCGAAAACATAATTTCAAGAAAGATATTTGTCTCTTGGATTATGGTAGCTAAGTATCATATTGATCTGCCTTGTGATAATTTCATATTTGATGAAAATTATGGTCCTTTATCTGTGAATGTATTGTAACTGAGTTGACTCCTGGAAACACTGGACTTATGGCTTAAGAGTTTGTCTTTGCTGTTGAGAATTGTTTTGATTTTAGTTGTACAGTGTTATTGGTATGAAATGGGTTCCTGTTGTGACTGATAGCTTAGAAATATGTCTTTGCTATTGAGAACAATGATTGGGTTTAGTTTTACTCTTTTTTTATTTTTGCTGTGAAATGATGCCCGATTGATGTCTATTTTGTTCTTATGATTGAAGTAGACTTCCCTAAATTCCGGTAGAAGAGCATTGCAATATAAGGATGGTTTCACCATTAAGTTCATTTATGTGAAATAGTCTCTTGATATTTGAGAGCTTAGTTTGTTCCCTGTGTTAAGATGAGGAACTTCAGACTATCTGTTAGATGTTTGTGTTTTCTTCTTTTGGGTCTTCAGGGAGTGTGTTGATGATTTAAAGTGGATGTGACTGTGTTCTCTGCCACATCTGCTACTATCATTAAGATTTGGTTGATTCTAGAATTACATCGATTATCAAACTTTTTGTAGTGTTGTGTGTACAATATGCTGCTTGCATTAGGGTTATGATTTGAACAAGTATTGCTGCAGTTGAGGTTAATGATAACTTTCAGGTTATGCAGGAAATGGATGTAATTCCAATTGAATCGAAAAAGGAAACTTCTTCTGCTCCTGCTTCACAAGCTCAGTCTGAAGAACATGGTAAGACCACGTGACTACCGCATTAGGTCTATTTCTTTTTTACGGGGGTGTTTAAAGAGCGTGTGTCATGAGGTGACTAGTATCATTATTGTGATGTTATGTTGGACCTTCTCGTTCATTTTAATCTGTTTTGATGCTAAACTTAACAAAAATTTACTGTGCTTTTTATTTGAATTGTTCACGAGGTGACTTGTATCATTCTATAACTATAGAATAAGGTACAAACGCGCAACTTTATCTTAATTCGCTTCAATAGTTGATTTGCAGATAACTATTTTGTATGTATTTGGGTTGATCTTCGGACTGGACTCATTATTGGCTTATTGAGAGAGTACTACACCAATAATACTATTATTGGTAGTGTAAAATTATTTGTTTTATTATAAAAATGCCCATTTGCGTCGCATGTGACGCAAATGGCTTTTTTTTTACGTAAAAAAAAAGCTATTTGTGTCGCATGTAACCTTACATGTGACACAAATGGTTTTTTTATACGTATAAAAAAAGCTATTTGCGTCGCATGTTACCTAACATGTGACGAAAATGGCTTTTTTTTCGTATAAAAAAAGCTATTTGCATGGCATGTAACCTTATATGTGACGCAAATGACTTTTTTTATACGTAAACAAAATGCCATTTGCGTTGCATGTGACCTTACATGTGACGCAAATGGCTTTTTTTATACGTAAAAAAAATGCCATTTGCGTCGCTTGTGACCTTACATGTGACGCAAATGGCTTTTTTTATACGTAAAAAAAATGCCATTTGCGTCGCATGTAACCTTACATGTGACGCAAATGGATTTTTTTATACGTAAAAAAAAAAGCCATTTGCGTCCCATGTTACCTAACATGCGACACACTTTACTCATATTTTGCGTCGAACACCAAATCGACGCAGATCACTTCAGTGCTATTTGCGTCGAGACCTGTGCCGTCGGACTAATGTCCGACGCAAATGGTGGTCCCAGGTCCGACGCAAATCGTTAATTCTGTACTAGTGGTTGAAGGATCCTGGTAGTTTTTCCATCCCTTGCCATGTAGGTGCATTATTTATAGATAAGGCATTGTGTGATTTAGGTGCATCTGTGTCTGTCATGCCTTTGTCTGTCTGTTAGAAACTGAATATGGGAGCACTTAAGTGCACTCAAATTACTTTGCAAATGGTCGACCGTTCTATAATATACCCTCTAGGTGTTTTAGAAGACGTCCCTGTTAGGGTGGGAAAGTTCTATATTCTTGTTGATTTTGTTGTGCTTGATATGGAGGAGGATGCCCAAATTCCTATTATTCTTGGTAGGCCGTTTTTGTGTACTGTTGGTGCTGTTATAGATGTCAAGTCTGGGTCTTTGACTTTGAGTGTTGGTGATGATAATGTCACTTTTAAACCAACCAATGTTGTTAAGTCTCCTATGCTTGAGCAAACTTGCTGTAGGATGGATATTCTTGAGGAGACTGTTCTATCTGCACTCCCGTAGATGCTTTGTGCTGACCCTCTAGAGGTTACACTTACTATGGATGTTTCCCCAGGCATCGATGCTGAAGTCGATGCCTGCATTATCGATTTAGAGGGACCCCAAGTTGAAAAGGGAAAAAGATCGGTTGTGATGGAAAATGTGCATTCTACCTATGCACCTGAGGTAACATGCCCGACTGCAAGCCATAGTGGCAGTCTTATAAGGAGGAAAATGTTTAATGAGGGGGGCACTCATTGCCAAGCCCCTCCAATTTGAGATTGAGTAGAGAGTAAGAGAGCGGGAGAGTACTAACGTTAATTTATCCTCTAAGCATCATCCTATAGTTCATCTTGCGGCACTGAGGACATTGCCAAGTTCAGCTTGGGGGAGGAATTCTGTATGTATTTTCTCTCTCTTTTACTGCCTTTTAGTGTAGATTTTTTGCTTTCATAGGCTAGATTTATTTGCTTTCTAAAAAAAAAATGAAAAAATACAAAAATACGATGTTCATGACTGGTTGATTGCCTCCCTGTGCCCCATGCTGTATTTTGATTGAAAAATGATTTGACTTTGTTTTATGGATAGCTTGGCACTTGAGATTGTGATGCTGGAAGGTGACCTTTAACTGCCTTGACCTTAAGTGGGTTTTGATGATAACGCGCGTACTTTGACTGCATGCTTGAACTGGTTAGACTGTGAGGATTCATTTTGCCCATGGATTTATTTCTATATCCAGTCTATTCTTGTGTGTTAGTTCCTCTCCAGCGTTCCGATCTTGATTTTGGCAAGGTACTTGTTGACATTTGGCATCATTTTTCATATGCTGTGATAGAGGCGTTCTTTTGAAATGATTCTTAAGCCTTGAATTTGATTTTCATGATTCTTTTTCCACTCTAGCCCTGTTGAGCCTAATGACTTTTTCTGGTTACTAAACCACATTACAAGCCTTGAGCCCTATGTTTGATTACTATCCCAAGCCTAGCTTGGGGGAGCATTAGCTTAGGATGGCGTTGTGATGATAAGTTGATATTGGTGGTTCGTTGGAAAAATATTAATTGCAAGTTCAAAGGTTTGAAGAAAAAGAAATAGAAAGAAAAGGATTGTGTTTGTTAGTTCAAAGGAAAGTATAAAAGTGTAAAAAGTTTAAAAAGTACGTTTATTCCTTGTTCTTTCATTCACATTGATCTGAAAAGAAAAAAAATACATCATGAGAAAGTGAACTGAAAACAAATGTTTGTTGTGTGTTTGGTGATTTTCCATAGTGGGAAGATGTTTTGGATGTGTGTTAATGTCTTGGGAGTTGTTTTAGACCTCACTTGGTCTTGATTATTAGTGTTAATTGCTTCACTTTCTTGGCTTTACCATCATATTCCCTAAATGTTTTCCTTACCTTAACCCAAGCCCCATTACAACCCAGAAAAGACCTCTTGAGCATGTGTTATTTGTTTGTTGAATTGATACAGAGTCAAATTGCCAAAGTTAAAGAGTACGTTCGCTACTTGAGTCGATATGAATAGGATGAGTGACATTATACCTTCTTAAACACATGAGAGTGTAAGTGAGAAGGGATATTTATGGGTCGGGTCGGTGAGTGTTCGGGCACATTCTTTGCCTGGCACAAGATTGAGAGGAGTAACACCTTGGTGAGCACCCTTTCAGGATGTGCATGTCATGTAAGGCAATTGAGTTTGACAATTTGCTTGGGTGATTGGTAGTTAGATTAATCTGAACAGCTGAACTTGAATTTTGCCTGCTTGAACGGTTCTTAGTCATGAAAATATTTTGAACAGTAATTTTCCTATCTGAGGGGTGAGGCAATTATTTCCATGTTCATGTCTTGTTTGCTTGAGGACAAGCAAAGGTTTAACTTGGGGGAGTTTGATATGTCACATTTATATATAGTGTTTAGATGCATTTTGATTGCATTTAGAACTCCTTTTAGAGCATTTAGGTGCATAATGGCATGAATTACGTAAGTTGTGCTCTACTACTCCCCGTTTGCGTGTTCCGATGATTTTCAGGTTATTTTAATGCAAATTGATTATGATTATCTAATATCAAGTCTATTAATCATTGACGATGAAGATAGCTTGCACAAGGATCACAATGCATCTGTTTGGGACAATTTCGAGTTAGAATGAAGCAAAGAGTTAGTGAAAGAAGTGCCAAAACTGACACCTGTTCACTATTTTGATCATAACTTTTGATAGAAAATTGATAATCAAGAAATTCCAGTTGGGTTGGAAATTAGAATTTAAGGGCTTTGCAATGATAGGTCACACGCCCTAAAGTTACTTCTGGTTTGAGAGATACAGCCTTTGCAAGTTGACGCAAAATCGCAGTTTTCCCGCCCGGTCGACCGGGCGGTTTCTTTACTCGTAAAATCAAGACACCGTCGCCTGACCGGGCAGTTTTTCGGGAGCCTTAATTTTTGCCTTTTTTAGCCGATTTTGTAAAAACTATAAATAGGTTTTTAGTATTTTCGATTAGTTCATCTTTTATTCTGCGTTTTAGGTTTAAACACTTAGTCTTTTTCTCTCTAGCTTTGTATGAACTCTTGCCCTTGAAGATTATAAAGATCATTCATTTCGTTTTCATAGTTCTTCAATCATTCGGTATTCTTCTTTACTTTCTTACTTTAATGAATTCTTCTACTTGCATTATGTTTATTGTGTTTATTATTATCATGAGTGAGTAGTCTTTTTCTAGGGCTTAGAGAGGGAAGCCATGTTTGTACCTAATTGATTGTGGTTTAAAGTTCTTCTATATTTGGATTGAATTAGAATAATTCCTATTGATTTGTTATGCTTGTTTAATTCATGTAATTGCGCAATATCATGGGTTATGCTTAGCTAATAGGAGTTAGAATCGAAAGATCATACTCATTAGAGGCTTGTTACAATAGGTAGGTCTGATTATGTTGAGCGACCGTACTGGCATATGTTGATCTAAGAGTTGTTAAGGCCCGACCGTAGGATTAACGAAATACTCTAATTATTCGAACCTCAATCCAAGTTTTGTTGAATTATATTATAGTGATTAAATTGGTATAAGCACGATGGACCGATCGATTGCCCTAGGTTTTTAATTATTTGATAAACTTCTATTTTTTTGTCTTCTAGCTTATTCTAGTTTAGTTGTTAATTATTCAATCAAATACTCTCTTGAAGTAGTTAAATAATTGAGCACAAATCTATATAACTCCTCTCCCTGTGGATCGACCCGTATTTGCCAATTTCTGCTAACAACAAACACCGTGCACTTACGATATATATTTTAAAACCCATTAATGTACTTGGCCAAAACCCGAGAGTTCATCAAGCAGTTAGCCCAGTTCAACATCACTCACATACCGAGATAAGAAAATCAATAGGATGATGCACTGGCTTGGATGTCAAGCTCAGTGGAAGGGTCAGCCCCTTGAAACATCATGTAGGAAGTTTTGCATCAGCCAAGCATCAATGCCAAAGAACAGTTGGTATTGAATCGGTCATCCACGTGGATGGACGAAGTGGTAAAGTATTTGAGAAACGGGGAATTGCCTGAGAATGCTAAAGAGGCCGAGCGGATAAAGCACAAGTCAGGGTGGTTCTTATGGCATGAAGACCAGCTCTATAATAAATCCTTCACCCATCCACTGCTCAAATGTGTAAACCCCGAGGAGGGAGACTACATCCTATAGGAAATCCATCAGCGGGCATGTGGGAGTCATCAAGGCGGAAGGACAATAGCAGTTTAAGCCCTTAGAGCTAGCTACTACTGACCAACTTTGAAAGGGGACGCACACGAACTGGTTAAGAAGTGTCCCTCTTGCCAGCTCCACTCAGACATTCCCAGGCCCCCTACCACCCCGCTGACCACAATTCAGGCGGTCTTGCCATTCGACAAGTGGGGAATGGACCTCCTCGGACCATTTCCCCTACCCTTGGGTCAAAGGAAGTTCCTGATAGTCGCAATCGACTACTTCACCAAATGAACTGAAGCCGAACCACTCTCCTCGATAACCGACAAGCAAGTCCAGGCATTGATATGGAGAAACATCATCACCAGGTTCAGAGTACCAAGGGCATTGGTATCCAACAATGGATGACAGTTCAACAGCGGCCCAACTCTGGAGTATTTTGCCCGATTCGGAATACAAACCAGATTCTCCGCAGTATCAAGGCCACAAACCAATGGACGAGTTGAGTCGGCTAACAAGATTGTCCTCAAGGGAATCAAGAAATCCTTGGAAGACGCCAAAGGAGTTTGGGTTGATGACCTACCAGGAGTCCTATGGTTCGCTCGGACAACTACGAAAGAGTCAACGGGTCACTCCCCCTTTAACCTGGTATACGGAAGTGAGGCCGTCCTCCCGATGGAGGTCGGCATCCCATATCCCCGAATGACATTCTATGAGTTCGAGCAGAACGAGGAGGAAAAACCTGTCAACTTAGATCTGCTGCCAGAAACTAGGGGCAACGCATTGCTAAAATCCATTTGGTACAAGCAACGCATCACTCGGCACTTCAATCGACGAGTCAAGGTCAGGCCAATTCGGCTCGGTGATTGGGTGGTTCGGAAAGTCGAAGCTACATGACTTTCACACCTCAAGGGGAAATTGGGACCTAACTGGGCGGGCCCCTACAAAGTAACAGAGATAGTCAAGCCTGGCACATTCCGACTGGAATCCCCGGAAGGCGTACCCTTGGCTTGACCCTGGAATGTGGGTAACTGGAAAAGGTTCTATGTGTAGTGTTTGTTACTTGCAATAGGGGAATACTATGTAATAGCCGAGGAACTGTCTATAGTTCGTCACATTTTGTAATCGGTCGGACTACAAGACTTAACTAGTCATAAAAATAGTCCGGCACATTTTGTAACCAATCGAATTATAAGACTTATCTAGGCATAAAAGAAGGACTTAAGCAGTCCAAAAATTCTACGAAATTCGTTGAAATGACTTAACCACTCAGATTGCAAAGACTTAACCAGTCGGATCGCAAAGACTTAACCAGTCGAATACATAAAAGATACAATCAAGATGCCTTAACTTAACCAGTTATTAAGAAACAAGGAGCAAGCCAATCGGACAAAACAAGTCAATCGGGCAATATTACAATTAACAAACATAAGTGGAAATAAAGAAGAAATACTGGAATTTCATTACTTAGCCAAATCAAAAGTCTAAAATGCAAGCCGAGCCATAACAAGAGCTGGCAAAGAAAAGGCAAGAAAGCAACTAAGTACAATAGCAGAAGATGGCCTAAGAAGTAGGGGGATGGGGAATATCATAGACACTCCAGTCATTTTCAGCAACCTGGTCATCTTGATCCCGTTCATCCTCTTCATCATCATCACCTTTATCCTCAGCCTCAACCTTCTCGTCCAGATCCATCTCACGTCGAAGGTCAGCAACTTCGGCGTCATAGACTTCTTGAAACTTAGAACAACTTCGACCCAGACGAGATTGGGATGAGACTCGACCAACACTAATTTCAGCCGCTCCAAGGCTTCATCCTCCCTCATCATATGGGCTTTGTGGCCCACCTCGTTACTATAGTTTACGCAGGCCTCGGTTTGCTGCCATTCGGCAAACCATTGCTCCCCGGACTTGGCAGCCTTCTCCTCAATCTCCTTCAGCCGACCCTGGGCCTCAACCAGGTTCTTCTCCGCCTCCTGCAGCTTGGTCTCCGAGACAGCCTTTGCAAGAAGGGAAGAATCACGGGCAAGGATGAGGTCGGCCTTCTCCTTCGCCCACTGATCCCGTTCGGCTTGGCAAGCCTCCTGGTCCTTGTCAATGGCCTTTAAATCATCATCGAGCTTGGACTCAGCGATTTGCTTGGCCTCCTGTGCATCATAAAGCTCAGAGAAGTGCTTCTTGGCCTTCTCCCTAAGGCCTTCCACCTCCTCGTGCAAAATCACTCGGTTTTGAGCTACATTTGTCATTTGGATGGATAACTGTTGAGCAAGAAAAAGAGTTAGTCAAATAAACAACAAAATAAGCCCCTCGGAGAAATGTGAATAAAATCAAAGGAAAACTCAGGTCGAGCCAAGAACGATATAACTCGTTCGTCTCGTTTTTTCCGAGAGTGGTGTTTGATATGCTCCCGGTTAGCCGAGGTGTGGATATTTTCCAAGGCCTTTGTCAACATCTTATTCTTCTCCGAGCGTTGGAGCTCGGTGAAGGGCACGGTAGTAGCGGCTTCGTCGGAAGGACCCCCATTCTCCTGTTTAGGAGTAGGAGAACGGGGAGTGTACTCCGAACTTCGCATAGGCTGGAAGTCCGAGGAGTGCAAAAAGAGGTCAGCCCCATCGACCTTTTGTGACAACCCCACACCCGGATTAGATGGGTGGTCGCC
Source organism: Beta corolliflora (assembly GCA_947648045.1). Taxonomy (NCBI): domain Eukaryota; kingdom Viridiplantae; phylum Streptophyta; class Magnoliopsida; order Caryophyllales; family Amaranthaceae; genus Beta; species Beta corolliflora. The sequence goes on from CANSZD010003181.1 coordinate 1,054,300, forward strand.
TCAACAGTCTTGGCATTCTTGGCCCTCTCCTGATCAGCCTTAGCCTTGGCCAAGGCCCTCTCGGTCTGAGCGACCTTGTCGGTCGATCACTCTTCTTCTTCTTCGGCTTTGGCTTAGCAGGATCCTGAAACAAGGAAAGAGTTAGTATTATCCGGAGACAAGAAATAAAATGGACTCGAAAAAGACATTCACCTTCGGCACGGCTGGCACTTTCAGGGTCTTGGCTGGCACCAAGGGAATCCCCCAGTCTCCACCATAGTACACAAAAACAAACTCCTGTCTGAACCCCTTATGAGAAGTTGGCAGATGGGTCATTGTCCTATAACCCCTTCGGACCTGGAAGCTCCACCAGCCTGGACCATTCTCCCCAGCCATCATTTCAACCAATTTGTACATATGTCTCCATAGGGTGAGGGTCGGCTCCACACCTAACATCTCACAAAGAGCTTGGACAGCGATTACACCTCCCCACGACTTCGGCGAAATTTGGCTTAGTGCCAGATTGTAGGCGTTCAAGAATTCTTTGACGAAAGAGGACAAAGGAAACCGAAGCCCCATCTCCAAGGCCTTGTAATAAACGGCCGTGCACCCGGGCGGAGGAGTGAGGACCGTATGGTAAGCCTCCGGTCGGACCAGATGGTAGGGGTCTTTTCTTTGAAACTTCGCACAATACCCCGGAGATCATCCTTGAGGACCTTCATCAAGCTAGGAAGGGGAAAGAAGGATCCAGGACCTCCTTCGTATCCAAATCCGAGAAGTCTAGCTGACCCGAGATCGATGGTTATTCGTCGGACTTTGGCATGACTACCCTAACTACACCATCAGACAAAAATTTATCTAAGTAACTCCTCGGGGAAGGATAGACTAGGGACACCTCCCAAGGGTAGGGAACGATGCCCTCGGCCTCCTCCTCCACTGACGAAGAGGAACTCGGAAGAGAGACGGTGTCGGGGACAGCCGAGGGGTCGGGACAACCAATTAAAGTTGACACCAACATTATTCCTACCCCCCTCACCTCCACGGACAATTTGTAGGGAGGTGAGGTCGGGGGTCACTGACTCAGACGAATCTCCCATTATTTATGAACAAGAAAGTCGACCGAGATTTATTAAAAGCAAAATAAAGAAACCTAAAAGGAGATCAGCAGCGTACCTGGTCGGACGAGAAAACTTGCAGAAAACAGGAGCTTGAAGAGAAGTGGAGAGAGTTTGGAGAATTTGAGAATTAGATAAATGATTAAATGATAAAAAATTCTCTCTCCTCACCCCTCATATATAGGCACACCTCGGCGAATGCGCTACGACAACCTCCCCGCGTGGTCTGAATGGTGTTTTTGGGAGGCCCAACTGGACCTATTTAGCCCACCTTCTAAAGCCCTAGGAAGATGAAACGCCAAGACTCGGGGCCCAAAGGAGATGAAACATAAAAAAACCTCCTCAACTACGCTCAGTCAGCTCCAAGTAAAAGGGACCCCAAATTTCCCAACTATCCAAGGCTGCCATGTGGCATTCATGGTTATCTCCATCCGCTCGGATCGAAAGACAGTAACCATCAAACACCCCAACAATCACGAAGTGTCTCATAGCACCCACTCGGACAGTCTGGGGCTCATTAGCCCTCGTCCGAGTGGCGTTCTACTCCCTCGGTCAACATAGAACCCTCTTATTCCTTTGATAGAGCCGCTTTACATTTAGTCAAATATGAATAAGTGTCTCATGGCACCCACTTGGACAGTTTGGGACTCATTAGCCCTCGTCCGAGTTGCGTCCTACTTCCTCGGTCAGCATGGAGTCCTCTTACTCCTCTGACCGAGCTGCCTTACACTTAGTCAAATATGACTAAGTGTCTCATGGCACCCACTCAGATAGTCTGGGGCTCATTTGCCCTCGTCCGAGTGGCGTCCTACTCCCTCGGTCAGCATGGAATCCTCTTACTCCTCTACCGAGCCGCTTTACAGTTAGTCAAATATGACTAAGTGTCTCATGTCACCCACTCAGATAGTCTGGGGCTCATTAGCCCTCGTCCGAGTGGCGTCCTAGTCCCTCAGTCAGCATGAAGTCCTCTTACTCCTCTGCCGAGCCGCTTTACACAAGTCAAATATAACTAAGTGTCTCATGGCACCCACTCGGATAGTCTGGGACTCATTAGCCCTCGTCCGAGTGATGTCCTATTCCCTTGGTCTGCATGGACTCCTCTTACTCCTCTGTCGAGCCGCTTTACACTTAGCCAAATATGACTAAGTGTCGCATGGCACCCGCTCGGACAGTCTGGGGCTCATTAGCCCTTGTTCGAGTGGCGCCCTACCCCCTCGGTTAGTATGGAGTCCTTTACTCCTCAGATGAGCCGCTCTGTCAAAAGCGACTAAGCGCCTCTTGGCCCCGCTTCGTCCGAGCCGCTCCCTACTCACTCGGTTGGTCTATGAACCCCACAGTATGAAGCGGTCCGGTCGGCGCAGGACCAATCCTAAAATCACTACACCCTCGTCAGATATTCTAAGAGGAGGTGGCATCTATTCCGCAACGGATGAGCGTCACCGGGTCGGACCTCAATGATCCCCCCTGCCTGGCGTGGGGCTAATTATTTGGGCTCAATAAATGACCTGCCAAATATCACAAGAAAGTCATCCTAATTACTAGACAGGTGGCAGTAGTGGGTCCCACTGAAAAGTTGACGTTTGGTAATTCCCAACACTATTTTTCTGATTCATTCAACAGCTAACTATGAAAAATTTTAATAGAGTATGGGGAGAACATCATCCACTTAGTAGATTTTGTAATGGCTAATCTCATGTTTGGTAATTACCTAAAAGCATTGACAAGCTAAAGTCGTATCACCTTATCAAAAATAACCTATGGTCCACTGACAAGTAGTCAGGGAAGTCAGGATCGAATCCACAGGGAGAAAGTTATACTATTGTATCTGAATTCTAATATTATACTAACTAAATCAGATGAAAATGGGTGTGTGACTAAACTAAGTAATTGACAGAACTAAATACGAAGGTAAGAATCAATTAATAAAGAACTAGGACTATGGATCACTATGCATACAATTTGGGAAATCAGAGACGAATAATAACCACCCAATAAGTCAATTTATCTAGGGCACATGTAATTTCTCTCGAACATTACCTCCCTCAAAGATCACCTAGCCGCTCTCGCATGGTCAAGGATCACTATGCCTAATGATTGAAAGCCTATACGAAATCTCTCCTCTCGAAGCAAATTCAATATTGCGATAATAGATTTACAAATCAGGCCTAATTCTTAAATCTAGCATGAACGATTCAATCAAAGGAAACAATTGAAATAGAGGGTAATTATACTAATTTATCAATCTCTCATTGCATACATAGATCCCCACAATCCAAGAAATAAAACTACTCACTCATGCTTGAGAAAACAATAACAAAATCCATGTAAAAATTCATACTTTGAACTATTGCAAATAATTAAGAAATCAAACCAATCAATAATAGAGAAAGTAAGAAATAATGGAGAAAACCATGAAGAAGATTACCAAATGAAAGAACTATATTGAACTTGCAAGCAATCCAAAGGTTTGATCTTGAATCCACAATGAAAAGTAGTAAACTAGGGTTCTTGAGAGAAACTATGAGAATTAAGGACTAAAACCCCGATGAATAAAAGATGTCTTAATAATGTTCTAATTTTCGTATTTATACTAAACCTAAAACATAAAGGAAAAGTAATACGAAAATAGCCCGGAAATCATTAAAATACGCGTGCCGGGTCAACCGCCCGATCGGGCCAACTCGCCCGACCCCATCGGGCGAAAAGCTCTTTATTTCGGAAATATGACGGACTACCCGCCCGATCGGGCAAGCTCGCCCGATCCCATCCGGCGGGAGTCTTTTCCTCTTGTTTTCAACTCTAGAACGCAGCCAAATGAATATGTTCTCGGGCCCGATCGGGCTAAACCGCCCGATCCCATCGGGCGGGAAAACTGAGATTTTGCGTCAACTTGCGAAGGATGTATCTCTCAAACCAGAAGTCCGTTTGAGGCGTGTGACCTGTCATTGGAAAGCTCTTTAAGTCTAGTTTCCAACCCAACTGGAATGTCTTCATTATCAATTTTCTATCAAAAGTTATAATTAAAATAGTAAACAAGTGTCAGTTTTGGCACTTGTTTCACTAACTCTTTGCTTCATTCTAACTCGAAATTGTCCCAAATGGATGCATTGTGATCCTTGTGCAAGCTATCTTCATCTTCAATGATTAATAGGCTTTATCTTAGATAATCATAATCAATTTGCATCAAAATAACCTAAAAATCATCGAAACACGCAAACGGGGAGTAGTAGAGCAAAACTTGAGTAAATCATGCAAATATGCACCTAAATGCTCTATTATGAACTAGAAATGCAACCTAAATGCACCTAAAACTCTATATAAAACCATAACATCAAACTCCCCCAAGCTATACCTTTGCTTGTCCTCAAGCAATAAGACATAGACATTAGAAAAGAAAGACAACCTACAATAAGGGACTACAATATGGCCAAACACTCAACTGAAAACACGAGAGATATAATCATTACACAAAGCAAGAATCGAAACTATCTCGAACAAGACCGCATAGCATGTCATGTATCGCAACCGACTCTCCAATCATACCACATACCATCTCTCCCAAGCTGGATTAAACCAAACCTGACAGACCTCACTATAGTTATGTGCGCTCAAATCTCTCATGTGTTTAAAGGATAAATGATGACACTCAACCTAAATCAAGTCGACTCAGATGAAACATGTACTCTTTAACTTTGACTTTTTGACTCACTTAATACTCAACAATACAATACACAATGATCAAGAGGACTTTTAAGGGTTGTAATGGGGCTGAGGTTAAAGGTATGGAGAATAATTTGGGAATTGTGGTGGAAAACCCAATGAGGGGGAGCATCATATAACAAAAAACATGACCATGAAAAGTCACAACAACTCCACGCAACAACCAACAATCTCCAAAAAAAAAATATAACCAACACTTTTTCCATTCAAGAAATTCAATAATAACCCTTTTTATTTCACTTTATTCTCGCTCATCTCTTTTTTTCACTTCTTTTTCATTTCATTTTTCACTTTTTTTTCTTAATGTTTTTTTTTTCGAACTTTCAATTCAATTTCAAAGCTCACTAAACATATTTTCCATCCATCTAAACCAGAAATAGAACATTTCAATTCAATACAAACCAAACCAAAACTAATACTCGCCCCCCCAAGCTAGGCTTAGGACAAGAATCAAATGAGACCAATGGCTTGTAATATAGGTAATTAATCAAACATAGTTAGGAAGGCTCAACGGGGCTAGAGAAAGGATAATATGAAAAAAAAAGAATAACTCTGGAGCTAAGATCATGAAATGAAACGCCTGAATCATATCAAAATGTATGCACTATCAAATATCAATGAGTACCAAGTCAAAGTCAAGATTGGGCGGGCGCGGATGTGTCGTTGTGCACCGCACCCGGTCCAAAGATAAAATTTCTCCTACTCTCTTCTACACTAAGGTAGTATAGTGGAAGTAGGGGTCGTATCCACAGGGAAACAGGGACGAGTTTATATTCAGCGTGATTCGAAACCTAGATTAAGCTAAGGGCCGAGAAACCTAATAATAATTACAAAGGGGGGTTTCAAGTTGATTTATAACTAAACTACAACTAACTAGCATATAAACAAAATGAGAAATCAATATAGGAAGATCTTGAATCCGATTAACATTCACTTCAATTCATTATCGATCCTTGAACCTCCACTCTAATTATTTCCATAATTATCTATTGTCGAGAATTAATCTCGTGTTCTCCTTATTCTTAGTTGAATAGCACGATCAGCATGACTATAAAACCCTAACCAAAGGATAACCTAGTCCGATAGCGGCTAAGTTCAATCCAATAGCAAAGCAATAAACACAAGAGAACCAACGGACTCGCTAACGCCATACAAGCGATAAACATTCAACAGGTTAATTCAATTTCCCCAAGAAATAACCAAGATGATCAGCATCTAAGCTACTCCCTAGTTTGCTACCAATTGATAAAAGAATAAAACAATCCGATTCTATTCTTAAATCTAGCATTAGATTAATTACACAATCAAACTAGTAACATTCCTAGCATAATCATGCAAAAATCATAGAAAGCAAGCATAGAAATTAAACCATAATCAAAGGAAATAGAAAGAGAGGAAAGATCTCACAATAATGCTTGAAGCTCCATATTAATCTCGTTCAAGAACGGTTCAAGCTACAATCGGAATAGCATAAGCCAATCCCGTAATTGAAATCTACAAAAACTAAACTAGAAAATAAAAACTAAAAGTGAAGACAACAAGAGAGGAGTGGAGTTTTGGAGACTCCCCCTCCTTGTGGCGCTGCGCCCCTAGGTCCAAAAACAAGCTTTAGTATTTATACTAAAGCTCAAAAATCGCCCGACATTTAGACCGACCTAGGGGTCGCGAGGTGCGAAGTAGGTCGCACCGTGCGAAGAGTGTTCCCGCCTACCGCGGAATTGGGCCGGGCAAAGCGAGTCGCACCTCGCGCGGCGGAGTCGCGAGGTGCGAGCAAGGAGTCGCGAGGTGCGACCATGCTCGCGAGGTGCGAGCTCGAGCCGGGCATGGGGCGAGGCCGCCGGGCGAGCCGGGCGAGCGCCGGGCCGCTGCCGCTAGGCGCCCGGGCGTGCGCAAGGCTTGCGGTAGCTTGCTGCGATGGCTGAGGCTTGGGCTTGCGGTGCTCACGAGAGCTTGGCTTGGCGAGCTTGTGGTGATGCTTAGGCTTGCGGTGATGCTTGGGCTTTGCTCGGCTCAAATGCACTTCACCTTGGAAGCTCGGAATACATGACGTTAACACAAATTATCTCGCACAGCTCCGAACTTCCGCTAAGGGCTAAATAAAACACGAATGTTAACAATTACAATCAAACCCTTAGCAAAGTGCACCCAAAGTTACGTAAATACTACGTGTAACTTGAGCGTATCAAATACCCCCACACTTGAACTTTACTCGACCTCGAGTAAACTCAAAATGAGGATCACCAAATAAATCATCACCCAAGCTAACGACAACAACCTACACTCCCCATCAACTACACCATCATTATCACATCTTAACAAAATACGCTCAAAACCTAAACGTAAGGGATGATGATTCCCCCACACTTAGATTCAAGCTACTATCAAAAATACAGACGCGACAACAATAATCACCAAACTACAACCAAAATGTGAGCTCAAATCCTGAAGGATCTCAAAGGAGTTGAACCCACTCCAACGCCACAATCAAAATGACAACTCGCCTAAAACCTCAAAAGATAAACTAAAACTAATACAACTAACTTAAAATAGCAAGCCATGGAACAAAGACAAAAAGGGATAAATTCCATGCTTACTCCCAAAAACAAACAATCAACCAAAAGAATGTGAAAGCCAAAATAAATCTTCACAAAATCAAGGATGAAATAACCAATCCGACCCGAAAACGCTTTCCACCTTATGACACCAACTCCGGCAAATGAGTTTTCAAAGTACAAAATTCTCTCTTAATCTCTCATTTTGCCTAGGAGCCCTTTCGGGTTTTCATCCTAGCTTCACACATTTCTTTTTGGTTGCATCTCACCATCTTACCCGCTCAATATAAGCCACTTTTTTTTGCATAGGTTGCCCTTTCGGGTTTTCAACCTATCCGGGCCCCCATTTTTGCCTGAGTCGCCCACCCTTGTGGGTTTTCAACTCAGCGGGTTTCATTTCATCACTTTTTTTATTTATTTATTTTTTTCATTTTTTTTTCAAATTGAAAGTAATATATACAACATAGATATATGAGAATGAGAATACCCTCCCCCCTACTTAAACTACACATTGTCCTCAATGTGTCGACAATTAAAAGAAAAAGTATACTGAAAATAGGGGGAAAATTTGAAAATCGGGTAAATCTAAGATCGAATGCTCAAAACTCATGAAAAGCAATCCGTCAAACTCAAACTTCTTAACAACACCAACTCAAATCTCATAAATCAACTCACAACCCTCTCCCTCGAATCACTCAAACAAATGACAAGTTCAAAAGTTTTGAATTTTTGAGATTTGCACCTAGCTCAAGAGATCGAAAAGATACATTAACAATCTCAATCCTCTAGTGTTACCAACTCCTAGCTATTGAAGTCCTCCCAACGGATTTTCTTTTGTGGATTTTGGTTTCAAGCGGATTAAGATGTGTTGTGGTTCGTTTTATAGTGGGTGGGTGGTGGGTGAAAGAAAATTTGTTGTGGTGGTGGAAATTTGATGAGAAAATAAAGAAAAAGAAAGAAAATAAAAGGGGATCTCGGGTTGCCTCCCGAGAAGCGCTGTTGTTTAAAGTCGTGAGCTCGACTTAATACCTTAAGCTTAATCATTGGATTGTGCTCCATGTGTGACAGTAGTGGTTCCATGTCAATCTCCACTTCAAGTACCTGCAAAATTGATTGAGAAGAACTCTTGCAATGCATCGTTTGCGCTATGAGTGTCAACAAAAAACAAAGAGCACAAGCAATACCATCCAAAAATCACGCTAAATACAAACAAGTAACACCGTTTCCCCGGCAACGGCGCCAAAATTTGGGCGGGCGCGGATGTGTCGTTGTGCACCGCACCCGGTCCAAAGATAAAATTTCTCCTACTCTCTTCTACACTAAGGTAGTATAGTGGAAGTAGGGGTCGTATCCACAGGGAAACAGGGACGAGTTTATATTCAGCGTGATTCGAAACCTAGATTAAGCTAAGGGCCGAGAAACCTAATAATAATTACAAAGGGGGGTTTCAAGTTGATTTATAACTAAACTACAACTAACTAGCATATAAACAAAATGAGAAATCAATATAGGAAGATCTTGAATCCGATTAACATTCACTTCAATTCATTATCGATCCTTGAACCTCCACTCTAATTATTTCCATAATTATCTATTGTCGAGAATTAATCTCGTGTTCTCCTTATTCTTAGTTGAATAGCACGATCAGCATGACTATAAAACCCTAACCAAAGGATAACCTAGTCCGATAGCGGCTAAGTTCAATCCAATAGCAGCAATAAACACGAGAGAACCAACGGACACTCGCTAACGCCATACAAGCGATAAACATTCAACAGTTAATTCAATTTCCCCAAGAAATAACCAAGATGATCAGCATCTAAGCTACTCCCTAGTTTGCTACCAATTGATAAAAGAATAAAACAATCCGATTCTATTCTTAAATCTAGCATTAGATTAATTACACAATTAAACTAGTAACATTCCTAGCATAATCATGCAAAAATCATAGAAAGCAAGCATAGAAATTAAACCATAATCAAAGGAAATAGAAAGAGAGGAAAGATCTCACAATAATGCTTGAAGCTCCATATTAATCTCGTTCAAGAACGGTTCAAGCTACAATCGGAATAGCATAAGCCAATCCCGTAATTGAAATCTACAAAAACTAAACTAGAAAATAAAAACTAAAAGTGAAGACAACAAGAGAGGAGTGGAGTTTTGGAGACTCCCTCTCCTTGTGGCTGCTGCCCCCCTAGGTCCAAAAACAAGCTTTAGTATTTATACTAAAGCTCAAAAATCAGCCGACATTTAGACCGACCTAGGGGTCGCGAGGTGCGAAGTAGGTCGCACCGTGCGAAGAGTGTTCTGCCTACCGCAGAATTGGCTGGGCAAAGCAGGTCGCACCTCGCGGGCGGAGTCGCGAGGTGCGAGCAAGCGTGTCGCGAGGTGCGACCATGCTCGCGAGGTGCGAGCTCGAGCCGGGGCAACCGGGCGAGGCCGCTGGGCGAGCCGGGCGAGCGCCTTGGGCCGCTGGCTGGCCGGGCGCCCGGGCGTGCGCAAGGCTTGCGGTAGCTTGCTGCGATGGCTGAGGCTTGGGCTTGCGGTGCTCACGAGAGCTTGGCTTGGCGAGCTTGTGGTGATGCTTAGGCTTGCGGTGATGCTTGGGCTTTGCTCGGCTCAAATGCACTTCACCTTGGAAGCTCGGAATACATGACGTTAACACAAATTATCTCGCACAGCTCCGAACTTCCGCTAAGGGCTAAATAAAACACGAATGTTAACAATTACAATCAAACCCTTAGCAAAGTGCACCCAAAGTTACGTAAATACTACGTGTAACTTGAGCGTATCAAAGATCAATGCGACAACTAAGGAACTAATCACACATGAAAGAACATAACTGACACATATACGTCAGTTTATAGGCACATAAGCTCACTTAGGTTAGGTGTCTGCACAGTAAAGTTAAATCGAGCCAGAGAGAGATCAAACAATCTTACCACAAACGATCAATTGCAAAACAATGGTGCTATGAAGAATCATGAACAAGATGAATGACGCTTAGGAAGTGTAGTGAAATATCAACAAGGTTCTCAAAAAGTGTTAGCAATAGTCCCATAGATGCAAACTAAAATGATATGAAATCTAATATGAAAAAAAAAATTCTAATGCAACTAAGAAAGCAGTACATTTTTAAGCAGTACATTTTTTTTCCGTTACATTTAAACTCCCACCCCTAATGAGCGGTACAAACCATGTAATAATCCTACTAAAGCAATAAATCTAAACTAGTATGCAACTAACATGCACGAAGTGACATCCTTCTCCAAGCCGAACTTTACATTGTCCTCAATGTGAACACTGAGAAGAACAACGAAGCAAAAAAAAAAAAAGGAATGGGTACAACTCACAGAAAAGGTGGGTAATGAACATAGAGTGTGCCAAACAGTATTGACACTGCCACCACAACCAAGAGCACGTCACTGGAACACACGTTAGCAAAGTAGTCATAAAGTAAAAATAAAGATAACATCTAAAGGTTAGAAAGTCGGGTTGCCTCCCGATAAGCGCTGATTTTTAAGGGTCCCGCACGACCGAAATACTTTTTACATTATGAAGAATCCAATGCCTTCAGTAACTTATCAAATTCCCCTGCAAACATGTTATTGAACACTCGATATTGCTTGACAGCAAGCATAATTATATTCACTAATAGGGGGTTAGAGGTACCACAAGAAAAAGAATCATAAGAAAAAGAAAAAAAATGTACAACTATCTTGCAATTCCTCAGGTTTCACATGATGAACATGAATATTTACTTGGTCAAAATTATCATGCGACAATAGATCTTTAAGAAAACAAGGAGGATATAACACAGGGGATGAAGGTACAAGATCAAGCTTCCGTGAAAACAGGATATGAGTGTTATGCAGGTTAGGCTCAACATCGAATTTTTGTACGCTTTCAGCATATTCAAACTCTTTACCTAAAACTTCACTCTCATCAATAAGCTTGTCAACAAAGGAGTTTTCATTCAAAAGTTCAATAACCAATAGTTTTTCAATCATTGATTCTATAACTAATGATTTTTCCTCCTCAAAAACATTCATTATATCCATCTTTTCCTTATTTAAACTACCATCAAGAGTCAAATGATAACCTTCTTCTAATGAACTACCATTCTCAACCAACACATCATCATAATACAAATGTTGCTCAATAGGTTGGCTAATAGATTTTAGTCTAGATGCTATTGATCTTTGACTTTCTGCAATATTTGCTAGTTGCAACATATCATCCTCCTGAACAAATTTATAATCCTCCTGAACCTTATTTAATTCATTCATGAAATCATAAAGAAAATCTTTGATATTATCAGATTCAGATGGAGCATTAGACAAATTAAACTCAGGGATAGGGTTATTGACATGCATATATGACTCATTATGTGGACAAAGAGAAATATCATGATCATAAGAGTGACAACAAGAACAAAAATCAGATGGAGAGGTAAGAGTTTGAGAATCATAGATAGATGAATTTTCTAGAGCTGGAGTTACATATCTTGTCATCTCCCACTCAAAGGTTTCCCTAGCTAATTGCTCAAACAAATTACAACCCACTTCAGGTGTCATATCCATGAATTTACCATCACTCATGGAATCTACAACTACCCTCGTATCATCATTCAAACCCTCATAGATCACTAAACCAATTTCCCATTGTTCAAATAAATGGTCGGGACCAAGATAGTTTTCAAATCTAAGCTTATATCTCCAAAACACTTCATGTTTAAAATTGGGGAAAAGAGATAGACGTCATTCAAATAAAAAAAATAAAAAAAATTATTTACCAAAAAAAAAAATATATATACAATTAGTCTAATATTAACAGTTCAGATATAATAGTAATAAGCCGTCTCCCCGGCAACGGCGCCAAAATTTGACAGGCTAAAGTCGTATCACCTTATCAAAAATAACCTAAGGTCCACTAACAAGTAGTCAGGGAAGTCAGGATCGAATCCACAGGGAGAAAGTTATACTATTGTATCTGAATTCTAATATTATACTAACTAAATCAGATGAAAATGGGTGTGTGACTAAACTAAGTAATTGACAGAACTAAATACGAAGGTAAGAATCAATTAATAAAGAACTAGGACTATGGATCACTATGCATACAATTTGGGAAATCAGAGACGAATAATAACCACCCAATAAGTCAATTTATCTAGGGCACATGTAATTTCTCTCGAACATTACCTCCCTCAAAGATCACCTAGCCGCTCTCGCATGGTCAAGGATCACTATGCCTAATGATTGAAAGCCTATACGAAATCTCTCCTCTCGAAGCAAATTCAATATTGCGATAATAGAAATACAAATCAGGCCTAATTCATAAATCTAGCATGAACGATTCAATCACAGGAAACAATTGAAATAGAGGGTAATTATACTAATCTATCAATCACTCATTGCATACATAGATCCCCATAATCCAAGAAATAAAACTACTCACTCATGCTTGAGAAAACAATAACAAAATCCATGTAAAAATTCATACTTTGAACTATTGCAAATAATTAAGAAATCAAACCAATCAATAATAGAGAAAGTAAGCAATAATGGAGAAAACCATGAAGAAGATTACCAAATGAAAGAACTATATTGAACTTGCAAGCAATCCAAAGGTTTGATCTTGAATCCACAATGAAAAGTAGTAAACTAGGGTTCTTGAGAGAAACTATGAGAATTAAGGACTAAAACCCCGATGAATAAAAGATGTCTTAATAATGTTCTAATACGAAAATAGCCCGGAAATCATTAAAATACGCGTGCCGGGTCAACCGCCCGATCGGGCCAACTCGCCCGACCCCATCGGGCGAAAAGCTCTTTATTTCGGAAATATGACGGACTACCCGCCCGATCGGGCAAGCTCGCCCGATCCCATCGGGCGGGAGTCTTTTCCTCTTGTTTTCAACTCTAGAACGCAGCCAAATGAATATGTTCTCGGGCCCGATCGGGCGGGAAAACTGCGATTTTGCGTCAACTTGCGAAGGATGCATCTCTCAAACCAGAAGTCCGTTTGAGGCGTGTGACCTGTCATTGGAAAGCTATTTAATTCTAGTTTCCAACCCAACTGGAATTTCTTCATTATCAATTTTATATCAAAAGTTATAATCAAAATAGTAAACAAGTGTCATTTTTGGCACTTCTTTCACTAACTCTTTGCTTCATTCTAACTCGAAATTGTCCCAAACGGATGCATTGTGATCCTTGTGCAAGCTATCTTCATCCTCAATGATTAATAGGCTTTATCTTAGATAATCATAATCAATTTGCATCAAAATAACCTAAAAATCATCGAAACACGCAAACGGGGAGTAGTAGAGCAAAACTTGAGTAAATCATGCAAATATGCACCTAAATGCTCTAATATGAACTAGAAATGCAACCTAAATGCACCTAAAACTCTATATAAAACCATAACATCAAGCATCTAATCTAGGGTAAATTTGGGCTTTTTAGTACAGGAAGGGACAATGGGGGCCCAAAACTCAAGTCAATGTGGTTGGGTGAGGTAGTGGGCCTAATTGACCTAGTGACATGATTGTCCAATCCCCATAGGATTGCCATAGCAAGTAATGAGAATAGATTGTGATTGGGAGACCATTTTCCACTTAGTGTAGGTTTTGTAATGGCTAATCCAATGTTTGGAAATTATCTAAAAAGGATCTGATTTTGGGTTAATTTTGACCGTTTTAGGACAAGGAGGGACAATGGGGTCCCAAAACTCAAGGCAATGAGGTTTGGTGAGGTATTAGGCCTAATGGATCCATTAACATGATTGTTCAATCCCCGTATGATTGCTTTGATGAGTAATGGAATCAGATTGTGACTGGGAGAACATCCTTCATGCACTTAGTAGTTTTGGTAATGGTCAATCCGATGTTTGGTAATTAGCTAAAAGCATATGACATGGGGTTCATTTGGGCTTTTTAGTACAAGGAGGGAAAATAGGGCCCAAAACTCAGGTCAATGAGGTTTGGTGAGGTATTGGGACTAATTGACACGGTGACATGATTGTCCAATCCCCATAAGATTGCTTTGATGAGTAATGGGAATGGACTGAGGTCTGGAGAACATGCTCGACTTAGTAGGTTTGGTAATGGCCAATCCCATATTTGGCAATTACTTAAAAGCATCTTATCTGGGGTTAATTTGGGCTTTTTAGTACAAAGAAGGACAATGGGGGCTCAAAACTCAAGTCAATGAGGTTTGGTAAGGTATTGGGCCTAATGAACCCAGTGAAAACATTGTCCAATCCCCAAAGGATTGCTTTGATGAGTCATGGGAATGGATTGTGACTAGGAGAGCATCCTCTACTTAATAGGTTCGGTAACAGCTAATCCCATGTTTGGTAATTACCTCAAAACATATGATATGGGGTTAATTTGGACTTTTAAGTACAAGAAGGGACTTTTATAGAATGAAGAATTAATTGCCATTAAAAAATAAGAGGAGAAGGTAATCAATATTTATTAAAAAATGGACAAAGTGTAGCATATAATGTTTAGGTAATGACTATAGTCAAATTAGGTAATTATCTAAACATTTACATCAAAATTATTTATTTAATTTTCTAAAGGAAATTGGCATATGTCTACATACAAAAGTATACCAACTTCAACTACAAAAGTGTACCAAATACCTTATGGCCATGATCTATTTACACAAAAAATGGACAAAGTGTAGCATAAAAAGTTTAGGTAATGACCATAGTAAAATGAGGTAATTACCTTAATCATTACATTTGAACTACATAATTTGATCTAATAAGAGACATTGACATATGTCTAAATACAAAAGTATACCAACTCCAGCTATAAAAGTATACCAAATACCTTAAGGCCTTGATCTATTTACACAAAAAATGGACAACGTGTAGCATAAAAAGTTTAGGTAATGACCATAGTTAAATGAGGTAATTACTTAAACTTTTACATTTGAATTGCATTCTTTGATCTACTAAGGAACATTGGCATATGTCTAAAAACAAACCTATACCAACTCGAACGACAAAAGTATATCAAGGCGTTAATCTATTTATGGACATTGGGAACAAACTTAGCGAGATAATATCAATCTATATCGACTTTGTTATTTTGCTTCTCAGAATTTAGGCTATAGCGCATAAATGTTCAACACGCATTGCTTGCGTTAACACAAAAGGTTCCATAAGTTACTTCAATATTATAATGCAACACAGTCAAATATATACATTTTGAATTCTTACCGTGTAAAATTGGTTGGTATGTGTAGACAAAAAATCGTGTTGTAGGCGTGATTTTATTTCGCCTACGCGGTGTGTGCGCGTATTTGACTACCTCATTGTAAAGGTTTTATCGATAACGTTTTGAAGTCGCTAACAAGTCTTTAAAGGAAGACTTATAAACCTAATTGGATATTTGGGAAACCGTAGGGACAAATTAGGGACTTATCCAATGTAGATTTCCCCGTCATGACTCCATAAATGGTCAATGAACCAATAATTGAGTTCGCGGGTGAGGGTACGAACACGGTCATAATGAACCACGTTCGCCCATTGCTGGCCTCTACTAAATATCGATTCATGTCAAGTTTTATGCGAAAGAACAACTAGATAACGTTTTTAAGCACCCTAAAAATATTAGTCTAAGTTGGTTCATGAAACACATAAAAGACTATTTTTTAGTGATATGTTATTAAGCAATCAAATTACTGGAACCTAAGAGGTTGTCTAAATTATCTGATTAATATTAGAACAATTCTTTAGATCTTGATTAGCAATAATAATCATTTGAGGTGATCAAAGCATTAAAACATACAATCATGCATATGAATAATATAATATAGAATAGAAATAAAAATAAAGAAAAGAGTAGAGAAGAATGTACATAATGCGTTAATTCCTTCAAGATCTACATTGTGAAAAGTAAATTGTTTGTAAAAAAGGAATTAATTAGAATTGACCCTCAGGAATTATACGTTTGTCGCCTAGGTCTTATGCAACGATCTTCAGGATGAGCAATCTTGAAGCTTGAAATAGGAAATCCGAAGGTTTGAATGTGTTTGAATGTGAGTTTGAGTGTTTGAATATGAGTTTGAATATAAGAGAGTATGTGAAGAAGTCGTAGGAAAAGTATTGTTTCGAAGTATTAAAGCATAGGAAAGCATTGTGAAAAGTCGTTCGAAGAAATGAGGTATTTATAGGCAAAGGAAACAGAAAAAGAATCGAAATGATAAGATAAAACTGTGCGTCTGGCGCAAAACTTCGCGCTTGAAGCTCAATGGTGCGCCAGACGCACATAGAGCTGTGCGCCAGACGCATACCTGTGCGCCAGATGCATACCTGTGCGCCAGATGCATAGCTATGCACAACTTTACGCCACGCATATTTGCTTTCTGGCTGGTTTTTTTATTGTTTTAATATTCTTTTTTATCCATTGATAAAATCTATCCTTTGAAATCCGAAATCAGATGTCTTTAGGAATAAAAATCTGATTTTTAAAATATTCTTTTAAAAATTAATTATCAATAACAATTAATATTAAAATATTAAAAATACAGTTAATTATAAGAAATAATTAATTGGGCCTTAAAACTGGACTTGGATTTAATAAATAGATTTTACATTTTTGAAATGCTTTTAGGCTTAGCTTGTTCAATTGCTCTTCCTTTGGACCGGACCAATTAGGACGACAATATGTTTCATCATTGAGTACTCGATGGGGAGACACGATTTTGTGTCTACACGTGTCTCCCTATGTAGTACCCTATGATGACTACTACCTCTGCTCTAATTGGTCCGGATTGAAGAAAGCCCAAACCATATTTTAAACCCTTTTAATAACCTATTTTCGAAAAACCGTTTTTATAAATAGTTTTACTAAGACCATCCTCGAAAACCTTTTAAAAATAGTTTTATGAAAGCCCAATTTCTAAAACCCATTTTCTAGCCCAATTTGATTAATAGAGTTAATTAATTATATTAATTATTTTTTTAATTATTTAAAATATTTCAAAATATCTTTTCAAAAATGAATCATCTTACTCCAAAGGATTTCAAAAACATCTATCTTTATCTAACTATTTTCTTAAATCTTTTCAATAAAAAATCTTTGTCATGCTAGGTAAGGGTTATGCTAGACTAGGATGTATGAAATGTAATGCAAGGTCAGGGTTTTGCAAGGGTAGGAGATCTGGATATGTAGAATGATGGAATGATTAGAAATAGATGTATTGATTTTCAAAAAACAATTTTTAGTAAATAATCGGGGTCCGTAAACGAGGTCCGCAGATTACAACTTTTCGGGAGTTTGATTTGGATGAACCACCACATATATAGAAAGCCCCCATTTTGGGTAAGATTGTCTTGAATTAGACTTGAGCCTTCATTGGGGATTCTTCTTTGAGGAGTTGTTACATGCAATGTCAAATATAGCCAGAAATCATGGAATTGTCGGAGAGTCCTTGAAGGACAAGGAGATTTTGGATTGAAAAATGAAAAGTTTAAAATTGAGACTTAAATAAATGTAGGTGGGAAAGGCTTTAATGAGGCTAGGTTCAGACTCGAGTCTATGTCGGGATCTAGAAAGAGTGTGCTCCTGAATTCTAGAAAGTCAAATCATTACACCTTGATTAATTTATTTTATTGAAGCGGTCGGACCTCGATATGAGGATTCCTACGTATCCTTGCGGAATCAGACCATTCGTAGTTTTAGATCTGATTTCTTTTTTTTTTCTTTTTTTGTGCCCTAACTTTTGCCTAGCTACGTCGCCCTTTCGGGTTTTCAACCTAGCAGGCTTGTACATACCTTGAAAAAGGAGTTAGGGTTGAATATGGAAGGTTGAAAGGTTGAGGTTTTAGGTTTTGATGAAGGTTTAATTGGATGGGCTATGATGGGATCATGGATTTGGATTATATGAGTTATGTTTTTGATGGATTGAAGGATTTGAATAAAGGGGTAGAACTTGTGTGCAAGCCCCCTAGCTTGACTTATTATTTCTTTGCCTTTGGCTTTTTCTTTTTTGCGTTTTTTCTTTTTGTCCTGTTCGTTTTCTTTTGCTTTTTTCGCACTTTGAATTTTTTTTCACCTTTTTATTTTTGCCTGGCTTTGATTTTTTTGTAGTAAGGCTTGTACACGAGTTTCTTTATGGTTTTGGGTATTGGAGGCTTGAAGGCTATTTGAGACCTTTGATTTTGAAGGGTTATTTGGCTAATGGAGATGATGGTTTAATGGATTTTATTTTGGATTGCAAAGAGGTGGATGGTTTATTGAAGGAAGAGGGGGATAACTCCTAATCCAAAGTATGTCCATTTTCATTTTTTATTTATATATATATATATATATATATATATATATATATATATATATATATATATATATATATATATATATATATATATATATATATATATATATATATATATATATATATATATATATATATTTATTAATCAAAGTCATTTGAGATAATCTGATTTGGGTTTCATCATCGAATTAAAAGCATAAATGATGGTGAAAGGCCAATGAAAATAAAAAGAAAAATAAAATGAAATGAAAATGAAAAGGCTATAATAGATGAAGTCCTATAATGACATAGACTCTATGGGAAAAGACATAAATGGATTAGGGTAAGGAATCTCTTACTCATCCTAGGAAACCAGAATTAGAAGACTAAGCATGTTGAATTGTTGAGGCACCGTGCAAAAGGGTTATTGGTGATGTTGATTCTCGTTGTAGCAAGCATTACAAGTCTGTTGTTATCGACCATGTTTCGCAGCACATTGATGGTATTTGACACTAGATGTCAGATGTTCATTGTTCTATTGGAATTCGCACTAGAAATATAGGTTGCACCTTTTGAATTTTCTTTTAGGTGCAGGGTTCGGAGTAGACCCTATAGAAGTGATCACGCCTCTATTGTGAAGGCTGTTAAAAAGTAATCTCATGACTCTAAATGAAGTCAGGGTGATGATATATAGTGTGCTTGATGAGCCATATAGTAGGCTCATATTTGATTCTCCATTAGGCATTTTTAATGTTGTAATCTCTCGACCGGTCATGAACATAATTGAGTAGACCTCGCTTGTAGGTTTTAGAAATGAATTTCGAAATGAGAAATGGATATGAGGGATGGAGAAATGGAAATGGGAAATGAGAGATGAGAAATGAAAAATGAAAATGGAAATGGAAATGAAAAATGGAAATGGGAAATGATTTTGAAATGGAGGATTAGAAATGGTTATGGATTTTTGGACTAGTATGGGCTTGACCATGATGCTGACATCGGCCTAACTATATGCATATGCAAATATGGACTGGGCTGGACTGGACTAGGACTTTGCACTTACAGGTAGACTAGACTCAAAAGGATTGCCTATGTGAACTTAGGGAATTCTAGCTTCGCTAGACTTAGGGGTGATTGGCTTCGACAGACTCGATGATTTTGGGTTGTTATGGATCTAAGATTGACTAGCTTTGCTAGAATCAAAAGTTTTGGGCCATTATGGACTTAATTGGGATGCTATAGATGTAAGGTAGGAGTGGCTTCGCTAAACTCGGAGGATGCCTTTATGGTCTTAGGGGTGACTAGCTTCGCT
Organism: Beta corolliflora; assembly: GCA_947648045.1. Lineage (NCBI taxonomy): Eukaryota > Viridiplantae > Streptophyta > Magnoliopsida > Caryophyllales > Amaranthaceae > Beta > Beta corolliflora. The sequence goes on from CANSZD010003181.1 coordinate 1,074,254, forward strand.
AGGTCTAAAGGATGCCATTATGGTCTTAAAAGGTAAGTAGCCTTGTTAAAGTCAAGGGTGCCTTTAATTTATGGTCTTAGGGATGACTAGCTTCGCTAGGTCAAAGGGTGCCATTATGGTCTTAAGGATAACTAGCTTCGCTAGGTCAAAGGGTGCCATTATGGTCTTCAAGGGTGAGTAGCTTCGCTAAACTCATAGGGTGCCTTTATGGTCTTAGGGATGACTAGCTTCGCTAGCACTAATGGAAAAATGCTCAAATGCTCCGGTTAAAAAGCCCTCAAATGCTTCGTAATTGACGCGTAGCAGACGTCATACGAGCATTTGAGCATTTTACAAATGCTCCGGTTGTGGTTAAAACCGGAGCATTTAAACTTTTTCACATGGGCAAAATTGTACAAATGCTCTGGTTATTGGGAAAAACCGAAGCATTTGTTATCATAAATGCTCCGGTTTTCCTCAACAACCGAAGCATTTGTATATTTTTTGAATATTAAAAAAAAAAACTAGCTAGCTACTGCCAGCCAGCAACATACGTGCTAGCAGTAGCAGCAGCCACTAGTCTGAACAGATGCCTATAATCAGTAAATTAAGATCTCTTCTCGAACAAAATATTCTATGATCACATGAGATTAAGATATTTTAGAAAGTTACAATGAAATAAATAGAGGCACATAAATCAGCTCAACTGACATCATATTATAATTTGAATTGCTTGTAAAATCCATGTCAAGCTTATAAACTCCAAAAACATTGTGAGATCACAAAATCAAGTGCCTGAATTATTAAAGTCTTCAACATAGTTTTATTTAATTGCTCTTACATAGGAACACTATACACGATCAAATTCAGGACTTTCAGCAATGCACTGAACGATGTTGGACCTTACTTAATAGACAATCAATCAGGAAAACACAATCTCTCTGCCTAGTTAAACAAGCTACATAAAATTACTGCTTACTCTTCGGCTGGCAAGGACAAACAATAGGAGAGCATCGTGTTGCTCTGAGATAACCTGCGTGACTTTGCTGGTGTAGAGAGAGGAAATACAAGGTTGGCAATGCGAATGCTCCCCGACTCCCATATCCAATTGGAAATTTGCCCCTGTATTGCTAGATGCCCTCGGAAATCTGTATATGACAGAAAGGGCATAGAGGTTGTCAACACCATGTTGCTAAGAAACTTGAAAAGTACATTTAATTGTTATTCTAGTTCTATATCTATACTGATTTTAAACACAAATTACAAACACAGTGCATATCTTTGAGGCATAAAGTTTAATCCTGCCAAACAAGGTTGATCAGGATCAGTCAGAACATTGACACACATCCAATGCGTAAAGGGGGACGGGGGTGTTCATATCTCCAATGCGTGTTTCACAAAGAAAATAAGGGGCACGCAGTATTCCATAGCCTATGAAATTACACTTTATTTGGATGCACTTACACCCTAAAAGAGAACTTAAATCATATAGCCCATAACTTGAATGCAAGAATCAAGATATGTAAAGAATCAACAACTTAAAACAGTAGCAATATAAATACTTGAGTGGCATTCAAGAGTAATTACTAGAAACTTACTTTAGGCATGTAAAGATCAGTACTGATGTCTCTGTATTTCTCAAAATGGTTGAAAAGTAGGGAAAGGTAAAGGGAAGTAATATTATATGAAGGATATTTAGAAATTTAAAATTGAAAAAAAGCAAATCATTGAAATAATTGATCAATTTCATTCAAGACAAGGCAAAAACTCACCTGCAAAAGTTATTTGGTAATAGATGGAGCTATATTATAGCCACAAATATCTGAGTATCTTTTTTGTGGATGATCTCATCATCTCTTCCTGCAAATTCTTCATGTTCAGTAACCAAATACCAAGAATAGATGCAATAGCTGAAAAGAGGGTGAAACTCTACACAGCTTCTAATAAAAGCCAAGAAAGCGTTGTTAACCAATGAAAGAGACCTTTGGTGTTGCCACTTTTACCTCCAGCGTTTTCTACTTTCAAGTTGGTCGCGGAAACTCGCATAAAGAACCCAAATAAAAATCAGAGGGTTCCATTTTAGTGACCTTCCAAAGTTAAAGAAAGAAAGAGAAGGATGGAACGTTTATTTTCTCTATTCAAAAATTCCAGCTACCGCCAGCCAGCAGCACGCATGCTAGCAAGCAGCAGCAGCCCACTAGCATACTACAATATTAAATATAGCAGCCACTGGGTACATTCATGGCATGTCATAAACAATCGGGACGGATATATAGCATACTATAATATCAAATTCAGCCACCAGATTCTCAAGGAGAGAGAGAAAGGAGTAGAGAGTCATTCAAAAATAGCTTACTGAAATCCATGACTTCAAGTATCAAAATGCGTTATTAACACTTACATAGGCAACAAATCTTAATTGATCTAATGAATCCATTTGCTATCAAGCCACAGTAGAGAGTCATTCAAAAACATCTTACTGAAATATTTTCTTGGACTTTTGCAGACTTGTCGGTCATAATTAGACCGTTATTTTATTTACTCAATCAGCAAACTAGAGAACCTTAAAATAAATCTAATGAATCAATTTACACTCAAATATGTATATTTTTCAGCAAGCCAATTTCAAATTCTGAATATTGATCTCCACAGTTTAAAAAGGCCATTGTTTTAGATGAAGTCAGAGAGCATGAAATTCGAAATTTTAGACAAAAAGGTGCAGGATAGGAGGGGGATTAACAGATCTCGAAAAGAAACATAGGATATCAGGAAAATTATGAGCAATCTTCAATAACCACATAATTAACTATACCTTTTACCATACAACTATAAGACCTGGAATCATTGTGAAAAATCAACAAATCACTAAAGTATAACTCATATAGGAGATGCAAAATGGCAAACAAATCAAGAGTCATTCATTTTATACCTAGAATTTTGTAACCGATGGCCAAGACGTTTAAAGCACCTTTTCTAGTTTCACCATCTTGTTCAGCCGTTAAACTCGCAAAAAATAAAGAAATAAAGGGAAAACGTTAGCAAGAAAGTAAACAACACAACACAAGAGAGAGTAACATTACAACGTGAGAAGCAGCAGAAAAAAATTCCACATCTTAGATGGTAATAAACAAAGGATGAACACTGCTAATACAGAATCCATAAATCAATAACTTATGTGTCATGATGGATCCTTTTGCCTTCAACGAACAACTAAATTATATATGCCACAAGTCATGCAGTAAGTAAAAGAATAGCAGCCAAGAAAATGAAGAATTCACTCACATTTTCAAGACGACTTAGATCAAGCAGTAACTTCACAAAAGCATTTATATGGACCATATAATCAGCTAGCTGCACCATAAGTAGGATAAATATTTTATAATACAGAAGAAACAAAAATATAGCATGCATGCATATGCCAATATAATCAAAGCAATGTACAATATGCCTGCATATGCCAAACTAAATCAGATTGGAGATCCTCATATGCAGGCATAATATAATCAAAGTCAATGCATAGACAATATTTCTCCAACATGATACAGGTGAAACCATGTAGAAGATCCATAACATTAGCCATTTATGGAACATGAAGATCGAAACTTCCTATCTCAAGCATAAAAAATTTTCACGCTTCATTCAGGCACAAAATGGAAAGGGGGACCTTGTTTGAACTCAAGGGGTGTTTGGTCAAAGGTTTTGGAATAGGATGGATGGGATACAATTAAAGATGACAAAATTGTTTGTTTGAGGTAATAGGTTTCTAATCCCCGCTAAATCCCTTGACCTCATATTCACCACTAGCTTATAAATGGAGACCCCCACACCTCCCACCTTAGTAATGGGTTCTAAACCCATTCTACAAGTGAACCAAACAACTAAAAAAAGTAATCCATTCCCAACCCATACTCATGGCCCATTGGGATCTCATTCTCCTACCATTCCATTTCAAGTACTTGAACCAAGTGTCCCGTAAGGATAGTATTGGTCCCTGTGCATTTTTGCATCACTAGAGAAAATCTTCAGTTTCCAATCATATCTTGAGCATAAGCACAGGAAAAGCGACTACACAAACACAACTTATGATCATATAGTCCTTCCGGCTTTCATTAAAAAATATAGTACTAGTAAATATCTCTCAAAAGAAGAAGAAATGAAGCTCACTAGAGCACAACGGTCCTATGCCTCCGGATCGGAGGGTGGAGCCACCATTCTACATAGCAAACATACAAGTCAACATCCACCCAACACCCTCTAATCTACAAGATTTAAGTGCATACACGGAGCGAGTTGAGGATCTATTTCTTCTCTCTTAGTTCCCCCGACCGAGCTTCCCCCCTTCTCCCCCTCTCTTTGAGTAAGACTACGGTTGACGCATGACGAGAACTTTTCGGGTCAATATCGGTGACAAAGATGATACATGGAAGTTGAGTTGTAAGCTTGTAGCAAGTGTAAAGGTTGCGATAGCGAAAAAGATTGAAGAGGTCATTTGTAGAAGGCAACAAGGCTATATGCTTAGGCTAGTAGTGGGTGCTTGGTCTTTGGTGAAGCGTCACCGACCTATTGTTGTCTGAGGAATGAGATAGGTTTTATGTGTTCTACTCATCTGTATTATCATTTCAACGCAATTACACATAAGTTGGATGCTGACATAATACTTACTCTTTTTCTTTCTACGGGTAAAAACATTTAAGAATGGAGTTGATAATATCTCCAAGATATCCCACAACAAGAGCACAGACGTCGCAAAATGGAACCATAAGCATTAGCCATTACGCCAAACCAGCCCCTCAGGATAGATAAATCATAAAAGGAAACTAAAGTCAGCAGAATTTGACACCTAATTATGCAGGTCTTCATTTATCTTTCCAGAAACAACTACACATATGACTCCAACCATAATCCAGACTTAGCTAAGCTAAATATTGAGATCAAAGCATAGGCAATTTTATGAGCAAACTATAAATATAAGATTGTAGCAGAACCTATGAGGAAATGTAGATAACTTAAGTCTTCATAGATGAGACACAAAGCAAGATATGGAGTATCACATCTTCAATATGTTGTTTAACTTTGTGATTTGATCTCTTCATGAGATCATCATAAAAGTAAGACGGTGATAGTAAAATTCAATTTTATAGTTCTCACGTTTGTAATACCAAAATAATCCACCAAGCATAATGGACATCAAAGGAATTTACGGCTCACAACTCAAAGGATTTGATCTCTTCATGAGTTGTTCTTCTTTATGTGACGAGTGTGAGTCTGTGCCGGCGAGCTCTCTTTGCGCCGCCAAAGCAAGTCGTTGGTGCAAGCATATGGCCTGCGCAGTGCCGAGTGTTGGACGTTCGTAAGGAGCCCCTAGATATAAAAAAATGTTTCGTTCATCAAGTTATTCTCAAGAGCCGAACTTCTATACACAAGCATCAATTGCGAACCGAGACGAAAATTATACCGCAAAAGCAACTATGTATATCATGGAATGGAACTACAATAATGCACGTAAAACAGCATCCAATAATAACCTAAAACATACACATAATTATCTTGACCATTAGTAAAAGACACGGCACTTATCATGCCACATGATATAAAATACATTCAGCAAACTCAAGATCTGTAGGAGCATCTTCAGCAAGAATAGGCTATAATGCAGCAATGCCATATCTAGCAAGCAACTATTACTATTATTCTTCGTCAAAAGGTCAATCAAACATGCTACGGTCTGTGTTAATGTGACTCTTCTAATTATCTGAAAGTACCCGTGTTTGACACTCCAACAAAGATATGAAAGCCTTACCAAACACTTCCATTTTCACCCCCACACGTCCCTTTATCTTGAATCTTGATCCACATTTGCAGAGAAAAAGAAACAATAAAATTAAAGGGAAAGCGAAGATAGGCTATCTATCATCCTGTAATCTTGATCCATGAATATTGTATTACATAGATAATCTATAATAACGAATGACAACGATAAGTGGACACTTGATGAATGCAAATATATATATTAAACTACCAGTCACTGTGCATTCTCTCGTTTTCCTTTTTTATATAGTTATTGGGAAGGGGGGTTGTTCATACTATGCTTGAATTCCTAAGCCAACTCTCCATCATTCTTTACATTATGATTTCGTATATTGCAAATCTATAATGGTCACATCCAGGATATAAACATGGTAAAGCTTCTTAAATTTACCTTCATAAGCATAGGAATTCACAAAAGCATCCAATTTTCCAAGTAAATTGCAAGCAGCTATCCTATCACCAATACTTCGCAAAAGATTTTCATTTCGTATCAGGACCAACCTGTTAGACACTATAAAATTACAATAAAAAATCAACAATCCTTAGATAAGGTCAGAAAATAAAGTAATAAACAATACCAAAATTCTAAAAGCACATATCGTATTTCACTGAGATGTTACTATTCTCTATTTAAAAGTCAATCTGGAAGCTCATGTAATTGGGACACTTCTAACCAATACTAGAGTCCATGGAAACATCATGAGCCACTTCAGGGCATAAACTAGAAACCAGTTCAGCAACATAACTGAATATGTTCAAAAGATCTTACAAACGAACACTTTAACAAATATTTTCTACTGAGTAAATTGGTACTCTAAACACTAATAGTGTGTTTTAACGAAGGAATTAGAAGGGAAAAGTAGGGAAAAAGGAGAGTGAACAATGAATATTCGTTAGTTGGCTATACCTTCACCATCATCATTTTCCCGTAAAACAACGAGTATATACTTGACTAGCGAAATTAGCGAAATTAATAATTTTGAAAACTCATACCAATAACTACTTTATTTTTTTGTGATTTTCATATGTTTTCGGTTTTCAAATACTTAAAATTGAAAACAGAGAAACAATAACCAACATAGTGAAGTGACACAAGGGGTACAATACCTCAAAAATGCAAACTCAATGGGAATTTTTTCGCCGGGCTTGATGCTAACTTCAGGTGACATGCGGTATCGGCGGGGAAACTAATGCTCACCAAACTTACTGTGCCCACCAAATTAAGCAGGCACCTGCTCAGGCGCTGTGTACTAGTTTTTCATAACATCCAAGCAACATATTTATTAAATATTACTCTAGAACCCATAAGACCCAGGGGCACCCTACGGAGATTGTTCAATACCTTCATTGTAAGTATCCCTAAGACCCTAAATACTTATAAAGCACGGTTTGTCGAAGTCTTATAACAGATTGTATCTGCACTAATATGAATATATTCTAATCTTAAGGAAAAAAGAAAAGTATAGTCCATAAAGTGTGAAAAGCATAAGCAGATGCATGTACTTAAAAGATGGAAAAATTACCTCTGATTGGAGCATAAATCTTGATAAAAAATCTCACCTGCTACTTCTCCTCGAGATTTTGCCGTTCACACTCAGTCAAGGCCTCACCTCTACTTAATTCCCTAGTACCCCCAATCAAGTTATCTTCCACTCAAAATCATGGATCATCATTTTTTTTTGTTCTTCAATTTAATAGTAATAATCAATTGCAAAGACAACCCCAAAACTTCATATTAATCTGGGATCCAACAAATTCTAAGTAAGAGAATATAAAGATCCATAGAGGCCAAATAAAGAAGTACTACTGAAAACTCACATTACATTCATCATTAAACTCCAATTTGAACGCATCTCTAATAGCGTCAGGAGGAGCTCAATTACTTCCGTGTTTTAGCATGCTCCGAACAACAAAGACAGGAACATCATTGGCTTCTTTGCGGTTGCCGGAATTGGAATCGAGGTAAGAGATAAAGTTGTTGACCCAAACAAAACCCTAGACGAAATCAAAGACAACCCTAAAAAAATCCCCAAATCTAGGAAACCAAAAAAAGGAACCTAAAAATACAGCAATAAAACTAAATCACAACAATAAAGTTTGTACGAAATTACCTGAACATGCATTCCAAGGAGCGGATCGAGAGTGAAGAGGGACAGAGAAGCAGTTTGATGAGGGAGAGAGAGAGAACGACGGAGGGAGTAATATCACAACTTAGCATCAAATTTTTAGTTTACCATCTATCGATTTTACCTAATTAGCAACATATTTCACAAGCCAACAAGCATTAACCTAACAGAAGTCGACGACGGAGCCCTAATTTGTCGACCAAACAGAAGTCGACTTGAGCCCTAATATGTCGACCAAACAGAAGGACTTGAGCCCTAATATGTCGACCGAACAGAAGCGGTGGACGACGGAGGACGGCTGAGTGGGGGAGAAAGCGAAGGACTTGGGAGGGAGGGAAGACGGAGGACGGCTGAGTGAGTGAGAGAGCGGGCGACTTAGGAGAGGGAGGGAGTAGGGACTGAAGCTGATCTACAGGGTCGACTAGTATTTGATTGAATTAGCAGGGGGAAATTTCACCAAAAAACAAAAAAAACTTGCGCTTCACAATCCATGTGCTCCGTTTACTAACCGGGGCATTTATTCACAAATGCTCGTGTTGATTAGTCAATCGGAGCATTTGACATCAAATGCTCCGGTTGATTAATCAACACGAGCATTTGTGAATATTTTTTACTAAAATTATCACAAATGCTCGGGTTGATTATTCAACCAAAGCATTTGATAAGTAGCAAAAGCTGTTTTTTCCACTAGTGTAGGTCAGAGGGTGTCATTATGGTGTTAAAGGATGACTAGCTACACTAGGTCAAAGGTTTTGAGTTTTAGAATTTGGACTTCGTTTAACATGGTTTGAAATTGGATTTGATTAGACTTAGGGTATGAATTGGGACATATATGGACCTGATTTTGGACTTAGTCCTATATTAGTTTGAAGTTAGACATTAAAAATAGACTAGGTTTGGACCTAGATTGAAATGGACTAGAATTAGACTTGGGTTGGGCTTGACATAGACTAGGGTTCACATAGAGATGCAAATGGGCCTAGATTTTGACATGAACTAGACTTATATGGGCCTAAGATGGACTCTAATGCTAGTGGGCCTATATGAATACAAGGAATCAAATTCAGTTGGGCCTAGGATGAATGCAAAATGAACTCTAATGCAAATGGGCCTAAAATGAATACAAGGACTCAAACTCATATGGGCTTAGGATGAATGCAAATGAATTGGGATTGGTTTAATTGGATTAGATTAGAGGTATTTGGATTGGCTTAGAATTTTTGAAATTCTTTTTTTGAAAGAGACCCCTTGTTATTTATCTTTTATTGGGAAAAGATAATGGATTCATTTTGAAAAGATTTTTTTTGAATTTGTGGTGTGATGATGATTAGTAAATGTTTTCGAAAAAGATATAGAATAGAAATGGGTGTAGGATCGATTTTGAAAGATGTAAGCTTTTTGAAATTGATTGAATATGATAGGGTAGGATTGATAGGGAAGATTAGTTGGATAGCAGGGATAAAATGGAAAGAGGTAGACATGCATGACGACTCTAACTCTACCATGACCACTTTCCTAGATGCACTTTTTTTTAGGAAAGACTCGACCTTGCATGAAAAGACTACTGTTTTTTTTTAATTAGGTGAGACCCCTAGAATGACCATGCTTTTACGCGAATGCAGACGGACCGAACATAGGATCGACCACCATGACGACTAAATCGACGAAAACCATGCGATGCACAGACAGCGTGTAGCAGGCGGTAATTCCCGACCAGCTTACAGAGGATTAATGCACAACGAAATTAAATAAAGAATCTGATCGAGTTGACCAACTGCTACCATCACACTCACTGAACTATATCAGAGAATGTGGGAACTAACATCCCAATTCTATTAAATTAGAATTAACTATTACAACGCTTTGATTCTCAGACTCTATAAATTCCTCTAGAAAATCCGACAGAGTTTCCTCTGAGAATACAACAACCCTAAGCGGGAAATCATTTAAACCTGTTCACAATTTCAATGAATTAAATATTCCGAAATCCAACATCCAACAACCTCAACGCTTTCGCGGAGCAACACCAAGAGAGAATCAAGCGCATTAACGCCTCTTAAATATAGAAATGGAAAACAATAACGACTAACTATTACATGATTGAGCGACCTCGCTTCGAAATACAAATTAATACTACTATTCGTACTACTAGTAATCTGAACCATACAACGTTAGAGAACTTCAAATCTTGAACCTGCAACAGATAGAGCACTGCCACCCACCGTGTGATAGGCCACAGAAATGACAAAACTAAACGTACACACATCAGCAAAGCTGAGTACTAACCCATAAAATAAATTTAAAACATGCTTTGGTACTCCTTTACTTGAAAATCATTTCATTACAATTACAACAACAAAGCAACAACAGTAACAATAATAATAACAATAGCAACTGCTACACATGCTTTAAACTTGTCATCCAATAAACGGTTCCTTACGAAATAATCTTTACAGCAAACATGCTTCATACTTGTCATCCAATAATAATCTTGGAGACTTCACAGTTCTTTACAGAACAATCACAATAGCATCACATGCTTTAAACTTGTCATCCAATATTCTTGGAGACTTCACGGTGACAATCTTTATTCATTTCAAACAATTCCTTTACAGACATTCACACTTTACTTTCTTTTAACACAATCATTTGGCAACTGGTAAGGGAACGACGCGAAGGTAGCAACACCAGATTGCAGGCACATCGCTTATCGGGGAACGTCTTCCCATATTATAATAAGGCCTACAGTAGTCTTTAGTGTATACACTCCTTGAAGCAACCCCCCACATGTAATACATCCAAGGCGACTCTCACAATAGCCCACCAGAGGGTTTCCCCTTAAGACACTCCACTAGAGAGTAATTCTTAAGGTCCTTAGGGTCTACCACCAGAGAAGCCCTAAGCCTTTTGTCATGTGTTCATAACCTATGAGGGGCCCACCAGAAGCGATCCTCATCAGCTCCTTCTAACCTTTGCCATTCTTTCACTTTACATGATTAGTTCTTTAATCACTTTCATTCCAGACAATTCAGTTTACATAACCAGTCGAATTCCAAATCAGTACATATAAGTAATATGAACAACATAACCAATAACAAACTATTAACATGCCAATCACATAATTACGTGGAGCGACTCTACCTCATATCCAATTAGTAAACCACTCAATCAAATAACTAAGGCTTAGCCTCAACTTATACTTACTTACATATTTAAACTCGTTACTGAATTACTTTAGTGAAAACTAATCAAACCGTCAGACTTTTTTATACTACTCCCTTTAACGATATTAACTTGAATTCCCTTTTAAACACAACCTTAATAGTCCAGCTCCTAATTAGTTAAACTATCTCCAATGCTCTTTATGTTATCAACAATGATTAGTTAATCCTTTTTCTAACTTCATGTGAGGAAACTAATTAAGTAAATTCACTTTTAGAGTCTAGTCAAATAATTTTTCCTCATATCACCATCCAACAACTCTACTTATACTAAACCAATTAAACATGTTCTTAGAGCTTTAATCAACCAATAGTAGAAAACCATTCTAGTTATAATTAGACCATCGTTATAAGATTACACACTTAATTCACATTTCATGATACTAAAGACTTTCACAAACTATGAACTCATAATTATACTTTCTATCTACACCACATATTTCATTTACATTTATAGATCCAATTTCTTATTTATAAATCTCCAAGGATAATATCATCATCCATATTTCATAATTCTTGATCATTTGTAGCTATAGTCTCAACTCCTCATTTACAAATCTGTAAACTAAATTTGCCAAGACCATAATTCGAACCAACACAACCTCATTAGAGTTTTCAACCAACACTACAATAACAACAACGCATCACAACAATAGTCCATCACCAACATCAACAACAACAATATAACAACAATAATCCCAACTATAATTCAATATCAACAGCAGCAATAACAAACAAGAACTCTCAGCACAAGGGGAAAGTACCAAATTAGAGGAGAAGAACAGTGGCAGCACCACCACGACCACCACCGCAGCACCACATCAGCGACGACGACAACCACGCGCAGACCAGCAGCAACACCACGAACACAACCACGACAACACCAACAACCCACGAGCATGTACATCGATGCACGAGAGGAGAGAGGAACGCGAGCAGGGGAAGGGAAATTGAGGCAGCAACGCCACACAACTCAACCACGAACAGAGGAGAGAGAAATCGAGTAGGACGCGCAGCTCCGGCAAGCAGAAGGCGGCGGCAAGGCAAGGCGGCGCGACGCCGAAGGAGGGGTGAGATATGCGCGCGAGAGAGGAACGGGGTTTGGGGTTTCTTTTGGATGATTTGGGGTTTTGGGTTTCTCAAATTGAAAGTAGAAAATGGGGTTTGAGGTTTGCTGATTTAATTCAAAGTTTGACAGCTCAAGTTGGATTGTTGGCTTCTTGGCTAAGAGACACGAACAAGGAAGAAGATGAAGCAGGAGAAAGTATCGCATAAGAAGAAGACACAAAGAGAATAGGATGAGGGAGGAGAGACAAAATGAGAGGGAGGGTTTTTTTTTTTACTACAACACTAAACTCAATTGGGCTTATTTCATTAAAACATAAAATCAATCAATACTACAACTTAAGAAATTCACTTAGTAAATAACTTTTAAATAAGATAATAAATCAAACATCTAAATATATTAGGACTCCAAATTACTCAAAAGGATTTCGGAAATAAAATAGAATAGTTAAGCCATCAAAAATAATAAGCACCAATAAAATAATCGAAGACCGTTTGTCGATATAATATTCATATTTCAACTCAAATAAAATAAGAGTATTTAATATAGGAAAATTTTCAAAAAACTACCTTTTATAACCAACTTTTTCAAAAAACTACCTTTTAAAAATTTTCTTTCAAAAAACTACATTATATAACATATTCCTTTCAATATACTACCATGTTACGTTTATGTTTAATACTAATCAATAAATGACAATCGTCCTAGGTGTTGCTGTCGATGGAGTAGCGAGAAAAGAAGAGAGAAACGATAGGGGAGGAAAGAATAGCAATTTACGGTGACTCAATTATTAGTGATTAAACCCCATTTATGGTAAAATGGTAGTATATTGAAACAAATTTGTTATATAAGGTAGTTTTCTGAAAGAAAATTTTTAGAAGGTAGTTTTTTGAAAAAAATTGATTATAAAAGGTAGTTTTATGAAAATTTCCTCCCTTTAATATATGATTTAGCTAATAATTATAATTAACAACACATAAGATAGTTTAGAAATCGGGGCTATTACACAGCGTGCCACACATCAATGTTGCGCGCGACACACAGCTGTGCATCTGCCGTTGGAGCGGTGCGCCAGACGCAACTTAATGCGCTTGGCGCATTGCTCCCTCGACATGTTTTTCGGGGATTTAGGCGAGGTTTTGGCCAATTAACGATCTTTTTATTAGACGCGATTTTAGGTACGACCCAATGCATAACAACGAAAACTTGACAAGTTAATAATAGGCAAAAATCGCAATCACAAGCAAATGTCATATAACATGGATGCAAAAGTTTCAACCTAAAAGTCAGTTCTATGTTTGAAACTATGGCCAGGTTTAGGTTAAGTATGAAAGGGTTCATGACTAAGAGATTGATCCCACACTTCGTACCTCTACTGAAAGAGGTGGCCACGTGAAAGACGCACTGCAGTTCTCATGTCAGGAAAAAGAGAACAATGCCCTGGTTGGGTAGGTTTGCTTATGACTAAGATCCAATACTATCGCTCACGAAACTTTTTGGAAGGACAAAGCGCAAACCCCCGGGGTGACCTCATGCATAGAACTTGCGCTAATGAGGCAAGGTAGATTGTCCTTATGTCAGGCTTAAACAATAGCCATGCATATGCAAAACTGTAATGTCATTCTAAAGCATAAAAAGTGTAACACCCCTAGGTGTGCAGGAGACCACTAGTAAATATTGTCCGATTTGGGCCTTAGCCCGCAAGGATTTGTTTTGGCGTAGAACAGAAGTCCCACCCAAAAGGCCTCTACTAGGTTAAGGTGTTCACCTCTATATAAAGAAGGCTTCGTTCTCCTCAACTTCCGATGTGGGATAGCCAAGATCTTAGGCACCTTCTCCCCTCTTTTAAAGAGCCCGCGTCCCCGTAGGCACTACGAGACATCGGAATGGGCCCTGGCTCTGATACCATCTGTAACACCCCTAGGTGTGTAGGAGCCCACTAGTAGATATTGTCCTCTTTGGGCCTTCGCCCGCAAGGATTTGTTTTGGTGCGAAACCGAAGTCCTACCCAAAAGGCCTCTACTAGGTTAAGGTGTCCACCTTTATATATAGAAGGCTTTGTTCTCCTCAACTTCCGATATGGGATAGCAAATATCTTAGGCACCCACATCGGAAGTTGAGAAGAACCAAGCCTTTTTTATATAGAGTTGGACACCTCAACCTAGAAGAGGCCTTTTGGGTAGGACTTCGGTTCTGCACCAAAACAAATCATTCAGGCTAAGACCCAAAGAGGACAATATCTACTATCGGGCTCTCCGCACACCTAGGGGTGTAACAAAAAGAGTATGAATCGTATTTTTCGAGTTTCACGCACTCATTTAAAAAAATTAAATTATTTTAAAATCCTCCCCAGTGGAGTCGCCAAATTGTAGGCGTGTTTTTTTTTCGCCTACCCGGTGTGAGCGCGTATTTGACTACCTCATTGTAAGGGTTTTATTGAAAACGTTTTGAAGTCGCCAACAAGTTTTTAAAGGAAGACTCATAATCTTAATTGGATATTTGGAAATCAAAGGGACAAATCTAGGACTTATCCAATGTAGATTTCCCCGTCCTGACTCCATAAATGGTCAATGAACCATAGATAAAGTTCGAGGGTGAGGGTACGAATATGGTCATAATGAACCACATTCACCCATTGTTGGCCTCTACTAAGTATCGATTGATGTCAAGTTTTATGCAATAGAATAACCAAATAATATTTTCATGCACCCTAAAAATAATTTAGTTTAGGTTGGTTCAGGAAACACATAAAAGACTATTTTTTAATGACAAGTTGTTAAGCAATCAAAATTACAAGGTTCCTAACAGGTTGTCCAAATTATTTGATTAATATTAGAACAATTCTTTAAGTCTTTGATTAGCAAATATAGCATGTGAGGTGATAAAAGCATAACAGGACAATCATATAACATGCATATGTATGAAAAATAAATAAAAGAAAAGGAAAGTATTAGAATATACAAAGGAACGATTTTGATATTAAAGATCTACATCAGGAAAGCAGTAGTTAGTAACTTCAGTATAAAAATAATAAATTTATTGAAGGACCCTCGGGATTATACCGTGGCTTGGGTCTGAGAGATTAACAACCTTCTGGACGAGCAATCGTGAAGCTTGAAGATCTGAACTTGTATGTATGTCTGAAAGTATTTGTTTGTATGTGTTTTATGTTGAAAAGTATGGAAGTATGAGTTTTGTGGAGAGATTTTGTGAATATATTTGTAGAGTTCGAAGTGTAAAGACATATGAAAATTATATGAAAAACCGTCCGTTTAATTCAGAAAATCACGCCTATCTATAAGAAACCGAAGACTGCGCGTCACGCGGAAAGTGCACTAGGCGCACGTCTCTGTGTGACGCACAATTACATGTGTCAAGCGCATATTGGTGCGCCTGACGCAACATGCCAATCAGCTGCGTACACGTGGCACACGCTTTAAAAAGATAGAATAGCTAGAGTGCGCCAGACACATCTCTGTGTGACACGCAAGGCCACGTGTCACACGCACATTGGTGCGCCTGACACAGCTTGGCCTGTGCGCTTGGCGCACCGCCTTGCTTTTGACACGTTTTAACAACTTTTTTATAAAACGCGTTTTAACGATTTTCTTTTATCCTTTAACTCCGGAAATCTGATTTTACGGGATAAAATCCGATTTTAATAATAAAAATATCTTTGAAAATATTTATTTTATTTAAATAAAATAATTAATTATTATTAAATAATTAATAAGGCTTTTTCAAAGAGTTGGGCTCAAAATATTATTTATGGGATCAAAATACAATTAATTATCATGAATAATTAAGTGGGCTTTAAAATACGATTTCGGATCATTAATACGCTTTAACACTTTTAAAATAGTTTTGGCTCTTCGGACTGCTATGCCCTTGGGTCGGAGCAATTAAGACCGCGGTATGTTTCATCATTGGGCCCTTAAATGGGGAGACACGATTATGTGTCTACACTTAGTGCATTAAAAAAAGTCAATGCCGACCAAATATAAAAAAAATAAGTAAAAAAAATTCAAAGTGCGAAAAAAAAGAAAAAAAAGGCAAAAGCAAAAGAAAACGCACAAAGCAATGCAAAAGCAAAAAGAAAAAGCCAAAGGCAAAGAAAATATAAGTCAAACTAGGGGGACTTGCACACAAGTTCTACTCCTCATTCAAATCCTTCAATCCATCAAAATCTTAGCCCATATAATCCATATCTATGATCCTACCTTAGCCCAACCAATTGAACCTTCATCGAAACCTCAAACCTCAAACTCTTTCAACCATTCCTAACTCCTTCTTCAAGGTATGTCCAAGCCCGCTAGGTTCAAAACCCGAAAGGGCGGCCTAGAAAAAAGTTAGGGCACAAAAAAATATAAAAAAAAAACAAAAAAAGAGAGAAAAATCATATCCAGAGCTACGAATGGTCTTATTCCGCAAGGATACGTAGGAATCCTCATCTCGAGGTTCGACCGCTTCGATAAAATAAATTAATCAAGATCTAATGATTTGACTTTCTAGAATTTAGTAGCATGCTCTTTCGAGATCTTAACATAGACTCGAGTATGAACCTAGCCACGTCAAAGCCTTTCCCACCTACATTCATTTAAGTCACAAATTTTAGCTTTTTATTTGTCAATCCAAACTCACATTTTCCTTGAAGGACTCTCCGACAATTCCATGATTTATGGCGACATCTGACTTTGCTCGTATCAACTCCCAAAACAAGAATCCCCAGTGAAGAACTTTGAATACTTTATACAAATCAAGTACATTCTAATCAAGGCTCATTGTGCCTAAATTCAAGATAAGCTTACCCTTGCATAACCTTGACCTTGCACCTCACTTGCTATATATGTGGTGGTTCCTTCAAATCAAACTCCTGAAAGGTTGTAATATGCGAACCTCACTTGCGGACCCCGATTCATTGCCAAAATAGTTTTCGAAAATCTATCTCTATCTACCTATCCAGACCTCTTAATCTTGCATAACCTTGACCTGGCATAACATTTCATCTTTCTTATCCTTGCATAACCTTGACCTTGCATGACATCTCCTTCATTCCATCTGTACCTAAGCTTTGCATAACCCTGATCCTTGCATAGCGTCTCATGCATCCTTAGAGAGTCTAAGTTTGCATCATTGCATCATTATGTGCAATATCTGAGTTGTTTACACCTATCTGCTAACATATTCTCCTGCAGGTAATCAGATTGCTTGTAGTTATCGTCTTGCATACTAACTTTGCTTTGCAAAAACTGGTGATATATATATATATATATATATATATATATATATATATATATATATATATATATATATATATATATATCAGTTCTAAACTGCAGAGCTTTTAGAATCGTTCTCCGTTTCGACACCGTATTCTTTGACTTCTCGGTTTCCTGAACCTCAGTCAAAGTGGGGGCTTATGTAGACACAACATCGTGTCTCCCCATGTAGTACCCTATGATGACTACTACCTCCGCTCTAATTGGTCCAGATTGAAGAAAGATTAAAGAATGAGCCTAGGATAAAATATTTTAAGCCCAAACCATATTTTAAGCTATTTTAATAACCTATTTTTGAAAAACCTTTTTTTACAAATAGTTTTACTAAGCCCATCTTTGAAAACCTTTTAAAAATAGTTTTATGAAAGCCCAATTTCTAAAACCCATTTTCTAGCCCAATTTAATTAATAGGGTTAAGTAATTATATTAATTAGTTTTATTAATTATTTAAAATATTTACAAATTATCTTTTATAAAACAAATCATCTTACTCCAAAGGATTTCCAAATCATCTATCTTTCTCTAACTATTTTCTAAAATCTTTTCAATAAAAAATCTTTTAGAAACCAAGTTGTTTTCGGTTACCTATTATTCCCTAAACACCGAACACTATATAATCCTTCTACCAACATACATTCACGGCACAACCATACTATATCTTCACACTGCACACGACGTACTTACCTTCATATTAACACCGCCTAAATTTCAAAATTAGATTCGCTGGAGAGAATCACTAGGCTGAAAAAAATAAAACACTACTCTCTCTCTACAATTCCAAAACCCTAAATCTAATTTACTCACCAGCCGGTGGTGGCTGACATCTCAGCCTCGTCACCGGCGAGCCTAGCCTTGTCGCCGCTTACTTACGTCGTCTGTCTTCAGGTTTGTGTCGTGTCTTTCCCCTACCCGGTGGTCGTCGGTTGTTCTTCCCCTCCCCCGTAGTGGCATAGGTTCCCCATAGTTGCGTCAGCTTCCCTTCCCCGGTGTTCGTCGGTTCCCTTCCCCTTTCCCCATAGTTGCGTCGGTGTTCCTTCCCCTCTCCCGTAGCGCATCGGTCTCCCTTCCCCTCCCCGTCATCGTGGTGCCTAGTTTCACGTTTTTCCGTTGAGTTCCCTCTCCGCCTTTAGTTTGTCGCATCGTGTTCCCCAGCCCCTATCCTCTAGTTTGTTAGGTTTCCTCCCCCTTCCCTGTTCCCCCAATCCATTCCTCTCCCCTGTTTTAATTTGGTCGAATTCGCCTTTTCCCTCCCCTGTTTTTGGCTGAATTTCCCCATCCCCCTCCCCTGCATGTGTATCGTTTGAGTGCTAGTATGAATCTAGTCATCGGACTTTTAGTTTGTTTAATGTTTATTTTATGTGTTAGCCTTAGTTCAGTTTCTTCCAGATCCAATAACCCTTGCCTTTTTTAGTATGGTTGTGCTTGGGTGTTAGTTAGTGTTGCTTAGTGGGCAGTACAAGGTTCTTGGTTTCCTATGACAAAGGAAGATTTAGGAAACCCGGTTAATGAGCCAATCGTCCCGGGAGGTGGCCATGGTGCTTTAGGAATTCGGATTCGTAAGATGAGAGGAGGTGCTCAATTTAGATATGTTGTGCGTCATTCTTCTAGTTTCGGGATTGCGAGTTTGGATCTTCGGATTCGTAAGTCGACCGAATTCCATCAAACAAATTCGCCCTAAGTTCTCATGATGAATTCAGCGTCATCACATTTAAAAAATACATCTTGTGGGAGGACCTCCAATTCGATTTGGGATAAGTTTTGACCTCCACGCATTTTCATTTTCATTTTGACCTCGTAGTAGGGTCAGAAGTCTTCAAAGGACATGACTTCATTGTTAGTTGAATTAGTAGAATCCCAGGAGGATGTTTCTCTTCACGGACCTTGGGATTAACGTCTAGTGGACATTGGGGTCTACTAGATATCATGCAGCAATCTGTCTTCGAAGATCGTCAGGGTTTTGTATCTCAACGTATTCCCTCTAATAGCAGGTCTTTTTCGTCAAGATGTATAACCCAATCCTACCCACCATTGCTCAAGACAAGCTTCTTTTAGACTGGACACGTAATAGTTAGTTTATCTCAAGTATGTACGAGCCAATGAAGCTCGTGATAGTTTTAGTTTGTTTTGTTTGGTTGTATTAACATTTGTACTCCCGTTTTTTAATTAATGCAAATTTTTTCGATGTAAAAAAAAAACACCGCCTAACAAATTCATGCCATCCTTATAACTCCCTAACCTCACAATAATCTTCCACGCCCCTGCTTCCTAATCCACCTAATACAACTTCCGTGCCACATTAGTCATCCAACCTTCATCTTCTGATCATCATCTTTGCCAAACGAACGCCACATCACCATCACAAAGGAAAACTAAATTTCCTTCACCTTATTACTCCTAATCATACGCGTATTATCATCACTCATCCTCGGCATTATTATATTGATGCTATTCTCCTACCTTGCCTAATATCATACATCACCAAATATCATCATCATACATACAACGCAAGTCAATGAAACAAAAAAAAACGTATAACGCAAATCTATACTCGCAACACAACTACATATTTTCAAGGCTCGTTCAATATTTAATCCATGATCCGTACAAATCAACGACCCAAACGGAGGTCGAATTTATGATGGTCAACGAAATTAACAATTTTTCTTTTTAATTTTTTTTATTATTTTCTTAAACTTACTGACTTTCTATTCATGATGTAAATTGTTAACGTATTCATGCGACTGTAAATAGTTAAATGAAGTATATTATAGTAACTCTCTACTCATATTAATTTTATTTTTGTTCTTCATGAACATTATTTTTATGCTTGATTGTAATATTTTTCACCTTGTATATTATTTTTAATCAAGACCTGAATAAATGTTCTAACACTTATATTAGATAATATGGACAACCTGCTAGAAACCCAGTAATTTGATTGCATAATAACATGTCACCCAAAAGTTAGTCTTCTGTTTGTTTAATGAACCGACATAGATTAATTTTAGATTGCATTAAAATATTATGTGGTTGTTTATTTGCATAAATCTTGACATGAATCGATATTAAGTAGAGACCATCAATGAGCTAATTTGGTTCCTGATCTTTTTCGTAGCCTCACCCCTAAACTCAATATATGGTTCAATGACCATTAATGGAGTCATGACAAGGAAATCTACATTGTATAAGTCCAAAAGTTGTCCCTACGATTTACCAATATGCAATTAGGTTTGTGAATCTTCCTCCAAAGACTTGTTGGCTACTTCTCTCTATTTCGAAACATTTTCACTACAAACCTTTACAATGAGGTAGTCAAATACGTGCTCATCCCGCGTAGGCGAATAAAAACACACCTACAGTATGACGTTTACATCAGCGCAATGGATGTACTTCATCACGTACATTCCATAATCATGCCTACAAAAAGAATAAATACATAAGGCTACCGTATATACAATGTGAAAAACAAGAGAGTTAGAAATTTTGTGTTATGCACGCATTCGGTTGTCGTTTACATGGTGGATATTCGTAAGTGAAATCTTTCATGTCCACGAACAAGGGCGTCAAACGGTGACCTTCAAGCCTTTTCGAAATTGCAATCATCTGATGCAAAATAAAATAGGGAAAAGCAAGTGTTACGAAACATTAATAGGGCTCTGTCTTGTTTGGTAATAAACTAAATATATTAAAGTAATTACCTAAACACTATTGTTTAGTCTTTGGTAATTATAACCTAAATATATTTAGGTAATACCTGAACTGTAATAAGTACAAATTTGAGTACCATGATCGTGACCGCGATAAGGCGTTGGTTTGATTTGGTCAGAGAATCCATAATGTACACATTTTTCTTACGTAAGTCAATGATTGTCAAGAATCTATGCTTATGCTTCACATTAAGCAGAGGAATATGCACCTACAAGTCACAAGAAATGTTTAGTAATTCCTATATGAAACCATGTAATGAAGCATACATAGCAATGTTTAGTACAAACCTATTTAATACTACTTAAAGTAGTTAGGAGGTAAAATTCAACCAACCAGCAAAGGTCTCCGGAAAGGGTTTTGCTACAACCGTTAACCCCACTGCGTTCATCTTGTTGTAATATAAATGACCTACAAAACAAAAATTTAGCCGGTGCTAATAATTCTATAATAAACTTAAAATTTAGTGGGTCACCTCACCATAAATATACTTAGAAATACTAATTTCTGGCTTTTTTCCTCAATCCCGGTCATTTGTAAATTATACATATACACATCAAGGAAATGTTGAAATCCAGCACTAATTAGTGGTAGACCAATTACCAAAACATTTTCACGTGATAAGCTAGTGTTTTGACAGTGTTAGGTAATGACCAAAACACGTTTGGGTCATTACCTTAATACTGAGATCATTACCTAAACTCGTGTCAAACGAAACTACCATTTAACAAGGTAGTGACCCAAATGATTTGGGTAATCACTCAAACCATCATTGGTAATTACCAAACGCTTTCAGAACACTATATTGTGTTCTGAATATGTTTAGGTATTCACCAAAACATGTTTGGATGATCACCAAACACTGTTAGACCACAAGATACCCAAACTTGTGTCAAAGGGAAAGAAATTAAAATGGATGGCCTACGTGCCTGAACGCTTAGCCCACTAGTGGAAAAAAGCGCATCTGTCACAAGATAACTGATCCGGTTGAGCCCAAACCGGATCAGCTTAAGTCAGCTGATCCGGTCAAGGCCCAAACCTGATCAGTTAAAATTTATTGGCCCAACTGTATTCTTCCCTCACTCGTGTCCTCAAGAAACTGATTCAGATTGGGCCAGCAGTAGGGTCATTTCATTTCCCTCCTCAGTCTCCTCATTTTTTCCTAAGTCTCTCTGTTCTCTTTCTTCCTCTCAATCCTCAAACCCTAATCTCTCTTTCCTACTCACGCCAACCACCCACCGCATTCACCGGATTTCATATCTCCTATTCCTCTCCTCGTCGCGCCGCCGTGTTCATCACACGAAATTTCAGATCTTTTCGCGGCGTCGTTCATCGTCTTCTCCCCTCTTCGTGATTTCATCACACGGAATTTCCTCTCTCAAATCTCACTACACCACCCTCTAAATTTCTTCTCTCAACACCCACGCCTAACACCAGCTCGATTCTCTCTCTTCCTCTCTCCCTACCGATGCCACCAGCCACACTTGACGCCACCACCAAATCCACCAGCCACGCCTGACGCCAATAAGAAGATGAAACAATAAAGCACGACAATAATGAAGAAGCGTTTGTGTTTTTTATTTTTTTTCTTTTGATTTTCGTTCTCAATTAGATCTAGGGTTTGAGTTTATGTGTTTTTATCTTGAGCTAATTCTAGGTTTCGTTCGTTCCGCTAACAACAAAAAGAAGACGAACCAACCAATAACGCAACAAGAACAATTTCATGTCTAGAAATTCTTCTCTTTTTTTTTGTATTTTCGTTCGTATATTTGAATTTAAGGTTTTTTTATATAGTTAATTTATGTTATGTAATTTTTGTAATTTATGTTTGTACTTTATCCTTTTAATTTTCGTTAGATCTGTTTATGTAATTTCCTTTTAATTTGTATTTTCGTTCTTGCTGAATGTTGTTGTCATGTTCTTTATTTTTGTTAATATTTTCGATCAGTTTATTTTTGCTGAATGGGACAAATTAAATCAATGCTTTTTATGAATGGGATAAATTGCCTTCTTGTGTAGAAGGTGCGCTTTTTTTTTAATATGCTAATAGCATTAGCTGATCCGGTTTTGTCAGAAAACCAGACCAGTTAACTCTGTTAACTGGTCCGATTTTCTAACAAAATCGGATCAATTAATGCTTAACTGATCTGGTTTGCAACCGGATCGGTTAGTGCTTAACTGATCCGGTTTGCAACCGGATCGGTTAATTTCTTTTAATCGCTGCTACGCCACCCGATCCGGGCCAAAACCGGATCGGTAAGCCTGGTTTTGACCGGATCGGATGGGCTTTTTTCCACTAGTGGCCATTGATCAGGGTACATGCAAAAACATTCGTAGGCACTGAGAAAACTACAAGACTCTGCGGCCGGTAAATAGTTTCATTTGACGACCCTTTCAATATGTTCTTGGAAATATTTCTTTCAATCCAGTTCAAGTAGGGTAAGTACTGTTCGATAAATGGAAGCGGCCTACCACAATTTTGCGTTAGTGACCGGTCGATAAAAACTTCATTCGTCTCGCGCATACCATTCTTAAGGACCTTATTAAGTAAGGCAAGTTGTTGCCCAACCGCTTTCTCTTTAACATTTTCCTACAATTCGAGGCATGGTTTTTGTTGGACTATATATGTTTGCATACTCCCACCTTCTTCCTACATCTTAAGCTTTTTCGGTGTTGATCTTTTTGCCTACCATAATGGAGACAAATAACAAATAAAACAACGTCTATTGAAGTTAGTAAAAACATACATCAAGGCATGCATTACCTTAAACGCGAAATGTTAGTAACATTTACAATCAACATATAAGGCAATGACCAAACACAACTCCGGCCATAAAATCATTACCTCAATTAAGAGTATCCAACTCATTTGTTTACTTGTTACAACTCCGACCTTAAAACTTTGGGTCGTATAACCTGTCACGCATTTACAATACAAAAAAAAATAAGAGTATATGAACATATGGTAATGACCAAACATAAATTTGATCTTTGCCAAAATCAATGTACGTTTATTTACTTATTACAACTCCAACCAGAAAAATAATGGCTTAAAAACATTGGGTCCTATAACCCATCACACATTCAGAAAATACAAGAACAAATAAGAGTATATGTAAGGAATAAAATTAGAACCATATAAATAAAGTTTATTCATAAGTCGCTCATGATGTTTTCTTCATCCACCTCAACCGGATTTTTTTTTGTTGAACTTTTTTCTCCTGAGTGGTTTTTTTGGCACTCGAAGGTGTGAGTTCATCTTCTTTTTGTGACATTCACTTTTGTGGTTCTCTTCTTCGGAGTTACCTTCTCTAAAGGCGTGTACGACATGCTTGCAACACCATCTTTTTGTCTTGGCTTTGTTAGAGTTCTTTTTTGGCGTCAACTTATCTATGGGCATGTCACGAAGGGTTTTCGAGCCAAAGTTAGGTTATGGGCGAACAAAGCGAATGCATATCTTTCATGCTAAACGATGATCTAACTTTCACACTAGGCACAATAGTCTCATCATCATCGTCAGCATCTAATTGACGCTTTGCCCATTTCAACGTATCACTAAGTATGGGAGAGAGAAATGGAGAGCGCATCTTATCTCATTTCGTTTCCGGTTCAGTGGAGACAGTTGGGACATCGCTGAAGATTTTGTCCCCTTCCCTCCCCCCATCATTACCTTGTGATCTACTGGTGGTGTCATCATCATTCTCCCCTTCTCATGTGCCTTTTCCTTATCTTCTGGACGTAGGCTTGAGATAACTTTCTCTAGTGCAACCTTAATGTGCACCACCTTTGAGAATATAACATCCACCTTGGAGATGATTGTTTTGAGAGATTCTTCTACCATTCTAATCCGTTGTTCACATAAACATTCTAGTAATAAACCTTTAATATCACCAAAGTCATTCTTTTGATCATTTGAAAGCAAAAGAAAAAGGGAAAATGTAACATTTTACCCTGATTGGTTATTCTCATATAAATTACATAAAACTTCATGGATTAGGTTATCAATAACCCACATGTTAAGCATACAATTACCTCATCATATATGTTATAGCCAAATAGTATGAGACCATTGCCCAAGCCAATTATAATTTTAGGTAATGCTCTATATAGGGTTAGGTGATGACCTAAAATGTTTCGTAATATTCTAAGCTGATTAGGTAATTACCTAACATATATGCAGTGGTTATTTTAGGTCATGACCGAAATATTGTTAGGTAATTACCTAAACCCTGCAGTAACTTACATAAAAACCAGCTCAACCTGCCATGGGTTCTACAATGAAAGTCTCAAAAATTCTGTAAATTTTTTTTCTTCTAATTGCTAAATTAAAGTATAAACTACTCAATTAAGTGTAACTACAATTGTCCAATAAAAGTGTAAAGTGCATTGATTTAGAGCAATTATCTCACCCACACCTTAATTTTATTTTCCCTAAAACGCTAGTGTTTTTGGGGAAAATTTTCATATATTGTAAGTTTAATCTTACTCAAACGCACAAATGAAGATTGAAAATCATATATTCGTTACTGTATGTGAAATATTCAAGTAAACTTACATAAATTTTATCTATGGGTTAAGAGTTTAGGTCGATTTCCATGGCGCTCTTTTTCGATTTCACTTTACTTGCTCAAATCTCAATGTTTGGGTCAAGTTCAACAATTGAGGTGATAAGCTTAAGGGAGAAGGTGGAAGATTGGGTCGAAATCCGGTCAAAGGAGGAAGAACATGAACAATAGAGAAGAGGGAGGAGAGAGAAAATGGGTAAAAAATTATGGGTCCAAAATTCTTTTCCAACGTAAAAAGTAACAAAATAAAAACAAATTAGTTTTCACAATTTAAGAAAATGGGAGAGGCATCTACTTTCACAAATGCGTGGCTCACATTTGTTTGACCATGTTTGACTTTCAGGATCATTTTTCAAAAATGACCATAGTAGAATCATCCAAAGAAAAAACATTGTCATTGTATACAAAAATTTCGAGTCAAAATAAATATAAGACAAGAAAGAAAGTAACAAAGAAATTTTATTTCAATAATGTATTGAGTACAATCTCTGTAGACAGTTTATAATAAAAATAAACTAAGTCTTCTGATTCTATTCCGTAGCTTGAGAGTGACACGTGTTGATGTTTACGTGGAATTGAGTGTAGAGTGATGTTTTGTCAACGTTAATCTGAGTTTGAGTGTGGGATGATATTTTGTCAACGTCAACCTTAGTTTGAGTTTTGTTTGAGTGTATACGAATGAGGGCTGACGAAGCTTGAATCTCAATCGAATATGTTTGAGTGTATCTAAACAGTCGGCACATATTTGATGTGCTTGTTGACTATTTGCAGAGAGAATTCTAAGAGAATTTTATGAGCTATTGAGAATAATGATTTTCTGGTCCCCTCAACTGAAGGAGAAGAGGCCTATTTATAGGGAATGGAGATCCCTTCATGGACTTGGTAGTTTATGGGCTTGGGCCCGTTTATGACTTGGAAGTCTTTTTTAACCTTTGCCATTTGACCATTTTATTTGGACTAGTGATATGGACTGGCCCAAATATTTTACAATCCAAATTATATTTGTTTGATTTAATTTGGATTTTTCTTTAGGTGGGCTAAATTAATTAAATTAGGCTAGTTATATTCATTTTAGCTCAATAATAATTAACTTATTTATATATAGAACACCAATAAATTTTTAGTGTCTACAAATTGCCCCCTCGAGACAGTGTCACTTACACGATTTGAAGTGTTTAATCGTGACAAGGTCTCGAATTTGAGTTTGGTTTAACAATTACGTTACAGTCACCGTGTTGCTAGATATGTTGTTTTTTTAGTAGAGTTATGTGTTGTTCACAACCCTATCAAGTTTTGCTGTTTTGGACTTGGAAAAAATAATCCTAATCACCTGAGTATTAGGTTTTTTTATTGCCCGAGTGCATAATTACACACCACTTATGTTTGACCTGCATATTAGCAGATCAATTACAAGTAATCCGACTGACTTTGGATTTAATTTGCTCATGCATTCACAAGCACACAACATTACACTTAGCCGATTACTCGCAATGAATTATCCTGTTCACTAGTAAGTCATTATTTTTTCTATTCATCGCATAGGGATACAAGATTGTTGATATTATCTATTTACTTGCCATGATCATCAACATCATCCGTCAAATAAGTGAATCATCCTAGCTTCGCACTACAATTTGTCTACTGCTTTTTATTTTCCTTTTTTTTTACTCAGTAGCAAATTCCATGTGTGCTTCATACAAGCAGAACACATGTTAAACAAAAAATCAAACTTTGATATTGCATCCTGTTTAGTCTCCTTGGCTGGCAAGTAAACTATTATCCCTTAAGATGTTCTTCAAATGGAGACTTGTGCAATGATGTCCAAATCAGGTAAATCCAATCCTGAGCTCCGTTCCCAAACCTGCAAAAAAGGGACCCACCCTGGAGGTTTGGGTGGCGGTTCCCCCTCCGAAGCTTAAGTGAGGTATCAGGAGTGTAAAGGGAAAGTAGAGATAGAGAGAGAAAGTGAGAGAGAATTTTGACAGAATAAGGGCACACTGCTCAATGAATTACATTTCGCCTGATTTCAAGGGGAGTATTTATAGTGTTTGTGTTCTGGTTGCTGCCAATTGAGGTTACCCTAAATTAAGGGCACCTGATTGGCTAGGCAATCAGAACGTGACATGTGGCAGTCAATGATTGGTACTGCTGCCAGCCCTCCCAAGCCCCTGCACATGCCCCCCTCCCCTGCACGGCCCCCTCCCCCCCCCCCCACACCCCTCCCCTCCCCCCACCGCCGCCCCCGCACGGAACCCTCCCCTCATCAACCAATCATATGCAGCCATTTAATTGGGATTTGGGCCCCTGGATATTCTTCGGGACAAAAGGTGGGCTTTGTTCCTTTCCTTTGTAAAAACCTAGGGTTTTAAGCATTTGCTAACTCCTTTTGATGGGATACGTGGATGGTCCTAATGGATCCATGTGTCTCGAGGAGAGCCGTCGATTATTTAGGCTATAACATTTGCCCCTAAAAGTAGATTTTACCGTGCCTTAAGACGGTTAATACCCTTTTACTTGAGTATGTTACTTCTTTTTCAAAAGACAAAGCCGCGCCATTTTCTTATATTGCCGTTCACTTTTAACCGGTTCAGGACGTTTTTCACCCACTATAAATAAGTTCTTTTGTCCTTACTTCAATCATTTCACACCTTGAGAGAATTTTTCTAGAGAGAGAGGCTCTGCATATTTTCTGGTTTTCTAGAGAGAGATTGAGTTCGTCCAGCTTTCGTTTTCTTCTCCGAACGTCCAAGCGCTCTTCAGGTATCCTTTCTTTCTTCTTTGTTCTCCTTTATTCTTTATTTTTTCTTAAAAAATCAATAAAATGGATTCCTATTCTTCGTCAAATAATCCCGGCCGTTCAACAGTTTGCCATGACACTAGAACCAATAGTATTTATTCTTCAGCACATTCTAGAGTTGGGCCTATTCTAGTCGATTATATATATTTTTATGGTTTTGACCGACAAAGTCAGACGACCCAGTCTTTAACCTATGCAGGGTAATCTGGCGCACGTCAAGCAAACGGCCCATCTAAGACGAAGAATAATTCTCCCTACTTATAGCTATGACATGGAGGAATCTACTGGACGAGTTCCAGAAGAGACGAGGGAAACCCAAAGTGCTCAGCCATTGGGCGGGCCCACTTCCCTTGGCCACAATAGGGAAGAAAACCTCGAAGCAAGTCCCGAGCCCAGTCCGTCAGGTAGGGAAGTCGAAATGGAAGAAGCCGACGAAGGCAATAATGAGGGTGATTCCAGCACCGTTGAAGAATCAGACGATCCCTCCACTACTTCGTCTGAAATTAGGATACGCTTAGGTCCCCTCTCTGACCCTGGTTTTATTTTAGCCAACCGTAGGTGGTTAGAGAAAATTAGCCCTGACCCCAACTTCTTATCTTCTGTCATGCCCATGCCGGGCTAGTCTTTTGTCATTCAAAATAAAGAGTCTACAATTTTAAGCACTCCCAAGAACTACTTCGCCGTTTACAAGCTAGCCCTGGACGCGGGGTTGAGATTTCCCCTTCATGCTTTCATCGAGCAAGTGCTACGACATTACATCATCGGCCATAACCAACTGGCGCCGAATGCCTGGCACAACATTCTTACTTTTATAGTCGTCAGAGCTGCGCGGCCCGGCCCTTTCGTTCGGCCTTTACTCGGATACACTATGTATCTAAGGTTCCGAAGACGGTGGACGGAGCTTGGTTCAGCGTCTGTAACCATCCCGGATTTCTCACTGCATGGGACAAGCCTTCGAAGATGCATGAGTGGAAAGCCGATTTCATCTTCGTCCGAGCTGCCAATGATTACATTGTTGAGGGGTACCGCGTCCATAGCCGGGCAAAGCAATGAATACTTCGGACGGGGAATGTCTTTTTTGGAGTTAGAGGATAGGTTTGACGAAGAGGTGGTGGAATACTTCAAAATAAAAGATTATTCCGAGAACAAATCATTCATCCTTTAAAGGGCCAGCTAACTGGATTCCTTTAAAGGAAATGTTTTTTAATGATAACTTCCCGTCGCCGGCTGGCTTGCGGTTGACCGAGGATAAAGGTATAACTTCAAAAACTCTTTTAAGTAAACCGTGCCGTCTATAATATTTATCTTACTAATCCCTTGGTCTCTTTTTGCAGACGCGGCCGAGCACTTCTAAAAAAGTCGTGGACGGGTGACATGAGTATGTCTAAGTTCACTAACAACATGTGAAAGGAATATACCAAGACGGGGGCCAATAAGAGGGCCGAGACTCAGGTAAATTTTTTTTTTTTTGGAACGCCCGTCTAGAGTTATTAGACGTCTTTCATGGTCTAGACGAGGGTCCTTCATAGAAGGAAAACGTCTGCCCTTGGATGTTTGTTGTACGACAATGGGCACTTGGATCAAGGTTCCTCGGAGAAGGAAAGCGGCCATAGCTGGCCGATCTCCTTCCGTGAGAGATCCTCGTCTAACACTTGATACTGATCCAGGACGAGGATCCTGCTGACGGGTCCTTTGAGGAAGAAAAACGTCTAAAGTTGGACGGTTTCCTTCTGCAAGTTGTCTCCGTCCAAGATCCGAGGCTGTTCTTATCAGTGAGAATTTTTGGACGAAGATCTTTCATAGAAGGAAAGCGGCTAATCTTGGCCGGTTTCCTTCTGTGAATGATCTTCGTCCAAATCTTGAAGGAAGTCCTTTGGACGAGTACACTTTGTGAGTTGGTCTTCGTCTAAGAGAGGGTTTTATTTTTTGGCCGGCTTCCTTTAGCAAGCAACCTAGGCCTGAGAATTTTGAATTTTCCACTTGCTTTTGGACGGATATATTTCTAACTTTGTATTATTTGTTTGCGCAGAAGAATGCCCCAACGAACAAGACCCCGCCAGGGAAGTCTTCTTCGTCCAAAAAGAGGCCTGCCGCGGCTGGTGATCAGCCCTCAGCCAAAAAGCCTAAGGGCTTTGTGGCCAAGAAGAAGAATGAACGACCGCCCGTTCATAAGACAACTCCGGCCAGCCAGGGGACCGGAGAAAAGCCTATCCCGCCTCCAGCGGGTAAATCTTTGATGGTGGACGAATCGTCCACCGAGGTTCCTGCCTTGGGAGGGAAAGTGCTTGTCTCTACCCTTCTCCATACTGATCAGTTGGACGCAGCAACTCAGCCTGAGGTACAGCCGGATACGGCTATGGTACTGGTGGATCAGCCGGACGCGGCTGCTAAAGACGGATCGACCTTCAGCAGGGCGGTCGCTTAGTTGGTGTCTCAAATGTCGTTATCTGTTAGATCCGCGTCTTTATCATCGGGTGAGTCATACTACCCCAACATAGTTAGGACGCTGCGGGTTGGTGGATGTTCAATGAGTCCGTCCAACAGACAAGCAGTAGTCTTCCCCATCAAGAGAACTGACTCCTCCCTCCTTTTCAGATAAGAACAAAAAGGATCCGCTTCAGCTTCTACTGCTCTGCCAGTGGACTCAGACGATGAGTCTTCTGCTGCCTTTGCTAAAATGTCAAAGGCTGAACGAGAGAGGCTCAAGCAGGAGCTGTTCAAATGCTACCCTGAGTCCTACATAAAGGGCTTAAGGGGAGCATCGTCTGGACATGTGGGCTACATGTCTAAACTTCCTGCCGAGGTACATTGCGTTGATGTTTTTTATTTTGGTAATTGTAACTTTTTTGTTTTTGAACTCGTCTACTGACTCGTTTGATCTTTGTTATTTCAGCTTCTTGCTCGCAGCATTGTAACGGAAGACTGGGCGAGAGAGCTTAGGAAGGAGAATAGGCACCTCGTCCATCAAGCTACAACGACTTTCAACGATCGTCTGAGGCGATCAAGGCTATAGCGCATAAATGTTCAACACGCATTGCTTGCGTTAACACAAAAGGTTCCATAAGTTACTTCAATATTATAATGCAACACAGTCAAATATATACATTTTGAATTCTTACCGTGTAAAATTGGTTGGTATGTGTAGACAAAAAATCGTGTTGTAGGCGTGATTTTATTTCGCCTACGCGGTGTGTGCGCGTATTTGACTACCTCATTGTAAAGGTTTTATCGATAACGTTTTGAAGTCGCTAACAAGTCTTTAAAGGAAGACTTATAAACCTAATTGGATATTTGGGAAACCGTAGGGACAAATTAGGGACTTATCCAATGTAGATTTCCCCGTCATGACTCCATAAATGGTCAATGAACCAATAATTGAGTTCGCGGGTGAGGGTACGAACACGGTCATAATGAACCACGTTCGCCCATTGCTGGCCTCTACTAAATATCGATTCATGTCAAGTTTTATGCGAAAGAACAACTAGATAACGTTTTTAAGCACCCTAAAAATATTAGTCTAAGTTGGTTCATGAAACACATAAAAGACTATTTTTTAGTGATATGTTATTAAGCAATCAAATTACTGGAACCTAAGAGGTTGTCTAAATTATCTGATTAATATTAGAACAATTCTTTAGATCTTGATTAGCAATAATAATCATTTGAGGTGATCAAAGCATTAAAACATACAATCATGCATATGAATAATATAATATAGAATAGAAATAAAAATAAAGAAAAGAGTAGAGAAGAATGTACATAATGCGTTAATTCCTTCAAGATCTACATTGTGAAACGTAAATTGTTTGTAAAAAAGGAATTAATTAGAATTGACCCTCAGGAATTATACGTTTGTCGCCTAGGTCTTATGCAACGATCTTCAGGATGAGCAATCTTGAAGCTTGAAATAGGAAATCCGAAGGTTTGAATGTGTTTGAATGTGAGTTTGAGTGTTTGAATATGAGTTTGAATATAAGAGAGTATGTGAAGAAGTCGTAGGAAAAGTATTGTTTCGAAGTATTAAAGCATAGGAAAGCATTGTGAAAAGTCGTTCGAAGAAATGAGGTATTTATAGGCAAAGGAAACAGAAAAAGAATCGAAATGATAAGATAAAACTGTGCGTCTGGCGCAAAACTTCGCGCTTGAAGCTCAATGGTGCGCCAGACGCACATAGAGCTGTGCGCCAGACGCATACCTGTGCGCCAGATGCATACCTGTGCGCCAGATGCATAGCTATGCACAACTTTACGCCACGCATATTTGCTTTCTGGCTGGTTTTTTTATTGTTTTAATATTCTTTTTTATCCATTGATAAAATCTATCCTTTGAAATCCGAAATCAGATGTCTTTAGGAATAAAAATCTGATTTTTAAAATATTCTTTTAAAAATTAATTATCAATAACAATTAATATTAAAATATTAAAAATACAGTTAATTATAAGAAATAATTAATTGGGCCTTAAAACTGGACTTGGATTTAATAAATAGATTTTACATTTTTGAAATGCTTTTAGGCTTAGCTTGTTCAATTGCTCTTCCTTTGGACCGGACCAATTAGGACGACAATATGTTTCATCATTGAGTACTCGATGGGGAGACAAGATTTTGTGTCTACACGTGTCTCCCTATGTAGTACCCTATGATGACTACTACCTCTGCTCTAATTGGTCCGGATTGAAGAAAGCCCAAACCATATTTTAAACCCTTTTAATAACCTATTTCCGAAAAACCGTTTTTATAAATAGTTTTACTAAGACCATCCTCGAAAACCTTTTAAAAATAGTTTTATGAAAGCCCAATTTCTAAAACCCATTTTCTAGCCCAATTTGATTAATAGAGTTAATTAATTATATTAATTATTTTTTTAATTATTTAAATATTTCAAAATATCTTTTCAAAAATGAATCATCTTACTCCAAAGGATTTCAAAAACATCTATCTTTATCTAACTATTTTCTTAAATCTTTTCAATAAAAAATCTTTGTCATGCTAGGTAAGGGTTATGCTAGACTAGGATGTATGAAATGTAATGCAAGGTCAGGGTTTTGCAAGGGTAGGAGATCTGGATATGTAGAATGATGGAATGATTAGAAATAGATGTATTGATTTTCAAAAAACAATTTTTAGTAAATAATCGGGGTCCGTAAACGAGGTCCGCAGATTACAACTTTTCGGGAGTTTGATTTGGATGAACCACCACATATATAGAAAGCCCCCATTTTGGGTAAGATTGTCTTGAATTAGACTTGAGCCTTCATTGGGGATTCTTCTTTGAGGAGTTGTTACATGCAATGTCAAATATAGCCAGAAATCATGGAATTGTCGGAGAGTCCTTGAAGGACAAGGAGATTTTGGATTGAAAAATGAAAAGTTTAAATTTGAGACTTAAATAAATGTAGGTGGGAAAGGCTTTAATGAGGCTAGGTTCAGACTCGAGTCTATGTCGGGATCTAGAAAGAGTGTGCTCCTGAATTCTAGAAAGTCAAATCATTACACCTTGATTAATTTATTTTATTGAAGCGGTCGGACCTCGATATGAGGATTCCTACGTATCCTTGCGGAATCAGACCATTCGTAGTTTTAGATCTGATTTCTTTTTTTTTTCTTTTTTTGTGCCCTAACTTTTGCCTAGCTACGTCGCCCTTTCGGGTTTTCAACCTAGCAGGCTTGTACATACCTTGAAAAAGGAGTTAGGGTTGAATATGGAAGGTTGAAAGGTTGAGGTTTTAGGTTTTGATGAAGGTTTAATTGGATGGGCTATGATGGGATCATGGATTTGGATTATATGAGTTATGTTTTTGATGGATTGAAGGATTTGAATAAAGGGGTAGAACTTGTGTGCAAGCCCCCTAGCTTGACTTATTATTTCTTTGCCTTTGGCTTTTTCTTTTTTGCGTTTTTTCTTTTTGTCCGTTCGTTTTCTTTTGCTTTTTTCGCACTTTGAATTTTTTTTCACCTTTTTATTTTTGCCTGGCTTTGATTTTTTTGTAGTAAGGCTTGTACACGAGTTTCTTTATGGTTTTGGGTATTGGAGGCTTGAAGGCTATTTGAGACCTTTGATTTTGAAGGGTTATTTGGCTAATGGAGATGATGGTTTAATGGATTTTATTTTGGATTGCAAAGAGGTGGATGGTTTATTGAAGGAAGAGGGGGATAACTCCTAATCCAAAGTATGTCCATTTTCATTTTTTATTATATATATATATATATATATATATATATATATATATATATATATATATATATATATATATATATATATATATATATATATATATATATTAATCAAAGTCATTTGAGATAATCTGATTTGGGTTTCATCATCGAATTAAAAGCATAAATGATGGTGAAAGGCCAATGAAAATAAAAAGAAAAATAAAATGAAATGAAAATGAAAAGGCTATAATAGATGAAGTCCTATAATGACATAGACTCTATGGGAAAAGACATAAATGGATTAGGGTAAGGAATCTCTTACTCATCCTAGGAAACCAGAATTAGAAGACTAAGCATGTTGAATTGTTGAGGCACCGTGCAAAAGGGTTATTGGTGATGTTGATTCTCGTTGTAGCAAGCATTACAAGTCTGTTGTTATCGACCATGTTTCGCAGCACATTGATGGTATTTGACACTAGATGTCAGATGTTCATTGTTCTATTGGAATTCGCACTAGAAATATAGGTTGCACCTTTTGAATTTTCTTTTAGGTGCAGGGTTCGGAGTAGACCCTATAGAAGTGATCACGCCTCTATTGTGAAGGCTGTTAAAAAGTAATCTCATGACTCTAAATGAAGTCAGGGTGATGATATATAGTGTGCTTAATGAGCCATATAGTAGGCTCATATTTGATTCTCCATTAGGCATTTTTAATGTTGTAATCTCTCGACCGGTCATGAACATAATTGAGTAGACCTCGCTTGTAGGTTTTAGAAATGAATTTCGAAATGAGAAATGGATATGAGGGATGGAAGAAATGGAAATGGGAAATGAGAGATGAGAAATGAAAAATGAAAATGGAAATGGAAATGAAAAATGGAAATGGGAAATGATTTTGAAATGGAGGATTAGAAATGGTTATGGATTTTTGGACTAGTATGGGCTTGACCATGATGCTGACATCGGCCTAACTATATGCATATGCAAATATGGACTGGGCTGGACTGGACTAGGACTTTGCACTTACAGGTAGACTAGACTCAAAAGGATTGCCTATGTGAACTTAGGGAATTCTAGCTTCGCTAGACTTAGGGGTGATTGGCTTCGACAGACTCGATGATTTTGGGTTGTTATGGATCTAAGATTGACTAGCTTTGCTAGAATCAAAAGTTTTGGGCCATTATGGACTTAATTGGGATGCTATAGATGTAAGGTAGGAGTGGCTTCGCTAAACTCGGAGGATGCCTTTATGGTCTTAGGGGTGACTAGCTTCGCTAGGTCTAAAGGATGCCATTATGGTCTTAAAAGGTAAGTAGCCTTGTTAAAGTCAAGGGTGCCTTTAATTTATGGTCTTAGGGATGACTAGCTTCGCTAGGTCAAAGGGTGCCATTATGGTCTTAAGGATAACTAGCTTCGCTAGGTCAAAGGGTGCCATTATGGTCTTCAAGGGTGAGTAGCTTCGCTAAACTCATAGGGTGCCTTTATGGTCTTAGGGATGACTAGCTTCGCTAGCACTAATGGAAAAATGCTCAAATGCTCCGGTTAAAAAGCCCTCAAATGCTTCGTAATTGACGCGTAGCAGACGTCATACGAGCATTTGAGCATTTTACAAATGCTCCGGTTGTGGTTAAAACCGGAGCATTTAAACTTTTTCACATGGGCAAAATTGTACAAATGCTCTGGTTATTGGGAAAAACCGAAGCATTTGTTATCATAAATGCTCCGGTTTTCCTCAACAACCGAAGCATTTGTATATTTTTTGAATATTAAAAAAAAAACTAGCTAGCTACGCCGGCCCAAAGAACATACGTGCTAGCGGTAGCAGCGGCCACTAGTCCGAACGGATGCCTATAATCAGTAAATTAAGATCTCTTCTCGAACAAAATATTCTATGATCACATGAGATTAAGATATTTTAGAAAGTTACAATGAAATAAATAGAGGCACATAAATCAGCTCAACTGACATCATATTATAATTTGAATTGCTTGTAAAATCCATGTCAAGCTTATAAACTCCAAAAACATTGTGAGATCACAAAATCAAGTGCCTGAATTATTAAAGTCTTCAACATAGTTTTATTTAATTGCTCTTACATAGGAACACTATACACGATCAAATTCAGGACTTTCAGCAATGCACTGAACGATGTTGGACCTTACTTAATAGACAATCAATCAGGAAAACACAATCTCTCTGCCTAGTTAAACAAGCT
This sequence comes from Beta corolliflora, assembly GCA_947648045.1. NCBI lineage: Eukaryota > Viridiplantae > Streptophyta > Magnoliopsida > Caryophyllales > Amaranthaceae > Beta > Beta corolliflora. Next base: position 1,111,172 of record CANSZD010003181.1, read on the forward strand.
ACATAAAATTACTGCTTACTCTTCTACCGGGCAAGGACAAACAATAGGAGAGCATCGTGTTGCTCCGAGATAACCTGCGTGACTTTGCTGGTGTAGAGAGAGGAAATACAAGGTTGGCAATGCGAATGCTCCCCGACTCCCATATCCAATTGGAAATTTGCCCCTGTATTGCTAGATGCCCTCGGAAATCTGTATATGACAGAAAGGGCATAGAGGTTGTCAACACCATGTTGCTAAGAACTTGAAAAGTACATTTAATTGTTATTCTAGTTCTATATCTATACTGATTTTAAACACAAATTACAAACACAGTGCATATCTTTGAGGCATAAAGTTTAATCCTGCCAAACAAGGTTGATCAGGATCAGTCAGAACATTGACACACATCCAATGCGTAAAGGGGGACGGGGGTGTTCATATCTCCAATGCGTGTTTCACAAAGAAAATAAGGGGCACGCAGTATTCCATAGCCTATGAAATTACACTTTATTTGGATGCACTTACACCCTAAAAGAGAACTTAAATCATATAGCCCATAACTTGAATGCAAGAATCAAGATATGTAAAGAATCAACAACTTAAAACAGTAGCAATATAAATACTTGAGTGGCATTCAAGAGTAATTACTAGAAACTTACTTTAGGCATGTAAAGATCAGTACTGATGTCTCTGTATTTCTCAAAATGGCTGAAAAGTAGGGAAAGGTAAAGGGAAGTAATATTATATGAAGGATATTTAGAAATTTAAAATTGAAAAAAAGCAAATCATTGAAATAATTGATCAATTTCATTCAAGACAAGGCAAAAACTCACCTGCAAAAGTTATTTGGTAATAGATGGAGCTATATTATAGCCACAAATATCTCGAGTATCTTTTTTGTGGATGATCTCATCATCTCTTCCCCGCAAATTCTTCATGTTCGGTAACCAAATACCAAGAATAGATGCAATAGCTGAAAAGAGGGTGAAACTCTACACAGCTTCTAATAAAAGCCAAGAAAGCGTTGTTAACCAATGAAAGAGACCTTTGGTGTTGCCACTTTTACCTCCAGCGTTTTCTACTTTCAAGTTGGTCGCGGAAACTCGCATAAAGAACCCAAATAAAAATCAGAGGGTTCCATTTTAGTGACCTTCCAAAGTTAAAGAAAGAAAGAGAAGGATGGAACGTTTATTTTCTCTATTCAAAAATTCCAGCTACCGCCACGCCAAGAAGACGCATGCTAGCAAGCGGCGACAGCTGACCCACTAGCATACTACAATATTAAATATAGCGACCCATTGGGTACATTCATGGCATGTCATAAACAATCGGGACGGATATATAGCATACTATAATATCAAATTCAGCCACCAGATTCTCAAGGAGAGAGAGAAAGGAGTAGAGAGTCATTCAAAAATAGCTTACTGAAATCCATGACTTCAAGTATCAAAATGCGTTATTAACACTTACATAGGCAACAAATCTTAATTGATCTAATGAATCCATTTGTTATCAAGCCACAGTAGAGAGTCATTCAAAAACATCTTACTGAAATATTTTCTTGGACTTTTGCAGACTTGTCGGTCATAATTAGACCGTTATTTTATTTACTCAATCAGCAAACTAGAGAACCTTAAAATAAATCTAATGAATCAATTTACACTCAAATATGTATATTTTTCAAGCAAGCCAATTTCAAATTCGAATATTGATCTCCACAGTTTAAAAAGGCCATTGTTTTAGATGAAGTCAGAGAGCATGAAATTCGAAATTTTAGACAAAAAGGTGCAGGATAGGAGGGGGGTTAACAGATCTCGAAAAGAAACATAGGATATCAGGAAAATTATGAGCAATCTTCAATAACCACATAATTAACTATACCTTTTACCATACAACTATAAGACCTGGAATCATTGTGAAAAATCAACAAATCACTAAAGTATAACTCATATAGGAGATGCAAAATGGCAAACAAATCAAGAGTCATTCATTTTATACCTAGAATTTTGTAACCGATGGCCAAGACGTTTAAAGCACCTTTTCTAGTTTCACCATCTTGTTCAGCCGTTAAACTCGCAAAAAATAAAGAAATAAAGGGAAAACGTTAGCAAGAAAGTAAACAACACAACACAAGAGAGAGTAACATTACAACGTGAGAAGCAGCAGAAAAAAATTCCACATCTTAGATGGTAATAAACAAAGGATGAACACTGCTAATACAGAATCCATAAATCAATAACTTATGTGTCATGATGGATCCTTTTGCCTTCAACGAACAACTAAATTATATATGCCACAAGTCATGCAGTAAGTAAAAGAATAGCAGCCAAGAAAATGAAGAATTCACTCACATTTTCAAGACGACTTAGATCAAGCAGTAACTTCACAAAAGCATTTATATGGACCATATAATCAGCTAGCTGCACCATAAGTAGGATAAATATTTTATAATACAGAAGAAACAAAAATATAGCATGCATGCATATGCCAATATAATCAAAGCAATGTACAATATGCCTGCATATGCCAAACTAAATCAGATTGGAGATCCTCATATGCAGGCATAATATAATCAAAGTCAATGCATAGACAATATTTCTCCAACATGATACAGGTGAAACCATGTAGAAGATCCATAACATTAGCCATTTATGGAACATGAAGATCGAAACTTCCTATCTCAAGCATAAAAAATTTTCACACTTCATTCAGGCACAAAATGGAAAGGGGGACCTTGTTTGAACTCAAGGGGTGTTTGGTCAAAGGTTTTGGAATAGGATGGATGGGATACAATTAAAGATGACAAAATTGTTTGTTTGAGGTAACAGGTTTCTAATCCCCGCTAAATCCCTTGACCTCATATTCACCACTAGCTTATAAATGGAGACCCCCACACCTCCCACCTTAGTAATGGGTTCTAAACCCATTCTACAAGTGAACCAAACAACTAAAAAAAGTAATCCATTCCCAACCCATACTCATGGCCCATTGGGATCTCATTCTCCTACCATTCCATTTCAAGTACTTGAACCAAGTGTCCCGTAAGGATAGTATTGGTCCCTGTGCATTTTTGCATCACTAGAGAAAATCTTCAGTTTCCAATCATATCTTGAGCATAAGCACAGGAAAAGCGACTACACAAACACAACTTATGATCATATAGTCCTTCCGGCTTTCATTAAAAAATATAGTACTAGTAAATATCTCTCAAAAGAAGAAGAAATGAAGCTCACTAGAGCACAACAGTCTATGCCTCCAGATCAGAGGGTGGAGCCACCATTCTACATAGCAAACATACAAGTCAACATCCACCCAACACCCTCTAATCTACAAGATTTAAGTGCATACACAGAGCAGTTGAGGATCTATTTCTTCTCTCTTAGTTCCCCCTGACTGAGCTTCCCCCCCTTCTCCCCCTCTCTTTGAGTAAGACTACAGTTGACGCATGACGGAGAACTTTCTGGTCAATATCAGTGACAAAGATGATACATGGAAGTTGAGTTGTAAGCTTGTAGCAAGTGTAAAGGTTGCAGTAAGCGAAAAAGATTGAAGAGGTCATTTGTAGAAGGCAACAGGCTATATGCCGGCTAGTAGTGGGTGCTGGTGCTGGTGAAGCGTCACCGACCTATTGTTGTCTGAGGAATGAGATAGGTTTTATGTGTTCTACTCATCTGTATTATCATTTCAACGCAATTACACATAAGTTGGATGCTGACATAATACTTACTCTTTTTCTTTCTACAGGTAAAAACATTTAAGAATGGAGTTGATAATATCTCCAAGATATCCCACAACAAGAGCACAGACGTCGCAAAATGGAACCATAAGCATTAGCCATTACGCCAAACCAGCCCCTCAGGATAGATAAATCATAAAAGGAAACTAAAGTCAGCAGAATTTGACACCTAATTATGCAGGTCTTCATTTATCTTTCCAGAAACAACTACACATATGACTCCAACCATAATCCAGACTTAGCTAAGCTAAATATTGAGATCAAAGCATAGGCAATTTTATGAGCAAACTATAAATATAAGATTGTAGCAGAACCTATGAGGAAATGTAGATAACTTAAGTCTTCATAGATGAGACACAAAGCAAGATATGGAGTATCACATCTTCAATATGTTGTTTAACTTTGTGATTTGATCTCTTCATGAGATCATCATAAAAGTAAGACAGCTGATAGTAAAATTCAATTTTATAGTTCTCACGTTTGTAATACCAAAATAATCCACCAAGCATAATGGACATCAAAGGAATTTACGGCTCACAACTCAAAGGATTTGATCTCTTCATGAGTTGTTGCTGCTGTAGCAGGCAGGGAGCTGGTGCTGCCAGCGAGCTCCTGCTGGCGCTGCCAGCAAGCTGTTGGTGCAGCATATGGCCTGCAGGTGCTGAGTGTTGGACGTTCGTAAGGAGCCCCTAGATATAAAAAAATGTTTCGTTCATCAAGTTATTCTCAAGAGCTGAACTTCTATACACAAGCATCAATTACTGAACTGAGACGAAAATTATACTGCAAAAGCAACTATGTATATCATGGAATGGAACTACAATAACAGACAGAAACAGATCCAATAATAACCTAAAACATACACATAATTATCTTCAGCCATTAGTAAAAGACCTGGCACTTATCATGCCACATGATATAAAATACATTCAGCAAACTCAAGATCTGTAGGAGCATCTTCAGCAAGAATAGGCTATAATGCAGCAATGCCATATCTAGCAAGCAACTATTACTATTATTCTTCGTCAAAAGGTCAATCAAACATGCTACGGTCTGTGTTAATGTGACTCTTCTAATTATCTGAAAGTACCCGTGTTTGACACTCCAACAAAGATATGAAAGCCTTACCAAACACTTCCATTTTCACCCCCACACGTCCCTTTATCTTGAATCTTGATCCACATTTGCAGAGAAAAAGAAACAATAAAATTAAAGGGAAAGCGAAGACAGGCTATCTATCATCCTGTAATCTTGATCCATGAATATTGTATTACATAGATAATCTATAATAACGAATGACAACGATAAGTGGACACTTGATGAATGCAAATATATATATTAAACTACCGATCCTTTGTGCATTCTCTCGTTTTCCTTTTTTATATAGTTATTGGGAAGGGGGGTTGTTCATACTATGCTTGAATTCCTAAGCCAACTCTCCATCATTCTTTACATTCTGATTTCGTATATTGCAAATCTATAATGGTCACATCCAGGATATAAACATGGTAAAGCTTCTTAAATTTACCTTCATAAGCATAGGAATTCACAAAAGCATCCAATTTTCCAAGTAAATTGCAAGCAGCTATCCTATCACCAATACTTCGCAAAAGATTTTCATTTCGTATCAGGACCAACCTGTTAGACACTATAAAATTACAATAAAAAATCAACAATCCTTAGATAAGGTCAGAAAATAAAGTAATAAACAATACCAAAATTCTAAAAGCACATATCGTATTTCACTGAGATGTTACTATTCTCTATTTAAAAGTCAATCTGGAAGCTCATGTAATTGGGACACTTCTAACCAATACTAGAGTCCATGGAAACATCATGAGCCACTTCAGGGCATAAACTAGAAACCAGTTCAACAACATAACTGAATATGTTCAAAAGATCTTACAAACGAACACTTTAACAAATATTTTCTACTGAGTAAATTGGTACTCTAAACGCTAATAGTGTGTTTTAACGAAGGAATTAGAAGGGAAAAGTAGGGAAAAAGGAGAGTGAACAATGAATATTCGTTAGTTGGCTATACCTTCACCATCATCATTTTCCCGTAAAACAACGAGTATATACTTGACTAGCGAAATTAGCGAAATTAATAATTTTGAAAACTCATACCAATAACTACTTTATTTTTTTGTGATTTTCATATGTTTTCGGTTTTCAAATACTTAAAATTGAAAACAGAGAAACAATAACCAACATAGTGAAGTGACACAAGGGGTACAATACCTCAAAAATGCAAACTCAATGGGAATTTTACTGCCAGGCTTGATGCTAACTTCAAGTGTGGTGACGTATCAAGACGCCAGGGAAACTAATGCTCACCAAACTTACTGTGCCCACCAAATTAAGCAGGCACCTGCTCAGGCGCTGTGTACTAGTTTTTCATAACATCCAAGCAACATATTTATTAAATATTACTCTAGAACCCATAAGACCCAGGGCAACCTACTGGAGATTGTTCAATACCTTCATTGTAAGTATCCCTAAGACCCTAAATACTTATAAAGCACGGTTTGTCGAAGTCTTATAACAGATTGTATCTGCACTAATATGAATATATTCTAACCTTAAGGAAAAAAGAAAAGTATAGTCCATAAAGTGTGAAAAGCATAAGCAGATGCATGTACTTAAAAGATGGAAAAATTACCTCTGATTGGAGCATAAATCTTGATAAAAAATCTCACCTGCTACTTCTCCTCGAGATTTTGCCGTTCACACTCAGTCAAGGCCTCACCTCTACTTAATTCCCTAGTACCCCCAATCAAGTTATCTTCCACTCAAAATCATGGATCATCATTTTTTTTTGTTCTTCAATTTAATAGTAATAATCAATTGCAAAGACAACCCCAAAACTTCATATTAATCTGGGATCCAACAAATTCTAAGTAAGAGAATATAAAGATCCATAGAGGCCAAATAAAGAAGTACTACTGAAAACTCACATTACATTCATCATTAAACTCCAATTTGAACGCATCTCTAATAGCGTCAGCAGGAGCTCAATTACTTCCGTGTTTTAGCATGCTCCAGAACAGCAGCACCGGAACATCATTGGCTTGCTGCGGTTGCCGGAATTGGAATCGAGGTAAGAGATAAAGTTGTTGACCCAAACAAAACCCTAGACGAAATCAAAGACAACCCTAAAAAAATCCCCAAATCTAGGAAACCAAAAAAAGGAACCTAAAAATACAGCAATAAAACTAAATCACAACAATAAAGTTTGTACGAAATTACCTGAACATGCATTCCAAGGAGCGGATCGAGAGTGAAGAGGGACAGAGAAGCAGTTTGATGAGGGAGAGAGAGAGAACGACGGAGGGAGTAATATCACAACTTAGCATCAAATTTTTAGTTTACCATCTATCGATTTTACCTAATTAGCAACATATTTCACAAGCCAACAAGCATTAACCTAACAGAAGTCGACGACGGAGCCCTAATTTGTCGACCAAACAGAAGTCGACTTGAGCCCTAATATGTCGACCAAACAGAAGGACTTGAGCCCTAATATGTCGACCGAACAGAAGCGGTGGACGACGGAGGACGGCTGAGTGGGGGAGAAAGCGAAGGACTTGGGAGGGAGGGAAGACGGAGGACGGCTGAGTGAGTGAGAGAGCGGGCGACTTAGGAGAGGGAGGGAGTAGGGACTGAAGCTGATCTACAGGGTCGACTAGTATTTGATTGAATTAGCAGGGGGAAATTTCACCAAAAAACAAAAAAAACTTGCGCTTCACAATCCATGTGCTCCGTTTACTAACCGGAGCATTTATTCACAAATGCTCGTGTTGATTAGTCAATCGGAGCATTTGACATCAAATGCTCCGGTTGATTAATCAACACGAGCATTTGTGAATATTTTTTACTAAAATTATCACAAATGCTCGGGTTGATTATTCAACCAAAGCATTTGATAAGTAGCAAAAGCTGTTTTTTCCACTAGTGTAGGTCAGAGGGTGTCGTTATGGTGTTAAAGGATGACTAGCTTCACTAGGTCAAAGGTTTTGAGTTTTAGAATTTGGACTTCGTTTAACATGGTTTGAAATTGGATTTGATTAGACTTAGGGTATGAATTGGGACATATATGGACCTGATTTTGGACTTAGTCCTATATTAGTTTGAAGTTAGACATTAAAAATAGACTAGGTTTGGACCTAGATTGAAATGGACTAGAATTAGACTTGGGCTGGGCTTGACATAGACTAGGGTTCACATAGAGATGCAAATGGGCCTAGATTTTGACATGAACTAGACTTATATGGACCTAAGATGGACTCTAATGCTAGTGGGCCTATATGAATACAAGGAATCAAATTCAGTTGGGCCTAGGATGAATGCAAAATGAACTCTAATGCAAATGGGCCTAAAATGAATACAAGGACTCAAACTCATATGGGCTTAGGATGAATGCAAATGAATTGGGATTGGTTTAATTGGATTAGATTAGAGGTATTTGGATTGGCTTAGAATTTTTGAAATTCTTTTTTTGAAAGAGACCCCTTGTTATTTATCTTTTATTGGGAAAAGATAATGGATTCATTTTGAAAAGATTTTTTTTGAATTTGTGGTGTGATGATGATTAGTAAATGTTTTCGAAAAAGATATAGAATAGAAATGGGTGTAGGATCGATTTTGAAAGATGTAAGCTTTTTGAAATTGATTGAATATGATAGGGTAGGATTGATAGGGAAGATTAGTTGGATAGCAGGGATAAAATGGAAAGAGGTAGACATGCATGACGACTCTAACTCTACCATGACCACTTTCCTAGATGCACTTTTGTTTAGGAAAGACTCGACCTTGCATGAAAAGACTACTGTTTTTTTTTAATTAGGTGAGACCCCTAGAATGACCATGCTTTTACGCGAATGCAGACGGACCGAACATAGGATCGACCACCATGACGACTAAATCGACGAAAACCATGCGATGCACAGACAGCGTGTAGCAGGCGGTAATTCCCGACCAGCTTACAGAGGATTAATGCACAACGAAATTAAATAAAGAATCTGATCGAGTTGACCAACTGCTACCATCACACTCACTGAACTATATCAGAGAATGTGGGAACTAACATCCCAATTCTATTAAATTAGAATTAACTATTACAACGCTTTGATTCTCAGACTCTATAAATTCCTCTAAAAAATCCGACAGAGTTTCCTCTGAGAATACAACAACCCTAAGCGGGAAATCATTTAAACCTGTTCACAATTTCAATGAATTAAATATTCCGAAATCCAACATCCAACAACCTCAACGCTTTCGCGGAGCAACACCAAGAGAGAATCAAGCGCATTAACGCCTCTTAAATATAGAAATGGAAAACAATAACGACTAACTATTACATGATTGAGCGACCTCGCTTCGAAATACAAATTAATACTACTATTCGTACTACTAGTAATCTGAACCATACAACGTTAGAGAACTTCAAATCTTGAACCTGCAACAGATAGAGCACTGCCACCCACCATGTGATAGGCCACAGAAATGACAAAACTAAACGTACACACATCGAAAAAAGCCGAGTACTAACCCATAAAATAAATTTAAAACATGCTTTGGTACTCCTTTACTTGAAAATCATTTCATTACAATTACAACAACAAAGCAACAACAGTAACAATAATAATAACAATAGCAACTGCTACACATGCTTTAAACTTGTCATCCAATAAACGGTTCCTTACGAAATAATCTTTACAGCAAACATGCTTCATACTTGTCATCCAATAATAATCTTGGAGACTTCACAGTTCTTTACAGAACAATCACAATAGCATCACATGCTTTAAACTTGTCATCCAATATTCTTGGAGACTTCACGGTGACAATCTTTATTCATTTCAAACAATTCCTTTACAGACATTCACACTTTACTTTCTTTTAACACAATCATTTGGCAACTGGTAAGGGAACGACGCGAAGGTAGCAACACCAGATTGCAGGCACATCGCTTATCGGGGAACGTCTTCCCATATTATAATAAGGCCTACAGTAGTCTTTAGTGTATACACTCCTTGAAGCAACCCCCCACATGTAATACATCCAAGGCGACTCTCACAATAGCCCACCAGAGGGTTTCCCCTTAAGACACTCCACTAGAGAGTAATTCTTAAGGTCCTTAGGGTCTACCACCAGAGAAGCCCTAAGCCTTTTGTCATGTGTTCATAACCTATGAGGGGCCCACCAGAAGCGATCCTCATCAGCTCCTTCTAACCTTTGCCATTCTTTCACTTTACATGATTAGTTCTTTAATCACTTTCATTCCAGACAATTCAGTTTACATAACCGGTCGAATTCCAAATCAGTACATATAAGTAATATGAACAACATAACCAATAACAAACTATTAACATGCCAATCACATAATTACGTGGAGCGACTCTACCTCATATCCAATTAGTAAACCACTCAATCAAATAACTAAGGCTTAGCCTCAACTTATACTTACTTACATATTTAAACTCGTTCCTGAATTACTTTAGTGAAAACTAATCAAACCGTCGACTTTTTTATACTACTCCCTTTAACGATATTAACTTGAATTCCCTTTTAAACACAACCTTAATAGTCCAGCTCCTAATTAGTTAAACTATCTCCAATGCTCTTTATGTTATCAACAATGATTAGTTAATCCTTTTTCTAACTTCATGTGAGGAAACTAATTAAGTAAATTCACTTTTAGAGTCTAGTCAAATAATTTTTCCTCATATCACCATCCAACAACTCTACTTATACTAAACCAATTAAACATGTTCTTAGAGCTTTAATCAACCAATAGTAGAAAACCATTCTAGTTATAATTAGACCATCGTTATAAGATTACACACTTAATTCACATTTCATGATACTAAAGACTTTCACAAACTATGAACTCATAATTATACTTTCTATCTACACCACATATTTCATTTACATTTATAGATCCAATTTCTTATTTATAAATCTCCAAGGATAATATCATCATCCATATTTCATAATTCTTGATCATTTGTAGCTATAGTCTCAACTCCTCATTTACAAATCTGTAAACTAAATTTGCCAAGACCATAATTCGAACCAACACAACCTCATTAGAGTTTTCAACCAACACTACAATAACAACAACGCATCACAACAATAGTCCATCACCAACATCAACAACAACAATATAACAACAATAATCCCAACTATAATTCAATATCAACAGCAGCAATAACAAACAAGAACTCTCAGCACAAGGGGAAAGTACCAAATTAGAGGAGAAGAACAGTGGCAGCACCACCACGACCACCACCGCAGCACCACATCAGCGACGACGACAACCACGCGCAGACCAGCAGCAACACCACGAACACAACCACGACAACACCAACAACCCACGAGCATGTACATCGATGCACGAGAGGAGAGAGGAACGCGAGCAGGGGAAGGGAAATTGAGGCAGCAACGCCACACAACTCAACCACGAACAGAGGAGAGAGAAATCGAGTAGGACGCGCAGCTCCGGCAAGCAGAAGGCGGCGGCAAGGCAAGGAGGGGTGAGATATGCGCGCGAGAGAGGAACGGGGTTTGGGGTTTCTTTTGGATGATTTGGGGTTTTGGGTTACTCAAATTGAAAGTAGAAAATGGGGTTTGAGGTTTGCTGATTTAATTCAAAGTTTGACAGCTCAAGTTGGATTGTTGGCTTCTTGGCTAAGAGACACGAACAAGGAAGAAGATGAAGCAGGAGAAAGTATCGCATAAGAAGAAGACACGAAGAGAATAGGATGAGGGAGGAGAGACAAAATGAGAGGGAGGGTTTTTTTTTTACTACAACACTAAACTCAATTGGGCTTATTTCATTAAAACATAAAATCAATCAATACTACAACTTAAGAAATTCACTTAGTAAATAACTTTTAAATAAGATAATAAATCAAACATCTAAATATATTAGGACTCCAAATTACTCAAAAGGATTTCGGAAATAAAATAGAATAGTTAAGCCATCAAAAATAATAAGCACCAATAAAATAATCGAAGACCGTTTGTCGATATAATATTCATATTTCAACTCAAATAAAATAAGAGTATTTAATATAGGAAAATTTTCAAAAAACTACCTTTTATAACCAACTTTTTCAAAAAACTACCTTTTAAAAATTTTCTTTCAAAAAACTACATTATATAACATATTCCTTTCAATATACTACCATGTTACGTTTATGTTTAATACTAATCAATAAATGACAATCGTCCTAGGTGTTGCTGTCGATGGAGTAGCGAGAAAAGAAGAGAGAAACGATAGGGGAGGAAAGAATAGCAATTTACGGTGACTCAATTATTAGTGATTAAACCCCATTTATGGTAAAATGGTAGTATATTGAAACAAATTTGTTATATAAGGTAGTTTTCTGAAAGAAAATTTTTAGAAGGTAGTTTTTTGAAAAAAATTGATTATAAAAGGTAGTTTTATGAAAATTTCCTCCCTTTAATATATGATTTAGCTAATAATTATAATTAACAACACATAAGATAGTTTAGAAATCGGGGCTATTACACAGCGTGCCACACATCAATGTTGCGCGCGACACACAGCTGTGCATCTGCCGTTGGAGCGGTGCGCCAGACGCAACTTAATGCGCTTGGCGCACTGCTCCCTCGACATGTTTTTCGGGGATTTAGGCGAGGTTTTGGCCAATTAACGATCTTTTTATTAGACGCGATTTTAGGTACGACCCAATGCATAACAACGAAAACTTGACAAGTTAATAATAGGCAAAAATCGCAATCACAAGCAAATGTCATATAACATGGATGCAAAAGTTTCAACCTAAAAGTCAGTTCTATGTTTGAAACTATGGCCAGGTTTAGGTTAAGTATGAAAGGGTTCATGACTAAGAGATTGATCCCACACTTCGTACCTCTACTGAAAGAGGTGGCCACGTGTAAGACGCACTGCAGTTCTCATGTCAGGAAAAAGAGAACAATGCCCTGGTTGGGTAGGTTTGCTTATGACTAAGATCCAATACTATCGCTCACGAAACTTTTTGGAAGGACAAAGCGCAAACCCCCGGGGTGACCTCATGCATAGAACTTGCACTAATGAGGCAAGGTAGATTGTCCTTATGTCAGGCTTAAACAATAGCCATGCATATGCAAAACTGTAGTGTCATTCTAAAGCATAAAAAGTGTAACACCCCTAGGTGTGCAGGAGACCACTAGTAAATATTGTCCGATTTGGGCCTTAGCCCGCAAGGATTTGTTTTGGCGTAGAACAGAAGTCCCACCCAAAAGGCCTCTACTAGGTTAAGGTGTTCACCTCTATATAAAGAAGGCTTCGTTCTCCTCAACTTCCGATGTGGGATAGCCAAGATCTTAGGCACCTTCTCCCCTCTTTTAAAGAGCCTGCGTCCCCGTAGGCACTACAGGACATCGGAATGGGCCCTGGCTCTGATACCATCTGTAACACCCCTAGGTGTGTAGGAGCCCACTAGTAGATATTGTCCTCTTTGGGCCTTCGCCCGCAAGGATTTGTTTTGGTGCGAAACCGAAGTCCTACCCAAAAGGCCTCTACTAGGTTAAGGTGTCCACCTTTATATATAGAAGGCTTTGTTCTCCTCAACTTCCGATATGGGATAGCAAATATCTTAGGCACCCACATCGGAAGTTGAGAAGAACCAAGCCTTTTTTATATAGAGTTGGACACCTCAACCTAGAAGAGGCCTTTTGGGTAGGACTTCGAATCTGCACCAAAACAAATCATTGCGGGCTAAGACCCAAAGAGGACAATATCTACTACTGGGCTCCTGCACACCTAGGGGTGTAACAAAAAGAGTATGAATCGTATTTTTCGAGTTTCACGCACTCATTTAAAAAAATTAAATTATTTTAAAATCCTCCCCAGTGGAGTCGCCAAATTGTAGGCGTGTTTTTTTTTCGCCTACCCGGTGTGAGCGCGTATTTGACTACCTCATTGTAAGGGTTTTATTGAAAACGTTTTGAAGTCGCCAACAAGTTTTTAAAGGAAGACTCATAATCCTAATTGGATATTTGGAAATCAAAGGGACAAATTTAGGACTTATCCAATGTAGATTTCCCCGTCCTGACTCCATAAATGGTCAATGAACCATAGATAAAGTTCGAGGGTGAGGGTACGAATATGGTCATAATGAACCACATTCACCCATTGTTGGCCTCTACTAAGTATCGATTGATGTCAAGTTTTATGCAATAGAATAACCAAATAATATTTTCATGCACCCTAAAAATAATTTAGTTTAGGTTGGTTCAGGAAACACATAAAAGACTATTTTTTAATGACAAGTTGTTAAGCAATCAAAATTACAAGGTTCCTAACAGGTTGTCCAAATTATTTGATTAATATTAGAACAATTCTTTAAGTCTTTGATTAGCAAATATAGCATGTGAGGTGATAAAAGCATAACAGGACAATCATATAACATGCATATGTATGAAAAATAAATAAAAGAAAAGGAAAGTATTAGAATATACAAAGGAACGATTTTGATATTAAAGATCTACATCAGGAAAGCAGTAGTTAGTAACTTCAGTATAAAAATAATAAATTTATTGAAGGACCCTCGGGATTATACCGTGGCTTGGGTCTGAGAGATTAACAACCTTCTGGACGAGCAATCGTGAAGCTTGAAGATCTGAACTTGTATGTATGTCTGAAAGTATTTGTTTGTATGTGTTTTATGTTGAAAAGTATGGAAGTATGAGTTTTGTGGAGAGATTTTGTGAATATATTTGTAGAGTTCGAAGTGTAAAGACATATGAAAATTATATGAAAAACCGTCCGTTTAATTCAGAAAATCACGCCTATCTATAAGAAACCGAAGACTGCGCGTCACGCGGAAAGTGCACTAGGCGCACGTCTCTGTGTGACGCACAATTACATGTGTCAAGCGCATATTGGTGCGCCTGACGCAACATGCCAATCAGCTGCGTACACGTGGCACACGCTTTAAAAAGATAGAATAGCTAGAGTGCGCCAGACACATCTCTGTGTGACACGCAAGGCCACGTGTCACACGCACATTGGTGCGCCTGACACAGCTTGGCCTGTGCGCTTGGCGCACCGCCTTGCTTTTGACACGTTTTAACAACTTTTTTATAAAACGCGTTTTAACGATTTTCTTTTATCCTTTAACTCCGGAAATCTGATTTTACGGGATAAAATCCGATTTTAATAATAAAAATATCTTTGAAAATCTTTATTTTATTTAAATAAAATAATTAATTATTATTAAATAATTAATAAGGCTTTTTCAAAGAGTTGGGCTCAAAATATTATTTATGGGATCAAAATACAATTAATTATCATGAATAATTAAGTGGGCTTTAAAATACGATTTCGGATCATTAATACGCTTTAACACTTTTAAAATAGTTTTGGCTCTTCGGACTGCTATGCCCTTGGGTCGGAGCAATTAAGACCGCGGTATGTTTCATCATTGGGCCCTTAAATGGGGAGACACGATTATGTGTCTACACTTAGTGCATTAAAAAAAGTCAATGCCAGCCAAATATAAAAAAAATAAGTAAAAAAATTCAAAGTGCGAAAAAAAAGAAAAAAAAGGCAAAAGCAAAAGAAAACGCACAAAGCAATGCAAAAGCAAAAAGAAAAAGCCAAAGGCAAAGAAAATATAAGTCAAACTAGGGGGACTTGCACACAAATTCTACTCCTCATTCAAATCCTTCAATCCATCAAAATCTTAGCCCATATAATCCATATCTATGATCCTACCTTAGCCCAACCAATTGAACCTTCATCGAAACCTCAAACCTCAAACTCTTTCAACCATTCCTAACTCCTTCTTCAAGGTATGTCCAAGCCCGCTAGGTTCAAAACCCGAAAGGGCGGCCTAGAAAAAAGTTAGGGCACAAAAAAATATAAAAAAAAAAACAAAAAAAGAGAGAAAAATCATATCCAGAGCTACGAATGGTCTTATTCCGCAAGGATACGTAGGAATCCTCATCTCGAGGTTCGACCGCTTCGATAAAATAAATTAATCAAGATCTAATGATTTGACTTTCTAGAATTTAGTAGCATGCTCTTTCGAGATCTTAACATAGACTCGAGTATGAACCTAGCCACGTCAAAGCCTTTCCCACCTACATTCATTTAAGTCACAAATTTTAGCTTTTTATTTGTCAATCCAAACTCACATTTTCCTTGAAGGACTCTCCGACAATTCCATGATTTATGGCGACATCTGACTTTGCTCGTATCAACTCCCAAAACAAGAATCCCCAGTGAAGAACTTTGAATACTTTATACAAATCAAGTACATTCTAATCAAGGCTCATTGTGCCTAAATTCAAGATAAGCTTTCCCTTGCATAACCTTGACCTTGCACCTCACTTGCTATATATGTGGTGGTTCCTTCAAATCAAACTCCTGAAAGGTTGTAATATGCGAACCTCACTTGCGGACCCCGATTCATTGCCAAAATAGTTTTCGAAAATCTATCTCTATCTACCTATCCAGACCTCTTAATCTTGCATAACCTTGACCTGGCATAACATTTCATCTTTCTTATCCTTGCATAACCTTGACCTTGCATGACATCTCCTTCATTCCATCTGTACCTAAGCTTTGCATAACCCTGATCCTTGCATAGCGTCTCATGCATCCTTAGAGAGTCTAAGTTTGCATCATTGCATCATTATGTGCAATATCTGAGTTGTTTACACCTATCTGCTAACATATTCTCCTGCAGGTAATCAGATTGCTTGTAGTTATCGTCTTGCATACTAACTTTGTTTTGCAAAAACTGGTGATATATATATATTTATATATATATATATATATATATATATATATATATATATATATATATATATATATATATATATATATATATATATATATATATATATATATATCAGTTCTAAACTGCAGAGCTTTTAGAATCGTTCTCCGTTCCGACACCGTATTCTTTGACTTCTCGGTTTCCTGAACCTCAGTCAAAGTGGGGGCTTATGTAGACACAACATCGTGTCTCCCCATGTAGTACCCTATGATGACTACTACCTCCGCTCTAATTGGTCCAGATTGAAGAAAGATTAAAGAATGAGCCTAGGATAAAATATTTTAAGCCCAAACCATATTTTAAGCTATTTTAATAACCTATTTTTGAAAAACCTTTTTTTACAAATAGTTTTACTAATCCCATCTTTGAAAACCTTTTAAAAATAGTTTTATGAAAGCCCAATTTCTAAAACCCATTTTCTAGCCCAATTTAATTAATAGGGTTAAGTAATTATATTAATTAGTTTTATTAATTATTTAAAATATTTATAAATTATCTTTTATAAAACAAATCATCTTACTCCAAAGGATTTCCAAATCATCTATCTTTCTCTAACTATTTTCTAAAATCTTTTCAATAAAAAATCTTTTAGAAACCAAGTTGTTTTCGGTTACCTATTATTCCCTAAACACCGAACACTATATAATCCTTCTACCAACATACATTCACGGCACAACCATACTATATCTTCACACTGCACACGACGTACTTACCTTCATATTAACACCGCCTAAATTTCAAAATTAGATTCGCTGGAGAGAATCACTAGGCTGAAAAAAATAAAACACTACTCTCTCTCTACAATTCCAAAACCCTAAATCTAATTTACTCACCAGCCGGTGGTGGCTGACATCTCAGTCTCGTCGCCGGCGAGCCTAGCCTTGTCGCCGCTTACTTACGTCGTCTGTCTTCAGGTTTGTGTCGTGTCTTTCCCCTACTCGGTGGTCGTCGGTTGTTCTTCCCCTCCCCCGTAGTGGCATAGGTTCCCCATAGTTGCGTCAGCTTCCCTTCCCCGGTGTTCGTCGGTTCCCTTCCCCTTTCCCCATAGTTGCGTCGGTGTTCCTTCCCCTCTCCCGTAGCGCATCGGTCTCCCTTCCCCTCCCCGTCATCGTGGTGCCTAGTTTCACGTTTTTCCGTTGAGTTCCCTCTCCGCCTTTAGTTTGTCGCATCGTGTTCCCCAGCCCCTATCCTCTAGTTTGTTAGGTTTCCTCCCCCTTCCCTGTTCCCCCAATCCATTCCTCTCCCCTGTTTTAATTTGGTCGAATTCGCCTTTCCCCTCCCCTGTTTTTGGCTGAATTTCCCCATCCCCCTCCCCTGCATGTGTATCGTTTGAGTGCTAGTATGAATCTAGTCATCGGACTTTTAGTTTGTTTAATGTTTATTTTATGTGTTAGCCTTAGTTCAGTTTCTTCCTGATCCAATAACCCTTGCCTTTTTTAGTATGGTTGTGCTTGGGTGTTAGTTAGTGTTGCTTAGTGGGCAGTACAAGGTTCTTGGTTTCCTATGACAAAGGAAGATTTAGGAAACCTGGTTAACAGAGCCAATCGTCCTGGAGGTGGCCATGGTGCTTTAGGAATTCGGATTCGTAAGATGAGAGGAGGTGCTCAATTTAGATATGTTGTGCGTCATTCTTCTAGTTTCGGGATTGCGAGTTTGGATCTTCGGATTCGTAAGTCGACCGAATTCCATCAATCAAATTCGCCCTAAGTTCTCATGATGAATTCAGGCGTCATCACATTTAAAAAATACATCTTGTGGGAGGACCTCCAATTCGATTTGGGATAAGTTTTGACCTCCACGCATTTTCATTTTCATTTTGACCTCGTAGTAGGGTCAGAAGTCTTCAAAGGACGTGACTTCATTGTTAGTTGAATTAGTAGAATCCCAGGAGGATGTTTCTCTTCACGGACCTTGGGATTAACGTCTAGTGGACATTGGGGTCTACTAGATATCATGCAGCAATCTGTCTTCGAAGATCGTCAGGGTTTTGTATCTCAACGTATTCCCTCTAATAGCAGGTCTTTTTCGTCAAGATGTATAACCCAATCCTACCCACCATTGCTCAAGACAAGCTTCTTTTAGACTGGACACGTAATAGTTAGTTTATCTCAAGTATGTACGAGCCAATGAAGCTCGTGATAGTTTTAGTTTGTTTTGTTTGGTTGTATTAACATTTGTACTCCCGTTTTTTAATTAATGCAAATTTTTTCGATGTAAAAAAAAAACACCGCCTAACAAATTCATGCCATCCTTATAACTCCCTAACCTCACAATAATCTTCCACGCCCCTGCTTCCTAATCCACCTAATACAACTTCCGTGCCACATTAGTCATCCAACCTTCATCTTCTGATCATCATCTTTGCCAAACGAACGCCACATCACCATCACAAAGGAAAACTAAATTTCCTTCACCTTATTACTCCTAATCATACACGTATTATCATCACTCATCCTCGGCATTATTATATTGATGCTATTCTCCTACCTTGCCTAATATCATACATCACCAAATATCATCATCATACATACAACGCAAGTCAATGAAACAAAAAAAAACGTATAACGCAAATCTATACTCGCAACACAACTACATATTTTCAAGGCTCGTTCAATATTTAATCCATGATCCGTACAAATCAACGACCCAAACGGAGGTCGAATTTATGATGGTCAACGAAATTAACAATTTTTCTTCTTTAATTTTTTTTATTATTTTCTTAAACTTACTGACTTTCTATTCATGATGTAAATTGTTAACGTATTCATGCGACTGTAAATAGTTAAATGAAGTATATTATAGTAACTCTCTACTCATATTAATTTTATTTTTGTTCTTCATGAACATTATTTTTATGCTTGATTGTAATATTTTTCACCTTGTATATTATTTTTAATCAAGACCTGAATAAATGTTCTAACACTTATATTAGATAATATGGACAACCTGCTAGAAACCCAGTAATTTGATTGCATAATAACATGTCACCCAAAAGTTAGTCTTCTGTTTGTTTAATGAACCGACATAGATTAATTTTAGATTGCATTAAAATATTATGTGGTTGTTTATTTGCATAAATCTTGACATGAATCGATATTAAGTAGAGACCATCAATGAGCTAATTTGGTTCCTGGTCTTATTCGTAGCCTCACCCCTAAACTCAATATATGGTTCAATGACCATTAATGGAGTCATGACAAGGAAATCTACATTGTATAAGTCCAAAAGTTGTCCCTACGATTTACCAATATGCAATTAGGTTTGTGAATCTTCCTCCAAAGACTTGTTGGCTACTTCTCTCTATTTCGAAACATTTTCACTACAAACCTTTACAATGAGGTAGTCAAATACGTGCTCATCCCGCGTAGGCGAATAAAAACACACCTACAGTATGACGTTTACATCAGCGCAATGGATGTACTTCATCACGTACATTCCATAATCATGCCTACAAAAAGAATAAATACATAAGGCTACCGTATATACAATGTGAAAAACAAGAGAGTTAGAAATTTTGTGTTATGCACGCATTCGGTTGTCGTTTACATGGTGGATATTCGTAAGTGAAATCTTTCATGTCCACGAACAAGGGCGTCAAACGGTGACCTTCAAGCCTTTTCGAAATTGCAATCATCTGATGCAAAATAAAATAGGGAAAAGCAAGTGTTACGAAACATTAATAGGGCTCTGTCTTGTTTGGTAATAAACTAAATATATTAAAGTAATTACCTAAACACTATTGTTTAGTCTTTGGTAATTATAACCTAACTATATTTAGGTAATACCTGAACTGTAATAAGTACAAATTTGAGTACCATGATCGTGACCGCGATAAGGCGTTGGTTTGATTTGGTCAGAGAATCCATAATGTACACATTTTTCTTACGTAAGTCAATGATTGTCAAGAATCTATGCTTATGCTTCACATTAAGCAGAGGAATATGCACCTACAAGTCACAAGAAATGTTTAGTAATTCCTATATGAAACCATGTAATGAAGCATACATAGCAATGTTTAGTACAAACCTAATTAATACTACTTAAAGTAGTTAGGAGGTAAAATTCAACCAACCAGCAAAGGTCTCCGGAAAGGGTTTTGCTACAACCGTTAACCCCACTGCGTTCATCTTGTTGTAATATAACAGCCTACAAAACAAAAATTTAGCCGGTGCTAATAATTCTATAATAAACTTAAAATTTAGTGGGTCACCTCACCATGAATATACTTAGAAATACTAATTTCTGGCTTTTTTCCTCAATCCCGGTCATTTGTAAATTATACATATACACATCAAGGAAATGTTGAAATCCAGCACTAATTAGTGGTAGACCAATTACCAAAACATTTTCACGTGATAAGCTAGTGTTTTGACAGTGTTAGTTAATGACCAAAACACGTTTGGGTCATTACCTTAATACTGAGATCATTACCTAAACTCGTGTCAAACGAAACTACCATTTAACAAGGTAGTGACCCAAATGATTTGGGTAATCACTCAAACCATCATTGGTAATTACCAAACGCTTTCAGAACACTATATTGTGTTCTGAATATGTTTAGGTATTCACCAAAACATGTTTGGATGATCACCAAACACTGTTAGACCACAAGATACCCAAACTTGTGTCAAAGGGAAAGAAATTAAAATGGATGGCGTACGTGCCTGAACGCTTAGCCCACTAGTGGAAAAAAGCGCATCTGTCACAAGATAACTGATCCGGTTGAGCCCAAACCGGATCAGCTTAAGTCAGCTGATCCGGTCAAGGCCCAAACCTGATCAGTTAAAATTTATTGGCCCAACTGTATTCTTCCCTCACTCGTGTCCTCAAGAAACTGATTCAGATTGGGCCAGCAGTAGGGTCATTTCATTTCCCTCCTCAGTCTCCTCATTTTTTCCTAAGTCTCTCTGTTCTCTTTCTTCCTCTCAATCCTCAAACCCTAATCTCTCTTTCCTACTCACGCCAACCACCCACCGCATTCACCGGATTTCATATCTCCTATTCCTCTCCTCGTCGCGCCGCCGTGTTCATCACACGAAATTTCAGATCTTTTCGCGGCGTCGTTCATCGTCTTCTCCCCTCTTCGTGATTTCATCACACGGAATTTCCTCTCTCAAATCTCACTACACCACCCTCTAAATTTCTTCTCTCAACACCCACGCCTAACACCAGCTCGATTCTCTCTCTTCCTCTCTCCTACTGATGCCACCAGCCACACTTGACGCCACCACCAAATCCACCAGCCACGCCTGACGCCAATAAGAAGATGAAACAATAAAGCACGACAATAATGAAGAAGCGTTTGTGTTTTTTATTTTTTTTCTTTTGATTTTCGTTCTCAATTAGATCTAGGGTTTGAGTTTATGTGTTTTTATCTTGAGCTAATTCTAGGTTTCGTTCGTTCCGCTAACAACAAAAAGAAGACGAACCAACCAATAACAGCAACAAGAACAATTTCATGTCTAGAAATTCTTCTCTTTTTTTTTGTATTTTCGTTCGTATATTTGAATTTAAGGTTTTTTTATATAGTTAATTTATGTTATGTAATTTTTGTAATTTATGTTTGTACTTTATCCTTTTAATTTTCGTTAGATCTGTTTATGTAATTTCCTTTTAATTTGTATTTTCGTTCTTGCTGAATGTTGTTGTCATGTTCTTTATTTTTGTTAATATTTTCGATCAGTTTATTTTTGCTGAATGGGACAAATTAAATCAATGCTTTTTATGAATGGGATAAAGTGCCTTCTTGTGTAGAAGGTGCGCTTTTTTTTTAATATGCTAATAGCATTAGCTGATCCGGTTTTGTCAGAAAACCAGACCAGTTAACTCTGTTAACTGGTCCGATTTTCTAACAAAATCGGATCAATTAATGCTTAACTGATCTGGTTTGCAACCGGATCGGTTAGTGCTTAACTGATCCGGTTTGCAACCGGATCGGTTAATTTCTTTTAATCGCTGCTACGCCACCCGATCCGGGCCAAAACCGGATCGGTAAGCCTGGTTTTGACCGGATCGGATGGGCTTTTTTCCACTAGTGGCCATTGATCAGGGTACATGCAAAAACATTCGTAGGCACTGAGAAAACTACAAGACTCTGCGGCCGGTAAATAGTTTCATTTGACGACCCTTTCAATATGTTCTTGGAAATATTTCTTTCAATCCAGTTCAAGTAGGGTAAGTACTGTTCGATAAATGGAAGCGGCCTACCACAATTTTGCGTTAGTGACCGGTCGATAAAAACTTCATTCGTCTCGCGCATACCATTCTTAAGGACCTTATTAAGTAAGGCAAGTTGTTGCCCAACCGCTTTCTCTTTAACATTTTCCTACAATTCGAGGCATGGTTTTTGTTGGACTATATATGTTTGCATACTCCCACCTTCTTCCTACATCTTAAGCTTTTTCGGTGTTGATCTTTTTGCCTACCATAATGGAGACAAATAACAAATAAAACAACGTCTATTGAAGTTAGTAAAAACATACATCAAGGCATGCATTACCTTAAACGCGAAATGTTAGTAACATTTACAATCAACATATAAGGCAATGACCAAACACAACTCCGGCCATAAAATCATTACCTCAATTAAGAGTATCCAACTCATTTGTTTACTTGTTACAACTCCGACCTTAAAACTTTGGGTCGTATAACCTGTCACGCATTTACAATACAAAAAAAAATAAGAGTGTATGAACATATGGTAATGACCAAACATAAATTTGATCTTTGCCAAAATCAATGTACGTTTATTTACTTATTACAACTCCAACCAGAAAAATAATGGCTTAAAAACATTGGGTCCTATAACCCATCACACATTCAGAAAATACAAGAACAAATAAGAGTATATGTAAGGAATAAAATTAGAACCATATAAATAAAGTTTATTCATAAGCTGCTCATGATGTTTTCTTCATCCACCTCAACCGGATTTTTTTTTGTTGAACTTTTTTCTCCTGAGTGGTTTTTTTGGCACTCGAAGGTGTGAGTTCATCTTCTTTTTGTGACATTCACTTTTGTGGTTCTCTTCTTCGGAGTTACCTTCTCTAAAGGCGTGTACGACATGCTTGCAACACCATCTTTTTGTCTTGGCTTTGTTAGAGTTCTTTTTTGGCGTCAACTTATCTATGGGCATGTCACGAAGGGTTTTCGAGCCAAAGTTAGGTTATGGGCGAACAAAGCGAATGCATATCTTTCATGCTAAACGATGATCTAACTTTCACACTAGGCACAATAGTCTCATCATCATCGTCAGCATCTAATTGACGCTTTGCCCATTTCAACGTATCACTAAGTATGGGAGATAGAAATGGAGAGCGCATCTTATCTCATTTCGTTTCCGGTTCAGTGGAGACAGTTGGGACATCGCTGAAGATTTTGTCCCCTTCCCTCCCCCCATCATTACCTTGTGATCTACTGGTGGTGTCATCATCATTCTCCCCTTCTCATGTGCCTTTTCCTTATCTTCTGGACGTAGGCTTGAGATAACTTTCTCTAGTGCAACCTTAATGTGCACCACCTTTGAGAATATAACATCCACCTTGCAGATGATTGTTTTGAGAGATTCTTCTACCATTCTAATCCGTTGTTCACATAAACATTCTAGTAATAAACCTTTAATATCACCAAAGTCATTCTTTTGATCATTTGAAAGCAAAAGAAAAAGGGAAAATGTAACATTTTACCCTGATTGGTTATTCTCATATAAACCACATAAAACTTCATGGATTAGGTTATCAATAACCCACATGTTAAGCATACAATTACCTCATCATATATGTTATAGCCAAATAGTATGAGACCATTGCCCAAGCCAATTATAATTTTAGGTAATGCTCTATATAGGGTTAGGTGATGACCTAAAATGTTTCGTAATATTCTAAGCTGATTAGGTAATTACCTAACATATATGCAGTGGTTATTTTAGGTCATGACCGAAATATTGTTAGGTAATTACCTAAACCCTGCAGTAACTTACATAAAAACCAGCTCAAACTCGCCATGGGTTCTACAATGAAAGTCTCAAAAAATTCGTAAATTTTTTTTCTTCTAATTGCTAAATTAAAGTATAAACTACTCAATTAAGTGTAACTACAATTGTCCAATAAAAGTGTGAAGTGCATTGATTTAGAGCAATTATCTCACCCACACCTTAATTTTATTTTCCCTAAAACGCTAGTGTTTTTGGGGAAAATTTTCATATATTGTAAGTTTAATCTTACTCAAACGCACAAATGAAGATTGAAAATCATATATTCGTTACTGTATGTGAAATATTCAAGTAAACTTACATAAATTTTATCTATGGGTTAAGAGTTTAGGTCGATTTCCATGGCGCTCTTTTTCGATTTCACTTTACTTGCTCAAATCTCAATGTTTGGGTCAAGTTCAACAATTGAGGTGATAAGCTTAAGGGAGAAGGTGGAAGATTGGGTCGAAATCCGGTCAAAGGAGGAAGAACATGAACAATAGAGAAGAGGGAGGAGAGAGAAAATGGGTAAAAAATTATGGGTCCAAAATTCTTTTCCAACGTAAAAAGTAACAAAATAAAAACAAATTAGTTTTCACAATTTAAGAAAATGGGAGAGGCATCTACTTTCACAAATGCGTGGCTCACATTTGTTTGACCATGTTTGACTTTCAGGATCATTTTTCAAAAATGACCATAGTAGAATCATCCAAAGAAAAAACATTGTCATTGTATACAAAAATTTCGAGTCAAAATAAATATAAGACAAGAAAGAAAGTAACAAAGAAATTTTATTTCAATAATGTATTGAGTACAATCTCTGTAGACAGTTTATAATAAAAATAAACTAAGTCTTCTGATTCTGTTCCGTAGCTTGAGAGTGACACGTGTTGATGTTGACGTGGAATTGAGTGTAGAGTGATGTATTGTCAACGTTAATCTGAGTTTGAGTGTGGGATGATATTTTGTCAACGTCAACCTTAGTTTGAGTTTTGTTTGAGTGTATACGAATGAGGGCTGACGAAGCTTGAATCTCAATCGAATATGTTTGAGTGTATCTAAACAGTCGGCACATATTTGATGTGCTTGTTGACTATTTGCAGAGAGAATTCTAAGAGAATTTTATGAGCTATTGAGAATAATGATTTTCTGGTCCCCTCAACTGAAGGAGAAGAGGCCTATTTATAGGGAATGGAGATCCCTTCATGGACTTGGTAGTTTATGGGCTTGGGCCCGTTTATGACTTGGAAGTCTTTTTTAACCTTTGCCATTTGACCATTTTATTTGGACTAGTGATATGGACTGGCCCAAATATTTTACAATCCAAATTATATTTGTTTGATTTAATTTGGATTTTTCTTTAGGTGGGCTAAATTAATTAAATTAGGCTAGTTATATTCATTTTAGCTCAATAATAATTAACTTATTTATATATAGAACACCAATAAATTTTTAGTGTCTACAAATTGCCCCCTCGAGATAGTGTCACTTACACGATTTGAAGTGTTTAATCGTGACAAGGTCTCGAATTTGAGTTTGGTTTAACAATTACGTTACAGTCACCGTGTTGCTAGATATGTTGTTTTTTTAGTAGAGTTATGTGTTGTTCACAACCCTATCAAGTTTTGCTGTTTTGGACTTGGAAAAAATAATCCTAATCACCTGAGTATTAGGTTTTTTTATTGCCCGAGTGCATAATTACACACCACTTATGTTTGACCTGCATATTAGCAGATCAATTACAAGTAATCCGACTGACTTTGGATTTAATTTGCTCATGCATTCACAAGCACACAACATTACACTTAGCCGATTACTCGCAATGAATTATCCTGTTCACTAGTAAGTCGTTATTTTTTCTATTCATCGCATAGGGATACAAGATTGTTGATATTATCTATTTACTTGCCATGATCATCAACATCATCCGTCAAATAAGTGAATCATCCTAGCTTCGCACTACAATTTGTCTACTGCTTTTTATTTTCCTTTTTTTTTACTCAGTAGCAAATTCCATGTGTGCTTCATACAAGCAGAACACATGTTAAACAAAAATTCAAACTTTGATATTGCATCCTGTTTAGTCTCCTTGGCTGGCAAGTAAACTATTATCCCTTAAGATGTTCTTCAAATGGAGACTTGTGCAATGATGTCCAAATCAGGTAAATCCAATCCTGAGCTCCGTTCCCAAACCTGCAAAAAAGGGACCCACCCTGGAGGTTTGGGTGGCGGTTCCCCCTCCGAAGCTTAAGTGAGGTATCAGGAGTGTAAAGGGAAAGTAGAGATAGAGAGAGAAAGTGAGAGAGAATTTTGACGAGAATAAGGGCACACTTCGCTCAATGAATTACATTTCGCCCGATTTCAAGGGGAGTATTTATAGTGTTTGTGTTACGGTTCTTTGCCGATTGAGGTTACCCTAAATTAAGGGCACCCGATTGGCTAGGCAATCGAACGTGACACGTGGCGATCAATGATTGATGTACTTGCCGCCCTCCCAAGCCCCCCGCACATGCCCCCCCCCCCCTGCCCCCCTCCCCCCCCCCCACACCCCTCCCCTCCCCCCACCGCCGCCCCGCACGAGAACCCTCCCCTCATCAACCAATCATATGCAGCCATTTAATTGGGATTTGGGCCCTGGATATTCTTCAGGACAAAAGGTGGGCTTTGTTCCTTTCACTGTAAAAACCTAGGGTTTTAAGCATTTGCTAACTCCTTTTGATGGGATACGTGGATGGTCCTAATGGATCCATGTGTCTCGAGGAGAGCCGTCGATTATTTAGGCTATAACATTTGCCCCTAAAAGTAGATTTTACCGTGCCTTAAGACGGTTAATACCCTTTTACTTGAGTATGTTACTTCTTTTTCAAAAAGACAAAGCCGCGCCATTTTCTTATATTGCCGTTCACTTTTAACCGGTTCAGGACGTTTTTCACCCACTATAAATAAGTTCTTTTGTCCTTACTTCAATCATTTCACACCTTGAGAGAATTTTTCTAGAGAGAGAGGCTCTGCATATTTTCTGGTTTTCTAGAGAGAGATTGAGTTCGTCCAGCTTTCGTTTTCTTCTCCGAACGTCCAAGCGCTCTCCAGGTATCCTTTCTTTCTTCTTTGTTCTCCTTTATTCTTTATTTTTTCTTAAAAAATCAATAAAATGGATTCCTATTCTTCGTCAAATAATCCCGGCCGTTCAACAGTTTGCCATGACACTAGAACCAATAGTATTTATTCTTCAGCACATTCTAGAGTTGGGCCTATTCTAGTCGATTATATATATTTTTATGGTTTTGACCGACAAAGTCAGACGACCCAGTCTTTAACCTATGCAGGGTAATCTGGCGCACGTCAAGCAAACGGCCCATCTAAGACGAAGAATAATTCTCCCTACTTATAGCTATGACATGGAGGAATCTACTGGACGAGTTCCAGAAGAGACGAGGGAAACCCAAAGTGCTCAGCCATTGGGCGGGCCCACTTCCCTTGGCCACAATAGGGAAGAAAACCTCGAAGCAAGTCCCGAGCCCAGTCCGTCAGGTAGGGAAGTCGAAATGGAAGAAGCCGACGAAGGCAATAATGAGGGTGATTCCAGCACCGTTGAAGAATCAGACGATCCCTCCACTACTTCGTCTGAAATTAGGATACGCTTAGGTCCCCTCTCTGACCCTGGTTTTATTTTAGCCAACCGTAGGTGGTTAGAGAAAATTAGCCCTGACCCCAACTTCTTATCTTCTGTCATGCCCATGCCGGGCTAGTCTTTTGTCATTCAAAATAAAGAGTCTACAATTTTAAGCACTCCCAAGAACTACTTCGCCATTTACAAGCTAGCCCTGGACGCGGGGTTGAGATTTCCCCTTCATGCTTTCATCGAGCAAGTGCTACGACATTACATCATCGGCCATAACCAACTGGCGCCGAATGCCTGGCACAACATTCTTACTTTTATAGTCGTCTGCGAGCTGCGCGGCCTGGCCCTTTCTGTTCCGGCCTTTACTCAGATACACTATGTATCTAAGGTTCCGAAGACGGTGGACGGAGCTTGGTTCAGCGTCTGTAACCATCCCGGATTTCTCACTGCATGGGACAAGCCTTCGAAGATGCATGAGTGGAAAGCCGATTTCATCTTCGTCCGAGCTGCCAATGATTACATTGTTGAGGGGTACCGCGTCCATAGCCGGGTAGCAATGAATACTGGACGGGGAATGTCTTTTTTGGAGTTAGAGGATAGGTTTCACGAAGAGGTGGTGGAATACTTCAAAATAAAAGATTATTCCAGAACAAATCATTCATCCTTTAAAGGGCCAGCTAACTGGATTCCTTTAAAGGAAATGTTTTTTAATGATAACTTCCCGGTCGCCGCTGGCTTGCGGTTGACCGAGGATAAAGGTATAACTTCAAAAACTCTTTTAAGTAAACCGTGCCGTCTATAATATTTATCTTACTAATCCCTTGGTCTCTTTTTGCAGACGCGGCCAGAGCACTTCTAAAAAAGTCGTGGACGGGTGACATGAGTATGTCTAAGTTCACTAACAACATGTGAAAGGAATATACCAAGACGGGGGCCAATAAGAGGGCCGAGACTCAGGTAAATTTTTTTTTTTTTTGGAACGCCCGTCTAGAGTTATTAGACGTCTTTCATGGTCTAGACGAGGGTCCTTCATAGAAGGAAAACGTCTGCCCTTGGATGTTTGTTGTACTGACAATGGGCACTGGATCAAGGTTCCTCGGAGAAGGAAAGCGGCCATAGCTGGCCGATCTCCTTCCGTGAGAGATCCTCGTCTAACACTTGATACTGATCCAGGACGAGGATCCTACTGACGGGTCCTTTGAGGAAGAAAAACGTCTAAAGTTGGACGGTTTCCTTCTGCAAGTTGTCTCCGTCCAAGATCCGAGGCTGTCCTTATCAGTGAGAATTTTTGGACGAAGATCTTTCATAGAAGGAAAGCGGCTAATCTTGGCCGGTTTCCTTCTGTGAATGATCTTCGTCCAAATCTTGAAGGAAGTCCTTTGGACGAGTACACTTTGTGAGTTGGTCTTCGTCTAAGAGAGGGTTTTATTTTTTGGCCGGCTTCCTTTAGCAAGCAACCTAGGCCTGAGAATTTTGAATTTTCCACTTGCTTTTGGACGGATATATTTCTAACTTTGTATTATTTGTTTGCGCAAAAGAATGCCCCAACGAACAAGACCCCGCCAGGGAAGTCTTCTTCGTCCAAAAAGAGGCCTGCCGCGGCTGGTGATCAGCCCTCAGCCAAAAAGCCTAAGGGCTTTGTGGCCAAGAAGAAGAATGAACGACCGCCCGTTCATAAGACAACTCCGGCCAGCCAGGGGACCGGAGAAAAGCCTATCCCGCCTCCAGCGGGTAAATCTTTGAAGGTGGACGAATCGTCCACCGAGGTTCCTGCCTTGGGAGGGAAAGTGCTTGCCTCTACCCTTCTCCATACTGATCAGTTGGACGCAGCAACTCAGCCTGAGGTACAGCCGGATACGGCTATGGTACTGGTGGATCAGCCGGACGCGGCTGCTAAAGACGGATCGACCTTCAGCAGGGCGGTCGCTTAGTTGGTGTCTCAAATGTCGTTATCTGTTAGATCCGCGTCTTTATCATCGGGTGAGTCATACTACCCCAACATAGTTAGGACGCTGCGGGTTGGTGGATGTTGAATGAGTCCGTCCAACAGACAAGCAGTAGTCTTCCCCATCAAGAGAACTGACTCCTCCCTCCTTTTCAGATAAGAACAAAAAGGATCCGCTTCAGCTTCTACTGCTCTGCCAGTGGACTCAGACGATGAGTCTTCTGCTGCCTTTGCTAAAATGTCAAAGGCTGAACGAGAGAGGCTCAAGCAGGAGCTGTTCAAATGCTACCCTGAGTCCTACATAAAGGGCTTAAGGGGAGCATCGTCTGGACATGTGGGCTACATGTCTAAACTTCCTGCCGAGGTACATTGCGTTGATGTTTTTTATTTTGGTAATTGTAACTTTTTTGTTTTTGAACTCGTCTACTGACTCGTTTGATCTTTGTTATTTCAGCTTCTTGCTCGCAGCATTGTAACGGAAGACTGGGCGAGAGAGCTTAGGAAGGAGAATAGGCACCTCGTCCATCAAGCTACAACGACTTTCAACGATCGTCTGAGGCGATCAAGGCTTTCAACGACGCCAAGGAGGCTCTCAATGAGGTCATTGAGATGTCCAAGGGCTGGGCCCTAAAGGCCTTTAAGATGCTGGCCGTGCCCGAGGAAGTTCCTCGCTTTAAGCGCCGCTTGCTCTTTTAGGACAGCCTTCAGAGGGCGATGGTGACATCTGAGGAGCCTCCTACCTTCCTTGATTCTTTAGACGAAGAGGTGGAGGATGAAGAAGAGTCTCCCAAGAACGGCCAGGAAATCCCCAAGGACCAACCCTCCGGCCAAGATACTCCTCCTGCTGAATAGGGTGCCTAGCTTTAGGCTTTTTTTTCTATGTAGCTTGGCTGATTGCCATCTCTTGTAGCTTGGTTCTTCTTTTCCATAGATCAGGTTGTAATCGTTTTGGACGAGTATTTAATGAACGGTCTTTTGTCAATGTTTGTCTTTGGTCCAATCATCAAAACACTTGCTGAAGTTTTGCTAAGTTAAAGTAGCTCGTCTTAAGACTGATGTATTGCCTTACAACTTGGACAACTTTTGAACTTTGCTTAAATAAGCATAGTATAAAAGAGGCTCGTCCTAAACTCTGGACGACCTTCGAATTTTACTCAAATTAGCATCAAGTATAAATGAGGCTTTTCCTACATTCTGGACGACCTTCGAACTTAAATAAGTATGAATGAGACTCGTCCTAGACTATGGACGATTTTCAAATTTTTACTCAAATAAACATCAAGTATGAATGAGGCTCGTCCTAGGCTCTGGACGACCTTTGAACTTAAATAAGCACAAGTACGAATGACACTCGTCCTAGACTATGGACGATCTTCGAACTTCGCTCAAATAAGCATCAAGTATGATTGAGGCTCGTTCTAAACTATGGACGATCACCGAATGTTTACTCACATAAACATCAAGTATGAATGAGGCTCGTCCTAGGCTCTAGACGACCTTCGAACTTAAATAAGCACAAGTACGAATGACACTCGTCCTAGACTATGGACGATCTTTGAACTTCGCTCTAATAAGCATCAAGTATGATTGAGGCTCGTCCTAGATTCTGGACGACCTGCGCACTAGACTCGTCCTAGAAGTTCTAGGGCTTAGTTATCTCCCCCCTTCTTGGGCTTAGTTCATCCTGGCATTCCGGACGAGCTTTGCACCAAGAAGGAGAGCGACCATCATAGGCTGAGCTAACATAAAACACTTTTAGGACGAGCTTGGAAAGTTAGGCATAGGCAATCCTTGTATTTTACTGTTTATGAGCTTACCATGTTCTGGCCGGCTTCCTTGAGGAAGCAACACTCGTTTTGCAGTAGTGAGCCCTTACTAGGGCCTTTACTACTTAGCTGACCTTGCATTTTGAAAGTAAAACACCTTTACTAAGGCGTGCTTCTTTCTGGTCGGCTCCCTTTTAGGAGACCATGATGTTTCTCTTACTAGAGATTATCACTATTTGTCAAACTAGATATGTAATCTACCTTTTTTTGGGTTTATTACATTTTAGTCGGTCTCCTTGTGGAAGCAATGTGCGTCAGAAGAATGTTTATCCCATGTGGAGTTGATTCATTCTTTTAGTTGGCTCTTGGTCGTTCGTTGTTTTCTTTAATTTTATCTAAGTTAATGTCACTTTTAGGCCACTAGACTACCTAGTGGTAAAAATGCCCCAACGTGAATGACTTTAGTAAAAATAAAAATAAACAATACGGATATAGAGAGAAAGTAGAAATTGTATTATATGAATTTTGCTTGGCTAAGTACCAAGGTACATGTGTACATTTCTAATTCTCTTTTTTGTGCCGTGACACTTGTTGGGATTACAAACTACTTAGTATTGTTGCCAATTATGTGAATTAGACATGGTAAGTCTTCACTGTGTCTGAGTTCCAAGTGCTTTGTATTGGACGTCCATCCATATCTTGGAGATGAAAAGTTCTGCTTCGCACTTCCTGGACTATCAGATAGGGCCCTTTCTAATTTGGTGTCAGCTTACCCAGCTCCTGAGCTCGTCCATGCCGACAACCTCCATCTTCCTCAGAAATAAGTCCCCTACTTTGAGTGGTCATCTAGCGACTCTCTTGTTAAAGTCCCGAGCTATTCGCAGCTTGTACAATTGCATTCTCAATAGCGCATTGCCCCTGACCTCTGGTACTTGGTCCAAGGCAGTGTGTGTGCAAGGAGGCTCAATTGGCTTCTTCTGTGTACAACATGACTCTCTGGGTGGGTTCTTCAATCTCAATGGGCAAGACGGCTTCAGTTCCATAGACCAACATGAAAGGTGTCTCACCTGTAGAGTTCTTGGTCGTGGTTCTTATGGACCATAACACCAGTTGTAGTTCTTCAACCCATAGTCCCTTGGCATTGTCCAGCTTCCTTTTGATGTCGTTTGATAGGATCTTCTTGAATTACTCTACTTGCCCATTGCCTTGTGGGTGGGCGACTACAGCAAAGTGAGCTTTGATTTCTCTTTCTGCCAACCAATCTTTCAGTTTTGGTGTTTCAAACAGTGGACCATTGCAAAAAACGATGGACTGCGGCATGTCGAACCGGGTTATGATATTCTTCCAAATAAAGCCCTTGACGTCATTCGTCGTTATACCTCGCATTGCTTCAGCTTCTACCCATTTAATGAAGTAGTCCACAACAATAATTACAAACTTCTTCTGTCCAGCGGCCACAGGGAAGAGTCCCAGAATGTCCATGCCTCATTTGGCAAAGGGAAGTGGGAACAAGATGGGAGTTAGGTAATTGGACGGCTTTTGATGCAAGTTTCCATGTTTCTAACAACTTTCACACTTTTTTTCATAAGCAAGAGCATCTTCTTTTAATGTAGGCCAATAATACCCAGTCCTTAAGGCCTTTTCTCCCAAGGCTCTTCCCCCAATGTGAGATGCACAAGCTCCTTCATGGAGTTCCTTCAGCACTTCCAGTCCATCTTCTTTAGTAATACACTTTAGAAGAGGACGATTGAATGATTTCTTGTATAGGGTTTCATCCCACAACTCAAACCATTTGTCCCTGGTCTTGACGTATTTGGCCTCTACCGGGTCTGAAGATAATTGACCTATTTTCTTGAAATTTATAATGGGCTCCATCCATACCGCCCTTCGACTAAGAAACATTACCTGCTCTTGATCAATACTCTTTTTTAGTTTAACTTCCCAAAATACTGTTCTTGGTGCATCACAGTCAGCTGAGCTAGGCAATTTTGAGAGAGCATCAGCTTAATGATTCTCTAACCTTGGTACTTGGTCGAGAACAAATCGCTTTAAGGGCTCAATCTCATCCTTGATCACACACATATATTTGCTCATTGATGCTTCTTTGCATTCAAAATCTCCATTGACCTGACTGACGACTAAGAGAGAGTCCGATTTAGCCTCAATCTCTAAAGCCCCAGCTGCCTTACACATCTTAATCCCCGCCAGAAATGCCTCACACTCAGCTTCATTGTTGGAAGCCTGAAACTGGAACCTTAGTGCATATTTAAATTTATATCCCTCTAGAGATTGACAAATGATTCCTGCTCCACATCCATTTACAGTGGACGATTCATCTACCATGAGAGTCTAGTGCTTCCTTCCTTCAACCGGATCAGATATTGGTTCCACAGTTAGCCGAGTAAGCTCAACTATAAAATCTGCCAAAGCTTGCCCCTTGATAGATTTCCTTGGCTCAAAAGTTTTGTCAAACATGTTCAATTCAACAACCCACTTCAGTATTCGTCCAGAAGCTTCCATCTTTTGCAAAACTTGCTTGAGAGGTTGGTCAAAATAGACTAGTATACTGTGAGCCAAGAAATAAGGTCTCAACTTCCTGCTGGCCATGACCAGTGCCAACCCAAACTTCTCGACCGGTGTGTATCTACATTCCGCGTCTATAAGCACATGACTTACAAAGTATATTGGGATTTGCATTGACTCCCTTTCGGCTAGTAGAACAACACTCATGGCCTGAGGAGACACAGCCAAGTATCCAAACAATTTTTCCCCCTCGACTGGACTGACCAACCTAGGCAACTGGCGAAGATGATCCTTGACTTGCTGAAGTGGTTGCTCAGCTTCTGATGTCCATTCAAACTTAGCTTTCTTCTTAATTGTGGCGAAAAAACGAATTCACTTGTCTCGTGACTTAGACAAGAAACGTCCAAGGGCCGCTAGGCAGCCCGTCAGACGCTTTAGTTCTTTGATCTTGGACGGAGACTTCATGTCTAGAATTACTTGGATCTTTTAAGGATTTGCTTCTATTCCTCTCTGATCAATTAGGAAGCCCAAGAACTTCCCAGTCCAGACGTAAAAAACATATTTTTTGGGGTTCAATTTCAGCTTGTACTTTCTGGGAGTTTCAAAAGTTTCTCTTAAATCACCAACATGGTCTTCTTCTTGCTGACTCTTTACTATCATATCATCTATGTATGCTTCCATGTTCCTTCCCAATTGTGGCTGGAAGACAGTGTTTATCAGTCTTTGCAAGGTGACCGGCGCATTCCTGAGGCCAAAAAGCATCCTCAGTCAACCATACAACCCCTTCTCCGTAATGAAGGACGTTTTATCCTGGTCCTCTGGCCACATGGGGATTTTATGAAAGCCTGAATAAGCGTCCATGAAGCTCAGCAAAGCATGGCCAACCGTGGAATCCACTAGCCGATCTAACTTAGGCAAAGGAAAGCTGTCCTTAGGACAGACCTTGTTGAGATCAGTGTAGTCCACACACAGTCTCCATGTGCCATTGGGCTTTGGTACCATGACCACATTAGCTATCCATTTTGGATAGTAAGTTTCTCTTATGAATCGGGATTCCAACAACTTCTGTACTTCTTGGTCGACCGCCTGGTTTCTGGCCGGCCCCAAATGTTTCTTCTTCTGTCGAACTAGCTTTAAGCTCGGATCAACATTTAGCCGGTGGACGGCTATCTCTGGATCAATTCCAGGCATCTCCTCGACACTATAGGCAAACACATCTTGAAATTCCTGTAGTACATTTATCAAAATGCCCCCAACTCATTAGTGAGGGACGATCCAATCTTCAAAGTCCATCTGGACGAGATCATCCAAACAAACATCTTCTGGGGCCTCCACAGGCTCTAGACGTTCAGGTGCCATGCCCATGATGGCCATCACTTCTCCAGACGAGGGTGGTTCTTCTTTGACGGGCACATACTTTCTTTTCTTGCTGGGAAGGTTTTCGGACGTTTTCCTTGAGGGAGCAACCTGCGTCTGAGTACTTTCAATTGTCATTCTCAGAGAGGCCACTTGGTCTTTCACAATCTCGGCCGTTTTCCCTTCTCCAGCGACCTTCGTCTGGTCCTGCTTCTCTTCTTTCCAAGATGATGGTGTCAAAGTGGTTAGGTAACATTTTTCTGGCCGCCTGCTAATCCCATACAAGGAACCAATTTGACCACCATCACATTCAAACTTCATGAGCATCATGTGAGTAACTATCACTGCCTTAACATGATTCAGAGTTGGCCGTCCAAGAATGACATTGTAAGATTTCAAGTCTCGGATGACCAAGAACTTGATGAACAAAGTCTGGGAGGCGTCCTTCTCTCCAACTCGGACAGGCAAAGTAAATGGCTCCATAGGGTGAATAACTCCTCCCCCAAACTCAATGATTGGATGGCGGACGGGAACCAAGTTCTTCTCATCAAACTTCAATCTGGACAAGCAATCTGCACTTATGATGTCCGTGGAAATTCCAGTGTCAATCAGAATTC
This sequence comes from Beta corolliflora, assembly GCA_947648045.1. Lineage (NCBI taxonomy): Eukaryota > Viridiplantae > Streptophyta > Magnoliopsida > Caryophyllales > Amaranthaceae > Beta > Beta corolliflora. Next base: position 1,147,509 of record CANSZD010003181.1, read on the forward strand.
TTCTTACTCTCAAGTTTGCTATCTTCATCTCTACAACCAAAGGGTCATCATGAGGAGTTTTCAACTTCCCCCGATCTTTCTCACTAACGACCACTTTAGGAAAGGACCCAGCCTTTGTCTGATCAGTTAGTAAGACTTGGCCGAGCTCCCTGAGGTAGTTTTTGTGCCCTTTATTGGTTGGTCCTCCAACGACAAATTCTCCTGAGATAACTAGAACAACATCCTCGTCAGTGCTCTCACATTCCTTCTTCTTGCTCTGACGATCATCCTTCCTCTGAAACTTCCTTCCCCCTTGGGGTAAGTATGAGTTCATCTTTCCTTTTCGGGCTAAATCCTCCAAATCCCTCTTAAGGTGTTTACATTCATTAGTCTCATGACCACAATCCTTGTGGAAATGACAGTATTTGCTCTTATCCCTGTTCCTGTACGGAGTCTTCATTTCAGCTGGAGCCTTTAGCTCATATTGATCCTTTATCTCCATAAGAATGGAGTATTGGTCTTTGCTAAATTTTATGGGATCAGCTGAAGATTCAGATTCTTTCCTCTTTCCTCGCCTGGACGAAGTGGTTGTGGAGGTTATTGCCCAAGTCTAAGCCTTTTTAGGATTGCTCTTTTTTGCCTGAGCTACCTCTTCAGGCTTCTTTGACTCAAGATGCTTGGCCTCAGCACAAATTTCCGTGGCGTGTATGAATGCTTCAGCTTCCTTCAAGGCTTCCGCAAGAGTGGTGATTTTCTTCTTAACAAGATCAAACTTAATACTTCCTGGCCGTAGCCCCCTGATGAAGGCGTCGAAGGCCACACCAGCATTAAGATCTTGAATCTGCAGGGCTTCTAGATTGAACCTCTTAACAAAACTTCTAAGGGCTTCTTTTGGTCCTTCGATAACCTTGCCCAAATGTATGCTCATTTTCTGCTCTTGCCGATTGGCAACAAAGTGACTAGTAAATAAGTAACTGAGTTCAGTGAAATTATTGACTGAATTTGGGGGGAGATTGTTAAACCACTTCTGAGCTACTTCTTTCATAGTAGCCGGGAAGTTCTTGCACAAAGTAGCATCATCTACTGCTTGGACGTACATCTGATGCTTATAAGCGGAGAGATGATAATGTGGATCAGTCGTTCCATCAAATGAACCTATGGTAAGGAGTTTAACCATTGGGAAGAGGGGCGCCTCCATTATCATGGCCGAGAAAGCGGTTGGCCAGTTGATCCGGAGGGCTCCCAGCTGTCCCTCAATGGGTATGAACTCCTTACGATACTCTTTCAACACGGGATTAGATGAAGTGTTTGTAGGGGCTGCACGTCGATAAACCATTGGCTGGATCACCGTTTTCTCTTGTCTTGGATGAACAAGAGAAGGGCCAAGACTTTTTCCTTCAATTTTGGACGGTAACCTCAAAGGGGGATCTCTCAAATACGGTGTAGACCCTGTGGCCGACCGTTGTAATGCATCAGCTTTCTTTGCCTCTAAGTATTCCCTGGCATCTGTTTCCATCCTATGCTCATTTGGACGAACATTATCCTGGGTCCTTACCAATAGGTTCCAGTCCATCTTCCTTCGCTGCTCACTGCCTTCTGGCTGTTCTCCTAGAGAGTTCCTGACGAACAGGTCGACTTGGACCTGGACAATTCTCCTGAGAACGCCCTCTAAGAGGAACTGGATGGTTAGCAGCTGCATCTGGATTAACTTGGAAAAACAACATATTGTTCTTGATCTGTTCCTGGACGACTACTGCCGTCTTAGTCTGAAAGTCATTCAGGACGTTTTCCAAGTTAGCAGCAGTCACTAGACGTTCGAGATTTTCCTGGATGACAGGTTCATGGCTCTGACCAGGAACATTGACAATGGACGGAGGTCAATCCCTCCCTCGAGGTGGTCTCTCATCTTCTACGGTATCCTCAACTCGAATATGAAAACTCTGATTCCTTGCCACATTAGACGAGTGACAATTAGTCATCGTTGCGTCTCCCCACAGACGGCGCCAAATGTCTAGTCTCCTTGGCTGGCAAGTAAACTATTATCTCTCAAGATGTTCTTCAAATTGAGACTTGTGCAACGATGTCCAAATCAGGTAAATCCGATCCTGAGCTCTATTCCCAAACCTGCAAAAAAGGGACCCACCCTGGAGGTTTGGGTGGTGGTTCCCCCTCCGAAGCTTAAGTGAGGTATCAGGAGTGTAAAGGGAAAGTAGAGATAGAGAGAGAAAGTGAGAGAGAATTTTGACAGAATAAGGGCACACTGTTCAATGAATTACCTTTCTCCTGATTTCAAGGGGGGTATTTATAGTCTTTGTGTTCTGGTTGCTGCCAATTGAGGTTACCCTAAATTAAGGGCACCTGATTGGCTAGGCAATCTGAACATGGCACGTGGCAGGCAATGATTGGTAGTTGATCATCAACCAATCATATGCAGCCATTTATTTGGGATTTGGGCCCTGAATATTCTTCAGGCCAAAAGGTGGGCTTTGTTCCTTTCACAGTAAAAAACCTAGGTTTTTAACCATTTGCTTATTCCTTTTGATGGGACACGTGGATGGTCCTAATGGATCCATGTGTCTCGAGGAGAGCCGTCAATTTTTTAGGCTCAACACATCCCATGCCATGATGATGCTTGTATTTCCATCACATGCGAACTTGCTTTGGTTTTTTTTTAGACAATGATTCCTTTAACGGTTTTGAACAGCACGATCCATAAGAGATCTTGGTTTAGTTTTGTATGGAAGGTCGTAATATCTGGCCTTATTTCCCTCAGATTTTATGTACTTCATTATCAGATTTTAGAACTTTTTATTGGGAAAGACCTATTAAAATAGCAATTTTATTAGGAAAGACCTAATACAAACTTTTTTTTTTTTGAAAAAGACCTATTATAATACTTCCCTTTGTTACTTCAAATCACCTCAATGTCTCCCGGCCAAAAAGTCAAATTTTCCAATATTGACTTACTTCCCCGTCCTTTCTCAATAAATGGGACCAACCTTTTTTTTATCTACCATAATCCCTTAAAATAGGAAGCAAGAGGAAAGGGTTTGGTACGGTTAAGGGATTAGGATAGAAAAAATATATGTTGGTGTCATTTAATGAGAAGAGGAGAGGAAGAAAAGTCAATGACAAAAATTTGACTTTTTTCCCCTGAAAATATTGAGGTAGTCTTATGTAACAGAGGGAAGTATTATAATAGGTATTTTTTAAACAAAAAAGTTTTTATTAGGTCTTTTCCAACAAAATGGTTATTTTAATAGGTGTTTCCCAACAAAAAGTTTCAGATTTTATGATGATGCTTTGATGTTTTTTTAGACACTGATTTCATGCACTTCTTCTACTTCTTTCACAATATATAGCAGTACAGTACTGCGTCGCCGTCGAAAATTAAAAGACTCGAGCCTTCTCACAACTCTACGTCAAGTGAGTTTCAATCTTCGCACCTTTTTTTTATTTTTTTTCTTAATATCCATGCTTAACAGACCAAAAACTTGCTGCACACTTTTTTTATACCGATGATTATTATTCACCAGTTACTAAGTTAGTGCCTTGCTTTTGTTTTTGTTTTTATGGCAGAGGGTTTGTATGTTTGGAGGAGAGTGAACTAAGACTTTGTAATTTGAATTTTTATTTTCTGGCTTCTATGATGTCTTATTCAGTTTGTTTGGGTACAGAGGGAAGAAGCTTGTTTTGATTTCTCTACTCTGGTGTTTCTTTATTTGAGATAAACCTCATATTAATGTGATATTGTCTTTCCCACAACCCACATGTCTTTTGTTTTTTTCATGGTCTTGCTTTTCTTGAAATTTGTTTGTGATGATTATTGTTTATGCAGATTTTTGCCTTAGCGACACGAATCAATGTTGGGACGACAACAACCTGATTAGAACGATCAATTGAATGTAAATGCAATGGGGAATCAAAGGGAAACGACACAAGGAGATGGTGACGTGAAAAAAAACCCAATGAATGTGGGTAAAAAACCGCGGGTGGATATGAGTCCACCAATCCACTATATGGAACTGACGTTCGGGGTGAACGACAGTCAATATACCCTAGGATGATTATTCTAAGTACAATAGTTTAATTGCAATGTAATGGAGAATAACTTAATACTCAAAGTGTTTAAAGAATGTAAATAAAGTGAATTGCGGATGCTCTTGCTTCTGTTAGTGAGGTAGAATGTTTGTAACCCCTTCTCCATTAACTTCATAGCCTATATATAGCGTTCCTTGACTGCAACGTGTACCCAAGAATCTCGGAGGTAGCTCCACATAATCTCTACTGAGCTTCCTATTCCCACGCCATCATCTTTCACTAGTACTGAATTAATGATTTGCGTCGGACCTGGGACCCCCATTTGCGTCGGACATCGGTCCGACGGCACAGGTCTCGACGCAAATGACAGATACATGATCTACGTCGGATTAGGAAACGACGCAGTTGAGGAGCTATTTGCGTCGGACGGGGCTCGAGGTGCGACGCACATGACGCCTCGCCCGAGGATACAGAGTGCATTTGCGTCTCCCATCTGCGTCGCATACTGCGCAAAGTGCGACGCATATGATAAGCCATTTGCGTCGCACTTTGATCAACATGCGACGCAGATGGGAGACGACAAGCCAAGCCCAACATCCTACCAAGCCTCATGCAGCAGTCATTTGCGTCGCACATAGTGCAACATGCGACGCAAATGCTTGTCATTTGTGTCGCATGTTGCACTATGTGCGACGCAAATGTGGAGCTTTTTGTATTTTTTTTAGCTTTTTTTTTTCATATTCTAAACCTTAAACTTCAAAACTAAACGAACATTATATTAATAACTATGAGCAGAAAATTCGACAGCATCTCCTTTGTAATTTGGACAACCCAAAAAATCGTTGGGAAAATTTTGTATATATAACCAAAACATGTTCCATTACATCTCAATCAAGCAACCAATATTTCAATCAAGCAACCAATATTTCAATCAAGCAACCAACAAGGTTCAATCAACAAAATATTGTTAAACCTACAAATACATATACTAACTAGTTAGTTTGGTTCAACGACCCGTATAAAGTATTGCACAAAAAGTTCTTTGAGTTCGTTGATCCCAGTTATGGAGTGTGCCTTGGTACTTGGTGGAAAAGCCTAGAAATATATTAAATTAGTTAATATACTTGAAAATTCTATAAGTATAAATAACGAATTTACAACATACATATACCTCCTGTAAATTATTTGAATCATTGTACAAGCGGATGATTTCAAGCATGTATCTTATCACGAAATAGCCAGATTCATCTCCGCCCGATTGTTGAGCACACTATACCAAATTTAAGATATATATTAGAATCGGAAATAAAATCCTAAATAGAATTATAAAATGTGTATTAAATACAAAACCATAAGAGTTTTATTGGCATAGTTATCCAAGATAATTTAGTTCCTTTATTGGATCCTTGAAGGCGCGTGAAACTTGTATATGCACTTAGTATAGAAATTTTGTATGAATTAATTATTATAAACATTTATAATTTTTTTAAAATATCATAAAACGTAAGTAAACTAATTAACATGTATAACAACTATGAACTTACGTATTCAGGGGTATCTTGATAGCTAAGCATCTATCTATCTGGAGCAAATCAAATATATATGCCGCTTTCATAGATGGACAAATGACAAGAAGAATCCAATGTTCCCTAAGGCATGAAGCAAAATGTGATGTTCATATATATAACCACAAGTTCATAAAGATAAAACAAAGTAAAGATTAGTTTAACTAACATACTTTTGAATATACAGACATAGGATGTAACGCATATATTGATTCGCTTTCATTGAACTTACCATGTAGTTGATCATGGAATCTGGTTGATTGCGTATCATGGTCGCCGAAATCATACTTGGACACATGAAATAATAAAAATAAATATCAATGTTAATTAGTTTAGAGTTTGAGAAATCTCACATCATAAATAATTGCAAAATGGATACATTAAGCCATGCTCCAGTGAGAAGCTGAAAAACATCTTATCGCGAGATAATGATCATCTGATCACTATCATAGTCGAAGACGACCCTTCATAACTTGAAAAGTAAAAGGCTCATCTGAGGGTCGGTTGCAAAATAATCGGTGCATATCCTTGCAAATATCATCCAAATCCTCAAATGACAAGTCCATAAAAGGATCTACGTGCCTATGTGCTGACTCATTAGTGCAAGGATCACTACCAACTATTTTTTCTTCTTCTTCTTCTTCATCGCACCTTCTTTAGGTATATGTTCCTATTTCAATTCGACTTCTTTTTAATTCATATTATATATGTATATAGATTATTTCATATATAAATCAAGATTACTTAGTATACAAAATAAAGATTTCTTAGTATATAAATCAAAGTATTAAACATAAGTTACCTGATTATCTGAGACTAAAAATACCAACTCTTTCGGCCATTCTATGAATGAACCCTCAGCTTGACTGAGTTTCGTGATGAATGGAGTAGGTAGTGGAACTGGAGCATTTGCGTAATCCGGAAAAAAATCATCAACACTCACTTTCACGACCGTAGGATGTGATGATGACTCCTTTTGTGGATGAACGGTACCCTCAGCTACAATGATCGGCCCCGAGCTATCCGCTAATGCCAAACGACATGAAACTGGACTCTTAACATCCAATGAGAACACAATGTCATTAATTAAGTGTTTTAGAAGCATAATATCATAATCTTAGAAGATATAAAATAAATATATACCTGTAAGTTCACAAATGGATCATTGCCCCCCGAGTGACAGCTACTAGGATCAACTGGAGTGTGAGGACTTCGGACCTTCGCATCTTCCCTTGTTTGATTTGGTGCTTGGAGACCTAATTGCGCTGCAAAAGCCATGAACTTTTCTTGAGCTAATGCATCTATCTTCGAGTTCATCTCTTCCATCGCCTTTTCTCTAACTCTTTGGCTCACTCTAGCCATGAACTCCTGCATCTCCTGATCATCCATGCCCCTACCCTTTCGAGCAGTATTACTCCGATCAGGATCTCCCCAAACAAAAGTAATCCCAATGCTAAGCCCAGCTGTTAACACACGCCCAAGACGGTCTTTCCTCTGTAGAGCACGTGATAGAGCATCATCCATCTGACCTAGAACAAACTCTCCTTCCTTATCTTTACTTTACCAATCATCCTGCGTCCAATTAAAAAATTCATATAATTAGTAGAATACGAGTAATTAGACAAGAAGATATCATAAAATTTGAAGAATGCTTACAATGGACTCTTTTATCTTTTGTGTTTTTTCATTAGGGAAGAAAAGATTTCCTTCCTTATCTTTTTTCGATCTCGAGAGAAGTCATGGCAAAGTTCGATCCGGCAAAGAGGAAATTACTGATGATGTAGAGGAGTCAACAGATGAAGCTGTAGAGGATGAAGGGATATACCCTTTGTGTTTCCAAACGGGAATCATCTCCGCATATGACTTTTGACCCAAAAAATGAGGATGCTTATTGGCAGCTTGAGACTTTCTTCCTCTTTCACTTTTAGCCTAATATGAAAAAAAGTAACTAGTCAATATTCACAAAAAAAATTCATTATATAATGTCATATGATTGTAACGTACATATTATATACCTAAAACTTCTTAGAGCTACACTTTGTCACAAATTGGTCCCAAATCTCTTGCGTGATGAAAGGATAGAGCACGTACGGTTGCGTATCATTGTTAGGCCCCTTCCTCGTTTTTGTGATCCATCTACTCACCAATTTTGACTTGAAATATCTCCACCGCTTATCACAAGTAGTCAAGACATCTCGTTTCTTCCTTGCATCCTCTTCTATTCCAAACTCTCTCTTCAATATACAAAATGTACCAATATACACAATTAGTATAATAAACATGATCCCAATTATATTAAAAGAATAGTTTTTAAAATACATAGGTTACTTACTTTAACATCTTCCCATAAAGTCTTTTTTATGCCTTTTGGAACATCATCCCAACTGTCGTACAAGATAAACACTTTGCTTCAACTAATTTCGCCGTAATGTGTCTTGTACGCACCAGTATACTCCCCAATCGGACGTATCAAATCATCCCACGCACTGAAGTACTCTTTGGACCCTGGGTTTGGAACGTATCCCTTTTGTAGGACCTCTTGGCTTGCTCACTTTTGTTCTTCTTAGTAGCTCCATCAGTAATCTCGGGCTCAGAACATGGCTGCTGATCATCATCGGATGCATCATGCATTATCTTATCTTCCATCACTACACCTGAAACCAAACACAAATACCGACCAAAGACATGTTAGATTCATAAATGAAGTACTACAAAATTATTTTAACATAGCATAAAGTATATAATTTTTTTTAACAGTAGGATAGATAGAAACAAAGAACGAACAAAGAACAAACTACAAACTAACGCCCATCTTCCTAGCTTGAGTAGCTAGGTCATGAGCCTTTTCTACTTTCTCTCTACCAACTTTTGTTACTCTAATTGAGTCAAAGCTCGTTGCTATATGGAAAATATCCCTAAGAATATTACGGGTAGAAGAAGGTGTATTCTTGTTTCCCCGTAGCCCCTCAACCAGTTGGCTGGAATCTGTCCAGATTTCTAAGATCTTGATTTGGCGGTTTCTACATTCTTTAATGCCGAAGAGAAGAGCATAAGCTTCTGTTTGGTTAGCTCAATTTGCATCTATTATTTGGCTCCCTTTTGCTATTTCCCTGCTATTATCAAATAGAACCCAACCATAAGCTGCCACTCCCGGGTCGTCCATACTTTCCTTGTTCTGTTTCCAAGCTCCATCAATGATTAGAGTTGCATGATCACTGTTCTCTATCCAGTTCTTGCTCCACTGGCAGTTCGTTTTGATCGCCTCTAGTTCTCGACTCGACTTAGTTTGGGTGACAATCTCTGGTTTTTTCGCATAATTCAACCATCTTGTTTTCCAATGATTGAAAATGCTATAAACTTCATTGTGCTTCATGCTATACTTAGGAGTGAAAACAATCTTGAATCTTAACAACCAGTTTCTTGACCATGCAACTATAGTGATATTTTTTGGATTTTCTAAATTGATTCTAAGGGTTGAGCTCTTCCATATTCTTACGGTTATTTCATAATTCTTGAATAGATGAGTATCCGATTCCTCTTTATTCCCACATAGTGGGCAAGGACCCTCGCTTAGGATTTTCCTTTTCCTAAGGTTTACTTCGGTGGCTAGCGCAACATTAGCTAGCTTCCAATAGAAAATTTTCCATTTTGGCCAGAAGTTTTGACTCCATAATTTCTTCCAGAATATAGAAGGACCATTGCTTGGGTTTTGAAGGTGGGTATACAACCAGTAACCAGATTTGGTCAAATAGTTACCATGTGTTATTTTCTCCCAATTATACTCGTCCTCTGTTTCTATTGGTGGGATATGAACTGTTTTAATGGTCTTGATGTCGTCCATATCAAACCACTCATGTAATAGATGCTCATTCCAACTATTATTTTATGAAATTAGGTCACTAACCCACTCTGGTTTTGGGTCTTGAGAATAGTTGTCCCTTACCTTGAATTGCATTTTTCTCCCCCCCCCCCAGCCCAAATTCAGTCTATGATACTTGTTGTTTTCCATTCCCTATTCTTTCCCTATTCCAGTGGTGAAATCACCCACACTCTTCATAATACTTCTACCACCCCAAGTGCTGTTTTGTGGAATTTTCCCTCTCATGCTTTTTTCGAACCACGAATCCGAATATTTTGCTCTGAAGATTTGGCTCACAAGAAGTGACTGGATGTTTTGGATTCTCCATGCTTGCTTGAAAAGAGTAGATTTGGTGAGAGAAACTAAGTTTCTCAAACCTTACCCACCATTATTTTTGTGATTTTCAAGGAGGCTTCTTTTTCTCCAATAGATAGGCTTCTTCTCAAACTTCGCAACGTCTGACAAAAAAGGGCCACTGGACGTCATTCACGTTGAGGATGACAACACGGACGTGGCCCATAAAACTCGTAAGACCGAATTTCCTGCCCCTCCTAACAAGGGAGGGCCTTCGTACACTGTGACGGTACCTAACAACTTTATGTCATTAGACAGGTCGATTTGGCCAGAAGCAGAAAATTTTCTTTTTCCTTGCGTCGAAGATCGCTTGCATGAGCGTATTATGCTTGGGATGATGTCAGATGGCCTCGAACTTATCTTCCAGTTATACTAATCATGCTTTTAACCGTTTTTATTCATGTTTACTCTAAATGCTAACCTCTAATCGTCATCTTGCAGGCGTCACAACATTTCCTTATGGCAAAGAAGGAAATTTCATCGTTGTACAGGGGTCATCAGATGATGAAGGCCAGGGCTGAGAAAAGCGAATTGGCGTTGAAGGGCAAACAGGTAGAACTGAAGAAGGTCCATCTAGAGATGGTTAAGACGAGGGAGACGCTTAAGAAGAATGGCGAAGAGCAAGAGGAATTAAGGAAAAAGGCGGCGGACCTTGAGGAAGCATTACGTCTTGAGATTGACGCTCTCCAAGCGCAGGTCGCTGTTCAGAAGAATGAGTTGGACGTGATGGAGGCTAAGGTGACCACGCGTGTTAAGGCGAGGCTAATATATCAGTTCTTAATGGGACGAACAGCGTCATGGGAGCCTCAGAAGCAGATCGATTTGTACCTCGAGTATCTGGGCAATATGAAGCACTTGATGAAGCCAGACGACCTGATCAAAGCGACTGCGGAATCTTCTTTGAGCGTCGGTCAACAAGAGGGCGACGTTTCTACTTCCTGTACTGCATTCATAGCGTTTGACGTTCCTCAGGACGACAACTTGGAGAAGGATTTTGTCCCTAAGAAACAAGCGTTGGAGAAGTCTACAGATCAGAAGATTACTGACGTTCCCGTCGTTTAATCATCTTACTTAATATGCTTTTAAACTCTTCGCTTTTGGAAACAATGAATTTTCGTTTTGATTACTCATGGGAGTAATCATACTTATGTAATTTTTTGGGTCACTCACGGGAGTGGCCACAACTTATGTTTGTTTTGGCCATTCATGGGAATGGTATGACTTATTTACTTTATGCAAATGACATCTTAGAACTTATGTTGTGCCATTTTTCTGGCGTCAAAGTACAATGATCAGGTGCTTTGAAACCTCTCTTTGTCGTATGACTTAAGTATCATTAGAACGAAAATGAAATATTCGTAAAACACATTTAGTTACTTGACGTTAGCAGGTTGGATGTTTATGACGATGTTGTGTTCTAGTGAATGACGTTGAGATCTTGTGACGTTTACAGCAGTGTGCAACGTCGAAGTAACTTGACGTTATTGATGTTGTGTTCACTACTTTGCCAATCTAGTTGACTTATTATGCAAAAATAATAGTTGGTCGCTACGTCTGGACGTTGCGAACTTATTGAAAAACATGAAAAATCCTATAAAAGAAATAGACTGTAATGTTCTGTCGTTGACAGCTCAACGACCTTGCGATGACATTTTCATCACTTACTGAAAGCATAAAAAGAGAAAAAATGTCACTTTGTACTTTGCTAAAAATGGTATCTTTTGAGGTGAACAGCGTTCCAACTGCGTGGGACCATAGTTCTATCGCGTCGGACCAACTGGTATGCGCGAATTGCCAACGACCTTGTTGATTTGATAGGGAGCTTCCCACTTTGGATCTAACTTACCTGCATTGGGCTCCTATGTGGTTTGGAAGACCTTCCTTAGCAACCAGTCGCCTTCGATGAATGGCTTAGCCTGCACAATTTTATTAAAACTCCTTGCAACGATTTGCTGCTGTGCTGCCATGCGTACCAGCGCTGCGTCTCGCAACTCTTCTATGGTATCTAGGTCGCCGATCAGTTCGTCGCTATTTTGTTGTTTTGTCATCAAGTCGTACCCGGCAGTTGGGATACTTGCCTCAGCTGGTAGGACTGCTTCGCAGCCGTAGACCAACGAGAAGGGCGTTTATCCGGTCACAGTGCGTGGCGTCGTGCGGTTTGCCCACTTACCTTTCTTAGTAGTGAGACGTTTCTTCAACGTGTCTGTGACAGTTTTGTTGCTGGACTCAGCTTGTACATTGGCCTGAGGATATCTGGGCATTGACGTCAACAACGTAATGTTCCATTCGTCCAAGAAATGCTTCGTTTTATCGCTGATAAATTGGGAACCATTGTCGTATATAATTTCTGACGGTACGCCAAACCTGCAAATAATGTTAGTGTGTATAAAAAAAATTACTTCCTTGTCGCGTACGTGTTGGAACGAATCTGCCTCTATCCATTTAGAAAAGTAATATGTTAGTGCTAACATAAAGACCTTTTATCTTGGGGCTGGAGGTAGTTTACCAACTATGTCCATTCCCCATTTCATGAAAGGCCAGGGGGTCAAAGTTGGATTCAAAACTTCACAAGGTTTGTGCGTCATACCTGCGTGTCGCTGATTGGTGATGTACCTGATTGCGTCTTGCTTCACTGTTGGCCAATAATAGCCAATTCTCAATGCTCTGTTGGATAGGCTGCGTCCACCATAATGGTTTCCACACGCCGCTTCATGTAGATCTTGCAGAACTTGCTCCCATTGGTGTTTCTCCAAACAACGCAGATAGGGTCCAGCGATAGACTTCTTGCACAATACTCCTTGAATGATGACATAACTGGACGCTTTAAACTGGATTCGTCGTGCTTCTGCTCTGTCATATGGGAGTGCGTCGTTAGATAAATAGTAATAAATAGGTTTCGTCCAACTGATACTTACCTCGACGTCTTCAGGAATAACGTCGTTTGTTTGGTCGGCATCGTCGTTTACTGCGTGGTTCATGTCATTGTCGTTAATTGTGGCGACAACGTCTGCAACTTCTTTGCACTTACTTACTGCTGGAGTCATGAGATGGATGATAGGGACAGAAGTGAACGTCGCGTCTCTCAGGGTTGATCCCAGATTTACCAGTGCGTCTGCTTGCGTATTTTGGTCCCTTGGTACCTGCACTATGTCAAAAGGGTTAAACATCTTACTCTTACCTTGTGCGACCTCTAAATATAGCGCCATTTTGGAATCCTTAGTAGCAAATTCTCCTTTGAGGTGGCTAACTATCAACAACGAATCGTTGTAGACTTTTAACGCTTTTACCCCCAAGTCGCTTGGCAGGGTCATTCCTGCAATTAACGTTTCATATTCAGCTTCGCTGTTGGTCGCTTTGAAGTCGCAACATATGGCTTGTACTATCTTGTCCCCTTGTGGTGACTTCGAGACAACGCTAAGACCTACACCACGAAAATTAGAAGATCGGTCAACGAATAATATCCAAGCGTCATTGCTAACATTGCTGATCGTAGTGACTTCGTTAACCAAGCGTTGATACGTGGCACCTGCATTATTTAGTCCAAAGGGAATAACCTTATACCAATAAATACCTTTGTCGGTAATGAACGATGTCTTCTCTTGGTCGTCAGGATGCATGAGGATCTGATTGTAGCCGAAATATGCGTCCATAAACGTCAAGAGCTCGTGCCCTGTCGTCGCGTCGACCATTGCGTCTATGTGGGGAAGTGGGAACGGATCCTTGGGACAGGCTTTGTTTAGATCCGTGAAGTCTATGCAGACTCTCCACTTGCCATTTTTCTTGTTGACAAAAACAACGTTAGCTAAATAATCAGGATATTTGACTTCTCGTACTTTACCTGTGTCGATCAGTTTTTTGAACCTCGTCGTTTATGATTTGGTTGCGTTCAGGAGCGAACTTGCGTTGTTTTTGTTTGACGGGTTTGTGATCCGGGTCAATGTTCAGCTTATGGGTGATGATGTCTGGACTTATACCTGTCGTATCTTCATGCGACCATGCAAAGCAATCTTGGTTAGCTTTACAGAAATCAATTACCTGGTTTCGAAGTTCAGGCGACAGCGTCGCTCCAATGCGAACGACACGATTTGGAAAGAATGGGTCAAGAACCACTTCATCTATTTGTTGCTCGTTAAATTCCTCGGGTACTGATCCGCTTGTTAATTACTAGATTGACGCCTTGGCGGGTTTGAGCGACGAACTATAGCATTCTTTAGCTGCTTTTTGCTTGCCTTTGATATCTTGGACGCCCCACTTTGTTGCAAATTTGAGCGTCTGATGATAGGTTGATGGGACCGCTTTCATCTTATGGGTCCATGACGTGCCGAGGATGACGTTGTACGCGGATGGGCAGTTTATGACGATGAATCTGGTCTGCAAGTTGACGCCTCACGAAGGTTGGCAAGGTGATCTCTCCAACGGTTTGTTGCGCTTCTCCCTGTCATCAAGACCCATACCTTCGAGAGCGTTTTTGAACAGGATGTTGGCTGAGCTTCATCCGTCGACCAACATGCGTAGCAGTAGGCAGTTGCTGACGGTCAATGGAATTACCAATTCATCGTGATGCTCCTCGTCGCATACCTCATCGTCATTGAAGGTGATGGACATCGCTTCCAGTTTTCTTTCGTCATCTGACCTGCAAGACTAAGGAACTTTGGACGAGGGAGAACCCTCTTTGCTAGCCGCTTGGCTGCTGAATATGTTAGTCCGCAAACGTTAGAGCCACCAGAAATAACATTAATTACCTTAACGTGCGTGCGGGACGCAAGTGGATTTGGCTTGGAGGGATTTTTGTCGAAAGACGCTTTCCCTTTGTGTGGTATCCGATTTTTGCCTGTCTTAATTAATGGTCTAAATCCTACAAAAGTCTCTCATTGGACTATGAGTTTTGGAAAACTTTGAAGTCGTCACCTTATTAATATCTGAATAGGGACAAATTTATTTAATAAATCATTTTAAAATCAATTTCAAGAAATATCATTTAAAACGATGATGACTTCATATGGACAAGGCTTTTTTGAAAATTGGTCTTTCATACCATGAGATAGGGTTTGGGGTTTAGGTTAAGAGGTGCGAACATCTGGAACTCGTCTCCTCTTCCGTTCTACAGAACGGGCTCTTACTAAATGCGTTATTTTCCATTTTAAAGTAATCATGGCTATTAAAAAGAAAGAAAATCACATAATTTGCACATATACACATCAATCATTTTTTTAGGGCCAATATATTTGTACATGGTAGGTTTGAGCACCGAAGTTGCACCACGTACCAATCATTGCGGGATTGGAATCCACTCATGGATTAAAACCATCGTAGTTCGATCTTAAGTCTCAACCTAAATGGCAAATTCCATTGGGCAAAAAAGGAAATAGATAATGAATAACTTACCTTTAGAATTAAACAAATCTATTGGAAAATGAGGTAATCACTCCAATTAGTTGAAATAAGATTAAGATAATTACTTTAATTAGTGAACAAATATGAATGAAAGATAATCACCTCAATTAGTGATTAAAAAGGAAATAAATATAATCACCTTGATTAGTGATTAAAAATGAAGGAAATGAAGTAATCACCTTAATTAGTGATTATTCAAGGTTTAAGATAATCAATCTAATTCGTGATTGAAATGAGAAAAATAATCGCCCTAATCAACGATTATTAAGGTTTAAGATAATCACTCTAATTAGTGATTAAATATGAAAGGTTAAATCAATTGCCTTAATTAGCGATTAAAATGAAGGTTAGGATAATCACCTCAATTAGTGATTAAACATAAAAGGAAAGAGAATCACCTTGATTAGTGATTACAAATGGTTTCAAGATAATCACCCTAATTAATGATTAAATGAAGAGTTTGAGCTAATCACCCTAATTAGCGATTAACTAATGATTGGAGATAATCACCCTAATTAGTGATTAAATAATAAGATTGAGTTAATCGCCCTAATTAGCAATTAATCATGGATTGAAATAACCGCCTTAGTTAGTGATCACATTTATAATTTTCAAGAGGTATTGGGAAAAGAGGTTTTGCTTCCTAATTGAAGGCTTTTTGAAAAATATTCTTAATTGAAGATTATTAAGTCATTTTGAGAAAAATGATCAATTTGAGATCAAATTTGGAGATTGTGTTTTGCTAATTGGAATTTGGCCATTTAAAGTGAGACAAGTGAAACGGCCTAAAATCAATTTGGAGATCATAATTACCAATCTAATTATGTCAAATTATATGATTGATCCATTTGATGATGGTGAACAAATTTTAAAATGTAAGATGGATCATCATACAATTTAACTTAGTTAGATTTGCAATTTTTCCTCTTAATTGAGATTGAGTCATTTAATTCATATACTATGATATATTGGGCCCAACATGCAATATTTGTAACATTGGTTGCTCATTTTACTAAAAAGACTTGTGGAATTATTTATGAAAATTATGCATAAACATCTCTATATTTTTCATTAATGAGTGATGTAATAACTATTTACAAAAACTATTATTACAACAATATGTACAAATTCTATGATCTATACAAGTCTTCAATCTTGATCTTCACCATGATGCTCCTTGATCTTCATCCTCTTGAATGGACTTTGGAATTCATGTTTGTTTGTAAACTTGTGAAAATTAGAGATTACTTAACCTCTTTGATTTTGATTTTTTTTTATGATTTTTATTTTACATAATAAATCTGAATCATTTTAAGAGAAAATTAAAATTTCATGATTTTTAATTAACATTTTCGTATAAAAAGAAGACATTTTTTATGAAACTTGAGTTAATCACTGTATTTCATTTTCCAAATTGTACTTTTGTTCTTATACTGAATTATAAAATTCTTACCTTTCTGTACAAAGCGTTAAATTGAGCATGTGATACACCTATGGATAGGCCAGTGAGTTCTTTATTTTGTTTCAAAATTTCAATAGCTGTTAGTGACAAATCGAATTATGATGAATTTTACGCTAAAACTGGTCAAAACAGGACCTTTATTCAATGTGTTCTTCGAAATCTGACTTACTGAACTTAGTTTGAAGTCAATTTTAGTATGAACATTATAGACACATTTAAGCACTAGACTAGAAATTTTCACTTGAATTGGACATTTTTAAGACCCTTTTTTATTTATTCTCTTAACTGAACAGAAATCAGTGTTCTGGAATTAATGATTTGCATGAATGTTTTTGTAAAAATGAGATAATATTGTATAAAATTCTTATGAACATGACATTTATGTATTTGGAAATCTAATGATGTCTACTTTAAAGTTGTTGTTTTTAGTTTTGTCTAAATGAGTTTATTTTAAACTTTATTGACAGAACAAGCTTATGTGGTACTAGACAAAATCAGTTTTGCACAATAATTTTGTATGATTTTTAATTATCGGTACAAATTTTTTTTTTTTAGATATTCCAAAGTCCAATTGCTGAAAACATGTTGAAATTCACAGGAAAAATATTACATCCTTTAAAATATTTACATAATACAGACAAAAAAGAAATGAAGTACGAAATTACAACTGACCATAATTACAGCATCACATTTTCTTTTTGTGGATATGTTTATGCACAACTCTACTTGAATTTTTTTATGAAAACATGTTTTTGGTTATAAATAACAACTTGATAAAAAAATCACACAAGCACATATTTCCTAAGAGTCTCCCTATTAGAGTTGACTATTCTAGGTGGGGTGATTTAAGGTTGGGAACCTATTAGGACTTCCACATAACCAAATCCCTCCAAAAATTAAAAAATGATTAGAGGAAACAAAGAGAAAGTTAGTAGGTGATTAAGAAGGTGATTAAGAAAAATAACTAGAACATTAACTTTACCTTGCTAGCTCAATGATGCACTTCCTTTTGCAAAGTTTTCTACTCTTTTTTTGTGATTTTCTTAATTTCTAAGTGAGTTTCTAAATCCACTTAACTACTAACATAAACCCTTTTTTGTGTTTTTCTTTTGATGAACTTCTTTACTTACTAATTATAATGATATTTTTCTTAGAGGGAGAAACTAAGGAGGAGAATAGTAGTATTGAGATTAGTTATGAGACGTAGTGGAGTTAAGTTGTGGTTGTGTGAAGTTCTTGTGTTTTGAAGAAAAAAATGGGGTATTTATGGGCAAATGAGGTGATGAATTAGGGTTTGAAGAAGGTAGAAAATCAGATTTTTCATCCAAAAATCTGATTTTTAATATCCCAAATTATCTTAGTGACATAACCCCAATGACATCACCTTAATGACATCGCTAAACCCTCTCAAATCTTCCTACATCATCAAAATCATTGGAAATACCAATATTCTTATTCTCTTTAGATTTGATTTTGATCTTTACACTAATGAGGCAAAATCCGAAATTCAGCTTGTCCTAACCACATCCTAATTCGTAGAAATGCATCGAAAAACGTGAACAAAAAAAGCTGACTGGGCACTTGCGCGCAGCGTAAGAGCCTGCGCTAGACACAACAACATGCGCTAGGCGCACTGGCCTGCGTCTGGCGCAGGAAACCGTTGTGCGCTGGGCGCATGATCATGCATCTGGCGCATGATCATGTGCCTGGCGTACAACTCGAATCTTCCGAAAAAAATCCGGATTCTTGGCTCTTACACTTTGGATATGATTCTTATTCTTATTCTTTTTCATGATTCTTATTCCTGAACTAATGGATAAAAGAATGTTATTGGTGGTTAAAGAATATATTCTAATTCTTTATCCAATGAACAATCACTTGACCATCAAGAAAACTGAATACTACTGGTTTTATTAGACGATTAAAATTCCGGCGCCTACTTGCGACTCGTTTTTCGATTTTTTAAAAAACTAACTTAAAACAATTAACGAAAACTCGTCAAATTAGTAAAGACGAGCATGATTATACTACAAATCATTTTATTAAACCGGTGGTTGTAGTTATTGACTACGACTTACGAAAAATCATATTTCTAAGCCGGAATTGTATGACTAAAACAAGAAAAAGGAGAACCATACGACGGAATGAAGCTCGCGCTCCGGGACGAAGCATGCCTTTGACGGGGCGCGTGCTCCACAATACTTGACGGTTTTCATTATTTTAATATATTTTCAAAATCTTTATTTTATAATTTTATACGAAAAGGGGTTCAAAATTTGTGTCTACAGAATGCCCCACAATAGTCGAATTTTGGATGAAATGATGACCAATGTTTGAAAAGACACAAAATTTTGACAAAAAAATTCTTTTGAGATAACATATTCTCCATAGAAAATAGTTATCATCAGTGCTCTTTTGAAAACATGATTTGCGACTTCTGATGACGCATTAAGTAGAAAACCCCATTTAATTTTCTATGATTTTGAAATGCCACTTTATTGTCGTCTTAGATAGAAAATCCCACTTAATTTTCTGAAACTGAAAATGCGACTTTATTGTCGTCTTAGATAGAAAATCCCAATTAATTTTCTAAAATTTGAAATGCGACTTTATTGTCGTCTTAGATAGAAAATTCCAATTAATTTTCTAAAATTTAACATGCGGTTTTAACGCCGTCTTAGATAGAAAATCCCAATTAATTTTCTAAAATTTGAAAATGCGACTTTTTGTCGTCTGAGATAGAAAATCCCAATTAATTTTCTAAAATTTGAAAATGTGACTTTAACGTCGTCTTAAATACAAAATCCCAATTAATTTTTCTGAAATTTGAAATGCGACTTTAACGTCGTATTAAATAGAAAATCCCAATTAATTTTATAAATTTTGAAATGCGACTTTAACGACGTCTTAGACATTTTTGTCTTATGAATTAGTCATTTGTTGATGCGAGAGACTTCGATAATTAACAGTCTGACTCCAATTTTCATCACAGTTTTTATTGTATTGATGACAAACAAGTTGTCAAGTCACCAACATTATTTTTATGACTTCATGTGTTATCATGTCACCTTAAATTAGGACATTGTCAGGTCATGTCACCTTAAAGTGATGCATTGTCAGGTCATGTCACCTTAAAGTGATGCATTGTCAGGTCATGTCGCCTAAATGGTTGACCAAAGGTTATTACCCTCTGGATAAACTATGGTGGACCAATCATCATATGGCAAAATTTTATCTGTTTTTCAAAAATATTTTAGGAATTTTTCATGCATAATGCTTATTCGCTTTATCGGAAAATGATGATCACTATATAAAATAGATTGATCAAGGTTATTATTTTGGATGATTACTAAAAAAGATTGTATCAATGTTCTTTATTCATCATTGACACTGTTTATCAATGTTCGGCTTTAGCAAAAATTGCCATACCACAAATGCTTGGTCATTAACCATTGTTAGGGATGCTCCTTATTACACTATGGACAATACTCAATCCTATTATTCATGGCATGAATCATGGATGATCATCTTTCTTCAACCTATAAAAGGGCATGATTTTTCATTTCCAAATGCACCATCTTCAATACTCCAAAATCTTCTCTAACTTTTCTTCTTTCACAAAAAAAATGACTTCTAGTTACGAAGATACTAATGAAATGGGGAATGGTAATAAAAATCAACTCTCGGGGATTACAAAGAATTTCGAGCAACCCAAGCAGTCTTCTTCTTCTTCCCGTTTTACTAAGGCTCTTATGCATTTGCTTTCTCTTTCTTTTTGTTATGAAATGATTCATGTTGCTTCCCAATTTTGGGATGAAACTCGTCATGTCTTCCGCTTTGGAGACCGAGAGATTGTACCTCTTGTCGAAGAGGTCGAAGGATTAATAGGCTTATCCTCCAATAGTCCAGTTATCACACCTAGATCTTCTACAAGAATCCCGGAAGATTTATTAACAATTTTATACCTTCCTGAAAAACCATCATGGCAACTACCTACAGTATGGTGAGGTACTTCTTCTTAATTTATTATCGACCTTTCAATTTGGTGCTTGGCAATTTTCTAATAACGAAAGTTATAGGATTGTTAGAGAAAATGCTTGAATTCTTATGATTTTGGGAAGTAACCTCACTAAATGGTCTTTAAACACACGCCATGTTCGGTGTATTTCACTCATTCCTCAAATTATTAGTGGGGGTCGTCTTGGACCGCCTATGTTGGGGGAAATGTTTCTTGGTTTAGATGAAATCAAAAGAAACCCTTAAAGATTTATGAAGGGATGTCCATTAGCCCTTCGCTTGTGGTTATTGGAAAAAATTTCTCTTATAAAACCTCATGGGAATCTTGCTTACAAGACTAATCATATCCGAGAAAGAGGCTCTCATCCTTTCTTGTATCAACTTAGTAAAAATGGTGGGTGGGAGGATTATATCCTTCAGCAAGACATAAAGTGGGTCACAAACCACCTTGGTATCAATGCAATTGTATATTGCAATTCTGGTCGTAGAGGTGTACAATTATCGGGGCTTTGCCGAGTCACTTTCTACCTTCCATGGAGGTGTCTAAGGCAAATTGGTTGGAGGCAACAACACATTCATGCCGTCCAGACTCTTCCATCTTGTACTACTTATGAGGCTGATATGAGTAGTATCCAAAGAATGCCCACTATATGGCAGGGAGCTAAAACTATATCAGCACTACCTGAACCTTCCTTTCCACTGATTGATGATGATTACCTTCAATGGCTTATGGCTGATATTAGTCATGACAATGGTTCATACGGGCCTACCATGAAGAGGAGAAGGGTTTGATAGAAATATCATGTTTATTTTCTATGTTGTTTTTTTTTTAAGTTTGGTAGGAAATAGAGGCATTCTTTCGCTTTATGTATGAAATGAAGTACCCTAGTTGGGATGAATAAAAAATTATCTGTTTGTGGGAATTATCTACTTGTGAGAAATTCAATGTGAACACAATTCTAAACACGTGCATACTTTAATATTAAATGTGACATGCAAACTATAATTAATCAATCACATGACACATGAAAGCATAATATATAAAACCTTAAAAAAAAACAATCCCTGCATGCTTCATCATTTTTCTTTTTCTCTTTTTTTTTTTTTTTTTTTTTGCACACTCTATGAATATCAGCGAACACATGACATGTTTATTAAGAATAAACATATAGGATACAAAATCCACAAACTACTTCGTTACTTGACCATTACAATTACTTAGATGCCTAAGCGTAATATTTCTTCAACTGATCAAGATAAGTGAAATGGGTGAATTCATTCCCATCAAAATCCATTAGCTTTACTGCTCCAGCCATAGTGACATGCTTGACTAGGAATGGCCCAGACCAGTTAGGCTTGAATTTTCCCCGAGGATCATGCAACGAAGCTCTATTTTCCTTTAAAACTAGATCACCTTCTTGAATGTCTCTATCTCGAACCTTTTTGTTAAATGCACGAGCAATTCTCCGCTGATAGAGTTGAATGTTATGCAAAGCTTGTAGGAGGCGCTCATATGCAAATGCAAGCTCATCATAACGAGTTTTATACCATTGGTCTTCTGAGATTTCACTTTCTGCTACGACCCTGAGAGATTGTATCTCCACCTCAACCAGTAGGACTGGCTCCATCCCATAAACCAAAGAATATGGGGCTGTTCATGTTGGGGTCCTAATTTTGTCATGCCATTCCCTAATTTTTTCTGTCATCTTGGCAACAATAGTCTTGATTGTCTTATTGGCTGCTTCCACTGCTCCATTGGTTTGGAGACGATAAGGTGAGGACTGATGATGCTTGATTGCATATTTTGCAAGAGTTGTCTTCTGATGACCTTTAAATTGTGATCCATTATCAGAGATGATTTCAAAAGGTATGTCATACCGACAGATAATGTTATTAATCACAAATTTCGAGACTTGCTTTGCCCCTAGTTTTGAAAAGGATGCAACTTCAACCCACTTCGAAAAGTAATCAATTGCTACAAGAATATACAGATGCCCATTTGAAGCCTTTGGATGAATTTGTCCGATTATATCTATGCCCCTACTCGAAAATGGCCAAGGAGAGGTCATATTATGTAGTGACACAGGTGGCATATGATTGAGATTAGCAAATATCTGACATTGCTTGCAAACACAGACAAAGCTGATGCAATCACCTTCTAGAGTACTCCTATAGAAACCTGCTCACAAAATTTTACGAGCCAGCATTCTTCCGTTCATATGGGGTCCTCATTCTCCTCCATGATCTTATTCGATGATGGCTTGCTTTTCACTGTCATTCACGCAGAGTTCTAGAGTACCATCAAACCCTTTGTGATATAGTCTGCCTTTTAATATGAGAAAATGAGCAGCTAACCTTCTGATGGCTATACGGTCCTTCTTGCCACTTCACTCTGGATATTGCATAGTTTCCAGAAAATTCTTGATATCCTTATACCAGATATCATCATCTTCTTGCTAAACCAGTGTGGATACAATCGGAGCTACTGTCACTGTTGACCCTTTCCTTTCTTTCATTAAAACTGACTGGATTTTTGTATCATTTCCCTATGTCAAATTAACAGCGAGATTGGCTAAAGCATCAGTGAAATAATTTTGTTCTCGAGGAAGATGTTTGAAGCTGATATCATCAAAATAAAGGATCAACTCTTGAAGGTACTGAGTGTAGAGCTAAAGTCTCTCATCTCTAACCCTCCAAATTCCTATTGTTTGAGATATGATGAGATTAGAATCTCCATACACAGTGAGATGTCTTGCCCCTGCTACAAAAGCAGCTTTTACCCCATATATACATGCTTCATACTCAACTGTATTATTTCTTGGAAATCCAACTTGATGGAAAATGGAATATGGACTCCATCTATCAGGATCTACTAATAAACCCCCTGCTCCATTACCTCTCTTATTAGAAGCTCCATAAAAATACATGCACCATTGTGGATTGTCAATGAATAATAAGTACTCATTAGGGAATGCATCATCATATTCATCTCCTGACACTGGTCCTTCTGCTAAGGCTTCAAATATGGCTCTTCCCTAAATAAATTTATGGCTGACACATTGAATATCAATCTCAGAAAGCATAGCATCACTAGTAGAATAATTGCTTATTGCGGCAGTCATTAAGTGGCTTATTGCTGCGATTTTAGCCGCGCCGCAATTAAGGGTGCAGCAATAGGTAATTACCTATTGCTGCGGTTTTTAACCGCAGCAATACATCAACTTATTGCTGCAGTTTCTTCCCAAAACTGCATCAATATGTACTTTTTAATATTAAAAAACATACACCTATTGTTTCGGTTTCTTCCCAAAACCGCAACAATAGGTGCACGTTTTTCAAAAAAATAAATTTTTTTAGAAATTTAAATATTTATACTATTTTCAATGTTAAGATGCAAATAAAACAAAAATTAACTAAAACAAAGTAATACAACATATTAAAATCATGCATTGAGTAGAAAATACAAAAATTACAATGCCTAAAAGATAAAATAAAATAAATTACAACAGAACTTGAGAAAAGAAATTAAACTAATCAGAAAAAAAAGTAAATCAGATAAACAAACTATAACTCCACCAACGAATCGAACCACAAACAAATTACATACAAAAATGAAAAAAAAATTAAAATAAAAACATTACAGGAGAACTTCGAAACCATTCCTCGCCAACTTCTCTACGCTGGTGACCTTCATCGGCGTCGACGACGACTTTGTACCGATTCCGGCGAGCTTCCATCCTAGCATTTGGCCTTAAAGAAATCGTCTCTGTCGAATTCGATCAATCTACACGATTATAAATACTAATCACTTTACTAATTCACAATTTCACATCAAGAATGAAGCACAAATCGATTTAAATCAAAAACAATAAGAGAGAGAAAGAGTAAAAAAGCGTACCAAAAGCAAGAACAAAGAGAGAGATGTGAAGAAATGGAAATTCGCGCACTGAACTTCCTCACCCACGGCAAATTCGCTGAAAATTGTTTGAGAGGAGTGAGAGAGGCAAGGAGTTTGAGAGGAGTGAGGAGTGAGAAACCAAGTGAGAGAGGCGGTTGATTGCAGATCCGAAAAAGGAAAAGAAGAGGGTAGGATATTGGGAGGAGGAGAGAGAAAGGAGTGAAATGAGGTTGTAAAACGGCTGAAGAGTAAACAGGAACAAAATGAAAGCAAATCCCCAAACCCTAGCACGTCTTATGATATCAATGGGTCAAAGGGATGTTGTTGCGGTTCTCACCAAAAACCGCTGTAATAGATTAAAAGTTTATTTAAAAAATAATATTTTAATCTATTGCTGCGGTTCCCATAAAGAACCAATTTTGAAAAATTCCCGTTGAGACCTATTGTTGCGGTTTCCATCCGGAACCGCATCAATAATTTGATTTTCGAATTTCCCTTTTCTTTTGACGTGGTTTATTGCCGCATGGGTAAAACCGCAACAAATCAACCGCAGCAATAAACAATTATTCTACTAGTGCATGCCATCTTGCCAATCTTTCACTAAGAATGGGTTTTTCGAACATATACTTATCTCCACTAGTAGAATAATCGATTATTGCTGCGGTCATTAAGTGGCCTATTGCAGCGGTTTTGGCCGCGCAACAATTAAGGGCGCAGCAATAGGCAAATTACCTATTGTTGCGGTTTTTAACCGCAGCAATAGAACAACCTATTGCTGCGGTTCTTACCCAAAACCGCAGCAATGGGTATTTTTTTATTTAAAAAATGCAACCTATTGCTGCGGTTCTTACCTAAAACCGCAGCAATAGGTATTTTTTTTAATAAAAAAATGAAACCTATTGCTGCTGTTTTTGGTAGAAACAGCAGCAATAGGTGTCAGTGGAGATTTTTTTTTTGGCTAGCTAGAAAGGAAAACTACTGAAAAATACAAATAAAATTAGAGAAATCTCATCAATAACAAATCAAGCTACCACCAACGTAAATATATATAAAACAAAAGAATTGCTTATACATAAGATAAAATAAAATCCCACATACAAAAAAAATAGAGATGTAAAAGAAAAATATACAAAAAAAAATGAAAAAAAAAATCATAAAAAAATTATAACACCACCTAACATCAGATCTGATAATTACAAAAGAAACAAAAATAAAAATCGTGAACAACTCCTACTGCTTCCTAACAAAAATAAAAATAAAGATCGAAAACACCAAATCTAACGACGACGGCTTCCTACTGCTAGTCTTCAAGTCCCGAACACCGACGATTGTGGAGAAGTAGCAAAAACCGACTATTTCTAAAAAAATCGAACACCAGATCTAGCTATTGTTAAATCCGTCAACAACCCTAGATTACAAATTAAAAAAAATTCAATTCAAATAAAAAAAAAGAGATAAAGTAGAAGAAGAATACAGAAGAGAAAACGAAACAGATGAACACCGGTGAGGAAGTCGTCGTCGGTGACTTCCTCGATGGAGCCAAAACGCGATTTCGGAGTAAATAAAAAGAGGCCAAGACTTCAGTAGACGACGACATGACCTGGTGTAGATGATGGCAAAGGCGACGTTCGTTGATGAGAGATGAGCAATAGACGATGTCGGCGCTGAATAAGAGGAGAGAGAAGATCTCCGGCGCTGTTGAAGGTGTCCGGCGTTGTTGAAGGTGTCCGAGTGAGGACATTGAGGAGAAGAGTGAGGAAGAGAGGAGAGAGAAGATGAGAGTGCGAAAAGTGTTGAAGAGGATGGCGATGCTCAACAATTCATGAAGAGGATGGAACTGTTTGGCGATGCTCAGTAATTCATTAAGCAAAGAGTGAGAGAGAGGATGAAGAAGGAGAGAGAAAGGAGTGAAAACGGCTGAAGGGTGTGAGAAATGAAATAAAGACGCCCATTTATTTCTCAAACCCTAGCGCCTCTTTTTGAAATAGAATGGCCAATTGGATATTGCTGCGGTTTCCCAAAAACCGCAGTAATATATTAAAATATTAGTTTTTAATATTATTTTAATATATTGCTGCGCTTCTCGCCAGAAACCGCAGCAATATGTCTGGTCAAAAAGTTAACTATTTCAAAAAATTTCCCGTTGAAACCATATTGCTGCGGTTTTTGGCCGAAACCGCAGCAATATCTTTATTTTATATTTTACCTTTTCTTTTTACGTGATATATTGCTGCGTATGGGTAAAACCGCAACAATACCACCGCAGCAATAAGCAATTATTCTACTAGTGCTCGAGATCAGGTAAGTGGTATGAGCTTGAAGGTGATGCCTCAACTTCTTCGTGGCATAGAATTTTCCAGTGGGGTATATCTTGTCTTATACTCCAAGAATTTCCTGCTGAGATAGTATATGGCAACTTCCTTCTTTGTTCCCTCTTGATATTGGGCTAAGAGAGCTCCAATTGTCGTTTCTGTGATAGTGAGGTACAAAATCAGAGGTTCTCCTAGTCTAGGCGACATTAGAACAGGTGGATTTGAAAGGTACTTTTTCATGGAATCAAAAGCTTCCTGACATTCCCCATTCCACTCATGAAATGCCCCTTTTCTGAGCAGCTTAAATATAGGTTCACATCGCATAGTGAGTTGTGAGATGAACCTGCTGATATATTGAATTCTGCCGAGAAATCCTCTTATTTCTTTTTCAATTTTCGGAGGAGGTAGCTCTTGAATAGCTTTTACCTTTTCCGAGTCAACTTTAATGTCGTCTTGACTGACAATGAATCCCAGCAATTTCCCTGAAGTGACACCAAACACACACTTTTGAGGGTTTAGCCTTAGATTGTATTTCCTGATTCTTTCAAAGAAAGACCTTAGTGTAGGGAGATGCCCCTCACGATCTTTACTCTTCACGATCATGTCATCTACATAAAGCTCCATAATGTCGTGGATGAGGTCATGAAGGATAGTGGTTGCAGCCCTTTGATATGTGGTTCCGACATTCTTGAGACCAAAAAGTATAACTCGGTAGCAGAAAGTGCCCCACGGAGTGATGAAAGACGTCTTTGTCATGTCTTCTTGAGCCATGAGTATTTGATTATATCCCGAGAATCCATCCATGAAGGAAAACATTGCGTGACCGACCGTACTATCAACGAAAACATCGATATGGGTTAGAGGAAAGCAATCTTTTGGTGATGCAGCATTTAAATCTCGAAAATCAATACACACCCGAACCCTTCCATCCTTTTTAGGTACAACAACTATATTAGCGAGCCAACTCGGATGTTTTACAGCTTGGATCAATTTAGCATCAAGCTGTTTCTGGATTTCTTCTTTCACTTTCAGACTGACCTCTGGTTTCATTCGGCGGAGCTTTTACTGCTTAGGCTTGTGTTCAGGATGTAACGGAATGCGATTATCCGCAATTTCTCTATTAGCACCAGGCATATCAGCATAAGACCATGCAAACACATCTACATACTCTTTTAATAATGCAATAAACACAGACTGTTCAGTTAGGGAGAGGGATGAACCTATTTTGACTTATTTTACAACATTTTCTGTACAAATATTAATTACAATGGACTCTTCCATGGGTTTTTTATATGTTTCAGTAGCGTCAAGTGATTCATCATTATTCAATTCACTGTCAGAAATAACATCTTGCAAGCAAATGTATTTAGATAAAGGTTCACATTCAATTTCCTCAGGGTTAGAGACTTTTGACTTGGTATGCAAGGTAGATTGGCTGGAAGATGAGCTATCCGTATGATATCCATTTGAAGGGGGTGAAAGGATAGTTTCATGAGATAGCTGTGGAGGATGGTTTCCTAAAATCATTTTAAATTCTATAGGCTCGTCTTTTGCCTGACACTCAATACTCCACTTACGTTCAATGCTTCCGCCAGGAGGTATCACCAAAGACACTGGGTCCAAATCCCCTTCCTTAGAGAACTCAAAAGTGAAAAGTTTCTTAAGGACTCCATGTTCCAGATTATCCACCCAGTCATTTTCCTTTTTCATCTTTGTTCTTGGACAAACCAATTTTTTATTAAGTCTAAATCCTAGCTTCATTGAAGAATATCTCCAATCCTTGTAAAATCTTATGCTCTTTCCTACTAAGCCAAGGTTCTGGAAACTCATAGTATGGCTCAGTATCTCCTTGCAGGATGAAATGACCATTGAGGGTAAACGAAGGTTTTTTAATGTTGTAAGGAGTGTTGCTTGGATCATATCCTAATCCATGTCGATTTTACTTGTCTATTATGGGGATTGGATGCTTTATCCCCCTACCATCATGCCCTAATCCGGTTCCTTGAGTATAACCCATCTTCATCATGATTTGAAGTCCTTTGGACAGAGGTTGCATGTCAAATCCTACAGGCTCTTTAACTGCATTTGTGAATATGGTTGAGGCGTTTATTTTCTAACGGTAATTGGTCACTTTTAGAGAAGGGACAAATTTCTGCTTTGTGAACCTAAAGGTAGAGAAAAAGAATTAAAGGAAAAGAGAAGAAAGCCACATATTGCAGAATAAAGAAAATTTTCAAAAACGATTTTCGAATATTTTGACTATAATTGTCAACCTATACGATTTTGTTTTAATTTCACTTTGAATCTCTTGAATGATTTTACTGTCATTGGGGTTGAAAACAAATATTTTTTTTCATTCTTCCATTCCCTGGTTTAGTATAGAACAAAGACTGAAAATATAGAGATTAGGGCTTGTATCCCCATTGATGTGTCAATTCTGCATTCTGAAATTGCTCCTGTGATGACTGGCATCTTGAGTTCTGAACACATTACCTGAAATACAATGGTTAATACATTTGAGTCGAACCCGAAGGCTGCCTACATATCCCAATTGCTCCAGGTGCATCTTATGGGGAATCAGACTCAACGTAGTTCGTTATTTTAGAAAGAACTAAAATTTTTTATTTAATAAAGCAGCTGCACTCATATTGAGCTACCTACATACCGCAGGTGTTACATAGGTGGAGTGATCTCACGGTGCAAGTGTACGTAATAATGGGGATTCAAGCTGCACGTAGTTCTCTGATACTAACGATTTGAAAGATTTTTTTTTTTTCGATGGGCTAACCCCCTACAGTACTTTTACCGGAGATTTTTCCCCTTCTGTGAGACGATTAAGTAGCTTTGCGGTAGACAAGAGCTATGTTGGTGATTTGCTTGATGTGATAGCTCAGAGCATGACATTGGTTTGTGCAGTGACCATGCAACTGATGATAATGGCAGTACTTGTGGAGATTTGACCCTATAGGACTTGCCCTTGGGCGTCTAGGAAGTGGATGAATCTAACCTTGTTCAGCCAGTTTGCGAAAGATATCGGCTTGGGATTGCGGTCGAGGATGTGACGACACCTTCCTTGCAGGTACTTCTTTGTGGGTTGGACTACTGAGACCTCGATCAATCAGGTTTTGAACTTTGTAGTAAAGATCATGGCATCGGTAAGTTTCATGCCCAAATTGGCGACAATAAGCGCAGAGTTTGCTCATGTCTGTTCCAGGAAAGGGTAAACAATGGACATACGCTAGGGCTTGAATTATACCTTGGCTCTAAAGACGATCATACACCATACGTAATGGTTCATCTATCTTAGCATAAACCCTTGGATTTGCATTGGGAGTTTCAAGATTTTCCCGGGGTCGTTTTTCTTGCAATTTCAGAGTATCGATATCGAAGCCATGCTACTCCATGTTGCTGAGGCATGTGTACTTGATGGTAACCATGTGACGATAATAGAAGTTGTTAAGGTTTCGCATTAATATAGGTTTCGCATTAATATAAGCATGAATTCCCGATCAGTAATAGGGACACGAAGCTGGGCGCGGATGTAAGCGCATCTCGAACAAAAGTGCGAGAAAGTTTCTAAGGCGCTTTAACGCAAAGTGATTAGCTTGAACTTCTTGACATCAGTCTATTTATGCTCGAGAGTCCAACTGACGAAAGCCTGGCTAGCATTTTCCCAACTAGCTCTATCCACATAAACTAAGGAATACCAATTCAGAGCTGGTACTTCTAAACTTTTATCAAAGAGCATGGGGTAATCTTCCTCCGGTATGCCCCATGGGTGTAACGCATTCAGAAAACCAACTAAGTGGACAAAAGGATCACCGTTCCCATCAAATTTCCTGAACTGTGGCAATTCACGATAGTGATCTTCATGTATATATCCTAAAAAGAGAATCAGTGACTCAGTGTGCACCTCTCGAACAGGGCATACTACATTAAAATACAGGTTAAAATCGTTAGTCCTCGATCTCTTCTTTAACTCATTATCATCATTGCCTTCCATTTATAGAGGATTACCAATCTAGGATTCTTCAGGTGCTTCAGATGACGTATCATGAGTGCTGATGCTTGGAACTCCTACTTCTTCCTCGTCATCCTCACTTGGTTCATACTCTGGTTTGTTTCTTCAGTACTTACATCTGGTGTGGCTGTTGGGATCTCATTCACCCATGAATTTCCAGGCCCTGCTAGAATACAGTGGATAGTGTAACCATCCAACCTAGTGCCCTCTACTTCTGGATCATAATTTCTAGATCACCATAAATAGTCACAACACCCTGACCAGTGAGAAGCTTTACCTTCTGATGTAGAGTAGAGGCTACTGCTCTATTTTCATGCAGCCACGGTCTTCCTAATAAGAGGTTGAAACATACTTGAATGTCAATGACCATGAATTCCACCTTCCTTGCCACGGGACCACATTCAATGAGGAGGCTGATAAAACCCAGTACTTCTCTCTTGGCATTATCATATGCTCTGACCATCTGGTTGGATGTACCAGATCTTCTTTTGAATACCCAAGTCTTGTTAGCACATGTAGAGGGCAAAAGTTGATTGCGGAGCCATTGTCGATCAATACTTTAGGTATCTCCCATCCATTACAACGTATAGTGATGTGCAATGAATTGTAGTGGTTGATATTATCACGGAGATCATTGTTTATGAACATGAGAGTTTGATCTACCCCATCTGGTCAGGTGTTATGGAAGAGCTTACAGAGGCTTCATTGAGATGATTCAGAACGGCCACCCTATGAGGCTGGGAAAGCATTAACAACTTTCAGATGGAAACGTTGGCATTTACTTCTTTCATGCGTGATGTATTTGATCTAGGGTAAACCAAATACTTGAGTAAAACGTGCGGAAGATTCAATCACAAACTCGAACAAGTAACAATGGATAGTTCTTAAACGTTTAATGATAAAGGCTAAGCCACCACAAGAAACAATCTATGGGTTTTGATGCGTAAAGGCAAAGCCACCAGCAATCAAGAGGGATGAACACTCAAAGCATTCGAAAACACAAAGCATAAACTGAATTCATTAATTAAATGAAAACGTGCATCTTAAAACTACTTATAAGCATAAAACATAAACCCTAATAGGCTTAGGACAAGTCTCTAAGTCTTAGACACCTAAAAGAAATCAAACAACTAACAAACTCTTAACAAAAACCGACTCCACTTAGGATAACACTCCTAAGGCATATCAAACACTATCACACGTCAACTCACTACACTCCTAGTTGCTGGTCATATTCAAGCTTCACCATGCATACTAGTACGTGTGATGATGATCCTAGGAATCGTCCATGCATAGCCTCAATTGACTCCACATCCAAAATAACATTCCTATGCATTAAGGCTAACACATCCTCATCTATACTTGGATCATACTCCTCTTCTTCGAAAACAATTGTCCTCAATTGGGCCTCATCATCATCATGAACGTATGGTGCTAAGTCTCCAATGTTGAAAGTAGAACTCACACCATAGTCTTCCGGTAGCTCCAACTTGAAGGCATTGTCATTATACTTCTCAATGATCTTGAAAGGTCCTTCTGATCTAGGCATCAACTTGTTTTTCCGCATATTAGGAAACCTTTCCTTACGCAAGTGTAGCCATACTAAGTCACCAACCTTATACTCATGTTGCTTGTCGTTCTTGTTGGCTAACACCTTGTACCTTTCATTAACTTTCTCGATCCTTGTGCGAACTTGGGCGTGCAACTTCAACATAGCTTGCGACTTTGCTTGAGCATCTCCATGCACATAATCACCCTTTGGCAAAGGAATGAGATCAATGGGCAATTTTGGATTGACGCCATACACCCCTTCAAACGGGGAATGTCTAGTTGCATAAGTAGGAGACCGGTTGTATGCAAACTCAGCATGAGACAACTTGACATCCCAATCTTTAGTACTTTTGCTCACTAACCCTCGAAGTAAGGCTCCAAGTGTACGATTTATCACCTCCGTTTGCCCATCAGTTTGCGGGTGATAAGAGGTGCTAAAACAAGGCTTTGTACCAAGCATCTTCCATAAAGTCTTCCAGAAATAGCTCATGAACTTGGTGTCTCGATCACTCACAATTGTTTTAGGCACACCATGCAAGCGTACAATCTCCTTGAAATTTCGAGGCATCATTCGTTTTGTGGCAAGGGATGAAGTGAGCCATTTTAGAAAAACGATCCACCACCACCATAATTGAATCCTTACCTCTTTGTGTACGAGGCAAACCCACAATGAAATCCATGGAGACATCCTCCCAAGGAAATTCTGGAACAGGCAAGGGAGTATACAACCCTTGATGAAATGTACTCTTTGCCTTTTGACAAGTAGCACATCGAGCAATAACATCTTGGACATCTCCTTGCATCTTAGGCCAATAAAAATGTTCGTGCAACATCGCAAGTGTCTTGGTAATACCAAAATGACCAGCAATGCCTCCCCCATGAGCCTCCCTAACAAGTAATTCACGAATTGAACAAGAAGGAATGCAAAGCTTATTACCTTTGAAAAGGAACCCCTCGTGCATGACATAGGATCCCACGGCCCCCTTGACACATTCACCAACAATAGGCCCAAAATCAACATCTTCCTTGTAATACTCTTTGATGAGCTCGAAGCCTAACAACTTGGATTGCATCACACCAAGCAAAGTGTGCCTCCGTGAAAGAGCATCAGCCACCACGTTATTTTTCCCTTCTTTGTACTTGGAAGAGAAGTTGAATGATTGTTGGAACTCAACCCATTTTGCATTCCTTGGATTGAGCTTTTGCTGCCCATGTATATGCTTAAGAGCCTCATGATCCGAATGTAACACAAAGTGACTTGGGCGTAAGTAGTGACTCCAATGATCCAATGCCCTCACTATTGCATAGAATTCCTTGTCATAGGTAGAATAGTTCAACCTTGCTCCATTCAATTTCTCACTAAAGTAAGCTATAGGACGCTTACCTTGCACCAAAACTGCCCCAATGCCAACTCCACTAGCATCACACTCTAACTCAAAGGGTTGTGAAAAATCGGGCAAAGCTAGGATAGGAGTGTTGCACAAGAATTGTTTAATAGCTTCGAAAGCTTGTTGGGCTGCTCTATTCCACTCAACTTCCCTTGTTTAATACATTCAGTCATGGGAGCCATAATACTACTGAAATTCTTCACAAAACGCCTATAAAAGGAAGCCAGACCATGGAAAGACCTTACTTGAGAGATAGTAGTAGGCGTAGGCCAAGAGTTTATGGCTTCCACTTTGGAAGGATCAACCGAAACTCCGTCTTTAGACACTATATAACCAAGGAAAGTGACACTAGGAACAAGGAAAGAACACTTCTCCAACTTAGCATAAAGTTGCTGCTTCCTCAACACCTCAAATACGGCCCTCAAAGGACCCAAATGATCCGCAACACTGCGACTATAAATCAATATGTCATCGAGGTATACCACCACAAATTTGCCCCAGAAAGGTTTGAGCATTTCATTCATCAACCTCATGAAGGTACTAGGAGCATTAGTAAGACCAAATGGCATCACAAGCTATTCATAAAGACCCACCTTAGTCTTGAAAGCAGTCTTCCACTCGTATCCTTCCCTCATTCTAATTTGGTGGTAACCACTTCTCAAATCTATCTTGGAGAACACTGTCGAACCATGCAATTCATCAAGCAAATCATCAAGCCTAGGAATAGGAAACCTATACTTGATTGTTATATTGTTCACAGCTCTAGAATCAATGCACATGCGCCAAGTTCCATCCTTCTTTGGCACCAACAAGGCCAGAACAGCACAAGGGCTCATACTCTCCCTCACATATCCCCTCTCCATCAACTCCTCAATTTGTCTTTCAAGCTCCTTTGCCTCTTGAGGGTTACACCTATAGGCTGCCTTGTTTGGTAAAGAGGCTCCAGGAACAAGGTCAATTTGGTGCTCAATGCCTCTAATAGGTGGTAATCCCGGGGGTAAATCATTAGGAAACACATCAACAAAGTCCTCCAAAATCCGGGCTACACACTTAGGAACGGTTGGCTGTGAGGTTGTGGTGCTCTCCTTACTCACTTGGACCAACAAATACCCGCCTCCCTCTTTCTCTAACTCATGAGTAATTTGTTTTTCAGTTAACAACAAGCTCTCTTTAGCGTGGGGTTTAGAGGTAACAAGAGGTTTCAAGGCAGTTTTTTTGTTCCCAATAGTGGCAACATACACATTAGCACGTCCATCATATTTCACAAATCGATCATACTGGCAAGGACGTCCCAATAACACATGACATGCATCCATATTCACCACATCACATAACACTTCATCCTTAAATTTACCAATTTCAAAAGAAATAAGTGCTCGTTTATTTACCTTAACATCGCTGCCATCACTTAGCCAATGCAACTTGTAAGGCTTCAGATGAGGCGTGGTTGGCCACTTGAGCTTGTCAATCAATGTAGTAGAGACCACATTGGTGCAACTCCCCGTGTTAATGATCAAGTCACACAATCTTTCCTTCACAAGGCAATGTGTGAGGAAGATCTTGTCCTTTTGAGTCTCCAAGGGTGCTGCTTTGGAGTGAAGGGTGCGCATGATGAGTGCTTGGCCCTCCTTCACCGGTTCCTCCTCCGAATCAGCTACATATGCTTCCTCCTCATCATCCCCATACTCCTCTTCTTCGAGGCTTGGGTTCTCCTTTGAAGCATAGGCCTCATCAATCTCATGGATGTCCCTTAAGGTCATGACACGATTGTTTGGACAATCCTTGATCACATAGCCATACCCTTTGCACTTGAAACAAATTCGCCTTTCCTCCGTGGCTAGGGGTTGTGATGACTTGCCCTTGTCTTTTTTGAATTTGTCAAATTTGGGCGTGAATTTGGACGCACTGCCCCCACTTTTCTCTCCTTGAGTTTTCTCAAAATTCTTCACAAACGGTTTTGAAAACGATGCCTTTGTAGCTTTGGCATGTTTCTCCACCCTCATGGCAACTTGACATACCTCCTCAAAACTCCAATAGGGCTGCAAATCAACTTTCTTGGAGATTTTCTTGTCGAGGCCACCAATAAATCGCGCAATTTTGAACTCAACTTTCTCCTCCACATCGCACAACATGGTTAATCTTTCAAATTCAGCCACATATTCCTCGACACTAAGGGTGCTTTGCTTGAAAGCTTGAAGCTTTAAGTACATGTCTTGAATAAAATCCGTGGGTAAAAATCATTTATTCATACGGACCTTAAGTTGTTCCCATGAATCAAGTCGTGGCTTTCCTTCCTTCCTCCTTTTATTTTTGAGATTTTCAAACCAAAGGCTGGCATAGCTTGTTAGTTTCAACACAGCCACCTTGAAACGCTTATGATCATCATAATCTTTGTAGTCAAAAACACGTTCAATCCGTTGTAGCCATTCCAAGAACTTTTTTGGCTTCATGTTGCCATCAAATTCCGGGAGATCTAGCCTCAATCCCCTATCATCATTATGAGGCTGATGCCTTCGTCGAGGTCTTCCTTGGGGTTGCTCCTCTTCCGAGCTAGACTCGTGCATTGAATGAATACTCCTAACAGGACTAGGAGATTGGTTTCTATGTCTAACCCCTTGTTGATTTCGGAAAAGATGAACAAGCTCATCCATACGTGCTCGTAGGTCTGCTAGTTCCCTATCTCGACGCACATTATTGGCTTGGTCGAGTGTAAGGCCTCGAGGTACTCGAACCTCATTACCCTCGTCACTTTGATCGTCGCCCATAGTAAAGACTCCAAATAGAACTTGGATCTTGGACGAGATTCCTTGACTCCCACGCTGCTAGGGTTAGGGTATTTAGTAAAGTTTTGTGGAAAACACAAAATCTTGAGAAAAAGATGGAGTCTTGGAAGGTTTCTTTGAATGTCTTTGTGTGATGGAGGGATGTACTTTGGTGAAGTTTTGTGGAAATTTCGGAATCTTGAAAAAAAGGTTCAATCTTTAAGGTGTTCTTGAAGGTTGAATGCTCTCCTTCAATGGCCGAAAAAAAAAAATTTCTCAACGATGAGAACCAAAGCTCTGGATACCAAGATGATGTATTTGATCTAGGGTAAACCAAATACTAGAGTAAACGTGCGGAAGATTCAATCACAAACTCGAACAAGTAACAATGGATAGTTCTTAGACGTTTAATGATAAAGGCTAAGCCACCACAAGAAACAATCTAAGGGTTTTCATGCGTAAAGGCAAAGCCACCAGCAATCAAGAGGGTTGAACACTCAAAGCATTCGAAAGCACAAAGCATAAACTGAATTCATTAATTAAATGAAAACGTACATCTTAAAACTACTTATAAGAATAAAACATAGGCTTAGGACAAGTCTCCAAGTCCTAGACTCCTAAAAGAAATCAAACAACTAACAAACTCTTAACACAAACCGACTCCACTTAGGATAACACTCCTAAGGCATATCAAACACTATCACACGTCAACTCACTACACTCCTAGTTGCTGGTCATATTCAAGCTTCACCATGCATACTAGTACGTGTGATGATGATCCTAGGAATCGTCCATGCATAGCCTCAATTGACTCCACATCCAAAATAACATTCCTATGCATTAAGGCTAACACATCCTCATCCATACTTGGATCAATGCGCTTGATAGCATCATCTTCTTTATTACTATCCTCTGTCATAGGCTCCTTGTGTAACAGCCCGCACTTCCGAGCTGCTAGCTAATCACACTTAACATTCATAAATCTCAATTTACACTGAATAAACCTCGAATTATATTATTTTGCAGCGGAAACATAACCTTACAAATCGATCCTGGACCTGTGGGTCAGGGCCCACAACACAACAACTTGAAACCAAATATCTCATTACAGAAGACTTTACACGATTCCCAAACAAATAATATTTTATTCTCAAATAAGCATTTGAATATTTCTAAATACAACTTCTGAAATACTAATCTAATTACAATTTCATAACCAAACTCTCGCTTAAGATCCACTTCGAGCCTCCAACTCAAACCTGTAATTTACAGAAGAAAATACAACACAAAAACAAAACTAAAATGAGCGGAAAGCTCAGTAACTTAACTTTAGCCCGTCAAAATAATTTTGGTTCGAAAACATTGTTTCATATAATAATCAAACTTGGTCATTGTTCGGAAAAGAATTCATCATTTAAAATATATCGCTGGCATAGCTCAATCACTTAACACAAATCGCTGGCAAGTACTGATTTTGACAGAACATAACGTAACATAACATAACAGAATATTCGACCTTTTATGG
Organism: Beta corolliflora; assembly: GCA_947648045.1. Classification (NCBI taxonomy): domain Eukaryota; kingdom Viridiplantae; phylum Streptophyta; class Magnoliopsida; order Caryophyllales; family Amaranthaceae; genus Beta; species Beta corolliflora. The sequence goes on from CANSZD010003181.1 coordinate 1,185,637, forward strand.
TCTTAACTCAACTTATATCCGAATCATTTTCTCCATCTGAGCTAAGCCAGGTAAAACAAATACTACATCTTTTCGCCATATTTCTTACAAATAACATTCAGCTAAACATAAAACATTTCCGAACAATTCCAATAATATAATAAAATCATAGTCCATAAATCGACACAAAAAGATACATCTATAACCATCGCCATGACTATAAACGATATACGATATCAAATTACAGTACAACACATGCACGGGCATTTAAATACATTTTGCTCAACATAAAGGTTACCTCATACGAAATCCAATTTCTGAATCTCCAATCCAATAAATGAGAACCTCCAAGCTTCCTTAATTTCTTTGTGCTCCATACACCAATATATATTCACCTCAATAATAAATTTAACAAATAAATTCCTATTAGAGCCCAAGTTAAAAGAGTTGAGCTTAATTAACCATCTTTAATACCTTTCTTCTTTTACTAATCTAACTTCCTTCCATTGGAAAATAATCAACATCAACCTCATAAGCTAACTCTAATTAACTCCATTCCACTTAATAACATTGATTTGAAATTCAAACAATTATGTGCAAGATAACTAAGCAAATCTTAAGCAATGAATTACCAAAAAAAAAACAAACCCATAGAAAGAATTTATAATATGCAAACTAAAACCAATTGCTGACAAGTAAAAGAACTTGAAAAGGTTTTAGCTTCAAATATTATACCTTGCAACCAAAAGTGCTTTGGGTTCTTCATAAGACAAGATATTGGAGAGTAGAACAACACCAACATTAGCACAATGTGCAGTAGCAACAAAAGAGAACACAAACGAAAATATGTGCAGCAGCCGAACATAACAGGGCAGCAGCAACTATAAACGTCACGAGGGCATAGCTCATAGCTCCGAACTCCTATTGAAGAAATTTTTGAGCCTAAATTCAATAACTCGAACAGATCTACAACTTTCATACAGCATATAAGCCCAACAACCAACTCCATGCCAAAGATTTTGAGCAAAGAAACTCGGCAGCAACTTAAGGATGAGAGAAGATACTAGTGCGAGAGTGGAGATGAATTTGGGGACTATATTGGGTTCCTCCCATATCAACCCAATTTCGGGTAATTAAGATGACAATCTTAAGGAATTTTGTCAACTCAATCTTATGGCTTTACATGAGCAAGACACGAATGAGAGAACTGATGAAGTGTATCTTTCAACAATTGACACAAGGAAAGGAGGAATAAAAAAGGAATTTAGGCTTTTTTTTATTTTTTTCTAAAATCTTATTTTAACCTATTAAAAGCCCAAAACATTTTTCCTTGTAATTAACCTTCATTTCAACTAAAAGCATAACTTTTCTAATATAATAATTATTTATTTTAACCTGCTTAAAGATATGGGCTATTACATACTACCACCCTTAAAATAAATTTCTTCCTCAAAAATTGAAACATAAAACTTTAGAACATCTAAAAACGAATAAGTTCACATAAAATAGTTTTAACGAAAATTAAATCAAGTCACATCTTAACTTAACTCCAATACCTCGAAAGATCAATTGCTTCCCAAACAAATAATCACTATTCTCAAATACAAATTCTCCACAATTCCTAGAACATAATTTCCCTCAAAATCATGACTCAAGCTATAAGCTAAAATCTGAATACAACTTTCCCTTTCTCAAACTTCAATTCTCATACTCAACCTTTAATTTCTCAATTTCTATTCCTCGATTTTAGTAACTAATAACCCAAATATATTTTAGACTATCCCAAGAGTCTTTTACCCCCGCTATGTGGCTAACTCGGCACTTGGTCGCAGGGTTGCTCTGATACTATCAGTAACAACCCGCACTACCGAGCTGCTAGCTAATCACACTTAACATTCATAAATCTCAATTAACACTTAATAAACCTCGAATTATATTAACTTGCAGCGGAAACATAACCTTACAAATCGATCCTGGACCTGTGGGTCAGGGCCCACAACACAACAACTTGAAACCAAATATCTCATTACAGAATACTTTACTCGATTCCCAAACAAAGAATATTTTATTCTCAAATTAGCACTTGAATATTTCTAAATACAACTTGTGAAATACTTATCTAATTACAATTTCGTAACCAAACTGTCGCTTATGATCCACTTCGAGCCTCCAACTCAAACCTGTAATTTACAAAAGAAAATACAACACAAAAACAAAATTAAAATAAGCGAAAAGCTCGGTAACTTTACTTCAGCCCATCAAAACAATTTTGGTTCGAAAACATTTTTTCATATAATAATCAAACTTGGCCATTGTTCGGAAAAGAATTCATCCATTAAAATATATCGCTGGCATAGCTCAATCACTTAACACAAATCACTGGCAAGTACAGATTTTGGCAGAACATAACGTAACATAACATAACAGAATATTCGACCTTTTCTAGTATTAACTTAACTTATATCCGAATCATTTTCTCCACATGTACCTTGCCCACTTTTCATCTCAGTTCCTGAGCTAAGCCTGCCCAAACAAATACGACGTCTTTTCGCAATATTTCTTACAAATAACATTCAGCTAAACATAAAATATTTCCGAAGAATTCCAATAATAGAATAGAATCATATTCCACAAATCCACACATAAACATACATCTATAACCATGGCCATGACTATAAACGATATACGATATCAAATTACAATACAACACACGCACGGTCATTTAAATACATTTTGCTGAACATAAAGGTTACCTCATACGAAATCCAATTTCTTAATCTCCAATCCAGTAAATGAGAACCTCCAAGCTTCCTTAATTTCTTTGAGCTCCATACACCAATATATATTCACCTCAAATAATAAATTTAACAAATAAAATCCTATTAGAGCCCAAGTTAAAGAGTTGAGCTAAATTAGCCATCCTTAATACCTTTCTTCTTTTACTAATCTAACTTCCTTCCATTGGAAAATAATCAACATCAACCTCATAAGCTAACTTTAATTAACTCCATTCCACTTAATAACATTGATTTGAAATTCAAACAATTATGTGCAAGATAACTAAGCAAATCTTAAGCAATGAATTACCAAAAAAACAAAAAAACCCCATAGAAAGAATTTATAACATGCAAACTAAAACCAATTGCTGACTTTATGTCAAAGAAGTAAAAGAAATTGAAAAGGTTTTAGCTTCAAATAATATACCTTGCAACCAAAAGTGATTTGGGTTCTTCATAAGACAAGATATTGGAGAGTAGAACAACACCAACATTAGCACAATGTGCAGCAGCAACAAAAGAGAACACAGAAACGAAAATATGTGCAGCAGCCGAACATAACAGGGCAGCAGGAACTATAAACTTCAGGAGGGCATAACTCATAGCTCGGAACTCCGATTGAAGAAAATTTTGAGCCTAAATTCAATAACTCGAAGAGATCTACAACTTTCATACAGCATATAAGCCCAACAACCAACTGCATGCCGAATATTGTGAGCAAAGAAACTCGGAAGCAACTTAAGGATGAGAGAAGATACTAGTTCGAGAGTGGAGATGAATTTGGGGACTATATTGGGTTCCTCCAATATCAATCCAATTTCGGGTAATTAAGATGAAAATCTTAAGGAATTTGTTCAACTCAATCTTAGGGCTTTACTTGAGCAAGACACGAAGGAGAGAACTAATGAAGTGTGTCTTTCAACAATTGACACAAAGGAAAGGAGGAATGAAAAATGAATTTAGACTTTTCTCTTTTATTTTTTTCTAAAATTATATTTTAACTTGTTAAAAGCCCAAAACATTTTTCTTTATAATTTACCTTCATTTCCACTAAAAGCTTAACTTTGCTAATATAATAATTAATTATATTAACTTGTTTAAAGATATGGGCTATTACACCTTGCCCTTTTTTTTCCTTCTCAATACCTCCAAAGGATTTCCATCCTCCAAATGGGATGGTTTAAAATGGCGACCTGCTCAAGTTAAATGAAATTTATTTACATACTCCTCATCACTAAGATCATCGAGACAGATGGGGCGCCGATAGGTATTTGGAGTGGTGAAATGACCTCCAGTGTTTTTGTCCACAATTGTCAAGACCGAAGAGGCATCTTCATCAGCATCAGAGTCCAAAATAAAGAAAGCACCATCATAATCCAAGGTTTCACACATTTAAGAGAATGGATCCTTGTTGATAGTGAAACGGGGGTCTTTACAAGGCATCATTTTGACTTTTTCTTAAGTGGAATAGTCATAAACCAGACACTTGTAACCTGCGGCTATTGACATTTCATACATTTGGGGAACTGTCTTGCGGATTGGCTGGACTGGATCGCATCCATCTGAAGCAGCAGAGATGGCATTAATGGCAAATGAGGGCTTATGATTAGGAAGGGGGTTTTTGTGATGTTGGGTTGAGAGTCATTTAGTTTACTGGAAATGGATCCCAAAGAGAGTTTTCCATCATCCACAAGATTTTGAATCTAATGCTTGAGGGTCGTGCAGTTTTCAGTATTATGCCCCGGGCTTTGGTGATATTCACAATTTTGGTTTGGGTCATAACCAGGGTAAGAATTTTTAGGAGGTGGGCGTGAATTCAATGGTTGAATGAGATTGACCTTTTTTATCTTGGAAAGAGCTTGGGAATAAGTCATGTTTAAGGGGGTAAAGTTCCTTTGTGGTCGCAACTGGAATGTGGAAGATGCGCAAATGGCATGGATCGCATTAGTTGTCTTAGGAGCTGTTGAATCATTGTTTGGGGCTCTTTTGTTATTTTCAAACTTTGCATTATAAGTGGCATTGCCAGTAGGTTCATCTTTCTTGATGTCTCCCCTTTTCACAGCGTCCTCAACTAGAGTTCCAGTAGCAATCAAAGATTTGAAGGTTGGGAAATATTTGTATGCCATATGCTTCTGATAGACTGGAAGAAGGTTCTTCACAACCATTTTCAGTTGTTCTTCCACATTAGGCCTACTCATCATTTTGGAGGCTTTGTTTCTCCACCGAGTGATGAATGAAGAAAATTTTCCATTAAGGTTTTGAGAGGTGGTCTCCATATCCCTTCGAGTAACATCAAATTCTTCATTACACTTGTACTGGTTCGAGAACTCTCTGACTATGTCAGCCCAAGTGGATTTCTTTGTGTTCTCAAGATTGATGAAACAATGCGCTGCAACACCATCTAAATACTGCTGAAAGAGAGCTGAGCCATCAAAGATTCTTCCACTCCCCAAGGACTCATTGCCCCTACATACATCTTCAGGAAATTAGTTAGGTTGTCGGTCCCATCAAACTTTGTCAGATTAGGCATCTTGAAACCGTGAGGTAACCGTGCCATTGGGAAAAGTGTTAACCCATGAATGTCCATCCATGGTTCAGCCCTGGTCATGCCTTTTAGGACATCCTTGAGCTTGACTACTTCTTCCTCGAGCTTAGTGGGAATTTCTCTCTCATTGTTTATAGGCTCAAGGTGAAAAGGTGAAGCCGCTTCTGATTCCGGCGGAGGAGGAGGAGGAGGCATCTGGGGGCTTTGGCGCATTATGCTCAACACAGTTTGCTAAATATTATCCTGTCGGTCAAGCATAGCCTGGACAAGTCCACGCAGCTCAGCCATTGATCAGGTGGAGGGGTAGAGTTCTGTTGGTGCTCGTTGTTTGGAATTTCAGACATATTGCTGAGACGTTTAGTAGAGAATACATCTGGTGTAGACAAGGATGACAGTATTACTGAAAGAGAACGTTCACTATGGTCAAAACTTCGGCGAATCAGCCTTGATCTTGAGCGGGCCCAGACAGAGTTCCTGTGAAATGAGATGAAAAGTTAGGATAGAAATTTGTTTAGACTTCGTTTCTTCTTTTTTTTTTTGTAGGGAATGAAAGAAATGATATCTTTGAAAAAAAAAATTTATTTTACCCCAATTTCAGTTATCATTTATTAGAAGGTGCGAAACCTTAACTTTATCATTTGTTTTGGATTTTTCATTAAATTTCTTTGACTTGTTATTATTATTTTTTTTAGATTTGGTCCTTCTTATTTTATATTTTAGATTCGTATTTTTTCGGGATAATACATAAACAATTTTCAAAATCAATTTGGTGATATCCTTCCATTTCCTGCTGCTACAGAAATAAGAGAAAAGATGTATAACGAGGCTTGTGTCCTCATTTTGGCAAATTATAATGCCCCAAATATCGCTCTTCTTTGTGGTGATCCGCATGTGTTGAGCGCTGAAACCATAAAATAAAATATCAAATGCAAAAGGGCTGAACACGAAGGTTGCCTACGTATCTCCATAGGTAGATTTAGATTTGGGGATGAAATTTTTCTTGTGATGATTTTTTTTGAATGGAGAATCAGGCCCAACGTAGTTCTAATATATTGAAAATGAAATTAAGATAGATGCATTACAACATTGGAATTTTTTTTAGGGGATCAAGTCGCACGTAGCTCTACCTACAAAATACAATATAAAAGCAATAACTGACTGAGGTATTTCTCAAACTTTTTCAGAATTCAGTCCGCTGGGTGCCAAGCCATGTATTCTCCTATCTAAAGACGTATGTTCCACCTCTGAGGATTAGACTAATGTGAAGTGCTCGGGTTCTTCTCAACCTTTTTCCGAATTCAGTCTGCTAGGCGCCAGGCCATGTATTTTCCTGTCTGAAGGCGTCTATTCCACCTCTTAGGATTAGACTAATGTGAAGTACCTGAAATGTACACACTAACAATGTTAGTCTTAAAATAATGAGTTTTTCTATACATATGTTTTTAGCAGAAAATGGAAGAATTTTCCTTTCTTTTTTTTTGAAAATGATTATCCCTTTTGATTTTATCTTTTTGAAACAATTTTTTTTTTGTCAACTTTTTTTAGACTAGACTTTTCGTGTTTTAAATCATACAGTTTTAATTACATTCTAATTCCTAAACATGACACGCTTTGAACTAGTGATTACGACACTTTTCATTTTTCATTTTTTTTGTTTTGGGATAATATTTTCAAAACATGATTTTTTTTCCTTTTAAAAATCAATTTTGTTTTTGAAAAAGAATTATGGAGTAAATGTGAGTTTTTTTTTTTTTAAAATAGGTGAGCACACACATTTTTCTTACATGACACTTATGATAAATAAACAAGAATACTCTTAATTTTACAATAATCATTTCGACAGCAATTCAGCTACAGTTAATGATTACTGAAATATTGACCGACTGAAAACGGACTGAGGAATTTTTGAAATTTTTTCACATTATTCAATAACTTAAATAAATAAAGGACATTTGTGCATTGATCCTTGTCTCCTAAAGGTCAACTAAAAGGTGATTCATTTGAGGAAAGATTATGTTAAAGTGGCCTCGAGTCACTTGCATTGTGTTCATCGAGGGTGGACGCTCCTGACAGAGCTGGTTGCAATAGCTCGCAGATGCAGGTTTTACGCCCTTAATTCATTAATTTGTCATTCTAAAATTTTGACCCTTGCCAATAGACAGAGGTATCAAACCTAATAAGAAAATGGTTAAAAAGAGTGCACGTGTATGGATCGATAAACTACCAAGCACATGTAATTTTAACATAAGCATGCTATATACAAAAATTAAATTGTGAATAACCATGATTAACTTTTATTATTATATATACATATGGAAGATAACGCATTGTTGAGGTATAAACCTCATATACTTCAAGTGGAAGTATGAGTCCCCAGTGAAGTAGCCAGCCTGTGGAATATGATTTTTGACTGTCTTAATTAACGGTCTGAATCCCACAAAAGTCTCTCATTGGACTATGAGTTTTAGAAAACTTTGAAGTCGCCACCCTATTAATATCTGAATAGGGACATATTTATTTAATAAATAATTTTAAAATCAATTTCAAGAAATATCATTTAAAACGATGATGACTTTATATGGATAAGGTTTTTTGAAAATTGGTCTTTCATACCATGAGAGAGGGTTCGGGGTTTAGGTTAAGAGGTGCGAACATCTGGAACTGATGTATTTGATCTAGGGTAAACCAAATACTAGAGTAAACGTACGGAAGATTCAATCACAAACTCGAACAAGTAACAATGGATAGTTCTTAGACGTTAAATGATAAAGGCTAAGCCACCACAAGAAACAATCTAAGGGTTTTGATGCGTAAAGGCAAATCCACCAGCAATCAAGAGGGATGAACGCTCAAAGCATTCGAAAACACAAAGCATAAACTGAATTCATTAATTAAATGAAAACGTACATCTTAAAACTACTTATAAGCATAAAACATAAACCCTAATAGGCTTAGGACAGGTCTCTAAGTCCTAGACTCCTAAAAGAAATCAAACACCTAACAAACTCTTAACAAAAACGACTCCACTTAGGATAACACTCCTAAGGCATATCAAACACTATCACACGTCAACTCACTACACTCCTAGTTGCTGGTCATATTCAAGCTTCACCATGCATACTAGTACGTGTGATGATGATCCCAGGAATCGTCCATGCATAGCCTCAATTGACTCCACATCCAAAATAACATTCCTATGCATTAAGGCTAACACATCCTCATCTATACTTGGATCATACTCCTCTTCTTCGAAAACAATTGTCCTCAATTGGGCCTCATCATCATCATGAACGTATGGTGCTAAGTCTCCAATGTTGAAAGTAGAACTCACACCATAGTCTTCCGGTAGCTCCAACTTGAAGGCATTGTCATTATACTTCTCAATGATCTTGAAAGGTCCTTCTGATCTAGGCATCAACTTGTTTTTCCGCATATTAGGAAACCTTTCCTTACGCAAGTGTAGCCATACTAAGTCACCAACCTTATACTCATGTTGCTTGTGGTTCTTGTTGGCTAACACCTTGTACCTTTCATTAACTTTGTCGATCCTTGTGCGAACTTGGGCGTGCAACTTCAACATAGCTTGCGCCTTTGCTTGAGCATCTCCATGCACATAATCACCCTTTGGCAAAGGAATGAGATCAATGGGCAATCATGGATTGACGCCATACACCACTTCAAACGGGGAATGTCTAGTTGCATAAGTAGGAGACCAGTTGTATGCAAACTCAGCATGAGACAACTTGACATCCCAATCTTTCGTACTTTTGCTCATTAACCCTCGAAGCAAGGCTCCAAGTGTACGATTTGTCACCTCCGTTTACCCATCAGTTTGCGGGTGATGAGAGGTGCTAAAATAAAGCTTTGTACTAAGCATCTTCCATAAAGTCTTCCAGAAATAGCTCATGAACTTGGTGTCTCGATCACTCACAATTGTCTTAGGCACACCATGCAAGCGTACAATCTACTTGAAATACAAATCAGCCACCTTCGAGGCATCATCCGTTTTGTGGCAAGGGATGAAGTGAGCCATTTTAGGTAAACGATCCACCACCACCATAATTGAATCCTTACCTCTTTGTGTACGAGGCAAACCCACAATGAAATCCATGGAGACATCCTCCCAAGGAAATTCCGGAACAGGCAAGGGAGTATACAACCCTTGATGAAACGTACTCTTTGCCTTTTGACAAGTAGCACATCGAGCAATAACACCTTGGACATCTCCTTGAATCTTAGGCCAATAAAAATGTTCGTGCAACATCGCAAGTGTCTTGGTAATACCAAAATGACCAGCAATGTCTCCCCCATGAGCCTCCCTAACAAGTAATTCACGAATTGAACAAGAAGGAATGCAAAGCTTATTACCTTTGAAAAGGAACCCCTCGTGCATGACATAGGATCCCACGGCCCCCTTGACACATTCACCAACAATAGGCCCAAAATCAACATCTTCCTTGTAATACTCTTTGATGAGCTCGAAGCCTAACAACTTGGATTGCAACACACCAAGCAAAGTGTGCCTCCGTGAAAGAGCATCAGCCACCACGTTATTTTTCCCTTCTTTGTACTTGGAAGAGAAGTTGAATGATTGTTGGAACTCAACCCATTTTGCATTCCTTGGATTGAGCTTTTACTGCCCATGTATATGCTTAAGAGCCTCATGATCTGAATGTAACACAAAGTGACTTGGGCGTAAGTAGTGACTCCAATGATCCAATGCCCTCACTATTGCATAGAATTTCTCACTAAAGTAAGCTATAGGACGCTTACCTTGCACCAAAACTGCCCCAATGCCAACTCCACTAGCATCACACTCTACCTCAAAGGGTTGTGAAAAATTAGGCAAAGCTAGGATAGGAGTGTTGCACAAGAGTTGTTTAATAGCTTCGAAAGCTTGTTGGGCTGCTCTATTCCACTCAAACTTCCCTTGTTTAATACATTCAGTCATGGGAGCCATAATACTACTGAAATTCTTCACAAAACGACTATAAAAGGAAGCCAGACCATGGAAAGACCTTACTTGAGAGATAGTAGTAGGCGTAGGCCAAGAGTTTATGGCTTCCACTTTGGAAGGATCAACCGAAACTCCGTCTTTAGACACTATATAACCAAGGAAAGTGACACTAGGAACAAGGAAAGAACACTTCTCCAACTTAGCATAAAGATGCTGCTTCCTCAACACCTCAAATACGGCCCTCAAATGACCCAAATGATCCGCAACACTGCGACTATAAATCAATATGTCATCGAGGTATACCACCACAAATTTGCCCAAGAAAGGTTTGAGCATTTCATTCATCAACCTCATGAAGGTACTAGGAGCATTAGTAAGACCAAATGGCATCACAAGCCATTCATAAAGACCCACCTTAGTCTTGAAAGCAATCTTCCACTCGTCTCCTTCCCTCATTCTAATTTGGTGGTAACCACTTCTCAAATCTATCTTGGAGAACACTGTCGAACCATGCAATTCATCAAGCAAATCATCAAGCCTAGGAATAGGAAACCTATACTTGATTGTTATATTGTTCACAGCTCTAGAATCAATGCACATGCGCCAAGTTCCCTCCTTCTTTGGCACCAACAAGGTCGGAACAGCACAAGGGCTCATACTGTCCTTCACATATCCCCTCTCCATCAACTCCTCATTTTTGTCTTTGAAGCTCCTTTGTCTCTTGAGGGTTACACCTATAGGCTGCCTTGTTTGGTAAAGAGGCTCCAGGAACAAGGTCAATTTGGTGCTCAATGCCTCTAATAGGTGGTAATCCCGGGGGTAAATCATTAGGAAACACATCAACAAAGTCCTCCAAAATCCGGGCTACACACTTAGCAACGGTTGGCTGTGAGGTTGTGGTGCTCTCCTTACTCACTTGGACCAACAAATACCCGCCTCCCTTTTTCTCTAACTCATGAGTAATTTATTTTTCAGTTAACAACAAGCTCTCTTTGGCGTGGGGTTTAGAGGTAACAAGAGGTTTCAAGGCAGTTTTTTTGTTCCCAATAGTGGCAACATACACATTAGCACGTCCATCATATTTCACAAATCGATCATACTGCCAAGGACGTCCCAATAACACATGACATGCATCCATATTCACCACATCACATAACACTTCATCCTTAAATTTACCAATTTCAAAAGAAATAAGTGCTTGTTTATTTACCTTAACATCGCTGCCATCACTTAGCCAATGCAACTTGTAAGGCTTCGGATGAGGCGTGGTTGGCCACTTGAGCTTGTCAATCAATGTAGTAGAGACCACATTGGTGTAACTCCCCGTGTCAATGATCAAGTCACACAATCTTTCCTTCACAAGGTAATGTGTGAGGAAGATCTTATCCCTTCGAGTCTCCAAGGGTGTTGCTTTGGAGTGAAGGGTGCGCATGATGAGTGCTTGGTCCTCCTTCACCGGTTCCTCCTCCGAATAAGTTACATATCATCCCCATACTCCTCTTCTTCGAGGCTGGGTCCTCCTTTGAAGCATAGGCCTCATCAATCTCACAGATGTCCCTCAAGGTCATAACACGATTGTTTGGACAATCCTTGATCATATGACCATACCCTTTGCACTTGAAACAAATTCGCCTTTCCTCCGTGGCTAGGGGTTGTGATGACTTACCCTTGTCTTGCTTGAATTTGTCAAATTTGGGCGTGAATTTGGATGCACTGCCCCCACTTTTCTCTCCTTGAGTTTTCTCAAAATTCTTCACAAACGATTTTGAAAACGATGCCTTATAGCTTTGGCATGTTTCTCCACCCTCATGGCGACTTGACATACCTCCTCAAAACTCCATTAGGGCTGCAAATCAACTTTCTTGGAGATTTTCTTGTCGAGGCCACCAATAAATCGCGCAATTTTGAACTCAACTTTCTCCTCCACATCGCACAACATGGTTAATCTTTCAAATTCAGCCACATATTCCTCGACACTAAGGGTGCTTTGCTTGAAAGCTTGAAGCTTTAAGTACATGTCTTGAATAAAATCCGTGGGTAAAAATCGTTTCTTCATACGGACCTTAAGTTGTTCCCATGAATCAAGTCGTGGCTTTCCTTCCTTCCTCCTTATATTTTTGAGATTTTCGAACCAAAGGCTGGCATAGCTTGTTAGTTTCAACACAGCCACCTTGAAACGCTTATAATCATCATAATCTTTGTAGTAAAAAACACGTTCAATCCATTGTAGCCATTCCAAGAACTTTTCTGGCTTCATGTTGCCATCAAATTCCGGGAGATCTAGCCTCAATCCCCTATCATCATCATCATGAGGGTGACGCCTTTGTCGAGGTCTTCCTTGGGGTTGCTCCTCTTCCGAGCTAGACTCGTGCATTGAATGAATACTCCTAACAGGACTAGGAGATTGGTTTCTATGTCTAACCCCTTGTTTATTTCGGAAAAGAAGAACAAGCTCATCCATACGTGCTCGTAGGTATGCTAGTTCCCTATCTCGACGCACATTATTGGCTTAGTCGAGTGTAAGGCCACGAGGTATTCGAACCTCATTACCATCGTCACTTTGATCGTCGCCCTTAGTAAAGACTCCAAACAGAACTTGGATCTTGGACGAGATTCCTTGACTCCCACGCTGCTAGGGTTAGGGTATTTAGTAAAGTTTTATGGAAAACACAAAATCTTGAGAAAAAGATGGAGTCTTGGAAGGTTTCTTTGAATGACTTTGTGTGATGGAGGGATGTACTTTGGTGAATTTTTGTGGAAATTTCAGAATCTTGAAAAAAAGGTTCAATCTTTAAGGTGTTCTTGAAGGTTGAATGTTCTCCTTCAATGGCCGAAAAAAAAAATTTCTCAAGGATGAGAACCAAAGCTCTGGATACCAAGATGATGTATTTGATCTAGGGTAAACCAAATACTAGAGTAAACGTGCGGAAGATTCAATCACAAACTCGAACAAGTAACAATGGATAGTTCTTAGACGTTTAATGATAAAGGCTAAGCCACCACAAGAATCAATCTAAGGGTTTTGATGCGTAAAGGCAAAGCCACCAGCAATCAAGAGGGATGAACACTCAAAGCATTCGAAAACATAAAGCATAAACTAAATTCATTAATTAAATGAAAACGTACATCTTAAAACTACTTATAAGCGTAAAACATAAACCCTAATAGGCTTAGGACAAGTCTCTTAGTCCTAGACTCCTAAAAGAAATCAAACAACTAACAAACTCTTAACAAAAACCGACTCCACTTAGGATAACACTCCTAAGGCATATCAAACACTATCACACGTCAACTCACTACACTCCTAGTTGCTGGTCATATTCAAGTTTCACCATGCATACTAGTACGTGTGATGATGATCCTAGGAGTCGTCCATGCATAGCCTCAATTGACTCCACATCTAAAATAACATTCTTATGCATTAAGGCAAACACATCCTCATCCATACTTGGATCAGGAACTCGTCTCCTCTTTCGTTCTACAGAACGGGCTCTTACTAATTGTGTTATTTTCCATTTTAAAGTAATCATGGCTATTCAAAAGAAAGAAAATCACATAATTTGCACATATACACATCAATCATTTTTTTTATGGCCAATATATCTGTACATGGTAGGTTTGAGCACCGAAGTTGCACTACGTACCAATCATTGCGGGATTGGAATCCACTCATGGATCAAAACCATCGTAGTTCGATCTTATGTCTCACCCTAAATGGCCAATTCCATTGGGGAAGAAAATGAAATAGATTATGAATAACTCACCTTTAGAATTAGACAAATCTATTAGGTAATCACTTCAATTAGTGATTGAAATGAGATTAAGATAATTACTTTAATCGTTTTCATTCGTGCTTACTCTAGTTGATAACCTCTAATCGTCATCTTGCAGGCGTCACAACATTTCCTTATGGCAAAGAAGGAAATGTCATCGTTGTATAGGGGTTATCAGATTATGAAGGCCAGGGCTGAAAAAGTGAATTGGCCTTGAAGGGCAAAGAGGTAGAACTGATGATACGCTCAAGTTATACGGTGTTTTTATTATATTTTGGGTGCTTTTTGCTAAGGGTCTTGATCATAATTGTTAACGTTTGCGTTTTATTTAGC